>CM028228.1:29396034-29993534 GCA_016432845.1 Psidium guajava
AAGGCACTAGAAACGTCAAGTTTTAACATTTTTCTTAGCCACTTCAGACGATGATATCAAGAACACTGAAAAAGGATTTGGTAGCAGCCACTATTGGCCACATTGAGACTCGTAACCAGTCATGTAAATTATTATAACCGTGAACACTCGGTCAGTGTGCCAATAAGTGAACCATGCCACTTGTTCTATGCCCTATTTCACTCATGCTTTGTCCCTTTCGACGTCCACTTGTATGTGTCGATTGCTTGTAGTGTTGGCGGAAATGCCTATGTGTCATGCTCAATAATAGAGCACCGGTCCTCCAGAGTCCTCCATGTTAATCGTAGTCTGTAATTCCAAAATGCATGCTTCATATTCAAATATATTGTTAGTGCATGGAAATACCAACTTTGCAACCATGGGATAATGTTGTCCGTCTGGGGATATTGAAATTGTCTTTATGCTTGATCCGAATAAATTCACCGCCTCATCAAAATGCATAGTCCATATGTACTCACTGATTGACACGATTCTGTCTCCAAAAGAATCGATCTCTTTATTTGCCCCAAGATTAACGGCTAAGACATCGGTAATTTCCTGTCCCTTTGCATTCCTCAAGATCATTCCTAACATGTCGTTAGCATCAATGAGCCCAATTTTACTTCCGCCTGGGCATATATGATTTCCTACAAAAGTAGAGGAAGTAATGAGCATGTGACCAAAGAGTGATCAATCCATGACTCGCTTAATTGGTCCAACATTATTTTTTCATTTTTGTGGAGAAATAAGGGAAACTTATCTTGGGAAAATATTCGTGAATTTCTCAAAAAGGATTTTCTTGCAGATTTTATAACTTAGAAAAAATGTGATAAAGTTCTTTGATATTTAGCAAATTTCCTAAAGGAATTTACTTCTTTTATCACAATAAATTTTTAAGAATAAATTTATCAAGAAAATCTTGTATACATTGAAGATTTAAGGAATGATGTGACAAAATCTTTTATTAGTCAACAAAATTTTCCAAAGAGATTGTCCCGCATTCATCTTTTCAAAAATGGTACACCACTTTGATTTGATTATGTTTTTTTTTTTGAAAAAAAGACCACGAAGTTAAGTTTAAAATTTGACTGACACCTAACATAGACCGACCAAAAATAAATACAAGATAAAGTTAGAGAACTTACTTTTACCTTGAAAAAATACAAATCACAATGACATGCACATGAATCGTGAGTTTAAATCTTAGTATATCTATCCTAATTGCCCACAAATTGAAGCGAAAGACTTACGGTAAGGCGACAATCTCGCGCACATAATCAAGATTAGTCGTGATTCCATGACGTAATCAAGATTAGTTGGGCCTTTCCATTTCGGCTGCTCGAGTTAAAAATTATAACCCTTGCTTCGGTTATCTTACCAAGCTTAGGGCCTAACTTTTGAAACTCATTTTTGAAAAGGAATTCGAGATTGAATTTGGACTAACTTTCAATGTGATCTCACGATGAACGCTAGAACCAAATCACAATATCATTCTAAAACCAGTGGCTCAGGCCTGGCCACGGGACGTGTGTGATGTAGCGCTAAAATAATTAATCATGCACAACAGTTAAATCCAAACATTGCTTCAAAAATGTGTAAAATTAAACAAATAATTTCAACATCAATCTGTAAAACAAAAGGTTAACCAAACACTTCACCCCTTATAACTCTCATCTGCAAAATCATTTAACACATGCTTAAGGACTTACCAGGAGTCCACCTGCCAAACAAAAATGTGATTTTTCATGAGATTATTAGCCTAAGTCCACTAAGACTTATTAAATTTCGAAAAAATTCAAGTACACCAATTAGTGCTTTATTTTATCGAAAATTCATGAAAACCAGCTCCCAGCTGAGTCGCCAAACTGTCACGACCTAAAATTTAATGAAATTTCAAGTTAATAGATTATCAGATTAATCGAATTAAATAACCTAATTTGGACTCTCCCTCGTCCTACCGAATTGCAATTTTGGTTTAGTATTTAGTATGCAAATATTTTCAATAGGAGTCACTACTAATTGTTCTTAGTAGGTCGATTAGAAACCTAAATAAATTAGTGGAAGAACTAAATTATATCTACGAACCAGAGATTCAAAGTCTGCAGACTTAATTACATTAGATTACTTTAACGCCCTTTCGGTACCAATTTATTTCATGAAAAACCATTTGAGAATACAACATTAGTCAATTTTAACCTAAATCACTAAAAAGGTTATCATGCGGATGCATAAATAATTAATTTAACATCCAAAAACCAAGTAAGCTTAGGGAGCATGCGCTACACAAAATATTTTTTTGTTAGTTTTCATTCTTTCTTTTATGAATGCATGAAAAGTTGTACTATATGCAATGTATCAAATTACTCTAAAATGCAATGGCATAAATTAAATGCAAATTTAAGAAAAATTCAAATGACATGACAAAAAATGATATGGCAAAAAAATGACATGACACGAAAAAACATGGTATAAAATATGACATGTCAATAAAGACGTGGCAAATATGATGTGGTGACATGACACATGCGAATATGATATACGGATGCAGACATGACATGCAAATACAACATGCGAATATAGACGTACGGATACGACATGTATACGTATTCAGTAACAGACATATCACAAAAACAGTCAAAGAAAGCTATGATTTCACAAACAAGTTCGATAATATAATGTAATGAAAAGATGCAATATAAAAAGCAGTAAATAAAGATAAGCATTAAAATTCCCTGCAACCGGAAAAAGAGAGTGAGTTAACGACTTCTGTACAGTGTTATGACCTCTAGCAAGTGGCTCGGCCTATCAATTCTCGAGTTTGATAATGTGGAAATCAAAATATAAAAAACGAAATACAAGAGATCTTTACACCATCAAGTAGAAGACAAAGCCTGTCGCAATTTGGGGTTCGCATTTTTTAAGCGAAAAATGTATAAAATTGCAATACGAATACAACATGTGAATTTGTCCTCTTCGTAAATGGATAGTCCTCCCTTAAACCTTGCGTCAATCAAGCAGACCATATTACCCTGGACGTATGGCGTGGCATTAGGGATGGCGGCGGCTTGCATCGATGGTGTAACTGATTAAAAAGGATCGTTGGTGAAGGGAGGTCGGTGATGTTTTCACTGTCACCGAAAAATACCAAAAATTGTAGGACCGATGGGACCATAGTATATTTAGCGATGGGCAAGGACAAACAAGTCCATGAGACAATAGCAAGAACACATCAGGAGGTCCTAGTGGAGAATTTTCTTTTAGTACAAGTCAACCTTCGCTTCTTGTATCAATATTGGATCAGTCCAGGTATGGAACCTCATATGACCTGCAAAACAATAACATGTTTCAAGTCTAAAGAAGTAACTAATTTAGTGAAGCACTTGATCCGGATGACCGAGCCCATGACGGAACAACTTGTCATCAAAGCTGCCCGGACTAGATCGCAACTTTCTTGTGGACGCACATCAATCGGGACTACGGCCTCATCGTCCATTGTAACCTCAGCTCAGGCTTGTGCGACCGATATCTCGATGGCCTTCTTATGAATTCACCACGTTCCTTTCCTCTTTCACATTTGCTCTTTGTGCGCTCTTGCAGTCTTTTGGTCCCCGTGTTGTTTTTTTCTAGGATAATCGCCTATTTTTCTTCTATTCTGACCGTGGAGAACACAAATATGGGCGTGGCCATGTGTTTTTTCTCAATGAACAGCCCCAGAACTTGCAAAATAAAAGAACTCCTTCCTCGTACATGATTTTTCCTTTCTGTGATAAACCTCATATCTCTTCTCATATTCTTGTTCAGATACTCCACCCGATGAGGTTTGTTTGTCTCACCATAGCGTAGTTGATGAAGTTACCCTCCGTCGAGTACGAGCCTATAGCGTACGAAGTGAATGAGTCGTCGCCCGAGTTGGCTCTCTCCTAGTTGTTGACACCTGATTTTCAATCACCTTTTCTTTTCTTCTTTTTTAAAATTAATAGAAAATCCATAAAAATTCATAAATTTGAAAAACTTAACTTTGGAGACCTTTGCCAAGCCTAGGGAACCAATTTTGACCAAAAAATGATTTTTCATATTTTCAGTATTTTTCGGTATTTTTATTTTCTAAAATTGATAGAAAATCTATAAAAATGAGAAAATTACAAAATCAACTTTGGAAGCCTTGGCCAAGCTTAGGCAACCATTTTTGAGTAAAAAAATAATTTTTCATATTTTTTGTATTTTTAGAAATTAGGAAAATATTTAATAAATAATAGCATTTGAGGCCACAAAAATACATAAAAATAGTCAATATTTTTCCTTTAAATCCCTTTTCATGTTGGCCATCGCAAATTTAAAAAATCCAATTCGAGGTCGTGTATTCCTTAACGAGCATAATCTCGAATCGGGCCTAAAAAAATTCAATTTGAGTCAATTTATTTTCATTTTTCACTTTTAGGAGTTGTGACATTGTTCTTTAATATTCCAAATTTTCATCTTGGCCCAATTATACCCAGAATGACTCAATTTTACAAACAGGGCTTTAATTAAATTTTGCATTATTTTCAATAGCAAGAAATGAGCTTAAATTCAACATGCGATAGGTGTGTCGAAAATTGTGAGGAGATTTGGACTTAAAGAAATATTTCTCCAGGGACTGAATTACAAATACTTAAAATCTCATGGACTAGAGTGCAAATACCTAATACTTGAGGGATTATTTTGTAAATAACAAAAAGAAGAGTTAGTGGAGAAATTAGAATAGAGAAGGGAAGATGGAGAAGAGAAGGTGGAGAAGAGGAGATGAAGATAGGAAGATGGAGAAGAGGAGATGGAGAAGAAAAGATAAAGAAAATAAGATGAGAATAGAGAAGGGAAGATGGAGATGAAGAAGAGTTAGTAGAATGGGAGATAGATATGGAGAAGGGAAGATGAATATGAAGAAGAGTTAGTGGAGAAATTAGAATGTGAGATAGAGATGGAGAAGGGAAGATGAAAATGAAGAAGAGTTAGTGGAGAAATTAGAATGGGAGATAGAGTTAATGGAAAAATTAGAATGAGAGATAGATGAGTGGTTTATAAAAGGAGGAAGAAGTGAGCTTGAGACGGGAATTTTTTTTTTGAGAGAAAATTTTGGATGTTTGAGAGGGTTTTGGGAGATTGAAGAAAAATTGGAGAGGAAAAAATTTGGAAAGATTTCAAGAGAAAAAATTTTGAGAGAGAAAAATTCGCCACCGTGGAACAAGCCTTGGCGACGCGACGGATTCATCTCCAACGAGCTCTAGGCGCATCAGCATGTGCAATTATCTGGTAACTCAATTTTTCGTGTTTAGATGACGAAATCTCGAAAACAAATATACTGAACATTCGTAGATGACTTCGAGATCTTCGATTTGATATATTATGGTGCGAAAATGGACGTCATTTGCTATGTCAAAAGGGTCCCGAAATTGAGAGCAGAAATCTGGAAATATGGTGATCAGAACCTGAGATGAAATTTTTCTGATCTGACCTTTCACGCTAAATGATTTTCCATGGGTTATTCTAGACTTCTTTTCATAAAGACCTCTTCATGACATTTGTTCATAAGATCTTAATGCATAACATATAAAAAATACAAAAATATTCATGCACGTTTCGTATTTTTAATGCATTTAATGAAATCATGCAATTCTGTTGGCGTCCTTGAGTCTGAGTGTTTTTCTGTGCGTGGTCATATTGATTCGTAGTTATCTCATGTTTAGAGTCTTCTTTTGAAACTTCACAAAAAATGAAAGTTGTTCATTGGGGTCTTGTTTAGTAGACTGGAAAGTTTGGTGCATTAAATTTGAGATTTGAGTGTCCATTTGAGCTTAATCCTGAAGTATGTCTGTTTTGTGAAATTTGTTTGTTTGCTGCTGAACTCTCATGAAAGACCATTTTCTACAAGGAAATGAGTGTCTCTTCAATAAGAATGTAAAACATGAAAGTTGTCAACGACACATTTTCCCATCCACATAAAAAATCTCAGAATTTTTGCATAAATTTCATTATTTCTTTTGTATTTTATGGTTACTGCTTTCTCCCTAATGATGTTCATGGACAGTATGATTTAATTCGTATTTTTTGTGTTAATGCATTGGAAAATGTAAAAAATGGTCTCAATGAAATTTAATCAGCACGTGTTAAACTTTCTTTGAGTTTTTGAATTGTCTTAACTCATTGGTGATTGTGCATGTTCGATTGGATAAGTTCATTATTTTCATTTGGCTTTCGGCCCGATGCTTTGAAGACTGGAGGATGACCAATGTCCATTCCGGTCCGTTTTGTTGTATTCCCGACCCACGAGGCTTGGCGACGGGTATTTGACCGATGTCCATTCCGGTCCATTTTTGTTGTATTCCCGATCATGTCTCGGGTTTTATTTAATTGGTCTGTAATTATTCACCCGACGAGTTGCGGGTTTTATTTTCACTGTCCTTAGGGTAGTTTTACTTTACCTGCTCTCTCTTCACATCTTCGTTTGCTTTGGGTGATTTTGCATTCTTTTATAATATATCCAAAACACAAAAAAAAATGTAGAAAATCCAAAAAAACCCAAAAAAATGGAAAATCTGAAAATACAAAAAATGCCATTCATGTGCATCTCATGTAGCATGTCTTATGTATGTTTGTCATGTTATCCGTATGTTCGTATAGACATATCGTATTTGTTTGTTCTCGTATGCACGTCACGTACGCGACGTTTGCAAATCAACATTTGTCTGTTATGATATGTTATTAACCCATGCATATTCATTCAGAAAAATCAAAAATTTCAAAATGAGGGTTTTATCCCCTCTTTTTTTAAAAATGAGGGTTTTATCCCCTCTTTTCAAAATGACGACTTTGCCCCTTATGAGCAAAATCGAAATGTACGTATTTACATACACATATCACTATGCATATCACATATATATGTCACGTATTTGTATGGTGTATGTACGCATGTTACATATCGTATTCGTACGTCTTCATACGCATGTCACATACGTATTCGTATTCGTCTATCCCCGCATGCATGTTGTATTCATACGCATGTCACGTACGCATATCATTCGCATGTCCACGTACGTATGTCATTCGCATGTAACGCACGTATATGTATTCGTCTATCTCGTATGCATATCGTATTCATACACATGTCACGTACGTATGTCATTCGCATGTCATGTACGTATGTCATTCGCACGTCACGCACGTATTCGTATTCGCATATCTACGTATTCGTATATCATTTTCGTATGTCTGTATTTGTGTGTCGTATTCGTATGTCAACATTTGCGTTCATACCCTTAATGCATTTCATTTTAAAGCGAAAACATAAAAAGAACATCTTACCAGGGTCTTAGGAATAAATCAAGCAAGAGTTGCCAAAATAGGATATCCATGGAATTAAGGTACCGAAAGGGCATTAGTTTTAATTAACTAGTGTAACCAAGTCCCCGAACTCATAATCTCTGGTTTGCAGGAGTAATTTAGTTCTCCCGCTAGGTTACTTAGGTTTCTAATCAACCTACCAAAAATGATTAGTGGCGACTTCAAATTCTAAAATCATGTGAAAAAAATCAAAGTTGCGATTTGGTAGAGCTTGGGAGAGCTCGAACTAGGTTAGTTAATTTAATTAATTAATCTGGTAATCCATTAACCTAAAAATGAATTTTAGGTCGCGACAGCTTGGCGACTCCGCTGGGGACTGGTATTTTTGAATATTCGAAAAAAGGAGATACTGATTAGAGTACTTGAATTTTTTTGAAATTTTAAAAGCCTTAGTGGACTTAGGCCGATAAAAATTTCATGGATATCTCGCTTTTGGTGATCTTGGTTGGGACTCATTTTTTAGGTGTTAAATGGTCTTACAGATGGGTGTTATAAGGGGTGGAGTGTTTGACTAACCCTTTGTTTTGCAGGCTTGGTGTGGGAATTAGAATTTAATTTTTGCACATTTTTGGAGCGGTGTTTGAATTTAACTGCTGTGCATGATTAATCACTTTAGCACTACATCACACACGTCCCGTGGCCGGACCTGGACCACTAGTTTTAGGATGGTATTGTGATTTGGTTTTAGCGTTCGGCGTGAGGTCACGTCGAAAGTTAGCCCAGATTCAATCCCGAACCTCTTTTCAAAAATGAGTTTAAAAGTTAGGCCTCAGGCTTGGTAAGATTACCAAAGCAGTGGTTTTAATTTTTAGCTCGAGCAGCCGAAGTGGGGGGACCCGGCTAATCCTGATTACGTCGTAGGGGATCACGGCTAATCTTGATTATGTGCGCGAGATTGTCGCCTTGCCGTAAGTCTTTCGCTTCAATTTGTCAGCCTTTAGAGTAGATAGGCTAAGATTTAAACTCACGATTCATGTGTATGTCTATGCGACTTACATGGTATTTTTGACGGTGAAAGTAAGTTTTCTAACTTCATCTTCTATTTATTTTTGGTCGGTCCATGTTAGGTGTCGGTCAAATTTTGAATTTAACATCAAGGTCATTTTTCAAAAGAAAATAAAAATCAAATTAGTATCCCATTTTTGAAAAAAAAATAAGTGTGAAAAATCCTTTAGGAAAATTTTGTCGACCAGTAAAAGATTTTGTTACATTTTTCTACTTCAATAGAAATGAGATTTTCTTGACAAATTTATCCCTAAAAATCCATTCTGATAAAAGGAAAATCTCTTCGGGAAATTTGCTAAATTTTAAGAGGTTTTATCATATTTTTCAAGTTGTAAAAATTTGCAAGAAAATTCTTTTTGAGAAATTCACCCATGTTTTTCTAAGAAACTTTTCTCTAAAATTGAAAAATAAAATTGGACTAATATAGGAATCATGGGCCGACCCCGATTGGATCACATACTGATTATTTTCTTTACTTTTGCAGGAAACTACAGGTACCCGAGGCGGAAGTAAAATTGGATTCACCAATACATCAGGAATAATCTTCAGGGATCAGAAAGGATGGAAATTATCGATGCCTTAAATGATGACCCTAGGGACAAGCGAAGAAATCCATTCTCCTGGAGACAGAATTATGTCAACCAATGGGCACGTATGGGCTCTGTATGTAGATGGGGCGGAAAATGTATTCGGATTAAACATGGGGGCATTTTTATTGTAATGGAGGGATTCCTGTATTCTTGTTGAAAAGACGCAGATTATCAGAATCCATAAAGTATGTATATTAATCCGACCTTGCAACGCCTTCTTGATTAAATCCATTAAAGGCTTGCTTTTTGACTCCCTCAGATTCAAACCACGTGGAGGATGTTAGAAGATCGGTGTTTTATTAATAAACATGACCCACAGGCGTTCTTCCCAATATTACAGTCGACCGACACCAATAAGTGGACTCTGAAAGAGGCTAAGCACGATTGAAGTAGGGCACGCAACAGGTGGCGGGTTCATTATTAGCACCTTGATCGAGTGATTACGGCTGTATTGATTTACCTGACCAGTCACGGGGCCTCACTATGATCGGTGGGGGCCGCCGCCGAATTCTTTTTCCGTGTCCTTAGTATCATCATTAGGGAGAAGTGATGGGGTCTCGCTTTTGTTTGTTTGGCTGGTTGTAATCATCACAGTCACCATCTGTCAAGATAAGACGCGATAGAAATACGTTCCCTACATATTCTGTCGGAAGTACAGTTGACAGTAGCGGACTGGATCCAGCAGAGGTAGATGACCTCGTCTTGTGAAGATTGCTGCCAACAGTCCCTCTTCCAGAAGAGAAGATTACATCGAACTATGACGGTTCATATGACGTAAAGAAAGTCCTCCCAAAAGCTGCTCTGATCCTAACCAAGTCGAATATTTGTATTGACTCTGATTTCGTGAGGAAACGAAGAGATGATAGGAAAACAAAAGTATAGACATGCGAAACATTCCTTTTATTCCATACATCAACAGGTTTTACAATAGCTCACTAGGGAGGAAAGGTAAAGCCAAACTGGGCCCTGATAACCATTACGAAAGAGCTCAACTGACTCTCCAAACAGTTGATGCTCTGGATGCACCGGACGCTCTCGGGATTAAGCTCCGCGAGCCTAAAGAAGAGGCGATTGCACTTCTCCTTAGCCTGGGCCATACTAGCCTCATAATGCTCGACGGCAAACTCCAGGTCCGAAATCGCCGCCCTCTCGAAAGCAATGTCTGTCGTAATGTCATCAAGTCTCTCCTGCAGCCAACCGCATTTGCACCTCATCACAATATTGCCTGGCTCCTGTTCGGCGTAAGTTCGGACCAAGGCCAGACGGTCCACCAACTTTCCCCTCTCACGAACCAGCCACGAAAGTTGATCGTTGGCAAACTTGAGGGCCTTCTTGTGATTATCAGCCACAAATGTGACTGTTGCCAGACGCTCGTGCCGGTCTTGGTAACGAGCTTTCACGACGGCTGTCACAAGGACCGTCTCATAAGCGCGGTTATAGGCAGCTAGAAAATTGATGAAGAGGGTCGAGAAGTTCCGATATTCCTTCCCCAGTTGGGTACCCTCAACAGAAGCAACGTCCACGGTCCTGAATAAATCGAGGATTTCAGCCTCAACAGTAGAGTTTTGGGCTATATGAGCGTAACCTCTACCAAGAAGATTGTAGAGTCTCTCCCACCCAGCCAGGACTTCGGTGGAGAAGGTATGGTTAGGAGAATTGGCCATTTTTGAAAGCAGAATATGAAAGAAAGGGGGAGAGAGGTAAGGTAGATGAGCGGAATGCGAAGATGGTAATATGCTTTGAAGTAAATATTGATTTCATAGTGACAGTATCAACCAGTCAAGATTTCTCTCATCTACCATTCTCTATTGGCACCACCCTCGTTAGCTCGAATTTCAGTTAGGCAGCGACCTCGAGCCAAGCAAAATCCGACGTCTTTGCAGGAAAGCTGGATGAGACGCCACCACTTTGGAAAAGAAAGAATAAAAAAACGAGCTGAGTGGGAGACAAGGAAATTTTCTGCAGAAAGGGAGATACAACTCGTCCTTACCGGAGAACTCACTCGCAAATCGACGGTGGAGACGACGACGGGAGCCCTACCACTATGAAAAGATGAGAAAAGACGAGCCAAGCAAGAGACACGCAGGAAAGATTGAGAAAGACAGAACTCTCGGGAGAGGCAATATAGATGCTAAGCCCACGCCAAATTTTAAAAGAAACATCTTTCTGATAATCTTCATCCATACTTTGAAGAGAGTTTTAAAGCATACACGGTTTAGAGAGAGTGAAAATACAGAAAGATATAGCAAATCTTGAGAAATTATCAACCAAATCGAAGATGTCTCAACCCAATACTCCCGAGAGCTATCGTTGCCTACTGAATATGGGAGAGGAAGAGTTCGAAGCCATGTTTGGGATCGAGCCCATGGAGCTTGGCCCTTCCGCCAACGACGTCCAAGATCTCAGTAAAGATAAGGACAACAACGGTAAGGGTCAGAAGAAGCGTTACCGTCGCCATACTAAGGAGCAAGTACAAAGGCTTGAGGATTTCTTCAGAACATGCTCTATGCCAGACTGCAAACAGAAAATGGAACTGAGTCAAGAGCTAGGACTTGAACCTTCGCAAATCAAGTTCTGGTTTCAAAATAGGCGAACCCGAATGAAGACTCGTCATGAGCACAACGAAGCCGAGTTTCTAAGAGTTGAAAATGAAAACCTCCGAGCGGAAAACAAGATGTATAAAGAGGCTTTTAACTCCGCCACTTGCCCCAACTGCAACAGCCTCCTTCTCACCTTCGATGAAATGCATTATCTGAGGATCGAAAATGCACGTTTAAGAGGAGAGTTAGACCAGTTTATAACAGGATCGAGTTGTATTGGAAGAGGGTACAAAAGGACCAATGCTACTGGATCATCATCAATACCTCTCGAGGAAGAAGGGACAGATCACCACCAAGCGGACATTGACGATGATCTTTTCGCCATAATCAACCAGTTTGATATCGGTAAAGCATTGAGGCTGTGATGCACATGCTCAGCTAGTGACCACCAGACCTTCAACATGGCCGACGCGTACCTAGTCCGGAATGAAGCCAGGTGATAATGGAAAAGCCTGCAGATGGGGAAAAAAAATCAATCCTGAATGGATGAATATGCTTTATCTTGCACGGGATGTTGTCTTCTTTTATGAATGTCTAGAATTGGCGTGAAAGCAAGAAGTAATCATTTCCCTTTCCCCAATTAAATGTTCGAGTCTGCCACCACACCAAACTCATAGTGAATTTATTGCGAGTAAAAAGCCGCGCGAACCAGAAGGGTAAAGCAGTATCGTTTCAATTTACCCTCAATTGTCCCGATTCTAAATTAGATCCCTTCTGTTTACAGGAATTTGCAAATTGATCCGAAAATACAGTCGTACCCAAAAATGAAATTCCCCGATTAAAAAAAAACTTTGGGCAAATAGATTCGTGGACATCGCCACAAAATGGATGGCTTCAAATGAGGAATATGTGAACGAAAGACCCAAACAATCCCAAAGAAGGGTAATTCTGTATCGTTCTAATTTGCTCATACTCGTCTCGAGTTCTGAATTATTTTATTCCATTCTTAACAGGGTTTGTAAACTGCCCCGAAAAATACAGTGACCTGGAATTACCCAGTACAATACAACGACACCGTGTCATCTCAAGGATTGCTTCTTAAAAGGAGCCTCCATGAGCGCCTGCGGTCTTGTGGACCAGATGACATAGGGAATGACAGTGGTCCGAGACGTCCCGAGTTCGATCCTCGAGGATGGAAATATTGTAAGTATTGTAAATAAATAAAAACAACTTTTTCTCGCATTTCTTTTTGCAGAAAGAAACAGGAATACTCGACGAGCAATACCAAGGTCAGTATTTTGTCACGATCTTGGCCCTAATGGTGAAGTGGCCCACGAAAGTTGAAGGAAGCTCAACTCAGCGAACCTGAAGGGTAAACCAGTATCGAATCCAATTCATCATTTCTAATACTGACTAATACGTCTTCTCCTCCATTGTTTGACAGGAAATGTCTAACTTGACATACCCACAGAGAAAATCCCGAGTGGTAAAACTGGTAAAGGAGTTACGCGAAGCACTCAAGGGTAACTCAGTATCGTGTCCAGTTCATCATTTCTGATACTACCTAACAGGTCTCCTTCCTTTTTACAGGAAATGTTAAACTAACACCTGATACTTCAAAGAAAACAGCCCAAAGGGGCCAAGTTATGATCGCCTGATGCGATCCGTCTGATGAAATAAGGAAAATCAATGGCGAACCCTAGATCGAAAAGAGGCAAAACCAGAAACAAACTACTCCTCGACTCGGGGAATAGGCCCCCAACGTGTCTGATCTGCCCACACAGCCAGGGGCAATTTCCATACTTGTACTTGTATTGCCATATTTGCATGATGTTTACACATTCCATGATTTATGCATGACTGTTCTGCATGTTCAATTTGTCAATTTTGACTGGGGGTATAAATTGTACACGATGCATTGAATGTACAGAATGGGGCATGACAGGACGATGAAAGGCAAGCCATTTCCACATACGTCCTATATTTAATCCACAGTGAGTTGAGCGGTAGACAGATTCCGCATTCTCCAAGGCAATGGGTTTTCTCGCAAAAGATACGATAGTCGAAGTGAAGGAGGCATTCATTCTCCATTCCAAACACTTCAGGCAACCATTGACAACCCATTTAAACGGTGATTTCATTTCATGACCCTGTCAAGAACCACCCCGCACTGGGGCAAAACAGAGGTAATTCCAACAATATCAGGAGATAAATGGTTAGAAATTCTCTTGCTTGGACTAACATCAATCTTCGAGTGTTTCTTTGCATGATACTCGAATTTTAATTCAAGTGCTTTAGGATGACGAAGAGCATTTATTTTCTCTATCCTACACACTCATCCTTTGCATAACCCAATTGAGCCTGCAAATTCATTTCTCAAGCCCATGTTGGTGATCCTTGCTCATTTCAAGGTAACGACGACACCTTCCCCCAAAAGAGCAGAATTGAAGAAATTGGGCCAATAGAGAATTCTCGAATCAGCCCATTTCATATGCTAGACTTTCATGTAATGTCTAGTATCATTTGTTGAAAATCATCTTGTTGCTAAAATTCAAAATCACAAGATTATTAAACAAAAAAAAAAGAGAGAGACAAGTGTAGCCTAAAGAAAATGGGCCTGCTTCCAAACAAAAGGGAGTCGGGAGTAAGAAAAGCAAAGGCTACTCTAAAGAATCTCAGGTAGAAAGAGCAAAGTGCCTATCAAAAGCAAGGCCAATGCCCATATATCTGTAATGAACTTCTGACTTTGAACATACATTTTGAGAATTCCCGAAAAAGGATCCCCAAAGAAGTCAGTTTGCAAAGTGTAAAAGAACTACCACCCCTTAGCCAATGATGGTATTCATTGAAGACAAATTCAGGAAGGTCAAAGATCGGTGACAAGACTGCAATGATCACCAACACCAAGCCCTTCTCATATATTTTGCTGAGCCAAAACGAGCCCTTCGTTTCTCAGACCCAAATCCCGACCTACGTTAGGACCCTTGAAAGTCTCTTCTGATTAGGGCACTTGCATTAATGTAAGAGTTGAATGACTTTAAGAATCGCTCGAAGAAGTTCGAGCAAGATTATTTCTCTCTCATTTTGCAGGGTTCTTGACTTGTAAACCCGGAGCAGATGATGAAGACCTTTTTTTTGTCAATGGCCCTGACTCGAAATGAGTCTCCTTTGATAAGCCTTTGACCCAGCCCACATTACGGTCCTAATCAAGACCTCTAGATCGGCTTGATCGTATCAATTGCGAGATTACTCAGACCCTCGCCGAATGCGATGATGGTAAGGTTGAGTGCTTTCTTTTCAAATCCTGCAATCCGGATAAACAGCGTTTCTCGAGAGTGAGAGAAAGCCCTTTCGGACTGAAGTCCCCATTCAGGTTCAATTCGAGGTATTCATGACATGATAACCTCCCTGGACAGAATTGGAAATGCAAACTCGACAGAATAGTCATGCATGATCCATATTATGAGCATACACATATGGTTTTAATCATTGCAAACTCAACTGAATGGTTTTGCATGAACCGATGAACTCATTGATAAAAATGCTTGCACATGTTACCTCTGACACTGTTTGACAAGTAGTGTATTCCTAATAGTCGAGTTACTCTCTGAGGTCTCGAAATTCATCCAGAGGCTATTAAACAAACAAGCCCTGTTGGCTAATGCTCGCCAAGCATTTTCAGGTGAGTATATCTTCAATCTGAACCTTTCAATTCTGATGATTGTCTGGGTGCTCAAATCCATTGCAGCACATAAGGTCATTTAGTGAGCAAGTAGACACGATACAATCGGTCTGTCTATGCCTCGATCATTAACTCAGAAGATCCAGGTAAGTCTTCTGAACCCTTGCAACTCATGATCAACATACTCTCATGAAGTCTTCATCAGCTCACAATTGATACAATCTCGTGTTCTCAAGCTTTATCAAATCATGATTGACCAACTCTCGTGTTCTTGATCTTTGCCTCATCGGTTTATTCCTAAAGTGATGGGACAACAAAAATTAGGTTTGAGCTTCTGCAGGATTTTTGGTTTCCCCAGATCCTAGAATGACACCCTTCATGATAAGTCAAATTGGATTTGAGCGTCTGCAGGATTCCTGGTTTCCCCAAATCCCAGAATGGCACCCTTCAAGGTAAGTTAAGTCGGATTTTGAGGATTCCTGGTCTCCCTAGATCCCAGAATGACACCCTTCAAGGTAAGTTAAATCGGGTTTGAGCGTCTGCAAGATTCCTGGTTTCCCCAGATCCCAGAATGGCACCCTTCATGGTAAGTTAAATTGGGTTAGAGCGTCTGCAGGATTCTTGATCTCCCTAGATCCCAGATATACCAAAAAATCATTTTCTCAATCAATACCTCTTCATTCTACCCAAAAAAAGGTGACATCTAGGGTATATTATCTCCGGAGCCCTTCCATTGGAAACCCCAATACGGAACGGTCCATTCCCAAAGTCCTTTTTACAGGCGACCAAAATCCTTTCTACAGGCGACCAAGTCCTTTCTACAGGCAATCAAAAGTCCTTTTTACAGGCAACCAAAGTCCTTTCTACAGGCGACCAAGTCCTTTCTACAGGAAACCAAGTCCTTCTTACAGGCAAATCAAGTCCTTTTTACAGGCATACCAAGTCCTTTTTACAGGCATCAAAGTCCTTTCTACAGGCACAAGTCCTTCTTACAGGCATCAAGTCCTTTTTACAGGCACCAAGTCCTTTCTACAGGCACACAAAAGTCCTTCTTACAGGCACCAAGTCCTTTCTATAGGCAACCAAAAGTCCTTTCTACAGGCACACCAAAGTCCTTTTTACAGGCAAAACAAAGTCCTTTCTACAGGCACCAAAGTCCTTCTTACAGGCATTTCCATGGGGTGACCTACCATACAGGTCAAATCTTAATCAGTAGAATCCTTTCACTAGGAATCTACCATGGGGTGACCCACCATACGGGTCAAAATTCAATCCGATTTTAATCAGTAGAATCCTTTTATTAGGAATCTACTATGGGGTGACCTACCATACGGGTCCAAGTTCCACCACCCTAAGGTTTTCTTATAACGAATCCTTAGGTTCTCATCTCATTTTCAGCAGAGCACTCATGTCAGGCAACCGCCATACAACGAGCAGGTAAGTGCCAGGTAAATTCTCATCTTTGTCTCTCCCTCATCGCATGAAAGCCTCCTCAAAACCGGCTTTGGATCGAAATTTGCTAAAAGGGGTATTGGAGATCGAATGTCATGACTCTTTTTATTTCATTGTGTTGAGTCGATTAGGATTCAGGTGTCGTCTCGTCTTTGAAATGAACCTCTACCGAGCTTCCTTTCAAAGAGGGGCAGCTGTTGACACCTGATTTTCAATCACCTTTTCTTTTCTTCTTTTTTAAAATTAATAGAAAATCCATAAAAATTCATAAATTTGAAAAAATTAACTTTGGAGACCTTTGCCAAGCCTAGGGAACCAATTTTGACCAAAAAATGATTTTTCATATTTTCAGTATTTTTCGGTATTTTTATTTTCTAAAATTGATAGAAAATCTATAAAAATGAGAAAATTGCAAAATCAACTTTGGAAGCCTTGGCCAAGCTTAGGCAACCATTTTTGAGTAAAAAAAATAATTTTTTATATTTTTTGTATTTTTAGAAATTAGGAAAATATTTAATAAATAATAGCATTTGAGGCCACAAAAATACATAAAAATAGTCAATATTTTTCATTTAAATCCCTTTTCATGTTGGCAATCGCAAATTTAAAAAATCCAATTCGAGGTCGTATATTCCTTAACGAGCATAATCTCGAATCGGGCCTAAAAAAAATTCAATTTGAGTCAATTTATTTTCATTTTTCACTTTTAGGAGTTGTGACATTGTTCTTTAATATTCCAAATTTTCATCTTGGCCCAATTATACCCAGAATGACTCAATTTTACAAACAGGGCTTTAATTAAATTTTGCATTATTTTCAATAGCAAGAAATGAGCTTAAATTCAACATGCGATAGGTGTGTCGAAAATTGTGAGGAGATTTGGACTTAAAGAAATATTTCTCCAGGGACTGAATTACAAATACTTAAAATCTCATGGACTAGAGTGCAAATACCTAATACTTGAGGGATTATTTTGTAAATAACAAAAAGAAGAGTTAGTGGAGAAATTAGAATAGAGAAGGGAAGATGGAGAAGAGAAGATGGAGAAGAGGAGATGAAGATAGGAAGATGGAGAAGAGGAGATGAAGATAGGAAGATGGAGAAGAGGAGATGGAGAAGAGAAGATAAAGAAAATAAGATGAGAATAAAGAAGGGAAGATGGAGATGAAGAAGAGTTAGTAGAATGGGAGATAGATATGGAGAAGGGAAGATGAATATGAAGAAGAGTTAGTGGAGAAATTAGAATGTGAGATAGAGATGGAGAAGGGAAGATGAAAATGAAGAAGAGTTAGTGGAGAAATTAGAATGGGAGATAGAGTTAATGGAAAAATTAGAATGGGAGATAGATGAGTGGTTTATAAAAGGAGGAAGAAGTGAGCTTGAGAGGGGAATTTTTTTTTTTTTTTGAAAGAAAATTTTGGATGTTTGAGAGGGTTTTGGGAGATTGAAGAAAAATTGGAGAGGAAAAAATTTGGAAAGATTTCAAGAGAAAAAATTTTGAGAGAGAAAAATTCGCCACCGTGGAACAAGCCTTGGCGACGCGACGGATTCATCTCCAACGAGCTCTAGGCGCATCAGCATGTGCAATTATCTGGTAACTCAATTTTTCGTGTTTAGATGACGAAATCTCGAAAACAAATATACTGAACATTCGTAGATGACTTCGAGATCTTCGATTTGATATATTATGGTGCGAAAATGGACGTCATTTGCTATGTCAAAAGGGTCCCGAAATTGAGAGCAGAAATCTGGAAATATGGTGATCAGAATCTGAGATGAAATTTTTCTGATCTGACCTTTCACGCTAAATGATTTTCCATGGGTTATTCTAGACTTCGTTTCATAAAGACCTCTTCATGACATTTGTTCATAAGATCTTAATGCATAACATATAAAAAATACAAAAATATTCATGCACGTTTCGTATTTTTAATGTATTTAATGAAATCATGCAATTCTGTTGGCGTCCTTGAGTCTGAGTGTTTTTCTGTGCGTGGTCATATTGATTCGTAGTTATCTCATGTTTAGATTCTTCTTTTGAAACTTCACAAAAAATGAAAGTTGTTCATTGGAGTCTTGTTTAGTAGACTGGAAAGTTTGGTGCATTAATTTTGAGATTTGACTGTCCATTTGAGCTTAATCCTGAAGTATGTCTGTTTTGTGAAATTTGTTTGTTTGCTGCTGAGCTCTCATGAAAGACCATTTTCTACACGAAAATGAGTGTCTCTTCAATAAGAATGTAAAACATGAAAGTTGTCAACGACACATTTTCCCATTCACATAAAAAATCTCAGAATTTTTGCATAAATTTCATTATTTCTTTTATATTTTATGGTTACTGCTTTCTCCCTAATGATGTTCATGGACAGTATGATTTAATTCGTATTTTTTGTGTTAATGCATTGGAAAATGTAAAAAATGATCTCAATGAAATTTAATCAGCACGTGTTAAACTTTCTTTGAGTTTTTGAATTGTCTTAACTCATTGGTGATTGTGCATGTTCGATTGGATAAGTTCATTATTTTCATTTGGCTTTCGGCCCGATGCTTTGAAGACTGGAGGATGACCGATGTCCATTCCGGTCCGTTTTGTTGTATTCCCGACCCACGAGGCTTGGCGACGGGTATTTGACCGATGTCCATTCCGGTCCATTTTTGTTGTATTCCCGATCATGTCTCGGGTTTTATTTAATTGGTCTGTAATTATTCACCCGACGAGTTGCGGGTTTTATTTTCACTGTCCTTAGGGTAGTTTTACTTTACCTGCTCTCTCTTCACATCTTCGTTTGCTTTGGGTGATTTTGCATTCTTTTATAATATATCCAAAACACAAAAAAAAATGTAGAAAATCCAAAAAAACCCAAAAAAATGGAAAATCTGAAAATACAAAAAATTCCATTCATGTGCATCTCATGTAGCATGTCTTATGTATGTTTGTCATGTTATCCGTATGTTCGTATAGACATGTCGTATTTGTTTGTTCTCGTATGCACGTCACGTACGCGACGTTTGCAAATCAACATTTGTCTGTTATGATATGTTATTAACCCATGCATATTCATTCAGAAAAATCAAAAATTTCAAAATGAGGGTTTTATCCCCTCTTTTTTTAAAAATGAGGGTTTTATCCCCTCTTTTCAAAATGACGACTTTGCCCCTTATGAGCAAAATCGAAATGTACGTATTTACATACACATATCACTATGCATATCACATATATATGTCACGTATTTGTATGGTGTATGTACGCATGTTACATATCGTATTCGTACGTCTTCATACGCATGTCACATACGTATTCGTATTCGTCTATCCCCGCATGCATGTTGTATTCATACGCATGTCACGTACGCATATCATTCGCATGTCCACGTACGTATGTCATTCGCATGTAACGCACGTATATGTATTCGTCTATCCCGTATGCATATCGTATTCATACACATGTCACGTACGTATGTCATTCGCATGTCATGTACGTATGTCATTCGCACGTCACGCACGTATTCGTATTCGCATATCTACGTATTCGTATATCATTTTCGTATGTCTGTATTTGTGTGTCGTATTCGTATGTCAACATTTGCGTTCATACCCTTAATGCATTTCATTTTAAAGCGAAAACATAAAAAGAACATCTTACCAGGGTCTTAGGAATAAATCAAGCAAGAGTTGCCAAAATAGGATATCCATGGAATTAAGGTACCGAAAGGGCATTAGTTTTAATTAACTAGTGTAACCAAGTCCCCGAACTCATAATCTCTGGTTTGCAGGAGTAATTTAGTTCTCCCGCTAGGTTACTTAGGTTTCTAATCAACCTACCAAAAATGATTAGTGGCGACTTCAAATTCTAAAATCATGTGAAAAAAATCAAAGTTGCGATTTGGTAGAGCTTGGGAGAGCTCGAACTAGGTTAGTTAATTTAATTAATTAATCTGGTAATCCATTAACCTAAAAATGAATTTTAGGTCGCGACACTAGTATGTCTTGAAGCTCTCGACCGCATCGGTGATGCCATCGTCGTAACTCTTGAAGATGTTCTAGGGATTGTTCCCATTGACCCCATAACTGGTGAAGCTGTTATTTTGTGACAGTCTGAAAATTCGACCCATTTATTAGAATTTCTAAATGAATGGAAACACTTCATTGGTACACTCTGATCGACGCTCACCATGGATTAGCTACCCTGGGATGACTAACTAAAGGGGAAAGGCTACCTGGGAAAAATTTCCCAAACAGCCGCCCGTTGGTCTGAGACTGAGACAGAGTTGATATTTAATGAATTTGACCATAAAATGAAATCCGACGTCGGACAATCGAATTAGTAAGATAGCCACGATGGAGAAATGGATTCAGTCGCAGAAACGTCGCTTGAAGGGCAGATAGCTGGTGCACGTCGAGAAGCAATACGTGAATGGAAAATTATCGAAACGCCCCTGGTAAATGCTCAATCCTTAGAATGAAATCAATTAGGATTAACTGAGAGCGAATACGATAGAATGAAACCAAACCCAGACCAAAATTTGTTCGCGCTCGGGACCCGATCGGTGCATTTGGCACGCAAATTAAGGCAAGTCAAATCAGATGTCACATCAATCAGTCCATCAAATCAATCAGTCAATCAAGCATAATTTCCCATGCAATCAATCAAGTCAATTCAAGGTACAAGAGTACACATCAAGTAACTATTCATGCTACCTAACCCCATTAACCCTTTATTTTGTTTTCATTAAAACCATTATAATCACTCTCTCTCCTTCCCCTCTACTCCATTTCCGCCGGCCACTTCCCTCCCTTTCTCTCCCTCTCGTGATTTCCATCTCTCACCTTCTCGGTGCTCCTCCGTCCGGCCGCCCGATCACCGCCGTCCACCGCCACCGTTCGGCCTCCACCAGCGTCACCAACCCCTCCTCTCCTCTTGGTAAGTCTTCTAAGCCCCTTTCCTTTGCTGTTTCTATGGCCCAAGAAGCCCCCATGAAGCCCAAACTGACCTCAACCCTCATCTCTCTTTCTCTTGGTTCCGCCCAACCGTCCACCGCCCTCAACACTCCGTCCGCCGCCGTCGTCGTCCATCATCCCCACGAACACACTCACCTTGGTAAGTCTTCCAAGCATCTTTCCCTCCATTTTCGTGACTTGTAGCTCCCCAAGGGACCCCCAACCAGACTCGTTCCTCTCTCCCATTCTTCTTTGTCGTTGTTGCATCGTGGGAGTTCGGGCCATTTCAGCTTGCTCCGCCCACTTCCCCAACCTATCTAATATTTAGAACCAACTCATTTAGGTCTTGGAAGGCCCACGAGGACACCGGATCAGCCACCTAAGCCGCCGATCATCCTTCCTTGGCTGAGAGCCTATTCTACCATTTTTGACTCCGTCGTTCGTCGTCGTCGAGTTCAGTCCATTCAAGGTAAGCTTCACTCCTAAATTTGGCCTAGGCTTGATGTATATATGTGTGGCTTGATGTATTAGGGGCTGGTGAAGGTGATTTGTGTAGGTAATGAGGAATAATGGTTAATGAGCATTAGGCTAATTTGAGGAATTAGTTATTGGGCCGTGCCTATGGGCTTGAGGGATCATATTGGGCCTTGAAATGCTTATTTGTGGGCTGCAAGTGATGGGTATTGGCGTGTGGATGAGGGGCCATAGGATGTTTATGGGCTTGGAGACTAATTCTAGCTAAATGGACCACTTATGGGCTTTTGGGTTTATGTGCTTTCAACGGGCCTTTATTCACACGAAAATTTAAGCTTAATTGGGCTTTAATTATGGTCTTAAATATGAAATTTTAGGGCCCAATAATGTACATGGGCTTAGGAGTTGAAATTGGGCCTAATTATGTGAAAATGGGCTTTATTAGCTTACTTCAAAATTTGGGCTTGGGCCTTGAGATATTTAATTACGTAACATTAAATTGTGGGCTTAAAACTAGAAAATGGGCCTTGGACCCTATAGGGCTTAAACTAACTTAACGAGCTTGAATTAAGGAAGTAATCTCATGGGCCATTGTCTGGGGTTTAATCTAATTCAATATAACCCAAAAGTATTCTAAGATACTAATTATGGGCCGTTAATGGGCCGGGGACTGACAATAGAGACTGGTATTAGACCAGGTCATTGGGCTAATAGTACTGGGTTCTAAAATAAATGGGTTCTAAGGATGATACAAACTTCAATTGGGTTCATTTGGGATATCGCCTAAGAGACAGTGAACGATCTTATGGGAATGCGTGGGGTACCCATTTGAATATGGTTAATTGAGAAACTACGCGCGGGGTACTGGGTGTATATGTAGCCTATCCCAGTGAATGTGAATTATTCATATCGTTCCTCGAACTGCTATGCTCCTTGCATATGATACTTGTGAATGCCTGCTCTGTGATATATATGCTATTTGAGATTGTCTGAGTACAATGTGATTGAGCATGACATGGGTCACTGTAAGGGCTGGCAATGGTTGGATGGGCCCTGATGCGTGTTACGCAGGGAACTGGAGCGATAAGTAGAGAGGTAAGCCCTGATGCGTGTTTACGCAGCGAAATGGAGAGATAAGCGTGCCAACCTGAGGAGTACCACACACGGGTTGAGGGACGAGCCTGATGCGTATGAGAAGCGGGCAGGATCCACTAGGATCAGTTGAGGCAAGCTGAGGCATGCATCTGTCTTTGCACATTGGGTATTGATGTTGTCTGTTGATTGCCCGCCTGGGTTGTATGATTTGCATCTTGTATTCCTATGCATAGTCTGACTGTTCCCGCGCTGGGGTTTGGTGTCCATAACAAGTGAGAGTACTCGAATTAGATGACCTGACACCCTAGTTTACTGGTTAGGACCGATCCCACTAGTATACTTTATCCTGCGTTAGGATCAGGGGTGAGCTTGTTGAGTCCTCGACTCACTGGCGATGGTTGCCTTGTTTACAAATCCAGGACGCCAGTGATGGCCGTGCCCCCTACACTTTTTGGTCTGCCAGTGCAGATGGAGTCTAAGGATTTCCTTCATTTTGATATGCATGCTGTAATGTGGCGTAGACGTTTGACTACTGTATGGGTAGATTAGGGTGGAGCCCATTTTGTTCCCCATTTTCTCAATCACCATGGCCGTGTCCCCCACGAGAGAGCCATGATGCTGGCTTCCTCTTTTCTCTTGTTTTCCTTTTGAAAGCCCCATCTCAACCGAAACTCTGACCAGCTCCTTCTGTCTCTCTCTCTCTCTCTCTCTCTCTCTCTCTCTCTCTCTCTGCCGCGGAGTGCTACATATGTAACCCTCCACTTATCATACTTCATTTTGTCTTGAAAGATCTCAGTAGTAGAATGCTCACTACTACTATCCATTAAATGCATTCTAATAGTCTCCAGAGGGGCCATCGGTGGTGTTTTTGATGAAGGCAAAGATAGTCGCCTCTTCTCCTCCTTTACAACTGTATTGAGCAATGCCCATGTATTCCATGCTTCTGCCATACCACCTCACATTCCAATTCGATAAGCAGGCCCTCTAATCTTCACTACCAACATTCCTATGTCAGGCTCTCTTTTTAATACATGAATGTAATCAATCTGTCCAATGCCTTCTCTGAACATTATAGGCTTCAACCACATACGCCTCTCCCCACTGGGAAGTTTCATGCCAAAGGTCCTGGTGTACCCCTGAATCAAGGGCTCCTTGAAGTTGTTCCCATAATCCGAGGCACCATTGCTAGCGTTAATGAGGATCTACAGAGGTGAAGCCAAATTCATTGGATATGAGAAGGACAGATCCTCCCAAGGAGCATAAGACCCTTCCTACTTTATGTTCCCAACACAATAACTAGCTGTACCGACAACAACAAAAAACCCCTTACCAATGGCATGGGTGTGCCTAATTCAACCACCAGCTCCTCACTCTACACCATGGTAAGGTGCAACTGCACATGGGAAATTATGGTTCAGTTGTAAATAAGACATCCAATTACCGACTTGTTTCATTCAATGGATATGTAGAACCCGACTGACTAGGGCGTAACTAGTTTACAGGGAAGCCCTTGATTGCGCTTGAATTGTCCTTGAAAGCAATGACGGAATCATTTGGATTGTTACACCCCGAACTCCGCGGGCCCGCGACATCTTGTTCATACCTTAAGCTTTCTCGCGTTTGCCTAGTCCTTGACATGCGATGGCCCAGGAAATTTTTCCATCGCGACCAAACGACGCATCAGTCAAACCATAAACCTACGGAAGCTATTCACCAATCCCGTACATACATGCATACAATAATGGGGTAGGAGAGTAAAAGAGATAGATACGATAAACATCAGTATATAAACTTCATCAGCGTTAGGTACAAACTCCCAAAAGAAAATACATACTATTGTCCAAAAGTCCTACGCTTGACCTGACATGCACAACCTAGACCATTGCTCCTGATGACGTCACTTCTGCGGCTCCTCCTTCTCGGGGTCGTAATTTGCTCAGGGGTCATGCTCCTCCTCGGACTCGGTATCCATGGCATCTTCCTCCTCGTGTCCATCGATCTCCAAGCGACCTGGGGACAGCAGCTCCTCCATCGGGTCTAGATCAATAACCTCACCTCCATAGGCAGCAGGTCACATGAGCGTATGGTCGTCCTCCTCGGGCATAGGGGCATCTCGTAGGGGACCCTCGAAACCAAACTCACCCTCTCTCATCCACGCCTCGAACCTATGAGGAACAAAAAGCGGGCTACCCTAATCCATCCATATGGTAGTCAATCATCGGTGCCAGAGCGTAGCGTTCTTATCCACGTAATAGGTAACCTCCGTCTCTACCTGTACGGACAGTCCAAAAAGCACTGGAAGTAGGGCCATCACTGGGGTCTGGGATCTAAAAAAGTTGTCAACCAATGCCAGTGAGTCGAGAACTCAATAAGCTCATCACTAATCCTAGCGTAGGATAAAGTATAATAATCGGTTAGGCCTTAACCCATAGTTTAGGGGTCCTCTCTCTCGAATGACGAACGGCAGTTTGCAGGGCAAGGGTCGGTCTACCAGTAATCATAAAACAGTGGGGAAACAGTTCATATGCAGTGGTGGATGATCAAACAACCAATGACCTAAACGTGATACAAAAGACAGATTTCACAAACAGCCAATCACATATGATCCAGACGGATCTAGCCCGCGTCTCATACGCATCAGACTCATGTCCCAACCCACGTGTGGTACGCCTCAGGTTGATACGCTTATCTCTCCAGCTACCCCGTGCCTCGCACCTGAGGGCGCACCGTGCCTCGACCCAGCACTTCGGGCCGACACGCTTATCTCTCCAATTTCCCCGTGTAAACACGCCTCAAGGCCGACCTCCCCTTGTCACTCCTCACAGGGACTCACGTTATGCTTGCAATTATTTTCCGTCCAGACACGCCATAAATAACGTAGGACACAATTCAGGCGTTCTGAAGAAATGCACATACATACCAGCATAGCATGACGATTCAACATTTAGGTACATCACGTCAATCAGTATAAACAATATGTAACCATGAATCGAACATGTGCCCTGCACGCGAATTCTATCGAAAGGGATATTAGACTAGTACCTTGCTCCAGTCCTTAGACCTTCAAGTACTTGGACTCAAACCTCGATCCACAGTTCACTTCCACGACTAAGACCCATGAGATTCCATTCTGAGAGTTCATTCTCACATGAGTGTTCTATTTGGATTTCCCCAAATTAAACCCAATTGTCCCGAATCAGTCAAGTTGAGTCTTGAATTTAATTAAGGCCCATTAGTTTCATTTCAAGCCTAAGTAAAGTCTTAGCCCATAAACACCCCTCAAGCCCATGATTTAACATTAGTAACATGTCTTGAAATGGCCCATTACGATTTACTATTCACGCCTAAGGCCCAAGGCCCATTAACTACTCAAGCTCATTAAGCCCAAATCTATCCAATTAGGCCCAAATTAATTTCCTAAGCCCACCTATTATCTTAGGCCCTAAATTCTCACATCCAATTCCATTTTCACAGTCCAATAGACCTCTTAATTCTCGCCTAAACCCAAGCCTATGAGAAAAGACCTAAGCCCAATGAGCCCAACATGTCTATTTTAGCCCAATTTGAACCCCAAGCCCAATTACTATCCTTGGGCCATCTTTTACACATCTAAGACCATTATTTCCCAGCCCAATAGACCTAGAAATTTCGTCCAAGACCAAGCCCACAGAGAAATGAACTAGCCAATCAAGCCTAATGTGTGTATTTTAGCTCGAAATGAACCCCCAAGCCCATCCAACACCTCTAGGCCCTTTAGTTCACGCCAATCTCCTCATCCTCAGCCCATTATGGATGTTTGTAAGCCCAAATTAGATTTTCCAAGTCCACGGTTCAGCCCATTTGTCAAATACCCAAAACTAGATTCAATTAGTTCTAACCATAATCAACCATTACCATTAATCTACTTACACCAAATCACCAATCAAGCAAACCATACATATATACTATATTCCTAAGCTACAATTAGTGGATTTGCTTACCTAAATGGGCTGGAATTAACGACGAAAACGGTGGGGACTCAAGGGGAAGAAGCGGCGACTTCGGGGGCTGAACAAGAGTCAAGCCGGGGCCGTAGCAAGCTGGAGGACAAGGATAAGACATGGTTATAAGTCCCTTAGGCTCATGGGATCAGATTAGGGTCACAGAAAGCAAGGCACAAAACCGTCCCAGAAAAACAGTTTCGTCGACCGAAATGAAAACGCACGAATGGAGGCCCAAACGATATTGGATCGGAGCGAAATCAAGTTCTGTGAACTCACCTTGGATGGGGCTACGACATATCAAAAATTCAGGACGATCCAAGGGTTGAGTTTTTGTGGGCAGCCGTTGAAGTTGAGGGTCGGCTGGGAAAAATTGAATAGTGCAACGTCGCGGTTTTGCCTTGTTTCAAAGGGCCTCTAGGCCATGAAAGAGGGGAGTAAGGGGCCAAGGAAACTTACCAAGATAGGGAAAGGACGTGGAGTGGTGGCGGCGATGAAACGACGGCAGACGAATGGCAAAACGGCGGAGTTCCTCGGGCGGGCGAACGATGAAGACAAGAGAGGAGGAAGAAGAAGAAAACATGAAGAAGGGGGAAGGAGAAGGAGGATTTGGCTGATTCAAATGGACGGGGAGAGAGAGAGAGAGAGAGAGAGAGAGAGAAAAGATTATAATGCCCAAAAAAATTTAAATAAAATGTAAGTGGGGTTAGGTAATGGGTTTTAAATAGATTGATGGACACCTTGATGGATTGATTGACTTGAGTTGAGTTGCCTTTGGAATTGTGTGATTGACATCTGTGTGCCAAATGCACCGATTGGGTCCCAAGCACGAACAAATTTCAAACTGGAATTGGTTTCGTTCTATCGTGTTCGTTCTCAAATAATTCTATATAACCTAATTCTAAGGTCTGAGCATTTACCGGGGGCATTTTGGTAATTCTTTGTTCACGTCTTGCATCATGACGTACACTGGCTATCTGCCGTTCTGGTGACGATTTCTGCGACTGATTCCATTTCTCCGTTGTGACTATCTTGGCAATTCGATTGTCCAATACCGAAATTCATTTTGTGGCCAAATCCATTAAATTACTGCTCTGTCGAATTCTCAGACTAACGGGCGGCTGTTTGGGAAAATTTCCCAGGTAGCCTTTCCCCTTCGGTTAGTCGTCCCAGGGTAGCTAATCCTGAGTAAGTATCAACTAGACTGTACTAATGAAATACATCCATTCATTTAGAAATACCAATAATTGGGTCGAATTTTCAGACTGTCACATGGATTGCTTGTAAAGTGCTCTTCACAATTTGAATCAGAATTCTATTCATGGACTGGCCATCGATGAGCATCTTCCTAGTGAAGAACCAATGTTTTCTATGTTCACTGTTCGACTGTGTGATATCAAATAACTTCACGGTTGTTGGATCACGCTTAATGTCCTCTCGAAAGAACCTAATGTAATATTGCAAGTCTTGCTCATCAAAAGCCAACCCCATTTGTTCATTAATCTCCTCCAAAGCTTTTTGACCCCTCTCCATGACAGGTATGTAATGCACTTCCTCAGGCACCACACTTGACTCAAAAGATGCCAGCCTCTAGGCATAGACGCACTTCCTCGCCCGATCATAAACCACTTGGGCAAACTCATAAATGTGATGATCCTACAAAGGACTCTTACTGTACAACAAGTACCTTCTTGATCTCTCCAATTTTATCACTTCACTCAACCCACAAGCTCGACAAAAGGATACTGCATTAGTAGACCAAGTTGTTATAAACGATAATCTTGGCCCGACCTCAACTAAAACCTTAATTAAGCCTCCTTGCCTCTTCTTCTGCTGTCTCTAAGTCTGCTTGCAGTAGAGGATGATCAATATTGGACGAAAGAGAAGGAATCGGACCAACGAGCTTGTGGTGTGCTGCTCCGTATTAAGCTCAATTTCCCAACGTCGATGCAAAATGCAATGCAGAAAAAATAAATATGTAACGCATAGAGAAATATTTTTACTGGGAATTAATTCTAAATTTTGTGAAATATGAATGAAAAAAGAAAAATTAAAATTTAGGTATCAACAACTGCCGCTCTTTGAGTGGATTTGAAATGATGAAAACTATAGAGTATAGGTCTTGGATTTTCATGGGTGCCCCTAGAAAAAGTTTAATTTCCTTTTTTGTTAACATAAGGACTAAATTGAAAATTGCAAAATTCAACTAAGGTCTTTTTGCAAAATTGAGTCATTCCGAGTATAATGGGGCCAAGATGAAAATTTGGACTATTAGAGGATAATGTCACAACTCTTAAAAAGGAAAAATGAAAATAAATTGACTCAAATTGAATTTTTTAGGCCCGATTCGAGATTATGCTAGTGAAGGAACACATGACTTTGAATTGTATTTTTCAAATTTGCAATGGCCAACATGAAAAGGGATTTAAAATAAAAATATTGACTATTTATGTGTATTTTTATGGCCTAAAATGTTATTTTTCCCAAATTTTCAAGTATTTTTTATATTTGTTTTGAAAAATATTAAAAATAAAAAATATGAAAAATCACTTTTTGTTCAAAATTGGTTCCTTTGACTTGGCCAAGGCTTCCAAAGTTAATTTTATAATTTTATGAATTGTTATGGATTTTTTTATTAATTTTTTAAAGAGAAAATGTCATTAAAATCAAGTGTCAACAGTTTCGTATTTCCCCCAATATGTTAATGTGTGCAATTGGTTTTTCCAACAATCTTTATATTGATGGGTTCATAGAGTTCTCTTCTTGAATTTCATGATGGAACTCCCTCTTGTAATGTAAAGTATCTTTTTAAGTTAAAACCATAATTAATGCTAGACATTTTTCATCATCTTATGAAGCCACCTATCAAGTCTATGCTCTACAAAATGTCATCCCATCCTAGAGTAGCCATGTAGCATTTTCTAATTGGTCCAAATATCTCTTTGGTCCTCGATTAGGTTCTTAACATTTCCTTATTGATCCAACTGTTAAGAAGTGTTTAATCAACATAATTATTATCTTTATTGATTAATTATCTTAAGTATGTCTAAACTATAATTAATTTCGAAAGTCAAAAATGTATTCGAGATTGGCCATCTAATGACGAGGGATGGTGGCTAGCGGCTCTATTTATGGGGCGCCGCCCAACTCACACCGTCCTCACGGCGACATGGATCAACAGTTGCCCCACACTAGTGTCGCGACCTAAAATTCATTTTTTAGGTTAATGGATTACCAGATTAATTGATTAAATTAATTAACCTAATTCGAGCTCTCCCAAGCTCTACCAAATCGCGACTTTGGTTTTTTGTTCAAATGGTTTTAAAATTTGGAGTCGCCACTAATCATTTTTGGTAGGTTGATTAGAAATCTAAGTAAATTAGCGGGAGAACTAAATTACTTCTACGAACCAGAGATTATGAGTTCGGGGACTTGGTTACACTAGTTAATTAAAACTAATGCTCTTTTGGTACCTTAATTTCATGGATATCCTAATTTGGTAACTTAGGCTTGGTTTATTCCTAAGACTCTAGTGGAGTGTTCTCTTTTTGTATTTTCACTTTTTTAAATGGAATATACGTGAGTGACATTTGTTTTTGGCATTTTCAAAATATTAAGTATTTCCCTGAAGCCGAAAGAGGGAATGAGTTAACGACTTCTGTACAGTGCTGCGAGCTACTCATTTTAGGGTTTAGTGATTCAAAAATTAAATTACAGGAAGTAAATAACAATAAATAAAGACCACCAATGGATAGCTCAGCCTTGGCTTGGCCCTCTTCTTTGGGGTTTAAGGTGCAGGAATTTAAATTGCAGAAATTTAAAATGACCTCCAGTGAGTAGGCTCTGCCCTTCACATTCTCGAGTTTAAATTCTTTAAAATAAAACGAATTGATTTGACAATTCGGGCCGAAATCCATCGACGGATCAATTGAAAATTTAATGGGCACTCAAGAGCTCGTCAGCGCCAATTTTACACCTCCACGGGATTTACCGTTGACTTGGAGTTGTCCTTTGCCTAACATAAAAATAGGGAGAAATGGAGTAATGGAGCAAATATGATTTAATTCACATTAAAAATTAGAACAATGAAAGAGGCACTTAGCTTCAATGGCATTATGAGAAGTGCTTGATGGATATAATTGGTTCATGCCTGAAATCAAATATGGAGGAAATAGGAGAAGAGTAGAAAATTTGAGCTAGTTTATACCAAAAAATCAAAGAGAGTAGAGGGACACTTAGCTTCAAATCTGGGATGAATTCTTGATCGATGAAGAAATTGATGATGATAACCCTCTAACTTTAAACTCCCATCATCTTCAAAATTCTCTCTCTCTTTTTGGTAATTTCTTTCTCTCAAATTTTTCTTCAATCTCCCAAAACCCTCTCAAACATCCAAAATTTTCTCTCCCAAAAAAATTCCTCCTCTCAAGCTCACTTCTTCCTCCTTTTATAACACACTCATCTATCTCCCATTCTAATTTTTCCACTAACTCTATCTCCCATTCTAATTTCTCCACTAACTCTTCTTCATTTTCATCTTCCCTTCTCCATCTATATCTCACATTCTAATCCCTCCACTAACTCTTCTTCATCTTCATCTTCCATTCTCCATATTTATCTCCCATTCTAATTTCTCCACTAACTCTTCTTCATATTCATCTTCCCTTCTCCATATCTATCTCCCATTCTACTAACTCTTCTTCATCTCCATCTTCCCTTCTCTATTCTCATCTTATTTTCTTTATCTTCTCTTCTCCATCTCCTCTTCTCCATCTTCCCATCTCCATCTCCTCTTCTCCATCTTCCCTTCTCTATTCTAATTTCTCCACTAACTCTTCTTTTTGTTATTTACAAAATAATCCCTCAAGTGTTAGGTATTTGTACTCTAGTCCATGAGATTTTAAGTATTTACAATTCAGTCCCTAGAGAAATAATTCTTTAAGTCCAAATCTCCTCACATTTTTTGGCACACATACCGCATGTTGAATTTAAGCTCATTTCTTCCTATTGAAAATATTGCAAAATTTAATTAAAGCCCTATTTGTAAAATTGAGTCATTCTGGGTATAATTGGGCCAAGATGAAATTTGGAATATTAGAGAACAATGTTACAACTTCTAAAAGTGAAAAATGAAAATAAATTGACTCAAATTAAATTTTTTAGGCCCGATTCGAGATTATGCTCGTGAAGGAATACACGACCCCGAATTGGATTTTTTAAATTTACGATGGCCAACATGAAAAGGGATTTAAAATAATAATATTGACTATTTTATGTATTTTTGTGGCCTCAAATGCTATTATTTATGAAATATTTTCCTAATTTCTAAAAAATATATTTCAAAAATACAAAAAATACGAAAAATTATTTTTTGCTCAAAATGGTTGCTTAAGCTTGGCCAAAGCTTCCAAAGTTGATTTTTTAATTTTATGAATTTTTATGGATTTTCTATTAATTTTCGAAAATAAAAATATTGAAAAATACTAAAAATATGGAAAATACGTTTTTGGTCAAAATTGATTCCCTAGGCTTGGCCAAGGTCTCCAAAGTTGATTTTTTAATTTTATGAATTTTTATGGATTTTCTATTAATTTTAAAAAGAAAATGTGATAAAAAATCAGGTGTCAACAACTAGTGATTTGGCTGATGCGTCCCAATCTGACCTCACGTTAGCCAGGCACGAGTCGGTCGGACGTTGTCGTATCATCGTTGGCTCGAAATTTTCCCATTCTCGATCCATTGTTTTTTATCTCTTTGTTATATAATCTTACTTATTTTGTATTTCTTAAAAATTCTAAGAAGATATCTTACATTGAATTATTAATGGTGTCTCTTAAGTTTTTCTACAACACGAATATGTTTAAGAACACCTTAATTTTATTAATCTTACTCATTTATAGCTATAATCTTTGACTTCTTCCCCAAGTTCCTAAAGGAAATTGCTTGTTAAATTCTTATACAAATGTGAACTAGTGTGAATTCATTTATAGTTTTCTACTTCTCTTACTAGTAACTTCATTAATAACCTTACCTTTGTGTCTTAATCTCATTGGTCCACATGTTTGGTTATTAATGAACATTATCCTTTCATTTAATGCCAAAAAATAATGTTCTTCTTATCCTTTAGAAAAATAACTCAATTGTTAGGAGTATGTCCTAAAGCGACCATGTAATAGTCACATATATGGCATAAATATTGTACTGTCGATGTTTGTATTAATGGCAACACGTGTGTTTATTCAACTTGCCCCTTTATTTTAGATGAATAAAGTCCATTAGATCAATTGAACCTGATACCCATTCTTGAGACGTCAAGAATATGTGTAACGGGTCATCAATTGGTCTCTGATCTTCAAATTGATTCCTAGTCGAAGGATCGTCAATTGGGCATCCACGAGCCAGATGAGACCAGTATGTTCGCAACCTTGCTATTAAGCATTAGATACCCAATAGGGATGAAGAGTCACAAGTCATCGGACATTAAACGTCTAAGTTGGAACATAGGTATTCCTATCAAAACAAGTTCAACCGAATCCACTGAACGTGATAAAAGAGTGATTGACTAACATGGAGGCTTCGTGCTTGGTCAATGCCTTAATTGCTCTTGGCTTTAGTGTGTCAATGGTCCTCAGACCAAAGCCACAATACTGGCTTGTATATCGGAAGGCTGTGGTTCATAGGCACAATATTGGTCAATCGTTGATCGGGCTCTATGTATGATGGCCACAGTCCTCCTTATACGAAGTCACAAATATGGGTAACAGTTAGGATCTATCTCCTAATTAGATGAAGTTGATGTCTTATGCGATCTATACGTGACGATCCATTAAAAAGTCATTGGCCAACGCAGAAGTCGAGAGGAGTCTTGTCAAATGCACATCAAATAGATTTGTGCATATGATCGAATCTGTGGGTTTGACTCAAATATCCATGGCCCTCATTTGATCGGGACATTATAAGACGAAAAGATTGAATAACACCAAACCAAGGCCAACATATTCACTTTGTCCTCGTACTTCATTCTGACTAGATAAATATGATATGTTGCTAGACATCACTCGCAGTTTATGAGATCTAAGGATTGATTTAGGACGATCAATTCCTTGAGGAATCTCACTCCCAGCTCAAGGGTGAACCTAGGGATGTCACACGCCTTAATCGACATCTAGCGATATCTATAACGAAGAAGGGATCGCAATAATGCGATAGGACTATTTGGATAGTCAAAAGGAGTTAAGATGGATTGGATTTGTTTCCTTTTTTTTAATGCTCACTAAAAGACGAAATAGATGATACAAGCATAACATCAAGATGATGTCATGGATGATGTAATGGTTACATCATGCCTGCATCATCATTGGATAAGAATTGTTATCCAAAAAAAGAGGATAAGAATGGTTATCCTCTAGAAAGTCAAAAGTAGGATAGGGTTTTCTATCCATTTGACAGAGATGTTTGGCATACCAAATGGTGAGATTTACTCACGAAACTCGAGGGACTTGAAGCCTAGAATGTTCAGAGCCCGTGGATGAGGGATACCGCCCAAAATGATGCCATTTGGGCCACCCAAATAGGCGCTTACGACTAGCCGACGGGCTGGTTAAATGCGGCAAAAATTGCCGCCTTTGACCACTGCCCAATGAGCGGGGCCCACGTGGCTGGTCAAAGGTGATTTGATTGCCTTTGACCAGTATCCAGCTAGCTACATGGACCAGCTGGAAGCCCGCGTGGTGGCCTCCCGTTGGCCGCCACATGAGGCGGTTTAATAAGGGGCGATTTAATAAGGGGCAATTTATACCGCTCCTCTCCCCTCATTCATCCTCTATAAATAGAGGTTAGGGCCTCAAGTTCAAGGGGTTAGAAAGTTGTGAGAGTCAGTCACACATATACGTGCCAAATTTCATGAGAAAGTGAGCTCGAAAATCGACCAATTTGGATACACAAAGTTTGTGTTTCTATTGGTTAAAAACGAAAGAATTGGATTGAGACGCCGTGATGATTACTAGCATAATCCAAGGGCCGTTTCTCTGAATCTCCGTCTTCAAGGATGCACGGGTGTCGGGGCGTGTTTGAACTAGAGGCTCGACACCTCATAGGTTCGAGGACAAACAAGCAAAGCTGCATCCAACCTCTGTTATCCAGGTATGTTTCTAAACTAGTTTTAGAAAGTTCGATTTTTTATTAAAGTATACGAGGATTTCTAAAACCATCTAGGGCGCCGTTTGAATTTATTTTCTTCCGCTGCACATATGACATGTTTCGATGTATGTAATGAGCATCTGGGATCGCTAGAAACCCAACATCAATTGACTTGGCATTTACCTTATCCTTATCCATTAGAGAATTGATTTGCCATTGACTCAATTGACTTAATATTGACTTTATTCTTATCCATTAGAAAATTAACTTACCATTGAGTTAATTAACTTAATATTGATTTTCCTTTCCAATTTGATTTAGAAATATTAAATCAAGAATATTTCCCCACATTATATTTTCTAATGAATTTTTTTAAAACATCTTAAATAAGCTAAGTAACAGCTTTCTTGAGAAATTTTGAAATAACTTTTTCAAAAAATTACAAAATAACCTCTTCTAAAAATTTCCTAAAGAATATATCCAGAAGATTTATTTTAATCTCCAATTATTTCTAGTGTAGGAAATATTTGGGATGTCACAATTGACCCCCTCAAAATACTCATATTGATGAGATGAAACGGATGGTATATTCAACACCAACTTACATTGAGCAAAACTTTACAAAAAAGAACAAAGCATTGCCATGGCCACAAGAAACTCGGTCCCTTCATGACGCATGCTCATGTGCAGTGTCTCCCAACATCAGCTATCGATGGGCAAATACTCAAAATATTTGTACCACCACGGCAATTCCAACTAGGTGTTCAAAGATAATTTTTAGTGAACAGAAAATCACAAATGAATGCAGAAAGGTAGGTATGAATTTCTTGTTTTTTTTTGTCAAACCGATGACAAACGTTCACTGTCGATTAGGAAACAACAACGATTGCTCTGATACCAATGTTGGATTTTAACATCGGGAAACACAAATAACCTCTATCGACGTTCGATTAAGGAATTACTCAAGATTGTCATTGAATCACTGACGCGTCCACGAATCTTCAAACTCAAGATAGTTCGAATGCAATCACTAGTGGAAAGTATTCTTATTTCACAACATAAATGCCGTTCGTTGCCTTTGTTTCTTTCTATATGAGTTTGAGTTTGAGAGAGAGATAGAGACAGACAGATAGACAGACAGAGAGACAGAGAGAGATGTACGTTAGTCTAATGTTCGTTCTCGCATCATCTGATCCCTAGAAGTTATCGTCTTTTTTTATAGATAAAAGGCGCTTGTTCGAATGGCACCTTTTCATAGGTCCCTCTCTCAATCGAATCATATCAAGGACATTATCTAACATCAAGAAATACCAATCAGACTTGTGTGTGTTTGTTCCAGGAAAACGTAACCAGGAGTGAGTGAGTTGGAGGATGCGACTACGATGACGGGGGGACGGCTAAAGCCAGGTTAAGTTTAGCATTTTCTAGTTGGAGTGACTTCTTGGATACTTGTTGATACCGAAAGTTATCTCTTAATGATTCAGTATCTTGAAAATAACGTCATGAGGAAAGGGCTTACCAAATAACACGATGGTACTTTTATATTCAGAAACTTTAAAAGAAAGTTTAGAAAGATACCGAATTGACACCATACGCTTGAATTCAGTAAATCTCAAGTATACAACATAGGGATTATATCCCGAAATTCGAGAAACATGGAGCAAAACTCATGAGCGCGAATCAGTTTTTGAAAGTTAAGGGATGTTATTCAATAAAGGTTCAACGGATCAGGTAGTTACAAATGAGATTAGAAAATGTTCCGATTTTCACGGACAAGTTATGGAATCGTGGGTTGAGAAGAAATAAGCATGGGCGCTAAGATTTAAAAGTTAGAAATTGGAGAATAATTGTTCAAGCAGTTGAGAATACAAGGCAAATAAGTATCCAAAAGAGAGTAGAAGAAGGGACAATCACCGAACACAACTCAGAAAAATACTCTGTTTCTTTCGAAGTTTCAATTACTTCTTCCAATTTAACTTTCCTACACTTTTCATTCCTTGTACCTTTAGATTCTAGTAGTTTATGTCCCATTTACAGTAAGTAGGAGTACTATAATCGTAGATTGATCAACTTTCGAAGCATTTCTATTGACACTTAATTTTTAATCAACTTTTTCTTTTAAAAACTTACAAAATAAATTTTGGAAGCCTTGGCCAAGTCTAAGGAATCAATTTTGAACAAAAAATGATTTTTCATATTTTTTGTATTTTTTAAAAAAAAATTCGAAAAATATAAAATACTTGAAAATTCGGGAAAAATAATATTTAAGGCTACAAAAATACACAACAGTAATCAATATTTCTCTTTTAAATCCCATTTCATGTATTTTTTTTGTAAAGGCAAGCATAAGATTGACTAATCACATCCTTACCCAAAAAAAAAGATTGACTAATCACAAACGCGTACAACCTAAACCAAAGCGCATAGATCTAAAAAACTACCCTCTACCAGGATCTACACAAATGTAGAGGCAGTTGCAAAGTTGACTGGAGGATATGCGTAGAGGGCTACACGAGGGAACAAACCCTGGACAAACAACGAAAAATGAAGCCAGCAAAAGAACCAAGCAAAAACAAAAGAACACAAGGGATAGCAGGTCATGGCAAAAACTGAGGGGGAGCAACCCCAGGAAATCAGGATATGGATGTTGCGAGAGTTATCCTCCACATCCTTGAAGGTTAACGCCTTGTCCTGGATAACCTTGGAGAGATGCATTTTAAGCGCGTTGGTATCATGAACCTGGTTCCTGAAGATAATTTTGTTTCTCTTCGAGCATATCAGGTGGCAAAGGGCCGCGAAGGAAAATCGAGTAATGCAATGGTGGAAATGCCTACCACCAAAATTTTCCATGGCCCATTGGAGATTCTTGAGCCAAGATCTATTTTGCTAAGAAAGATCATACTTAGACGCCCAATAACAGCAAGGGATCTAGTGACTTTGCACTCAAAAAATAAGTGCTCAACCGAGTCCTGTCTGCAGCAGCAAAAGGGACAAACACCTTCCATGATCCTACGATAACTCAACAAAAGTACCTGTGTAGGTGGCCTATTTAGGGTGGCTAGCCACAGGAGGAACGCATAGTGAGGAGTAATATGACTATCCCAAATGAAACGATGCCAATGAACCACACTGCCCCTACGTCTAATATCATCCCAGGCCAACGCACCCAAGATAGTTCCAGAGGGGTCACAAAGCCAAGTAAGTCAATCATGCCTGGTTGGGGTAAGGACTAGTAGAAAATCGAATCAGGAATTGAGGCGGTCCAAGACAGCATTGGGCATATGATTAGCTTCACAAAAATCTCATATCTTAGATGATCGAGGAATGCCCGATTGGTAGATGTCCTTGTCTGAGAAGGACTTGAATAAAGGACCATTGGCATGCCAAGGGTCGATCATCTGGACCATCCATCCATCCCCGATACGCCATCTGGACCAAAGAAGAAACAAGGGACGAAGATCCAGAATTTTCCTCCAAACCTAGAAGTAGAAAGTCGGCTTGTTAACCACCCAAAAATTCTTGTTTTTTAGAGCGTAGATGGATCCATTTGCACCAAAACAATTCTTTGTCTATGAAAATGATCCAGATATGCTTAAGCATAGCAGCCCGGTTGTAATCATAAAGACGGCAGATGCCTAGTCCCCATTTATCCTTAGGAAGACAGACAGCAGACCACGGGACCTTAGCTCCTCCCACACTTAAACCGAGGCAGTTCCAAAGGAACTATCGGAGCACCAGCTCAATACGGTTCAATACAGACTTAGGAAGGATAAAGACACTAGCCCAAAAATTGTTAATAGCCCGAAGAACAGACGTGATAAGCTATAGTCGACCAGCAAAACGTTGAGACCAAGATTGGGCTCTAGACATGATAGCATTAACCAGCCAATTGCAGTCAACTTTGCTCAATCTTTTTGCAACAATAGGGACACCCAAATAACGGAAGATAAGTGTACCTTCGGCAAAACCCAAGGATGCAATCAGCTAGTTCTTCAAAGTAGTGGAGCTACCCGAATAATACATTTCACTCTTATGATTATTTGGATTGAGACCCGACCAAGCAGAGAACTTTTGTAAGCCAACTTTCAACAACATAACAGACACCATATTTGCCTCCGAGAAAAGGAGAATATCATTGGCAAAAAATAGATGTGTGAACCAAGTAGGCTTGCACCTCCAAAAAAATTTGAACCCCGAAAGCTTGGCTTGGCCATTTAATATACTAGAAAAAATATCCATAACTAATGTAAAAAGTAAGGGGACATGGGATCACTTTGTTGAATACCTCTTCTGTAACAGTCTGAAAATTCGACCCATTTAACGGAATTTCTAAATGAATGGAAACACTTCATTAGTACACTCTAATCGACGCTCACTCAGAAATAGCTACCCTGGAACGACTAACCGAAGGGGAAAAACTACCTGGGAAAATTTCCCAACCAGTCGCCCCTTGGTCTGAGACTGAGACAGAGTTGGTATTCAATGAATTTGGCCACAAAATGAGATCCAACACTGGGCAATCGAATTAGAAGATAGCCACGATGAAGAAATGGATTCAGTCGCAGAAACGTCGCCCGAAGGGCAAACAGCCGGTGCACATCGAGAAGCAAGACGTGAATGGAAAATTACCGAAATGCCCCCAGTAAATGCTCAATCCTTAAGATTATATCAAATAGGATTAATTGAGAGAGAATACGATAGAACGAAGCCAAACCCAGTCTAAATTTCGTTCACGCTCGGGACCCTATCGGTGCGTTTGGCACACAAATCGAGACAAGTCAAATGAAATGTCACATCAATCAAGTGTCACATCAATCAATTAATCACATCAATCAAATCAAGGCACAATTTCCAAGGCAATCACATCAAGTCCCTTCACATCTTGTCAAGTACAACCTAACCCATTATAAACTTTATTTTTATTTTATTCTATTTCATAAAATCTCTCTCATTCCTCCCTTTTTTTTTGCCAAATCCCTCTCCCCTTTCTCTCTCCCGAAGCTCTCTTCCTCTCGCACGTCTTCTCGGCCTGCAGCGCATGCTCGAACTGAAACGGCCCGTTCAGAGTCGTCCGGAGTCTAAACAACTCCCCGTTTTCTCCCACGTGACCGTAAGACAACGGGCTTCGAAGGTATACAAACCTCTTCCCAAGATCTGGCCAAGAACCCCTTTGAAATTTGACCAAACCGTGACCCTGTGCTGTTCAGATTTTCCAACTGACCCTCAACTTCAAACGGCTGCACACAAAAACTCAACCATTGGATCATCCTAAATTTTGGCTATGTTGTAGCCCTATCCGAGGTGAGTTCACAGAACTTGATTTCGCTCCGATCCGACAATCGTTTGGGCTTTCATTCGCGCGTTTACATTTCGGTTGACGAAACTGTTTTTCTAGGACAGTTTGTACCTTACTTTCTACGGCCCCCATTCTGACCCCGTGAGCCTAAAGGACCTATAACCATGTCTTATCCTTGTCTTCCAGCTTGCCACGGCCCCGGCTTGACCCTCATTCAACCCCCGAAGCCGCCACTCCTCTCCCTCTTGCCGTGAGCCCCAAACGGCCGTTCTAGACCTCACTCCGTTCGTCGTCATTCCAAGTCCATTCCGGTAGGCCACACTCCTAATCGTAGCTTAAGAATGGATTATGCAAGTGTGGTTGGTTAGTTTATAGGTTATGTGTGATATAATGATGATTAATAGGTGATTTTGAATAATAGGCACTAGACTAATTGAGGAAAAATGGATGTTGGGCCATGCATAGGGGCTGGTCACATTTGGGCTTCAAATGGGTTATTATGGGCTGAAATTGATGGATCTAGGCGTGAGGGAGATGGGCCATATGGTGTGGATAGGCTTAGGAACTCATTTTGGGCTAAACTAACCTAATATGAACTAACGGGCTTAAGTTATTCTAGTGGGCTGTGAATATGGGCTAGAATATGAGAATATAGGGCACAATGGAATACATGGGCTTAAGGAATGAAATTAGGCCTAATTATGTGAAAATGGGCTTAATGGGCATAAGTAAAAATATGGGCTTGGGTCTTGGGCGAAAATTAACAAAATATTGTGCCTTAATCTATTTAAACTCTAATAATTAAATTGTGGGCTTGAACTAAAGTGAATGGGCCTTGGACCCTATTGGGCTTTGACTAAGCTAACGGGCTTGAATTGTGGAAGTAATCTCATGGGCCATAGTCCCGGCTTGATCTAATTTAATAAAACCCAAATGTATTCTAAGAAGCTAATAGTGGGCCGTCGATGGGTCGGAGACTAATAATAAAGACTGGGCTTAGATCAGGACATTGGGTTTAGTGGATTGGACTCCAAAGTTAATGGGCTTCTTGAGTAATGCATAGAGGGAAATTGGATGATCTCATTGAAATGCACGGGGTAACCGTTTAGAACCATATGGCTTAGAACTGTGCGTGGGGCACTGGATTCATTCATACTTACGTGTAGTCTACCCCGATGAACTTGAGTCGCTCAGATTATTTCTTGGATTGCTATGCCTCTATACATATGAAACTTTGTGAATGCCTGCTCTGTGATATGTATTATTTGAGACTGTCTGAGTACAGCATGATGTGAGCATGGCATGGGTCACTGAGAGGAGTGACAAGGGGTGGATGGCCCTGATGCGTTTTACGCGGGGAATTGCAGTAATAAGTTGGGTGGTTGGCCCTGATGCATGTTACGCGGGGAACTGGAGCAATAAGCCGGGAGGTTGGCCCTGATACGTGTTACACGGGGAAATGGAGAGATAAGCGTGACAACCTGAGGCGTACCACACGCAGGTTGAGGCATGAGCCTGATGTGTACGAGATGCGGGCAGGATCCAATGGGATCAATTGAGATGGGCTGAGTCATGCATTTGTTATTGCATGTTGAGTGCTAATATTGACTGTCGATTGCCCGTCTATATTATACGATGTTTATGTTGTTTTACTACACGTGGCTTGTCTGTTCGTACTCTGAGATTAGTATCCATAGTGAGTGAGAGTGCCCGAGTGAGGTGACTAGAAACTCTAGTCCATTGGATAGGATCGAAACCACTAGTATATTTTATCCTACGCTAGAATTAAGGGTGAGCTTACTGAGTCTTCAACTCACTGGCGGTGGTTGCCATATTTTTAAATCCCTAACCACAATGATGGACGTACCCCCGACGTTTTTTGGACTCCCAGTGGAGGTAGAGACTAAGATAAGCCACTACATTGAGGAGGACCCAGAGGAGCTTCCCTGGTAGGCTGATTGGAGCGAGATCGACGAGGACTAACTGGTAGACCCTAAGTTGAGTGGTCTGACTGATTGTGGATTTTTGTGTAGTATTTTCATACCCTCTTCTGGTGGTCTGTACCCGACACTCTGGTTATATATGTATGTTATGTTGGACTATTATTGTCGGCTGCCTTCTTTATTCCCTTCTACCCCATTATATTATGCATGCATGTATGGGATTGGAGAATAGCTTCCGCAGGTTGACGATTAAATGGACGCACCGCCTGGTTGTGACGAAGAGAGATTTCCTGGGCCGTTGCGTACGGTAGATCAGGCGAGCGGTGAGCGCCGATTTGAACACATGAGCGGGATGTCGCAGGCCTGTGGGGTTCAGGGCGAGATATCTTCCACTGGAGAAAAAACCATGAAGCTCACCATTGATGGACACCGAGAATTTCGCAGAGCGAACACATTCCCCATTCTAGCCAAGATTTTAGTAATATGTTTGTAAACAGTATTGCAACACGAAATAGGCCTAAAGTCCCCATTCTCGATGCATTTGGTACCTTGGGCACAAGAGCAATAATCGTGGCATTTGTCTCCTTCAGTAAATTACCGGAGAGAAAGAAATCCTTAATGGCCTTTGTAACCGAATGGCCAATAACGTCCCATGTCATTTTAAAGAAATCAATATTAAATCAATCCGATCCCGGTGCCTCACAACTAGCTAAAGAAATTATGGTTTCACGGATCTCCTCATCCGAAATTGGTCTATCTAATAAATAGATATGCTCAGCCGATAAAGGATTAGAGATAACAGAGTGTACCTCTTTGATGGAGGGAAGATCATATCGTGGTCCAAGGGCAAAAAGAGCCTTGAAATAGTTGACAATGTGATCTCGAACCATCGATATATCATTCAGAATATTACTATCCTCATCCATGACCGAGAGAATTCTGTTTTGGAGATGCCTTTTATTAACAAAGTGATGAAAATACTTTGTATTCAAGTTGCCCTCCTTAAGCCATTTCAAGAGGGATTTCTATTTGAAGAAGGACTCTTCTTGTAATCTAAGCTCCGCAAATGTCTTCAGCCAGGTCTTTTCTAGGTCAGCAAGATGATGGCCTTTTAGGTCCATGTCGCGACCCTCCCGAGATTTTCCGGGGTCCCGAGGGAGTAAATGGATTGCTAGGCCCATTGGATATCTGGGCTTAGCTCGGGCCCTCCCAGCCCCATACCAAATCGCGTCAAGAAAATTTAGATCGAGATCAACCTTAGTGTGGTCGGGTGGCATGTGAATAATGTGCATGCCATAAGAGTCGCCACCGATCTTTCTTGGAGGGTAGATCGGGACCCTATTGTGCGGTTGGGAGAAACCGTCCAGTTCTGCGAAACCAAAGAAATGGGTTCGGGGACTTAGTTACGCCAACCTTTCGATTGACGCCCTTTCGGTACCGAAATTGAGTGATTTTCTAATCAAGAATTCATGCAAAAGCTCTTTCAGGTGAGGTAGGCTCTAATGACCTAAAATGGGTGAGACGCAAACAAGAGTGCTACCCTATCAAACACAATCAAGTATGAAAATGGGCAATCAGTAATAACCTCAACCAGACAAATCAAGCCAATCAATCACATTGGGTGCATAGTATAGCCCTAAGGGCTTAGAGAATGTGTTTTTAGGGTTTCGGGGTGGTTCAGTTGAAGTTTGGGGCCAAATGCCCAAGAGGGGTATTTTGGTCATTTGCAGGTGTCGGGACTGGAGAATGTCGAAAATGGGTCAGGCCAGTCGTCTGTGGCCATTTCCCATTTTTTCGGGATTTTCTGGGATTTTTTTTGGGAATTTTCCAAGGCGAATTACTCATAAGGGGTAAATTCGTCATTATTGGAGTGATGATGAAAATTGCCAAAAATGGAATTTTTGGGCAAATCAACGCCTAAAACCCTTATTGGACTTTTCCTAATTTTTTTTAGAATTTTCCTGGTATTTTTGGGAATTTTTATGAATTTTTCCTAATTTTTTTGAAATTTTCGAGGGGGTTTTATTGATTTTTATTTTATTTTTTGAATTTTTATTATTATTTTCTGGACCGGGCCGGGTCGGCCCGATCCACGGAGCCAAAGACCCGGCCCAGGACCCACGCGGATCCCGAATCGGGACTAAACGACACCGTATTTGGTATTTTTTGTGTTTTATTTTGAATTTTTCTATTTTTTTGGATTTTTCTGATTTATTTCTATTTATCTAAAATGTTATTATAACCGGCTGATCCGGCGGCCACAAATGAGACACGTGGCTAGCCAACGGTCGCTGGATCACTCGACAAAAACGGACGGTCAAGATTGAGTGAAGACCATATCTCATCCATCCGCTTCAATTACTCAAATTAACGGCTAGGATCGATCGTCAGATCGCATCTTGACCGCTCAAATTCAGGCGCCAAAAGCAACGGTCCGGATTTGATGTAGGATCGATCTGGACCGTTGGATCTTCTTTTTATTTTCTAATTTTCGAAAATCTATTATAAAACCGAAAATTCAATTTTTAATTTTGGACGCACCGGATTGCGACACGTGGACAAATCAAGGCCACCCGATTGAGTTTGCTATATTGTTATAACAAACGAAATGACGTGTCATCCAACGTGGCATGCCACGTCGGATCCACGTCATCGTTGACCGAGTCAACCACCATTGACTCGGTCAATGGCTCATCGGGGAAGACAATCGGCGCCGGAGCTCTTCGCCGGCGCCTCGTCGGAGATCAATTCCGACTTCGTTTCTCGGCCAAACTTCACGATTCTAATGCCATTAGAATCCTTAGGACCTCCTCTTCAACATATATCACTTTCGGACTAAACTAACAACCTAAAAAAATCCGACTAAACTCCGGCCGAGGCTAATCTCCGGCGGAGGTGCGACCTTGCCGTTTCTAACGCGATAAAGGCAAGAAAATAGATCAAGAAGCATCGTAGGAGTCTCAGGGATCTTACCTCGTCATCAAATTTGCTCGAGGGCGCCTAGAACGAGCTCGAGAGCTCGCGACCAACCGAGAAAATTTGGAGGTTGATGAGTGGTTTTCATGCAAAATCAACACAGAAATGGAGTGCGACTGAGCTCAACACAGGTTTAGGAGCAAAACGCCTCAAAGAACTAAAGAAATCGTGCACAGGAACTCAAGGTGCCATGTGAGTTCCGAGTTCCGTTCGTGTGTTTGAACTCACCTTTTCGGAGACGAGGAGCTTCCTGAGCTGGCGCAATCAACCCCTCGAAGCTCGGGCGAACTTCCCATGGCGATTTGGAGCTTTGGAGTGGCCTAGATGGCCGGGACTCAACTCGCGCAGGTCGACCTCCGGGCGGCCACCCTTGAGATCTCGGGCTCTCCCCCCTTTTTTATCATCTCTGCCCAAAAAAATCTCCCTAAAATCCCATCAACAAACCCTTTGAATCTCTCCCTCAAAATCCTCTTCAATCGAATGGAGATTTCTCACCCGATCCAGGCCTAAAATCTTTGTCAATCTCTCTGTTTTTTTGGAACGAACTTCTCCCTACTTCAAATCAAGCATGCGCCGAAACCAGTGGAGAAGATAATGAATAGTACGAGTTGCCGGTTCAGGTTGACCTGACCCGGCCGACCCACTTCGTCCAAAAATCTCAAATTAGACCCCAAATTTCCACCTTTTTCTACAATTGATACTAAAATTAGACTCAGTGGCATTGAATTTATTCAAAAATTTTGTTTGTGGCCGACAATTTTCAGTATTTGTGCGAAATCCCCAAATTTTCAATTCGACCCCAGGACCCATTTTGCAAAATCCAAAGTCTTAGGGTCCTTTTTTGCACAAATTGTTGCCACCAATGGATTCAGAAGGTCAAACTCTAGGGGGTGACGTCGCCCTATTTTCAATTTAGTCCCTAGAAAATTTTTAATTTCATTTTTAGTGATTTTAGGGACTAATTCGAAAAATCAGAAATTACATTTTGGTCCTTTTCAGCGAAATTGGACAATTTCGAGGGCTTTTGAACTCGATTTTAATTTTTAAAAATAGGGGAGGATGACACGACTCTAAAAATGCAAATATTGAAAATTAAAAAGCCAAAATGGAATTTCTACAATTATTTAAATAACCTAAAAAATGAAATTAACAAAGAAACCCTAGGTTCTAGACTTAATTTTTCAAACTTTACTCATCCAAAATGAAGAGAAAATCAAATTAAAAATATTGACTATTTGTGGGTAATTTTCTGACTTGGAATGGTATTTTTTTTATTAATATTTTATTATTTTCCTAATTTCTGAAAATATTAAAAATACAAAAATAAGGAAAATTATTTTTTGCCCAAAATTGGTTCCCTAGGCTAGGGTGAGGTCCCCAAAGTTGACTTTTTAATTTTCTCACTTTTTATTTATTTTTTATGAATTTTTGAAAATAAAATGGAGAAAAATATGAAAAATAAGGAAAATTATTTTTTGCTCAAAATTGGTTCCCTAGGCCAAACCAAGGTCCCCAAAGTTGATTTTTTAATTTTATGAATTTTTATGGATTTTCTAAAAATTTTGAAAATAAAATTGACCAAAAATCAAGTGTCAACAGTCCAGAAGTAAGGTTTCCTGGACTTCCAAGAGAGCTTTCCTGGCATCCAAGGCATGATTGGAAATATCTGAGTAGAAGTCCTTATTGAGTTGTTTCAGCCGACCTTTCAACAGCTTCAATTTTCGACACAGGCAGAACATTGGAGAGCCAGTCATATGGGTGTCCCAGACTTGGGTAACAACTGGACGAAACACCAGGTTAGAAAACTAGTAGTTAAAGAACTTGAAGGACTTTTTAGACCCAGGTTGAGCAATAATACAAACCGTTATCAAAGATTGGTCCGAAACTCTAGGAGCCAGAAAGAAGGCTTCCAAGAATGAGAAAACATTCCACCATTAGTCATTAACGAGCACCCGATTGATTTTCCTCTGCTTATGTAATTCTCTAGAAAAAGTCGACCAAGTCAATCTAAAGCTGGAGTAACGTAGATCATCCAATCCAGCACGTTTAAGGCATTGGCTGAATTCATCAAAAGCTGGAATCCAATGGTTAGAGCTTCCCATTCTATCAGAAGGGTCCTTAATAGCATTGAAATCCCCCGCCACCATTTAGGGAAAGTCAGTATGAGAGACACTAAGCTGCTCAAGAGTAGACCACGGCAGCCTTCTTTTGACAAAAGTATGGCCAACATAAACAAAAGAAATATAACTAATCACATTAGCAGTGAGCAAGTGAATACGACCATGGATAAGCTGATCTAAGGCAAAGAGAACATCAAAATCCGCAATCTGGGGATCCCAGCCAAGCCAAATGTGACCACGGGGGAATCAACATAGTTGGTAACCCATGTCCAACTTGGAATAAGAGAAGAGGACAAACTAGGAAACTACAACGACGGGACTTTAGTTTTCAAAATACCGATAAAACAAAGATTATTAAGCTTGACAAAGTACCGAATTTCAGCCTACCTAAGGGGGTCAAGAAGACCCCTTGTATTCCACACAATATGCAACATATGAACAAGGAGAAGGGGTATGGATTACTATTTGTTGGTGCCCCGTTTCCTTCTTGAGGAAGCTTTAGGTTTTTCGGCTAGGGTGGCACAGTCCTAAACTTTATGATGAACAGTCCCAGAGGAAGATGCCACCATAACTTTATTCAAATTAGACTTCATGCTAGGGATAGGGAATGGTTTGTCCCACAAGACTAGTTAAGCATTTCGACAAAGAGGATCCAAGTCCCCATCACTTCCCACATTACTTATGGTATCTTCAATTTCCTCCTCCGAACTAGACGATGACACCATCGCCTCACTTGATTCACCCGTGCTTAGTTCCAGGGAATCATGAATCGAGTCCTTAACCAGGACAAATAAAGGATTACGGGAGACTTCACAGAGCATAGAGACAACTTACTACTTATCGAGATTCGAATTAGCAGCTTGCTTTTTGGAACGAGATTTCTTCTTTTGGGACGAGATTTTTTTCTTTCTCTCCACCATATTCCATCCCTCAAGCTGTTGAGGAGAGGCCTGCACCATAGCTTGCACCACTTCCGTATCATCCAACAAAGGCTGAGAGTGACTCGGTGCTAGAGGAGATACTTCAGGCTGAGCATTCCCCAGAGCTGGAGATGATACCTCAACATCAGCGGGAGTGCTAGACTTAAAGCATTTGTGGCCAAAAGTGCCACATTTCTTGCAAGATAAGGGCCGCCATTCATACTCTACCGCAACAGGATGCACCATCCCATTATCTAATTTCACTTCAATAGACTTCAGTAGAGGAGAGTTTGTTGTAATTTCAACACAAACACGTACAAAGGAGAGCAATCTCATATTTGCCGTATGAAGATCCAGATGGAGTGGCTTCCCAATCGCACTTGCAATCAGGCTAATGGCCTCATCAGACCACATGGAGAAAGGAATAGACTTCAATCGAATCCACACCATAAGTGTGACATGCCTATCCTTCTTAAGAATCAAATACAGGTGCCGTTGTTGCAGAATTAAAGGGACTCTAGGACCGTAATACACCCACTATCCAGAATTTTCCTTCTAAATTTCGCATCAGGTATATGGAAAAAGAAGAAACCATCATCATTTTCCATAACTTTAGTAACATGGAGACCCCAAATATGCTTAATAGCCATCTCCATCACCTTAAAAGAAAGTTATCTACCGACAAAATACCCCACCAAACACGATTTCCATTTGGGGCATGCTTTCTCCAATACCTCATCAGAGATACGCACTGAAGGTCTAACATTCACAATAGCAAGAGGTATATATGAAAGTGAATACCCTTTTTCAGCCGATTTAGCAACCGTCGCCCATGACCTTTAAGGCTGGGGCTGTCCTACCTCCTTTCAAAGAGGTCTAGAGTTGGATCTTCCCCGACTCCTTGAACACCTATTCTGGCGTTATTTTTGTCTAACATTCACAGCTAGGGTGGTACCAATACCAGTAGGTTGGCCACCAAAGGATGAATTAGGAGGATCAACCCCAGTGGAGTGCTCAACAACAGTAGGGGACACCACAATAACCGAAGTCTCCCCAGAGGATGACTTTCCTTGAGCTCCGAAGCTCACACTTGGGCCATGCTCAACATCTTTACCAGCCAAAGTCTTCCTCAAATCAACAGAAGGCTTGCTCAGGATAGGCTGAATGGCCGATTTTGGCGCCATGGGCAGCTCAACGTTTCACCATGGATTTCAGATACACAATAACAAGGAACTCACAAAGAGCACGAGGGTCTCAGGTCAACACCACAAAGAAATCCAACTAGAAGGGACGATGACAAGGTTGAGGCGACCCCTATATCCAAGAACAAGCAAGAGCAAACAGCTGGATTACCTGGAAATGCAAAAACTTCGATCGGGCTATAGTACTGCAATGGAGCAAATCCAGATTTATAATGTTGGATACGAGAGGACACCGTTGGGGGATCCCACCGAAGAGAATGTCGACCAGAAGGGGGTGAACCCAGCTACCAATCCTCGCCGGAAACCAATAGGTGGATTATCGACAATAGCAAAATCTCAAGCAACAAGCACAAGGACTGCAGCTGGTGGGACAGAGCTCGAGCTACAGTGATCCGAGACACTTAAGAGCGAAAATGAGAGTCAAATAAATCCCTTTTCATGTTAGCCATCGCAAATTTGAAAAAATCCAATTCAAGGTTATGTGTTCCTTCACGAGCCTAATCTCAAATTAGGCCTAAAAAATCCAATCTGAGTCAATTTATTTTTACTTTTCACTTTTAGGAGTCGTAACATTATCCTCTAATATTCTAAATTTTTATCTTGGCCTAATTATACCTGAAATGGCTTAATTTTGCAAAAGGGCCTTAGTTGAATTGTGCATTTTTTAATTTAGCTTTAAGTTAACAAAAAATGAAATTAAACTTTCTCTAAGGGCGCCCACGAAAATCCAAGACCTCTATCCTATAGTTTTCATCATTTTGAATTCATTGGTGGGGGGTGTATTTCGACCAAGCATATGGGACGAATGCTTAAAATTGTGTGGAGATTTAGGCTTAGGAAATTTTTTTTCAGGGGTTGAATTGTAAATACTTAAAATCTCACGAATTAGAGTGTAAATACCTAACACTTGAGGGATTATTTTATAAATAACTAAAAAAAGAGTTAGTAGAGAAATTAAAATAGAGAAGGAAAGATGGAGAAAATAAAATGTGAATAAAGAAGTGAAGATGCAGATGAAGAAGAGTCAGTAGAGAAATTAGAATAGGAAATAGATAAATGTGCTATAAAAGCAGCAAGAAGGGAGGTTGGAATAGAGGGGATTTCTTTTTTAGAGAAAGTTTTGGATGTTTGAGAGGGTTTTGAGAGATTAAAGAAAAATTCAAGAGAAAGAGAAAACCAAAAAGAGAGAGAGAATTCTTTTCCAAAAGAGAATTTTGAAAATGGTGGGAGTCTAAAACTAGGATTTATCATCACCAATTTCTCTATCGATCAACACAAGTCATGAGTTCTTCCCCGTCGTTCGAGCCGCAATCTTGATCCACAAAGTGATACGAGGTCCGAATTCGACAATCAATCCGTCAAATCAGGTAATGATCTTAACCGTCAAAATCTTCGAGAACTTCAATGCCTAAATACATTGAATTAAATTTCGATTGTGCCATGTAGTACTAGTATGTCTTTGTATCCAAATGTCATATTTGTACGTCTTCATATCCACATGTCATATTCGTATTGCAATTTTTTGTATTTGTCCCATAACAAATTCGAACCCCAAACTACAGTAGGCTCCCCCCCACTTGGTGGTGTAAAAATCTTTTGTATTCTATTTTCTGTAGCTTAATTTCTACGCCATCGAATCCTTGAATTGGTAGATCGAGCCACCTGCTGGAGTTTCTTTATTTACTGCTTTCTGTACTCTACTTTTTACAGTTTAAATTCTACATTATCAAACCCCAGAATGGGTAGGTTGTTGGAGGTTTTTTATTTAGTTATTTCTGTACTCTATTTTATGTAGGTTAATTTCTATATTGTCAAACCCTAGAATGGGAAGGCCGAGCCACCCTTTAGAGGTTTTTTATTTACTGCTTCCTATATCCTATTTTATGCAGTTTAATTTCAATATTATCAAACCCTAGAATGGGAAGGCCGAGCTATCCGTTGGAGGTTCTTTATTTACTACTTTCTATATTCTATTTTATGCAGTTTAATATCTATATTATCTAACCTCAAAATGGGAAGGCCAAGCCACCCGTTTGAGGTTCTTTATTTACTGCTTTTTGTACTCTATTTTATACAGTTTAATTTCTACATTATCAAATCCCAGAATGAGTAGGCCGAGCCACCTGCTGGAGGTTGTAACATTGCACAAAAGTTGTTAGCTCACTCCCTTTTTCGGCTTTAGGGAATTTTAATGCTTATCTTCATATAATGTTGTTTATATCGCATATTCTAATATTGCGTTCATATTCAGAATATTTTGCAACGTCAGTCTTATTTTAATTTGAAGATACCAAAAAATATCATTCATGTGCATTTCATATAGTATAGCTCATATATACTTTTCCATGCTACATACATATTGGTATTGCAACTTTTGTATTTTTTTATCCAAACCCCGAATTACGGTAGGCTCTGCCTCCTACTTTGGTTTTGTGATACGCATGTGATATTCGTATGTCACGTATGCATGTCATGTATATATGTCGTATTTGTATTGTCATTGATTCATGTATATTTATCCTAAGATAAATTCAAGAGAAAAATCTCAAAGGTCGGGAAACGAGCCATTTCGATGGCCTATCCTATTTTGATGATTTCTCTTCCTGATCTTTTCAAAAACGACAATTTCACCCCTTATAACTAAATTGTCTTGAAAAATTTCAGAAAATTCAAAAAATCCCAAAAACTAGGAAATAAGTCATGTCGACTAGCCAATCCTATTTTTGATGATTTATTCGTGTGTTGTGTCCACATGTCCACGTTCACATGGCTTGTACGTATGTCCACGTATGCGTAATTTGTGTACACATGTTACATACACATGCCCATGTACGCACGTCAAGTTTGCATGTCCACGTACGTATGTCGCGCTCGCATATTGTATTCGTACATCTTCGAATCTGCATGTCGTATACATACATCTTCGTATCTGCATGTCTACATTCGCATCTATATTTGTATATTCATGTTTGCATGTTCATGATTGCATATCTGCATTCGCATGTATACGGTTGTGTGTCTATATTTGTATAATCACATTTTGCTCATCCATGCACCCATTACCATCCATGCATTCCATATAAAAAAATGAGAAAAAAAAAGAGAACACCTCACTAGAGTCTTAGGATTAAACCAACCCTGAGTTACCAAATTAGGATATCCATAAAGTTAAGGTACCGAAAGGGCATTAGTTTTAATTAACTAGTGTAACTAAGTCCCCAAGCTCATAATCTCCGATTCGTAGAAGTAATTTAGTTCTCCCGCTAATTCACTTAGGTTCCTAATCGACCTACAAAAAATGATTAGTGGGGACTCTAAATTCTAAAATCGTTTGAACAAAAAATCAAAGTTGCTATTCGATAGAGCTTGGGAGAGTCCATTTTAGGTTAGTCGATCTAATTAACCTAATAATCTGCTAATCTGGGAATTTCCCGTAAATCGCCGATATTTTTTAGGACGCGATAGCTTGGCGGCTTCACTAGGGACTCAAATTTTTGAATTTTCGAAAAAGGGGGTACTAATTTGAGTACTTGAATTTTTTTGAAAATTTTAAAAGTTTTAGCGGACTTAGGTAGATGAAAATTTCATGAATATCTCGCTTTTGGCTATCTTTCTTAGAACTCATTCTATAGGTGTTATATGCTTTTACAGAGATGGAGTGATAATGGGTGGAGTTTGTTTGCTAACCCTTTATTTTGTAGATTGGTGCTGAAATTGTTTGTTTAATTTTGCACATTTTTTAACGGTGTTTTGATATAAATTGCTGTGGATGTACTGCATCTTTTAATGATCACCACACATCGCACACATTGGCGGTCAAACCCAGATTGCAACCACCTTTTGGTTTTCCTTAGATTGGGAAAGAGCGCAAAAGGATCTCGTGATTGATTATACGTAAGACTTTCGTAATCCTTCCCGCTTCTTATCCAGATTAGCATTTCTAACTCTCTTGGATAGGTGCTCTGTGAGGACCTGGGCCCACTACTCGCAAGATATTGCCCGCTTTGGGCACACAGTCCTCATAGTTTTATTCCTCCGAGGGTCACCCATACAACCCCCAGAAAATGCGTCTTGCAAGTTAAAGGCAAGCCCAGCCTTATAAACCAGCCCAAGACTCCCTCCCTAAGCGATGTGGGACGGAGAGTTATGCACACCTCCTCCATGAGATGTCACAAACTCCCCCCCTCAACGGCACAGCGTCCCCGCTGTGCACCGCGTGCACCAGCGAGCGCTCGCTTGTTGACACCTAAATTTTGGATTTCTCTTTTCATTTATATTGCATAAAAAATGAGAATTAGCTTTAGTTCTCGCAAAAAATGACTTTTCATGCATAACATTTTTATTTTATTATATCGCATTCTGGATTGACAGAGGATTTGAGCTTAATTTAACAGACGACGAGCTCGGCAAGTGCATGAAAATTTCGGCTAGGGCATGTGTGTGTACCAAAATTTTGAGGGCTTTTGGACCTTAATTTGATTTAATTTAGCCCATTTTAGCTCATTAAAATGTTTAAGGTTTTTAATTAATTACCCATTTAATTAATAAGAGCCCGATTCGAGCCAAAAAAATGTGCGATAAGCCCAAGAAGATGTGAATTTTCGGCTGGCCCTTAATTACTCTTATTTGGCCGAAATTCATGAGGTGTTTTATTATATTTGGACTCTAATATTCAGAATATTTCATCAAAGGGTCCTAATCTAAGATTACACTGTATATATGTGCTCTTATTCTAGGGTTAAAGGAGGAGGCCAACACAATTCATACACACGGCAAAAAATTCCGGAGAGCTAACACAAAGAGAAAATTCTAAATTTTTCTGGAGAGAGAGATAGAACGACGAGAGAGGGTTCTTGACGAAGCTATCCAGGAGCTTAATCCACTATTGAGGCTATCGTTACTTTGGTGCTGCAAAACCCACGCCACGAATATCGGTGCCATCAAAATTGCTGCTCCCTGAGAGTCTTCCACGAAGCAGTCCAGCGATCCTAGCAAGTAGTCCACGCCATCATAGTGACGTGGTCAAAGTTACTCAAGCAAAGTCCAAGCGGTGCCCTTGATTCCTTGAAGTACACCGTCAGAGAAAGCACTGATCGTTTGATTAAAGCTCACAATCTCAATTTGTCTTGTTTTGGTTTTGTCTTGGTCTGACAATGCTATCATTAATTCTATGACTTCATATAGTGCAAGCAAAAGGTAACTTTTCAGCGAAAACTTGGTTCTTGGTGATCGTGGACCTTGAGAAGGAAGAATTATCATATTCACCTATCATTGTGCACGAAGGCCCGTCCCTCCAACCGCACGAAAGTCCCTTGCCGATTCGTGATTTTTTTTTTCATAAGCCGACTGGTCTGTTGTGCCGAAGTTTGGTCATCAATTTTCGTGCGAAATTGAAATCAGGAAAGCTACATTTGGTTTAAGGTAAGAAAGTTTTGATATTAGTAATTGAGTATTCGTTTGCCTATTTCGTCACATCTTACATATCTTATATATTGCATATCTTTCATCTTGTGGACATCGTGATTATCTTGGTGGATATTTGGTATATCACATTGGTTGAATTTTAAGTAATCTTATCCTGAAGAGATTGAGCAAATAATTCGAAATATTTGGAGTTTCCCGAGTTCAAAATTTAGAATATTTTTTTTAGAAAAAATCTGAATATTCTCAAGATATATAAAAGATTTCAAAATGTAATCGATTAGGAAAATTTCCTAATCCACAACCGCATACATGGAAATAAGTCTGTCTATCAGTCTTTAGATAGAATTATTTCCATAGCGGGCATTTCGAATTTTTTAGGGTCGATCTATTAGGCTTTAGATTGAAACTTAATTCGAAAGAAATTGCGAAATCCTCAAGTTGGTTATTTTGATTTTCCATATGTGAATTGATTCGGATTGGATCGATATCTTGCATATCTTTATCTGTATGCTTAAAAATCCTAAAATATCCTACATGCAGATAATCTTCTTTTTTAAAATAGATCTGCATATCACTCTGGGTAGACAGCATATTTAGTTCTTAGAGTAGGATTTTCTAGATAACTTTCCATTTAGATAAACATTGCATTTTAAAATAGAATTCACATGTTTAAGTAAGTTTGTATGCTTAAAATAGTCTATTTTGGATAGGATAGAATTAGGATAGATTTCATGCATAATCTAGTTCAAAATGACCACTTTCTTGAGGTATTTTATTTTTGGCCTTCCTTAATTTCGAAAATCATTTTAAAAAATATATAAAAAAAAATCATAAAAAGAGAATCCTAAAAAAAATTACACTTCAAGCCAGAATTCATCGAAATTGCCAAATTGAACATTTTCATGAAATCGATACCGAAAGGGCGTTAATAGAAATATTAGCGTAACCAAGTCCCGAACTTAAAATCTTTGGTTCGTAGAAATAGAATAGTTCTCCTATTATTTTATTTAGGTTTCTAATCAACTTACCATAAATGATTAGTGGCGACTCCTATTAAAAATCTTTTGTATTCAAATATTGAACTTAAGTTGCGAATTGGTAGAGCTTGGGAGAGCTCGAACTAGGTTAGTTAATTCACTTAATTAACTTGTAATCCATTAACCTAAAATTGAAAAATCATCGATTTTTAGGTCGCGACACCGCTGCGGTCCGCATGTGCTGTCGGGAGTCGACTCTGATACCAAATTGTAAGGACCTAGGCCCACTACTCGCAAGATATTGTCCACTTTGGACACACAGTCCTCACAGTTTTGTTCCTCCAAGAGTCGCCCATACAACCCCCAGAAAACGTGTATTGCAAGTTAAAGGCAAGCGCAGCCTTATAAACCAGCCCAAGACTCCCTCCCTAAGCGATGTAGGATGGAGGGTTATGCACACCCTCTCCATGAGATGTCACAAACTCCCCCCTCAACGGTACAGCGTCCTCGCTGTGCACCGCGTGCACCAGCGAGCGCCCACTGCGGTCCGCACATGCTATCGGGAGTCGGCTCTAATACCAAATTGTAAGGACCTGGGCCCACCACTCACAAGATATTGTCCACTTTGGACACACAGTTCTCACGGTTTTATTCCTCCGAGGGTCGCCCATACAACCCCCAAAAAACGCGTCTTGCAAGTTAAAGGCAAGCCCAGCCTTATAAACCAGCCCAAGACTCCCTCCCTAAGCGATGTGGGATGGAAAGTTATGCACACCCCCTCCATGAGATGTTACATACTCTTTGGAAGGGGGGGAGGGGGGAATCTGCTACATACGAATCGTGAGAGCCTTAGCCATAGGTTCATACCGTCCATTTTAATTTTTAGAGTATTATCCTTACTTGTCTCATGCGCATGTCTCTGGACGGTTATTATACGTAAAATCAAAACATCTTTCATTTTTCACCGGAAATGGTTAGTAAGTTTGTTCCTTTTTCGAGCGTATTTCTTTTGTTATACATATATTTGTCATCTACATAGTGAATTGTCCTTGGCATGTGCATTGGCATATGTGGAGCATATCATGCATTTCATCCCATTTTCATTTAAGTGATTAAAATTAATACCGATGGTAGAATAGATTGTCGCCGTATCCCATGGGTTTGTCGGGCTTAGAACTTTTCCTCCATGAGAAGAAAGTGGTGTGGCCCACCGCTAACACAAGGTTTCACTTTACCCGATTCATACATGGACGGGAACTCACTAGACAATCTGGGGCCACCTAGTGATTGTTACACCAGCTTTCATGTCTATAACATCCACTTAAAGTAAGATACAGAAAAATTTCTAGAGTCCTATCGTGAAACTCAAAGGAAGACCCACAACCTGTGTGCTAGGGAGAGACGTGCCCAACTAAAGAAAGAACGTGTAACTAAAGAGGACCGGCCGATAATAGCACCTTGGGAGAAGGGGCATCGTACTACCATCAAAACTCACCCGAAGCACATAACTCTAAAGAAGAAACCTAAAATTGAAGAAGTTGATAGAGTACTTATTCGTGGTGAAAGATATACACAGGTGGGACCGCGAATTACCAGGGGTTTTTCTAGGAAGAGGTGATCACATTCCATTTGATCTTTTACTTTCTTTTAGCACTCATGTATAGGGTTACCCTGCCCGGATCTCCGATTCCATGCTATCCTTTAGTCTTTTATGTATTAGGAATCTATCTTAATTGTAATGTTTTCTTGATTTAGTTTATCTTTCTCGCGTGGAATGTGACATCGGCATTTCTTTTAATCACAAGAATGACTCTGATCAATTACCTATCTCATTTAGATGAAACCTCAGTTAAATCTCTCATTTAGTCCTTTTGATCCCAAATAAGATAATCTAACTCTTATTTCACCAAAAGAGATATGGAATTGAATCAATGCATGCATACATAACACTTGCATTGTGCATTTTAAAGTAATTCATTGCAATTAATTTTCAAGTGATCGACATCCCTAGAGATAAGCTCCTAGCCCGGTGGGACAGCCTCAATGAAGCAAATCAGTCATTCATCAAGAAGAAGCGGGGATATCTAATGGATCTACTATAAGTACAGCGTCAAATCGCTCTTATCTAGGCATTGGCCTATTTTTGGAATCCCAGCACTGTCACTTTCAATATACAAGGATTAGAACTCACACCAATGCTGGAGGAGTATAATACCGCCATCGGAGCTAAGTTCACCGATCCTCGCTTTGTATAGCCACCTATAGGACTTGACCCTCATAGTGCCTTAACTGAGTTCCTCGACACTAACTTTTCTCAGATTTTACTCCTCATAAAGGCAATTTAGGTAGGTTTCCATTATCTTTTCTCATAGAAAGATTCTTTCGACTTCCCATAGATAAGGGGACCAAATCTGGTAGAGTATTCATTCTAGCCTTTTTCAGTTTTGTCTTATCCCGCATTTCTCCCATCACTTTTGATGTCTATAGTGGCTAGACAAGTCTGCTGTGGTTGGGACTATTCCAATCTAATTCTGGCCGACAATATTATTTCACTTAACCGTTTTAGAACCCGGGGCAAGGGTATCCTCCGAGCGTCATCTGAACTCCTCTACATGTGGTTCACATCTCACGTCAAGGACTTCTACCTTCGCATAGGCCTCAGTGAGATTAGCTAATATACTCATCCACTCAATTCTTTCATCCGAGTACAATCGGATGTCCCCGATCATTTCTTCGGCAAATGGACAAAATTTCTTGAAACCTTAGAGCAAAAACAAATCCGATGGCGGCTTAGATAGCTGAAACTATTAAAGGCGCATCTTACATGTAACAATGGAGAACCCGTTTCGCTACTGGGGATTACTGGAGGGATGGCTTACTATCTACCTCGCGTCGTAAGACAATTTGGAGTCCTGCAAGAGATCCCTCCCCCATTAAGACTTGGAGTATTCTCATTTGACTTACCATTGGGAATCCTCTTAGGAAAGGCCAAGAAACGATTTTTACCCATGGTGGAATATATCAAGAATAGTCTGAAGGGTTCTTCACTACAAGACATTGAATGGCCAGACTCTTTAGTAGTCGAAATGGAGACCCAGAAACCTTCACAAGAATATATCCAATACTTTAAGGCGATCAAACACAGCTTCGTAGAGCCCTATATGCTAAGATACATAGATCCATACGTACCAAGAGTGCAGCCATACATACCCGAAGTCGTCAGACCACCACATCACGATGGAGATAGGGAGGCTTATATATGGAGACCAGATTTTACTAGGGAGGATCAGGGGGCCCTAGACACTAAATTCCCCAAACTTGAATAGAAGGACCCCCCGTCAAGTCTAGGCTATATGAGCATTACATTTTGCACCTTTGTTAAATGATCCTCATGAGCTTTTCCTTGTAAATGACTCATTCAATTTTTATTAAAGCATGGTGTGACGTTTTTCATACTCATCAAAAATTTTCATGTATTACGTTTCTCTTAATAACATGTTTTCCCTTGGAGAACAACGAAAAGGATTTGCCATGCGAGGCTAAGGACCGCGTGGACCTCTTCCTTGTAAGCCGTGAGAAACCATAAAGTTGAAAGGATTCAGTCTAATCTTTCATTAATTTTCACAATCCTAACTTTCTTTTCCTCAAATTAGGTACCCATTGATCATGGAAGCACCACGCAGCCATATCAGAACCCGTCTTAAGACAAGAATGGAACGCGAGCAATTGAGCCCCAAGGTAGTTAACCTCGAGACGTAAATGATAACCATAACTACGATGCTGGCAGAAATGAAAACTATAATGATGGAAGCCCAGGCAAAGACTACCCCGCCAGCTGATCCGGCCGAAGCCACTCTCCGTTGTCATCCAACCCTTCGAGCGTGACTCAAGCCCCATGGGAAGTGCATATTTCAAGAGCCAAATAGATGCCGAATGTCGAGCCGCCACCCCAGTCCCCGCCTGTGGCTATGGACCTTAATACTGAAAAGAAAGAAAGGCTTACGAGCAAAGCAGATGAAGGTGCGATAAGGCTCACAAAGATTGAGGAATGCCACAGCACCCAAGAATATGAACTGGCCCGTTTCAACAAAATAACCCCCTTCGCTAAGGTGGAAGTTCCACCCGATTACAAAGAACCCGAGTTTGTTAGGAAGTACAATGGGACAGGCTGCCCTCGAGCTCATCTAAGGTACTGCTTGCGCAAGATAGCACATTATTTCGATTATGTTCCGTTATTGATGAACACGTTCTAGGAGAGTCTGATAAGTACTGCTCTAGCATAGTTCATTGAGTTGGATCTAGAAGATTATGACGGAAGAATTACTGAGGATAGTAAAAGGAAAAAATGAAGCCATTTGTAACTATGCTCAAAGGCAGCGGGCTTTGGCTACGCAAGTTAAGCCATCAATCCCTGAAGATGAGCTCGTCGACCTGTTCTTGAAGGCACTCTCATATAAGTACTTCAACAGACTGAATACTTCTGGGTGCTAGACATTGATACACCTCATAAAGGTTGCCGAAAGATTTGAATGGGCTATGAGAGAGAGAAAAGCCCTTGAGACTGCAAGACATAAGTATCCGCCTAGAAAAGAAAGAGAGCCTAGCATCGACGCGGTTTTTGTGCCTAATTTATCGTAGCCGAAGCAGTTCTCCAACTCCACCACGGTACAAGGAAGCTCATCATGGTCGATACCGAAGCCACCTCTACCTCAGAAAAGGAAGCAGTCTCCCAATCAGTTCACTCTGCTCCCTAGGCCACTATCCAAACTGCTCCCAATGCTGTCGGAAGGGAGACTAGTTGCCAAGGAGCCACCGAGGTTGAATACTTCAAGATTTTCGGGTTATGATCCAAGCCAATCATATGTCTACTACATGAGAGAGAAAGGTCACAATATTGAAAATTACTTCACCTCAAATTTCAAGGTCCAAGCTCTCATTAACAATCACATCCTTCAGTTCGATAAAACGGAGCCGAATGTGCAGCAAAACCCACTTCCAGACCGCCAAGTAGTGGGTATGATATCCGAAGAGGAGGAGTTAGACGAAGAGGAGCTTAGACTGGCAAAGGCACACTATCCAGACAAAAGATTTATCCGCGACACCCGCAGGATGGGAGAAATCATGAATACCCTTGGGTAGGATAGCGAAGGCTACAATTACAGGGTTCTATCTTCAATCCCATCACATTCCTTCAAAAAGACGAAAAAAATAGTGCCCGATCGGTGAAGAGGCATGGACGACATAGAAGAGGTGCCAAAGAATAGCCCTTCCGAGAAACAAATCTTTTGAGACAATCAATGAAATCATTCCTGTTGCGATAAATGACAAAGTGGCCGACCCTTTAAGCAAATCAAGCATCGCAGAATGCTTCGATAAGAGAAAGCTGAACTTCGCCTCTGAAAAGTTGTTAGATTTACTGAAGCGGTCGAGAGAAATGAGTCAAGCGCGGGTCACGAGCGACGCGCTTTCACTGGAGCTGCACACAAGGGCCGAAAACCAAGGTCGTAGGCTGACTGCAATAGAGAAGTAACTGGGGGAATTGGAAATCGTGGTCAATAAGTTGAAGAAACGAATGGATGAGCGCGGATCCAACATTGGAGGTGCCCCTACTCAAGCTGACCTCCTTCAAGTGGTCAAACGAAGCGAAGAGCGATTCCAGGCTTACACGCATAGATGGAGATTGTGTGCCTCACAAATAAATCCTCCATTGATTGGAGAGAAACTAATCGGGTGCTTTATGAGAACCCTCCCGTGTGAGTTCTTCCAATACATGGCCTTGACCACCCACGACTCGTTCTCGCACCTACTACGAGTAGGCAAGGGAGGTGAATAGGGACTTGCAAACGGAAGGCTGAAGAGTAAGGATGCCAGAGGGGTCAACGCGCAACCCTTTGATAGAGTAGATAAGACGGCCCATGTTGAACCTAGATGCGGGTACAATTCTGAAAATTTGGATGACCTCATTGAGATGATTGAGGCTATAAAAGCTTTCATAATTGACTTAGACAAGGTCGATAATTGGGAAAAAAGAGATGATTGTGTAATCAAGCCACTTACAATTAATATCTTTAATAAGGAGGCGAATAATGGCCATGAAGGAGAGGCTGAGGGTATTAAGCCGGTTGTGATAAAGATCTCTCCAGTAGAAGAGTACGACCCCAAAGTGGTTCATTGGGACTATGGGGCGAGCAAAATAGATATAGTGATGAGGTCGGAGAGGTGTTATGTACCTAAAGAGGGAGAAACCAACAAGAGAGACGTAACTAAAGAAGATGCCGAAAAGTTATTAACCATCATCAAAACAAGTGAATTTGAAGTGATAGAGTAGTTACGGAAAATGCCGACCTAAATCTCACTACTGGATCTGTTCATGAACTTAGAAAAGCATAAGAATACCCTGATGAGTATCTTGAATGAGACACACGTACCTGAGACGATTAATGAAATGCAGCTGAAGAGCTTCGTTAGCGCTATTCTATTAAAGGATCAAATAGCCTTCTCAGATGAAGACTTTCCAATGGATGGGTAAGGCTCACAATAAGGCCTTGTACATATCAGTGAGGTGTCACGGTAAGCAAGTGTCTTATGTGTTGGTGAACAATAGGTCGGCCTTCAATATATACCCTTTGGCTACGCTAAGAAGTCTAAGCGTGAATAAAGAGTTGATTTGTACCTCTAGGGCGACCATTCAAGCCTTTGATGGAATGAAGAAAATCGTCGTCGGAGAGATTGAACTGGATGTGTTCATTGGGCTAGTTAAGTTCTCCATTGATTTTCAAGTTATGGACCTCCCTAGTGCTTTCGGCCTACACTTGGAAGGCCGTGGACTAGACAGCCGGTGCTATACCTTTGAGCTTGCACCAGAAGGTCTGATTTGTGGTAAATGACAAGGTGATAACAGTGCATGGTGAGACAGATCTCACGTCCTATCAGAAGGGTGCTGTGTCTTATATAAAGCCCAAATCCAAAGATGAGTCAAGCTACCATTCCCCCGACCTTGTGGCTTTTATGCGCACACCCCCGGGGACTAAAATAGGGAATCCCACACTGTCAAGCTATATGCTTACGCCTGGAAGGATGCATTGGTCCATGGTTTTATCCCTAGGAGGGGACTGAGGAAGCACTACCATGGAATTCACTAACCCCTTCAGCTGAGCTCTAATGAACACCGAACTAGTTTATGTTATATGGGAAAAACTTACTGTAATTTCACTTCGAGAAGTGGCAGTGGAAGCCGAGGCCAAGGCCCAAGGTGTAGAGGAAACAGAATCATTTGTGGGATTTAGTATTTGGAAAGGCAAAGCAAAGATGTTCAACGCTCCCCTCAATCAGTTTTTCTCTAAGCACCCCAAATGGTTGGCAGATGAGGATATCCAAGCTACAGCCGATCCTGATATACCTGATTCCCTCTTTGAAGATTCCGTGAACGCTATTGTGGAGTAGCTTCACATCAACACCGAGTTACATAAGTAAGGAGGCTCTTCTTCTGCTTCTTACAGCACTTCTTTGCCCGCAATTTCAATTCAGTTACTGTATTTCATTTTGGCTCCTCTCTTTTTAATTCCAAGAAGATACCTTTGAATCTCGAGCCATTTGTCCAAATAGTTGCTTTGTAGTACGGCTTTATCAGTGAAATTCAATAAAATGTGTGTGTACGTTTTATTAAAGACATGCGGGAACATTCCACACCAGCCCAATGATGACGCCTATCTTCGATTTTCGATGATTTGAGGTTTGAATTCCTGCACACTTTCTAGTTTATCAAGCAAATTAAGAGAAGCAAAGATGTCTAAGGATATGAGGATTGGCTCTCTTATTACGTTTTGTTTCTTTTGGCTTTTTTTCAAATGGTTTTCGAAAATCATGTGTGAAAACTACCTACTGAAAGGGACTAATCATCATCATGACATTTCAGGCATATCATTCCAAGCATGCATAACAGACTGTTGTGTGGTTCAAATCACCAAGGATATTACTCTTGTGGCATTGGGAAAGAAGATGAGGATTTCATAGATATTCAAAGAGATTGAAATCGTCATGAAGAGTCTAAGTCCCTTACAGATGAAAAAGTAGTGGTGATAAATCTGGGTGATTCAGAGAACATCAGAGAAGTAAAAATTAGGGAATCGCTCTCTCCTTCTGAAGCAGCTCAAATGACTGAGTTCCTCAAGGAATACCAAGATATCTTTGCTTGGTCGTATACAGATATGCCTGGCCTCAATCCTAGCAATGTTGAACAAGCATTGCCCACTGATCTCAGTTTCCCCCCCTAAGAAGCAAAGGCTTAGGCAAATCAAACCTGAGCTTTCCAAGAGGATCGAAGAGGAAGTAATGAAGCTTCTCAAGGTGGGATTCATAAAAGCAATCCCCTATGCCAACTGGATAGCTAACATTGTACCGGTGATAAAGAAAGATGGTAAAGTCCGCATCTGTGTAAATTACCGAGACTTGAACAAGGCTAGTCCAAAAGATGACTTCCATTTGCCGCATATTGATGTGCTAGTCGATATTACAGGTGGATTCGGACTGTTTTCATTTATAGATGGATTTTCAGGATACAATCAGATTCTGATGAAAGGGGAAGACAAGGCAAATACGTCATTCATAACACCATGGGGACCTTCTGCTATAGGGTTATGCATTTCGGATTGAAGAATGCTAGGGCGACATACTAAGGGCCCATGGTCACTCTATTCCATGACATGATACATAAGGAAATCGAGGTGTGCGTAGATGATATGATTGCCAAGTCCATACCAGAAGAAGACCATGTTCTGGTGCTAAGAAAGTTATTCAAACATCTACGAAAATATAAGCTGAGGCTAACCCCAACAAGTGCATATTCGGGGCAAGATCTAGAAAGCTTTTGGAATTTATGATTAGCAGTCATGGCATCGAGGTCGACCCTTCCAAGATCAAAGCCATACAGAATATTTGTACCCCCACCTCTATAAAAGAAGTGAGAAGCCTGCTAGGGCGGCTAAATTATATAGCCAGATTTATATCCCAGCTTTAAGATGTGGTGGAACCTTTCTTCAAACTCTTAAAGAAGGGTGCTAAGGTCATCTGGGATTCAGAATGCCATCAGGTATTTGAGAAAATCAAGAAATGTCTGATCTTGCCTCTAGTATTGGTACCACCAACACCGATAATTCCCTTGACTCTGTACTTAACGATCCACCATGAATCATTAAGAGCTCTACTTGCCCAGACGAAACCAGAGGATGGAAAACAGCGAGCAGTTCATTAACTGAGTAAGAAGTCACGCAGCTGGAGGCTACTTACCCAATGGTTGAAAGGAAGTACGTTACACTAATCTAGGTACTCTGCAGGTTAAGACATTACACCCTCCACCACCACATCTAGCTGGTAACAGAATACGACCCAATTAAGTACTTAGTGGAGAAACCCACCTTATTAGGAAAGCTAGCCAAGTGGCAAGTACTGTTATCAAAATCTGACATAAAGAGTTCACCTCAGAAGTCAGTCAAGGGGCGAGTCATAACCTACATATTGGCAGAAAATTCACAGGGGTTCTCAATCCTTGATGAAGAGGAGGCTAAGGATTGAATCCTCATATTATATGATGATAAGTGGGCCATGCATTTTGATGGCGCCGTTAATTTGACCGGATCTAAACTAGGGTAGTACCGATATCCCCGGACGACCTACATTATCCAATTTTCGTGAAGTTAGTATTTCCATGCTCCAACAATATATCGGAATATGAAGCATGTATTCTATGCCTGCAGTTAGTCATCACCATGAAGGTGCGAAAGTTACAGGTTTATGGGGACTCCATGCTAATTATTCTTCATACTTAGGGAGAATGAAGAACAAGGGATTCTAAGCTCATCTCTTATCATGAGTTCCTAGAGGAGTTAACTGATAATTTCGATGAAATTTCGTTCGAATATTTACCAAGGACCCAGAATCACTTTGCAAACGCGTTAGCCACTCTATCTTCATTATTGCAAGTGGAGGACGGGCTCGACATCAAGCATTTAAAAATCAATGTCGTGGATCAGCTAGCCCACTACATGGTGATGGAAGGCGAATTCGATGGCGAGCCCTGGCATCACGACATTAAGAATTATCTTTAGAAAAAAGAATTTCCTTTAGGAAGTCAGATCGGGGATAAGAAATACATACCGAAGATGGCTACCAAATTCTTCCTAAGCGGGTAAACTCTCTATAAAAGGTCCTTCGATTCGGTCTTATTGAGATGTGTAGATGCTAAAGAAGTAAACATGCCCATCAAGGAGATCCATGAAGGGATATGCGGTTCTCATATGAATGGCTACCTCCTCGTAAAGAAAATCATGCGGCTTGGTTATTATTGGATGACCATGAAGGCGGGTTGCAACCAACATGTAAGGTCCTATCATCAGTGCCAAATATATGGCGACAGAATCAACGCACTTCTGAATGAGCTCCACTAAATTTTAGAGGCTTGGCTATTCACCATGTGGGGGATAGATATGATCGGCCCCATTCACCCTAATGCTTCGAATGGGCACCGCTTCATCCTGGTGGCAATCGACTATTTTATGAAGTGGATCGAAGCGAACTCAAATGCAAATGTCACAGCAAAGAATGTGGTCAGGTTCATCAAAAGGGATATCATCTCCTGATATGAGGCTCCTCAAGCGATAATCACAGACAATGGCTTCAATTTGAACAATAAGATAGTCGATGGTCTGCCACAAGCTTTCAACATTCGAAATCTTAATTCAACTCTCTATCGTCCACAAATGAATGGAGCTGTAGAAGTAGCAAATGAGAATATCAAGAAAATCCTAGCAAAAACCGCAGAGAATTACAGATAGCATGAGAGACTGTCGTATGCATTGATAGCATATCGAACTTCAATACGGACCTCAACTGGGGCAACCCCATATTCCCTAGTTTACGGTATTGAGGCAGTCCTACTAGTGAAAGTTGAAATCCCCTCTCTAAGGATCTTATCCCGAGTCAAACTCTCTAAAGCCGAGTAGACGCAGCAGAGATATGAGCAATTGAACCTGATCGACAAAAATCGTTTGAGGGCAATATATCACGGTCAGCACTACCAGAAAAGAATTTCCAAAGCATTCAATCGAAAAGTCGGGCTTAGAAATTTTGAAGTAGAAGATCTGGTAGTGAAGTAGACACTTCCAAATATTTCTCATCCCGATGACAAGTTCATCCCAAATTATGAAGGTCTTTATGTTGTCAAAAAGGTCCTTCCTGGGGGAGCCTTGATTCTTGTAAACATGGATTTAAAAGAGTTAGAATATCCTGTAAATACAGATGCAGTCAAGTAGTATCATCCTTGAAATGAAGTCAGGGGCCAATTTGGCTACCTTTTGGACAATATGAGTCATTTATGACTACTACATGCATTTCATGTATTCATACATACACATATTTATTTCATGTGATCCAGGTTCAGGGAAAGCTCTCGAATCAACAAGCCACCGAAGTCGCTGTTGAAGGTCTCACTAATGCGGATTTACTAGAACAAGAAACTAGCAATGATTCAAGGAGCTGCAGCTAGAGTCGAAGAGGTATTATCCTAATCCCCTCGGATTATGAAAGTAATTTTCAACGTCTCCTTGGTTTCCTCAGTGACATGACCACGGTAAGGTAGAATACCCACCAAACTTTCACAGATAAGTAATCTATCCTTCTCAATTTTGGAGTAAAATGTTCAGCATTCTTTTCACCAATATGTATGCCCAAAAGAGGGCAGGAGCTCATCTGAACATGGTTAACACATGCATTATATGTCTCAAACGCCCTCAATGGGGATTGAGCTTTGGAGAAGATGAAATGAGGTTTTCCAAAATGGATGTATAATTCTTTCAAGAGGATACCTTCTCAAAGAGGACAAATGAATCTTACTAAAACCCCTATACACACCTGAGAGGCGAGCAGAGCGAAACTGAGGATGAAAAGTTTACCTAAGGACATAGGGATTATTCGCAGTGATTATACAGATTGAAAGGACGAGAGGCATTCATTTCTCTTCCCTAAACACCACAGGTGACCATTGCATCCCCCTTGAACGGTGGTTTCATTTCTTTACTCCTGTCAAGAACCACCCAACATCGGGGTTAAACGGTGCTAGTCCCAATAATAGCACGACGTAAATTGTTAGAAATTTTCTTGCTCAGACTAACATCGATCTTCAAGTGTATCTTTGTATCTAAGCTCATCTAATGATTTAAGTGCCTTTGGAAGACAAAAAACATTCGTTTATCTATCCTACACATTTTCATCCCTTGCACAACCCAATTAAGCCTGTATATTCGTTTCTTAAAATTTCATTGGTGATCATTGTTCATTCTCGAGATGAAGATGGTGTCACCCCAAGGAGGAAGGGCTCCGAATAATTGGACCTACACAGTTTCCTTGGATCTTCAAATGTGCTAAATGTTTGTCATGCATATGCATTTAACATAATCTTTGAGAATTCTGTCTTTAAAAAAAAACCTGGGGCATAAAAAGTAAAGAACCAAACAAAAGTAAGGCCAATGCCCATTTAGGTCATTGTCTGTTTCAATGCTTCGGGACTTTACATGTACATTTCGTAAACTCAACAAAAAATGTCAGCATATTATCTCTCTTGTAAACCCCCAATGGTATCTAGTTGCAAAAGAAAATTCTCCAAAGGATTGCAAAATGTACTTAGCTGGAGTTTATACTATCATCGAACAACGACCGTGTCAGTAGAAATCCATTTCATCCTCATACAACGATGAATTTGCAATGATCATCAATGTTAAACCATCCTCATATATTTCCTAGGCCAAAACAAGCCTTTTTCTCCCTTAATCTCCAATCCTAACCTACGTTACAATCCGGAAAAGTCTTTTTAGATTACAACACTTGAGTTAATGTAGAATTAAATGATTTTAAACTTTGCTTGAGGAAGTACAAGCAAGATTATTTCTCTCTCATTTTTGCAGAGTTCTTGACTTGTAAACCCAGAGCACATAACGAAGATCTTTCATTTATTGACCTCAACTCGTTTATAGGTCCCCCTTGGCAACCTTCGACCAAGCCCAACATTATGGTCCGGTTAAAAGACCTTCCCCGATCAATCTGAATATATACTCTGCGAATAGTTCCAAAGTCGTAGATGTCAGGTTTTGTGAGATTAATTCGAGAGGATTTACTAATGTTTTTTCCCGGTGAGTGAGAATTCAAAACAAATTCGTGGAAATTGTAAAAAGTCTTCTTTGATGAGAGTACTCCAATTAACGATAAACCAAACTCTTTTGGCGATTTCATATCACTTGATCTAAGATCTACCCCAACGGATTTTGATCACCTGTGCCATGTGCAAGATGTTTTGGATGACCTCCTGCATCACAGTTGCATTTATTAAAATTTTGTATGACTCCTTGATAATCATCATAGGGGCATGATTCATCTCGAAAATAGAAATGTTCGAGCGACAAGAGAATATAATGCGGGTTTGAGCTTCTACAGGATTTCGGGTCTCCTTAGATCCCAGAATAGCGCCCTTCATTGTAAGATAATTCGGGTTTAAGTTTCTGCAGGATTTTTGGTCTCCCCAAATTCCAGAATGACATCATTCATAGTAAGTTAAATCGAGTTTTAGCTTCTGAAGGATTCTTGATCTCCCCAAATCTCAGATTGGCACCCAAAATCAACCTTTCAATATACCCTTTCTGTCTACCCAAAAGTGACACGTAGGTAATTCTTAGTAACTCCTATCATCCGACGATCCATTTCTAAGTCCTTCCTACAGGCACAAAAGTCCTTCCCACAGGCGTAAAGTCCTTTCTACAGGCATTCCCTCGGTAAATCCCACATCAGGTAAACCATTCACAAAGTCCTTCCTACAAGCATAGAGTCCTTCTTATAAGCATCCCTTCGGTAGAATCCCATATTGGGTGAACCGTTTCTAAAGCCCTTTCTAGAGGTATAAAGTCCATTCTACAGACATAAAGGCTTTTCTACAGGAATAAAGTCCTTCCAATAGGTATAAAGTCATTCTTATAGGCACAAAGTCCTTCGTACATACACAAAGTCCTTTTTATAGGCACTTTTTTTTCCTAGAACATCGGGTAAATCGCTCAGTAGAATTCTGCAATGGGGTGACCTACCATATAGGACAAATCTCAATCAATTTTAATCATTATGATCCTTTAACTATGAATTCTATCATGGTATGACCCATCATACGGGTCAAATGCAGGCGAATCCTCTAAATAGGATAGATCGCTATTAGAATCATTTTATTACAAACTTTGCCATAGGTTGACCCATCATACGGGTCAAAGTTTAACCTCTCTAAAGTATCCTTAGAATGAATCTTTGGGTACCTGTTCAAAGTTCATGTTAAGTAACAGTCATACGACGGGCAGGTAAGTGCCAAGTAAGTTCTCCTCTCTATTTCTCCCTTACTTCAAAAGAGCCTCCTCAAGCCCGGTCTGGATCAGAATTTACACAGAGAAGTATTAGAAATTAAATGTCACGGCTCTTTTTATTTCCCTGAGTTGAGTCGATTAGAATTCAAGTGTCATTTCATTTTTAAAATGAATCTTTATCGGGCTTCCTTTCAAAGAGGAGCAGCTGTTGACACCTAATATTAAATCACCTTTTCTCTTTATAAAATAATATAAAATTCATAACAATTCATAAAATTACAAAATCAACTTTGGAAGCATTGACCAAGTTGAGGAACCAATTTTAAACAAAAAGTGATTCTTCATATTTTCGTATTTTTTAATATTTTTTGAAAAATACAAAAATATTTGAAAATTGGAGAAAAATAACTTTTGAGGAAATAAAAATACAAAAAAATAGTCAATATTTTTCTTTAAATCTCTTTTTATGTTGTTTATTACAAATTCAAAAAAATTCAATTTGGGGTCATATGTTCCTTCACGAGCCTAATCTCGAATCAGGCCTAAAAAAATACAATTTGAGTCAATTTATTTTTACTTTTCACTTTTATGAGTCATGACATTATCCTCTAATATTCAAAACTTTCATCTTGGCACAATTATACCCAGAGTGACTCAATTTTGCAAAAGGGCCTTAGTTGAATTTTGCATTTTTTAATTTATCCCCCTAAGTTAACAAAAAATGAAATTAAACTTTTTCTATGAGCACCCATGAAAATCCAAGACCTCTATCCTGTAGTTTTCATCATTCTAAATCCATATCTACCGGCTAATTCTATCTAGAATTGGGCTGAAATAGAACGACAGCTCCATTCTCAATTTTATCGGTCAGCACCCGAAGTATCAATGGCTGATTTTGCAAGGATGCATCCATATGGGAATGAAATAGCGGATCAATTCATTGCCAGGTTCAAGAAATCAAGGAATCAATGCTTGACCTCTCTTACTAAAAAAGCGTTTACTGATTTGGCTTTTAATGGGCTTAGGTTCAATCTTCGGGAGCGTTTTGAAGGACAAACATTTAATGATCTTTTCCAGCTAACTACAAGGGTCTCAAAGTATGAACATTTGCTAAGAGAAAAAAGATAGGAAGCCGGTGAAAGATAATCGGCGAGCCATGATTGGCACATGTGGTCCCAAAGTTGAAATCCCTCTGAAGGAAAAAGAGGAAATTGAAATAGCAGTACCGACCATGGTTTTGGAAAAACCGTATGCATGCCTAACTTGTAAAAGTGAAGGAATTTGCAAAGGTCAAGGTTAAGGATTCAAGCAGTTATTCATTTGACATATACAAGTTGGATGAAATTTTTTACTTGTTATTGAAAGATAGGCTGATAAAGCTAGCCGAAGGACAGAAGATCTCATTTAAGGAATCTAAGAGACACTGCAAATTGCATCATTCTACCAGTCATAACACGGCAAATTGCATTGTTTTTAGGAAAGCAATCCAAGAAGCAATTCGGCAAGGCAAGATCAAGTTTGCTGAAGACAAAGGGAAAGCAACAATGGAAGTTGATGCAGATCATTTTCCTAAAATGACTGGTATGGTGAATGTTCATACTCCAGTACGCCATGAAGCAGATAGAGTTTGCGTTTGCTAGTTGGTTAATCAAGATCAGCATTATCGGTAGAATCGATTTATAAGAGGATACAAAGAAAGGTATCGGTATGGTTCGTTTAGTCAAAGAACCATTGGATCACAAATAAGGCAAGAGAGTCAACCTTTTAGTTATCTAGGCAGGGGGTTGAGAGGAAGATATCATGCTGAGTCTTTTGCCCGAAAGGAAAGTAGGCCATAGATGAGGTCTGAGATAGCAACCTGGAGAGGTCCTTTTCAAGGACACAAAGAAGAAGTATGATATGATCAGGTGAAATCAGATATAGTAGTCCCGAATTTAACCCTTTGGAATCTAGAGAAAAGAACAGTTTGAATAGACCAAGTCTAAAGTAAGCTTGCTAGATAACCAATCACAAGGACTAGGGAAAAAGTGTTAGGAGTATACCCTAAAGCAACCATGTGATGGTCACATGTATGGCATATATATTGTATTATCGATATTTTATTAATGGCAAGAAGCGTGTTTATTTCATCTTGTCCCCTTATTTTAGATGAATAAAAGTCCATTAGATCAGTTGGAACTGATACCCATTCTTGAGGCGTCAAGAATATATGTGACGGGTCATCAGTTGGCCTCTGATCTTCAAATTGGTTCCTCGTTGAAGGATCATGGATTGGGCGTCCATGAGCCAGCTGAGAGCAATGTGTTCGCAGCTTTGCTATTGAGCATTAAATGCCCAATAAGGATGATGAGTCGCTAGTTATCGGACGTTGGACGTCTAAGCTGGAACACAGTTGTTCGTATCGAAATGAGTTCGATCGAATTCGCTGAATGTGATAAAAGAGCGATTGACTAACATGAAGGCTTCGCGCTTAGTCAATGTCTCGATCGCTCTTGGCTTTGGTGTGTTATTAGTCCTCAGACTTGAGCCACGATGCTGGTTTGTATATTGGATGGATGCTGGCTTGTTTCTAAACTAGTTTTAGAAAGTTGGATTTTTTATTAAAATATGCAAGGATTTCTAAGACGATCTAGGGTACAATTCAAATTTATTTTCTTCCACTACGCATATGATATGTTTTTGTGTATGTAACAAGTGCCCGGAACCATTAGAAACCCAACAAGTGGTATCAGAGCCACGCTTAGAACTCCCGTATACTTGGTTGATTCGGTTTTTAACGACACTTGGAATATCGTTGTCGGGTCTTCAAAATTGGTTTCGAAACTTCAAGAACCCGACCCCATGCATATCCAAACTTGACATAGGCCCTCGAGGATCATTGGACGACCTCGGATGGGTGGTGAGACCACCCGTGGCTCGCAGCCAAAGGCGGAAACTGCCAATGGCCGTGAGAGGTCAAAGGCAGTGGGCATGCGTAGTAATTTTGCAAAATAAAGTTGTTTAGTTTTGCAAAACACAAACCTGATCATTTTGATCGAAAACGTTGAGACGAACTCGGAATGAGCTCAAATTTGGGCAAGCACTCGGAAACGGGCTTCTGATAAAAAATCATTACTGTTAACAATAAGCTGCGGTGGATTTGGGCATTCTGGGTCGTTTGGATACGTTTCTGGCTCTGTTTTTGCGATTAAGGCATTGTACGTCACAAATTGTTACGATTTAATGCTTTATTGCTCTTTTAATGTATTTGAGCATGTGTTATGATATGTATGTGACATATATATGATGTCTATTCCAGCGGACGGGTTATTATCTATTTGGAGGATATATCTGCTGATGTTGGTTGTTGCTAGGACTGGTAGAAATAGAATAGACATAGGTGAGACCTGTTTTGAGACTCGAAATCTCCTCAATTAAATATCGAGTTGTAACAGGTATTAGACTCGTGGCCTACCGCCATCATGGACTTAATGCTCTGCCATAGTAAGTTAATTGACTCGTCATGGATACATGGGGGTCAATTGCCATCTATGACAGGGGACCAATCCATAAAAGCATTGGATGCTGTGGACATTGAAATCAGGCGATTCCAATAACTGTTAGATGAGGAGTCATCCGCATTTCAATGTCTGCAATTGATGATGGGTTAGACTTGACTGTGGTCATGAGGTCAATAACTGTCGGGTGAGATCTTCGTGACCCAGAGGCCAAATAATGATTGGGATGAGCATGAGATGCCTGGATAGGTTGATCCACTCATCTGGTTCATGTTGAACACCAATAACTGTTAGGCGAGGTGGGCCATAAACTGATGGGCCTCCAATCCCTACTAGTAGTCTGGCCCAACGAGGATTACCGTTTTTCACTAGAGGAGTGTGGGACTCGATAAATTTAGTGGGAGCCTATTTCATTTAAAGGACAAAATGAAATAGTAGGTAATCGATAGACAATACCTAACGACCTAATTTTCTGCACCATATTTTTTATATACTCTGTCAAAATGGTGAACACAAACCCAATTGCCTCAATTCTGGACAAGAAATGCCTGACTGGTCCAAATTTCAATGATTGGCTTCAAAACTTGAGGATTGTCCTCAACATGGAAAAGCTTGGATATGTGCTGGAAAGGGACTTGCCAACTAAGCTCCCTAATGGCGCAACCACAGACGAGCGAGATACTTACGAGAAATGGAAAGAGGATGACCTAAAAGTTAGGTCATACATGTTGGCATCCATGAATAATGAGTTCCAAAGGAAATATGAAAACATGGAAAGTGCAAGGTTGATTACTCTTCATCTGAAAGAATTCTTCGATGAGAATAGTCGGACTACAAGATATAATATATCCAAGGCACTGTACCACATGCAGATGCCGGAGGGTGCCTCTGTTAATGACCATGTTCTCCAGATGATCTGGCACATAGAAGAGCTTGCAAGACTGGACCTTCTCATGGATAATGAGCTTGCTGTGGATTTGATCCTCCAGTCCTTACCCGAATCCTTCTCAAGCTTTGTTCAGAACTACCACATGCATAACATGCAGAAGAATCTGGCAGAACTTCATAGCATGTTGGTGGTATATGAGAAGGAAATACACAACAAAAGGCCAAATGTGATGGCCATTACTGAACCGTCTTCCTCGAAAAGTAAAACTCATTCGAAAATGAAGAAAAAGTTCAAGAAAGTTGTGCGAAAGCCAAAAACATATAAAGGGACCTATCACTACTGCGAGGTTGATGGACATTAGAAGAGAAACTGCAAGAAGTACCTCGCTAGCTTAAAGGTTAAGTAAAAGAACCATCCTCGTGGAGGTACAATCTCTATGCTTATTGAAACTAATCTTATAGTTAGTTCACAATCCAGCTTATGGGTTCTAGATTCAGGTGCGACGTTACATATTTGTATGTCGTTACAGAATCTGGAAATAAGCCGGATGTTAGGGCAAACCATCCTGACTTTTGCGAATGGAGCAACAGTTGCTGCCATAGCTGTAGGGACTTATCGTATATTTTTGCCTAGTGGACATGTAATGGTATTATCAAACTGTTTGTATTATGAAAGAGCTGTACGGAACATAATATTTGTATCTCATCTAATAAGAGAGAATTATGAATTCTCCTTTACAGACAATACATGTTCCATCTTTCATAATAGAAAAGTCGTTGGTTCAACTCAGTTGACCAATGGTCTTTTTACCATTGACATATCTAGTAATGGAATTGTCAATTCGAATAAGCACAATGATATAAATGCCATTAAGAAATGCCAAAGCAATGGTCCAAAACCCAAGTACCTGTGGCACCTCTGATTAGGTCATATTGGAGAGAGCAGAATTAACGAGTTGAGTAATGATGGATTTATCAATCCGTCTGGTTTTGAACCGTACTCAACCTGTGAAGCCTGTCTTCAAGAAAAAATGACCAAATCACCCTTTATGGGTCAAAAAGAGAGAGAGCCACTGATATATTGGAATTGATACATACAGATGTATGTGGGCCTATGAATGAAGTTGCTAGAGGCAGGTTCTCATACTTCATTACCTTTACCGATGACTATTATAGGTATGGGTATTTGTACTTGATGAAATACAAATCTGAATCTTTTGAAAAGTTCAAGGAATTCAGGAGTGAAGTTGAAAAACAAATAGGGAAAAGTATTAAGGCCCTTCGATCAAATCGAGGTGGAGAATACCTTAGTACTAATTTCCTGGATTATCTCAAAGAAAATGGCATATTATCACAGTGGACACCTCCAGGGACTCTTGGACACAATTGTGTATCAAAAAGAAGGAATCGTACCCTATTAGATATGGTGCGATCCATGATGAGTTACACTGACCTACCCATCTATCTCTAGGGATATGCCCTAGAAACCGTCGCATATATACTAAATAGAGTGCCCTCAAGTCTGTCCCTACCACACCATATCAGATGTGGCATGGTAGAAAACCAAGTCTTAATCATCTTAGGATTTGAGGATGTCCAGCTTTTGTGAAAAAGCTGAAATCAGACAAGTTAGAGGTAAGGTCTGAACAGGTTCGTTTTATAGGTTATCCAAAAGAAAGTCTTGGATATTACTTCTATTTCCATTCTGACCAAAGAGTATGGGTCAGTAGGCACGCCACTTTTCTGGAAAAACAGTTTATCCAAGAAAAGGGCGAAGGCCGCAAGATAGTTTTGCAAGAAAGAAATGAAGAAGCAACGACTCCGCAGGTTCAAACTCCAATCTCTTATTCAGTGGGAGCTTCAGACACACCGCCTCTGAGAAGGAGTTTGAGAGTGTCTCATCCTCCTGAACGATACTATAGGAATTTGGTTGATGAAATGTAGCCGCTGTTTATGGTAAACGACAGCAATCAACCAAATGATCCTGAAACATATACAAAGGCTATATCAAATAAGGATTCTGACAAATGGCTTGAGGCCATGAAAACTGAAATGGACTCCATGTATTCCAACGATGTATAGACATTGGTTGACCCACCTGAAGGCATCATACCTATAGGCTGCAAATTGATCTTCAAGAGAAAGATCAATGCAGAGGGTCAAGTTGGAACATACAAGGCTAGACTGGTGGCGAAAGGTTATCGCCAAGGAGAAGGTGTCGCGACCTAAAATTCATTTTTAGGTTAATGGATTACCAGATTAATTAATTAAATTAACTAACCTAGTTCGAGCTCTCCCAAGCTCTACCAAATCGCAACTTTGATTTTTTTTCACATGATTTTAGAATTTAGAGTCGCCACTAATCATTTTTGGTAGGTTGATTAGAAACCTAAGTAACCTAGCGGGAGAACTAAATTACTCCTGCAAACCAGAGATTATGAGTTCGGGGACTTGGTTACACTAGTTAATTAAAACTAATGCCCTTTCGGTACCTTAATTCCATGGATATCCTATTTTGGCAACTCTCACTTGATTTATTCCTAAGACCCTGGTAAGGTGTTCTTTTTATGTTTTCACTTTAAAATGAAATGCATAAAGGGTATGAACGCAAACGTTGACATACAAATACGACACACAAATACGGACATACGAATATGATATACGAATACATAGATATGCGAATACGAATACGTGCGTGACGTGCGAATGACATACGTACGCGACATGTGTATGAATACGATATGCATACGAGATAGACGAATACATATACGTGCGTTACATGCGAAGGACATACGTACGTGGACATGCGAATGATATGCGTACGTGACATGCGTATGAATACAACATGCATGCGGGGATAGACGAATACGAATACGTATGTGACATGCGTATGAAGACGCACGAATACGATATGTAACATGCATACATACACCATACAAATACGTGACATATATATGTGACATGCATAGTGATATGTGTATGTAAATACGTACATTTCGATTTTGCCCATAATGGGCAAAGTCGTCATTTTGAAAAGATGGGATAAAACCCTCATTTTTGAAAAAGAGGGGATAAAACCCTCATTTTGAAATTTTTGATTTTTCTGAATGAATATGCATGGGTTAATAACATATCATAACAGACAAATGTGGATTTGCAAACGTCGCGTACGTGACGTGCATACGAGAACAAACAAATACGATATGTCTATACGAACATACGGATAACATAACAAACATACATGAGACATACTACATGAGATGCACATGAATGGCATTTTTTGTATTTTCAGATTTTCCATTTTTTTTTGGTTTTTTGGATTTTCTACATTTTTTTTTTTGTATTTTGGATGTATTATAAAAGAATGCAAAATCACCCAAAGCAAATGAAGATGTGAAGAGAGAGCAGGTAAAGTAAAACTACCCTAAGGACAGTGAAAATAAAACCCGCAACTCGTCGGGTGAATAATTACAGACCAATTAAATAAAACCCGAGACATGATCGAGAATACAACAAAAATGGACCGGAATGGACATCGGTCAAACACCCGTCGCCAAGCCTCGTGGGTCGAGAGTACAACAAAACAGACCGGAATGGACATCGGTCATCCTCTAGTCTTCAAAGCATCGGGCCGAAAGCCAAATGAAAATAATGAACTTATCCAATCGGACATGCACAATCACCAATAAGTTAAGACAATTCAAAAACTCAAAGAGAGTTTAACACGTGCTGATTAAACTTCATTGAGACCATTTTTTACATTTTCCAATGCATTAACACAAAAAATACGAATTAAATCATACTGTCCATGAACATTCTTAGGGAGAAAGCAGTAACTATAAAATACAAAAGAAATAATGAAATGTATGTAAAAATTCTGAGATTTTTTATGTGGATGGGAAAATGTGTCTTTGACAACTTTCATGTTTTACATTCTTATTGAAGAGACACTCATTTTCGTGTAGAAAATGGTCTTTCATGAGAGCTCAGCAGCAAACAAACAAATTTCACAGAACAGACATATTTCAGGATTAAGCTTAAATGGACACTCAAATCTCAAAATTAATGCACCAAACTTTCCAATCTACTAAACAAGACCCCAATGAACAACTTTCATTTTTTGTGAAATTTCAAAAGAAGACTCTAAACATAAGATAACTACAAATCAATATGACCACGCACAGAAAAACACTCAGACTCAAGGACGCCAACAGAATTGCATGATTTCATTAAATACATTAAAAATACGAAACGTGCATGAATATTTTTGTATTTTTTATATGTTATGCATTAAGATCTTATGAACAAATGTCATGAAGAGGTCTTTATGAAACAAAGTCTAGAATAACCCATGGAAAATAATTTAGCGTGAAAGGTCAGATCAGAAAAATTCCATCTCAGGTTCTGATCACCATATTTCCAGATTTCTGCTTTCAATTTCGGGACCCTTTTGACATAGCAAACGATGTCAATTTTCGTGCCATAATATATCAAATCGAAGATCTCGAAGTCATCTACGAATGTTCAGTACATTTATTTTCGAGATTTCGTCATCTAAATACGAAAAATTGAGTTACCAGATAATTGCACATGCTGATGCGCCTAGAGCTCGTTGGAAATGAATCCGTCGCGTCGCTAAGGCTTGTTCCACGGCGGCGAATTTTTCTCTCTCAAAATTTTTTTCTCTTGAAATCTCTTCAAAAAAAAATTTTTTTCTCCAGTTTTTCTTCAATCTCTCAAAACTCTCTCAAACATCCAAAATTTTCTCTCCAAAAAAAAATTCCTCCCTCAAGCTCACTTTTTCCTCCTTTTATAAACCACTCATCTATCTCCCATTCTAATTTTTCCATTAACTCTATCTCCCATTCTAATTTTTCCACTAACTCTTCTTCATTTTCATCTTCCCTTCTCCATCTCTATCTCACATTCTAATTTCTCCACTAACTCTTCTTCATATTCATCTTCCCTTCTCCATATCTATCTCCCATTCTACTAACTCTTCTTCATCTCCATCTTCCCTTCTCTATTCTCATCTTATTTTCTTTATCTTCTCTTCTCCATCTCCTCTTCTCCATCTTCCTATCTTCATCTCCTCTTCTCCATCTTTCCTTCTCTATTCTAATTTCTCCACTAACTCTTCTTTTTGTTATTTACAAAATAATCCCTCAAGTATTAGGTATTTGCACTCTAGTCCATGAGATTTTAAGTATTTGTAATTCAGTCCCTGGAGAAATATTTCTTTAAGTCCAAATCTCCTCACAATTTTCGACACACCTATCGCATGTTGAATTAAGCTCATTTCTTGCTATTGAAAATAATTCAAAATTTAATTAAAGTCCTGTTTGTAAAATTGAGTCATTCTGGGTATAATTGGGCAAAGATGAAAATTTGGAATATTAAAGAACAATGTCACAACTCCTAAAAGTGAAAAATGAAAATAAATTGACTCAAATTGAATTTTTTTAGGCCCGATTCGAGATTATGCTCGTTAAGGAATACACGACCTCGAATTGGATTTTTTAAATTTGCGATGGCCAACATGAAAAGGGATTTAAAGTAAAAATATTGACTATTTTTATGTATTTTTGTGGCCTCAAATGCTATTATTTATTAAATATTTTCCTAATTTCTAAAAATTATATTTAAAAAAATACAAAAAATATGAAAAATTATTTTTTTTACTCAAAAATGGTTGCCTAAGCTTGGCCAAGGCTTCCAAAGTTGATTTTGCAATTTTCTCATTTTTATAGATTTTCTATCAATTTTAGAAAATAAAAATACCGAAAAATACTCAAAATATGAAAAATCATTTTTTGGTCAAAATTGGTTCCCTAGGCTTGGCAAAGGTCTCCAAAGTTAATTTTTTCAAATTTATGAATTTTTATGGATTTTCTATTAATTTTAAAAAAGAAGAAAAGAAAAGGTGATTGAAAATCAGGTGTCAACAGCTGCCCCTCTTTGAAAGGAAGCTCGGTAGAGGTTCATTTCAAAAACGAGACGACACCTGAATCCTAATCGACTCAACACAATGAAATAAAAAGAGTCATGACATTCGATCTCCAATACCCCTTTTAGCAAATTTCGATCCAAACCCGGTTTGAGGAGGCTTTCATGCGATGAGGGAGAGACAAAGATGAGAATTTACCTGGCACTTACCTGCTCGTTGTATGGCGGTTGCCTGACATGAGTGCTCTGCTGAAAATGAGATGAGAACCTAAGGATTCGTTATAAGAAAGCCTTAGGGTAGTGGAACTTGGACCCGTATGGTAGGTCACCCCATAGTAGATTCCTAATAAAAGAATTCTACTGATTAAAATCGGATTGAATTTTGACCCGTATGGTGGGTCACCCCATGGTAGATTCCTAGTGAAAGGATTCTACTGATTAAATTAAGATTTGACCTGTATGGTAGGTCACCCCATGGAAATGCCTATAAGAAGGACTTCGGTGCCTGTAAGAAGGACTTTTGTGTGCCTGTAGAAAGGACTTGGTGCCTGTAAAAAGGACTTGATGCCTATAAGAAGGACTTGTGCCTGTAGAAAGGACTTTGATGCCTGTAAAAAGGACTTGGTATGCCTGTAAAAAGGACTTGATTTGCCTGTAAGAAGGACTTGGTTTCCTGTAGAAAGGACTTGGTCGCCTATAGAAAGGACTTTGGTTGCCTGTAAAAAGGACTTTTGATTGCCTGTAAAAAGGACTTGCTCGCCTGTAGAACGGACTTTGGTCGCCTGTAAAAAGGACTTTGGAAATGGACCGTTCCGTATTGGGGTTTCCAATGGAAGGGCTCCGGAGATAATATACCCTAGATTTCACCTTTTTTGGGTAGACTGAAGAGGTATTGATTGAGAAAATGATTTTTGGGTATATCTGGGATCTAAGGAGATCAAGAATCCTGCAGACGCTCTAACCCAATTTAACTTACCATGAAGGGTGCCATTCTGGGATCTGGGGAAACCAGGAATCTTGCAGACGCTCAAACCCGATTTAACTTACCTTGAAGGGTGTCATTCTGGGATCTAGGGAGACCAGGAATCCTCAAAATCCGACTTAACTTACCTTGAAGGGTGCCATTCTGGGATTTGGGGAAACCAGAAATCCTGCAGACGCTCAAATCCAATTTGACTTATCATGAAGGGTGCCATTCTGGGATCTGGGGAAACCAAAAATCCTGCAGAAGCTCAAACCTAATTTTTGTTGTCCCATCACTTTAGGAATAAACCGATGAGGCAAAGATCAAGAACACGAGAGTTGGTCAATCATGATTTGATAAAGCTTGAGAACACGAGATTGTATCAATTGTGAGCTGATGAAGACTTCATGAGAGTATGTTGATCATGAGTTACAAGGGTTCAGAAGACTTACCTGGATCTTCTGAGTTAATGATCGAGGCATAGACAGACCGATTGTATCGTGTCTGCTTGCTCACTGAATGACCTTATGTGCTGCAATGGATTTGAGCACCCAGACAATCATCAGAATTGAAAGGTTCAGGTTGAAGATATACTCACCTGAAAATGCTTGGCGAGTATTAGCCAACAGAGCTTGTTTGTTTAATAGCCTCTGGATGAATTTCGAGACCTCGGAGAGTAACTCGACTATTAGGAATGCACTACTTGTCAGACAGTGTCAGAGGTAACATGTGCAAGCATTTTTATCAATGAGTTCATCGGTTCATGCAAAACCATTCAGTTGAGTTTGCAATGATTAAAACCATATGTGTATGCTCATAATATGGATCATGCATGACTATTCTGTCGAGTTTGCATTTCCAATTCTGTCTAGGGAGGTTATCATGTCATGAATACCTCGAATTGAACCTGAATGGGGACTTCAGTCCGAAAGGGCTTTCTCTCACTCTCGAGAAACGCTGTTTATCCGGATTGCAGGATTTGAAAAGAAAGCACTCAACCTTACCATCATCGCATTCAGCGAGGGTCTGAGTAATCTCGCAATTGATACGATCAAGCCGATCTAGAGGTCTTGATTAGGACCGTAATGTGGGCTGTGTCAAAGGCTTATCAAAGGAGACTCATTTCGAGTCAGGGCCATTGACAAAAAAAGGTCTTCATCATCTGCTCCGGGTTTACAAGTCAAGAACCCTGCAAAATGAGAGAGAAATAATCTTGCTCGAACTTCTTCGAGCGATTCTTAAAGTCATTCAACTCTTACATTAATTTAGGTGCCCTAATCAGAAGAGACTTTCAAGGGTCGTAACGTAGGTCGGGATTTGGGTCTGAGAAACGAAGGGCTCGTTTTGGCTCAGCAAAATATATGAGAAGGGTTTGGTGTTGGTGATCATTGCAGTCTTGTCACCGATCTTTGACCTTCCTGAATTTGTCTTTAATGAATACCATCATTGGCTGAGGGGTGGTAGTTCTTTTACACTTTGCAAACTGACTTCTTTGGGGATCCTTTTTCGGGAATTCTCAAAATGTATGTTCGAAGTCAGAAGTTCATTACAGATATATGGGCATTGGCCTTGCTTTTGATAGGCACTTTGCTCTTTCTGCCCGAGATTCTTTGGAGTAGCCTTTGCTTTTCTTACTCCCGACTCCCTTTTGTTTGGAAGCAGGCCCATTTTCTTTAGGCTACACTTGTCTCTCTCTTTTTTTTTGTTTAATAATCTTGTGATTTTGAATTTTAGCAACAAGATGATTTTCAACAAATGATACTAGACATTACATGAAAGTCTAGCATATGAAATGGGCTGATTCGAGAATTCTCTATTGGCCCAATTTCTTCAATTCTGCTCTTTTGGGGGAAGGTGTCGTCGTTACCTTGAAATGAGCAAGGATCACCAACATGGGCTTGAGAAATGAATTTGCAGGCTCAATTGGGTTATGCAAAGGATGAGTGTGTAGGATAGAGAAAATAAATGCTCTTCGTCATCCTAAAGCACTTGAATTAAAATTTGAGTATCATGCAAAGAAACACTTGAAGATTGATGTTAGTCCAAGCAAGAGAATTTCTAACCATTTATCTCCTGATATTGTTGGAATTACCTCTGTTTTGCCCCAGTGCGGGGTGGTTCTTGACAGGGTCATGAAATGAAATCACCGTTTAAATGGGTTGTCAATGGTTGCTTGAAGTGTTTGGAATGGAGAATGAATGCCTCCTTCACTTCGACTATCGTATCTTTTGCGAGAAAACCCATTGCCTTGGAGAATGCGGAATCTGTCTACCGCTCAACTCACTGTGGATTAAATATATGACGTATGTGGAAATGGCTTGCCTTTCATCGTCCTGTCATGCCCCATTCTGTACATTCGATGCATCGTGTACAGTTTATACCCCCAGTCAAAATTGACAAATTGAACATGCAGAACAGTCATGCATAAATCATGGAATGTGTAAACATCATGCAAATATGGCAATACAAGTACAAGTATGGAAATTGCCCCTGGCTGTGTGGGCGGATCAGACACGTTGGGGGCCCATTCCCCGAGTCGAGGAGTAGCTTGTTTCTGGTTTTGCCTCTTTTCGATCTAGGGTTCGCCATTGATTTCCCTTATTTCATCAGACGGATCGCATCAGGCGATCATAACTTGGCCCCTTTGGGCTGTTTTCTTTGAAGTATCAGGTGTTAGTTTAACATTTCCTGTAACAAGGAAGGAGACCTGTTAGCCAGTATCAGAAATGATGAACTGGACACGATACTGAGTTACCCTTGAGTGCTTCGCGCAACTCCTTTACCAGTTTTACCACTCGGGATTTTCTCCGTGGGTATGTCAAGTTAGACATTTCCTGTCAAACAATGGAGAAGAAGACGTATTAGTCAGTATTAGAAATGATGTATTGGATACGATACTGGTTTACCATTCATCTTGAATGTTTTGCGTGACGCCTTTATCAAGTTCACTGGATTGAGTTTCCCTTGGCTTTCGCTGGACACTTCAACGTTAAGCTAAGATCGTAACAAAATACTGACCTTGGTATTGCTCGTCGAGTATTCCTGTTTCTTTTTGCAAAAAGAAATGCAAGAAAAAGTTGTTTTATTTATTTACAATACTTACAACATTTCCATCCTCGAGGATCGAACGCGGGACGTCTCGGACCACTGTCATTCCCCATGCCATCTGGTCCACAAGACCGCAGGCGCTCATGGAGGTTCCTTTTAAGAGTCAATCCTTGAGATGACATGGTGTTGTTGTATTGTACTAGGTAATTCCAGGTCACTGTATTTTTCGGGACGGTTTACAAACCCTGTTAAGAATGGAATAAAATAATTCAGAACACGAGACGAGTATGAGCAAATTAGAACGATACAGAATTACCCTTCTTTGAGATTGTTTGGGTCTTTCGTTCACATATTCCTCATTTGAAGCCGTCCATTCTGTGGCGATACCCACGAATCTATTTGCCCAAAGTTTTGATTAATTGGGGAATTTCGTTTTTGGGTCAATTTGCAAATTCCTGTAAACCAGAAGGGATCTAATTTAGAATTGGGACAATTTGAGGGTAAATTGAAACGATACTGCTTTACCCTTCTAGTTCGCGCGATTTTTTACTCGCAATAAATTCACTACGAGTTTGGTGTGATAGCAGACTCGAGCATTTAATAGGAGAACAGGAAATTGCTGCTTCTTGCTTTTGCGTTCATTCTGAACATCAATAAAAGTAGAAAACATCACATGCAAGGAAATGAAGCGTCTGCATTCGTTCAAGATCGATTTTGCTCCCTCAGCAGGCTCTCCCATGATCAGCTGGCTTCATTCTGGACTAGGTATGCATCGGCTATGTTGAAGGACCCGTGATCTCAGCTTCGAAATACAGACTCCCTGTGCATATTACAGTCCCCGTGCTTCATTAACATTAAACTGGTTGATCATGGCGGTGAGTTCATCGTCAATGCCGCTTGCCTGGTGGTGATACATTTCCCCTTCCCCGGGAGGTATTGATGCTGATCCAGTAGCATTAGTCTTTTTGTACCCTGCTCCAATAGAACTCGATTCTGTTATAAACTGGTCTAACTCGCTTCTCAAACACGCATTTTCAATCCTCAGATCATGCATTTCATCGAAGGCGAGGAGGAGGCTGTTGCAGTTAGGGCAGGTGGCGGAGTCAAAAGCCTCTTTATACATCTTGTTTTCCGCTCGGAGGTTTTCATTTTCAACTCTTAGAAACTCGGCTTCGTTGTGCTCATGACGAGTCTTCATTCGGGTTCGCCTATTTTGAAACCAGAACTTGATTTGTGAAGGTTCAAGTCCTAGCTCTTGACTTAGTTTCATTTTCTGTTTGCCGTCTGGCATATGACATGTTCTGAAGAAATCCTCAAGCCTTTGTACTTGCTCCTTAGTATGGCGATGGTAACGCTTCTTTTGACCCTTACCGTTGTTGTCCTTATCTTTACTGAGATCTTGGACGTCGTCGGCGGAAGGGCCAGGTTCCATAGGCTCGATCCCAAACATGGTTTCGAACTCTTCCTCGTCCATATTCAGCAGGCAATGATAGCTTTCGGAAGTATTGGGTTGAGACATCTTCGATTTGGTCGATGATTTCTCAAGGTTTACTATATCTTTCTGTATTTTCACTCTCTCTGAACCGTGTATGCTTTAAAACTCTCTTCAATGTATGAATAAAGATTATCAGGAGGATGTCTCTTTTAAAATTTGGCGTCGGCTTAGCATATGTATCGCTTCTCCCGAGATTTCTATCTTTCTCAACCTTTCCTGCGTGTTTCTTGCTTGGCTCGTCTTTTCTCATCTCTTCATAGTGGTAGGGTCCCTATTAACGTCTCTATCGTCGATTTGCTGGCGTGTTCTCCTATAAAAACGAATCTCATTTTCCTTGTCTCCCACCCAAGTCACCTTTCTTTCTCCTTTTTCAAAGTTGTGTCATCCCGTCAAACTTTTGGCAGAGATGTCGGATTTGCTTGGCTCGAGATTGGAGACGAGTAGCGGAGGTGATGCTGATAGGGAATGGTAGACAGGAAAATCTGGCCAGTAGAGACTTTCACTGCAAAAATGAAAGGGAATGCGGCAGTATATGTTCTTCATATTCTAGAAAAATTGGAACGATACTGTTTTACCCTTGTATGTACTTCCATTGAATTTGAATTGAGGAAGTTCCTTCATTTGGATTGGATTGGATTGTATGTCCCGAGTTGCCCTTCACTTTGAGCTTGCCACATAAGTGCTTTGCTTAGTTGGGCCTTGTTTTCTTTCGGGTTGTTTTGGACCATCATCATTTTTTATGCCATCGGGTCCGTGGATCGGAGGGCTCCTTTAATTTAAAGGTTACCTTTAAGGCAAATGAGTCCTATCGCATTCCATTGGGTCATTTCATTTTGCGACACTCTTGAGGCAATTTGCAATCCCCTGGAAGAGAATGGAACAAATCCAATTTAGCATTTTGCGACGATTAAGGGTAAATTGGAATGACACACAGTTACCCGTCTTCGAGCTCGCCTGGGCTTTTCACTTGAAATTTCCCTACGTGAGGTCATTCAACATTTCTCATTATGGCAGTCAGCGACGTTGCCACAAATTGATCCGCCCTGAGTCTAGCATAAAAAGGGATTCACGCATTCGACGGGATAAAAAACAAATTACCCCATGCCCCTGAATTAAATCTAGACACCTAGAAAGCTGGAAATATCACACGCAGGGGAATTAAGCATGAAATGAAAGGTGCACTTGTTCAAGGTCAGTTCTGCCTCTCCTGCGGCTCTTCGATAATCAGCTAGTCTCATGCTGGTTCAGGCATGGATGACCGATGTTTGAGAGTCCTTAATCACTGGCTTCCGATTATGGTTTCGGATGTCTGTCAACCTTAAACTGGTTGACCAGGGCAGTAAGCTCATCATCTGGGTAATCTCTTGAACCTTCCAGCAACTGATGCTCGAATTGGGCATTATTGTTGGCAAATGCTGGCGGTAGATTTCTCATTCTGTCCTCGCCATGAGCAATTTGACTTCTCGAGCTGAAGTCTTCATCATTACTCCAGAAAGTGTGGGGATCACCAACTGTCCTGCTGCCAAGAACTCCTTCCATTTGAGGATTAGAGAAGTGGAAGTGCTCAGGATAATTTCTTGTCTGATTCTCTGGCTGCGCAGGCGCGCTGATCATGGGATGAATTCTAGCCACGGGTTGGTGCTCAAACCAAGGAGTCTGAATACACTGCCCCTGCGGTCTATACTCTTGAAGAGCATTAGGGTGATTCTGGGGGATACTTTGATTAACGCATGGGGGATTGATGGCACGGCTACTGGTTTGGTTGATGATGGGAAGTGGCTCGCCCCATGCTAACCTGTGGAACTTATGGTGGCGAGGAGACTCGACGTTCAGGCTTGGATCAGTCCCGCCTTGGTTTTCTTGATTCTGAGCTGCATTGTGTTCTCTCACCCTTTTTCTGTACTTCTGAAGATGACTCGAAACATTTGCTTTAGTGAGTCCCTCTACCTTCATAATTTCCAGTATATGTTGCGGCCGTGCCGAATCAATTCCTAGTTGCTGAACTGCATTAACAAACATATGATGCAGCTCGGGAGATCAACTCATCTTCTTTCTCTAGTTGCTTGGAATAAAATTGAAGGCTTGATGCTTGTTCTCATGGTCGTGCAATTGCTTCCTTACCACGTGCTGCCATATGTTTTGAAGCATCTGAACCCTAACTGGTTTCGTTACGACGTCTTGGGCCCCGTTTAAGACAGCCTTCATCATGGCTTGCTGATCATCGCTTGCCGATATTACGAGGACTGGCATGTTTAATTTAGAATTGATGACTTCCAAGAGAGTGAAAACATCCATGTCAATCCCTACCATGGCGGTGACGACGATATCAAACTGGTCACTACTCCTCCTTAATATCTCTAAGGCCTCTGTCGCCTTTGCTTGAGCTACAACCTTATACCGGCATTTTCTTAATACGGTAACAAGGATTGACAGAGAGACTAGATTACCATCAATGGCCATGACCAGTAGACCCTCAGGGTAAGGAACTTCATCAGCTTCGACCAGGGTTGAACATGCGCCCATTTCCCTAATGCTCGACATATTTCTAGATCTAGGACTGCCGATTCGAGACCGCCTCAGGATGTCTTCTCGGACTTGAGGGATCACGGGATCGTTGATGGCTTCTCGTAACAGGCTTTGAAAGCCAATGATTTGATGGTGAAGGTTTTGAATTCCTCTCCCACGAGAACTCCTTCCTCTCTATCTTTCTCCTGCGAGTTCGTGCAGATGAACCCTCACTATCAAATGAGGATAAATTCTCTCTCTCGCAATAGCAATGACTTCCCCCTTCACGGGCAGTGCTATTAGATTTACCGAGGGGAAAATCTGACATTCAGCTTTTGATTAAAGGGGAAATCCTCGTTTATCGCTCAGTTTGTCTTCTTCTTTCTTTTCGCGATAGAGGGCCCCTGTCAAGATTTCCACCGTCGATTTACTGGCGGGTCCTCCAATGAAGACGAGTAATATCTCTCTTTCTGCCGAAAATTTCTTTGTCCCCCACTCAGCTCGTCTTTTCGTTCTTTCTTTTTTCAAAGCGGTGGAGTCCCGTCCAGCTTTTCCACAGAGACGTCAGGTTTGTTCGGCTCGAGGTTGCCACTTGACTGGAATTTGAGCCACCGGGGGTGTTGCCGACAGAGAATGGCAGATAGGAAAACCTATAAGGACTGCCCCTGTGAAATCAGTATTTAAATTAAAGCAGATTACCATCTTCGCATTCCGCTCATCTGCCTCATCTCTCTCCTTTCTTTTGTATTCTGCTTTCAAAAATGGCCAATTCTTCTAACCACACCTTATCCGCCGAAGTCCTGGCTGGGTGGGAGAGACTCTACAATCTTCTTGGTAGAGGTTACGCTCATATAGCCAAAAACTCTACCGTTGAGGTTGAAATCCTTGGTTTATTCAGGACTGTGGACGCTGCTTCTATTGAGGGTACCCAACTGGGGAAGGAGTATCGGAACTTCTCGACCGTCTTCATCAATTTTCTGGCTGCCTATAACCGCGCTTATGAGACGGTCCTTGTGACCGCCGTCGTGAAAGCTCGTTACCGAGACCGGCACGAGCGTCTGGCAACAGTTAAATTTGTGGCTGATAATCACAAAAAGGCCCTCAAGTTTGCCAACGATCAGCTTTCCTGGCTGGTTCGTGAGAGGGGAAAGCTGGTGGACCGTCTGGCCTTGGTCCGAACTTACGCCGAACAGGAGCCAGGCAATATTGTGATGAGGTGCAAATGCGGTTGGCTGCAGGAGAGGCTTGATGACATTACGGCAGACATTGCTTTCGAGAGGGCGGCGATTCCGGACCTGGAGTTTGCCGTTGAGCATTATGAGGCCACTATGGCCCAGGTTAAAGAGAAGTGCGATCGCCTCTTCTTTAGGCTCGCGGAGCTTGATCCCGAGAACGCCCGGTGCACCCAAAGCATCAACTTTATGGAGAGCCAGCTGAGCTCCTTTGTGACGCTTATTAGGGCTCAATTTGATTTCACTTTTCCTCCCCAATGAGTTGTTGTAAGGTTTGTTGGTGAATGGAATGAAGAGAAAGTTTCACGTGTTTGTGCTTTTCATTTTCCTGCCATTTCTTCGCCCATATAGCATGATAGGACGATTTACGGTACTGAAGACGTTGAGGCTTAACACTCTTCTCGGTGTTCTTGTTATCTGCTGCCGGCGATGATATCAAGGACATTGGCGAAGGGTTCGGTGGCGGCCCCCACCGGTCACAGCGCCGTGAGTCAGTCTTGTGAATTATTGCAAATCGACCACTCGATTAGTGCTCCAATAAACAAACCGGGCTGCCCGTTGCGTGCCCCACTTTACTCCTGCCTATCTCTTTCGGCGTCCACTTGAATGTGTCGGTCGCCTGTAGCGTTGGGAGAAATGATTGCGGGCCATGCTCGGTAATAAAATACTAGTCCTCCAAAATCTTTTATGTGTTTTGAATCCGAGGAAGGTAAAAAGGCAAGCCTTTGTTCAATTTAATCAGAAAGGCGTCGCAAGATCGGGTTCATAATCTTGCCCCATGGATTTTGATTACACAGTCTCGACTTTCTCAACAAAAATACATGAACCCTTCTAATATATTAAAAATGTCCCCATGCCCGATCTGGATGCATTCACTACCCCTCATCAAAATACATGGCCCATACGTGCTGACTTATTGACACGATTCTGTCTCCGGAAGAATTGGCCTCTTCATATGCCCCTAGGGTTAACGATATCTTCGCTTGCCCCCTGATTGTTATCACCAACGAGCCTGATTTTTCTCCACCCCAGGGTACCTATAATTCTCTGCAAAAGTAAAGAAAATAATCAGTATGTGATCCAATAGGGGTCGGCCCATGATTCCTACATTAGTCCAATTTTATTTTTCAATTTTAGAGAAAATTTTCTTAGAAAAACATGGGTGAATTTCTCAAAAAGAATTTTCTTGCAAATTTTTACAACTTGAAAAATGTGATAAAATATCTTAAAATTTAGCAAATTTCCCGAAGGGATTTTCCTTTTATCAGAATGAATTTTTAGGGATAAATTTGTCAAGAAAATCTCATTTCTATTGAAGTAGAAAAATGTAACAAAATCTTTTACTGGTCAACAAAATTTTCCTAAGGGATTTTTCACACTTATTTATTTATTTATTTATTTTTATTTTTTTCAAAAATGGGATACTAATTTGATTTTCATTTTCTTTTGAAAAATGACCTTGATGTTGAATTCAAAATTTGACCGACACCTAACATGGACCGACCAAAAATAAATACAAGACGAAGTTAGAAAACTTACTTTCACCGTCAAAAATACCATGTAAGTCGCATAGACATGCACATGAATCGTGAGTTTAAATCTTAGCCTATCTACTCTAAAGGCTGACAAATTGAAGCGAAAGACTTACGGCAAGGCGACAATCTCGCGCACATAATCAAGATTAGCCGTGACCCCTACGACGTAATCAGGATTAGCCGGGTCTCCCAACTTCGGCTCCTCGAGTCAAAAATTAAAACCACTGCTTTGGTAATCTTACCAAGCCTGAGGCCTAACTTTTAAAACTCATTTTTGAAAAGAGGTTCGGGATTGAATCTAGACTAACTTTCGACGTGATCTCACGCCGAACGCTAGAACCAAATCACAATACCATCCTAAAACTAGTGACCCAGGTCCGGTCACGGGACGTGTGTGATGTAGTGCTAAAACAAATAATCATGCACAGCAGTTAAATTCAAACACCGCTTCAAAATGTGCAAAAATTAAATTCCAATTTCCATACACCAAACCTGCAAAATAAGGGGTTAGCCAAACACTCCACCCCTTATAACTCCCATCTGCAAGACCATTTAACACCTAAAGATTAGAATTCAACCAATTGCCAAACCAAGTGAATATTCATGAAATTTTACTGGCCTAAGTCCTCTAAGTTCTTAAATTTTTCAAAAATTAAGAACAACTCCCCAGCGGAGTCGCCAAGCTGTCGCGACCTAAAATTCATTTTTAGGTTAATGGATTACCAGATTAATTAATTAAATTAACTAACCTAGTTCGAGCTCTCCCAAGCTCTACCAAATCGCAACTTTGATTTTTTTTCACATGATTTTAGAATTTGGAGTCGCCACTAATCATTTTTGGTAGGTTGATTAGAAACCTAAGTAACCTAGCGGGAGAACTAAATTACTCCTGCAAACCAGAGATTATGAGTTCGGGGACTTGGTTACACTAGTTAATTAAAACTAATGCCCTTTCGGTACCTTAATTCCATGGATATCCTATTTTGGCAACTCTCACTTGATTTATTCCTAAGACCCTGGTAAGGTGTTCTTTTTATGTTTTCACTTTATAATGAAATGCATAAAGGGTATGAACGCAAACGTTGACATACAAATACGACACACAAATACGGACATACAAATATGATATACAAATACGTAGATATGCGAATACAAATACGTGCGTGACGTGCGAATGACATACGTACGCGACATGTGTATGAATACGATATGCATACGAGATAGACGAATACATATACGTGCGTTACATGCGAAGGACATACGTACGTGGACATGCGAATGATATGCGTACGTGACATGCGTATGAATACAACATGCATGCGGGGATAGACGAATACGAATACGTATGTGACATGCGTATGAAGACGCACGAATACGATATGTAACATGCATACATACACCATACAAATACGTGACATATATATGTGACATGCATAGTGATATGTGTATGTAAATACGTACATTTCGATTTTGCCCATAATGGGCAAAGTCGTCATTTTGAAAAGATGGGATAAAACCCTCATTTTTGAAAAATAGGGGATAAAACCCTCATTTTGAAATTTTTGATTTTTCTGAATGAATATGCATGGGTTAATAACATATCATAACAGACAAATGTGGATTTGCAAACGTCGCGTACGTGACGTGCATACGAGAACAAACAAATACGATATGTCTATACGAACATACGGATAACATAACAAACATACATGAGACATACTACATGAGATGCACATGAATGGCATTTTTTGTATTTTCAGATTTTCCATTTTTTTTTTTGGTTTTTTGGATTTTCTACATTTTTTTTGTATTTTGGATGTATTATAAAAGAATGCAAAATCACCCAAAGCAAATGAAGATGTGAAGAGAGAGCAGGTAAAGTAAAACTACCCTAAGGACAGTGAAACTAAAACCCGCAACTCGTCGGGTGAATAATTACAGACCAATTAAATAAAACCCGAGACATGATCGGGAATACAACAAAAATGGACCGGAATGGACATCGGTCAAACACCCGTCGCTAAGCCTCGTGGGTCGAGAGTACAACAAAACGGACCGGAATGGACATCGGTCATCCTCCAGTCTTCAAAGCATCGGGCCGAAAGCCAAATGAAAATAATGAACTTATCCAATCGGACATGCACAATCACCAATGAGTTAAGACAATTCAAAAACTCAAAGAGAGTTTAACACGTGCTGATTAAACTTCATTGAGACCATTTTTTACATTTTCCAATGCATTAACACAAAAAATACGAATTAAATCATACTGTCCATGAACATTCTTAGGGAGAAAGCAGTAACCATAAAATACAAAAGAAATAATGAAATGTATGTAAAAATTCTGAGATTTTTTATGTGGATGGGAAAATGTGTCTTTGACAACTTTCATGTTTTACATTCTTATTGAAGAGACACTCATTTTCGTGTAGAAAATGGTCTTTCATGAGAGCTCAGCAGCAAACAAACAAATTTCACAGAACAGACATATTTCAGGATTAAGCTTAGATGGACACTCAAATCTCAAAATTAATGCACCAAACTTTTCAGTCTACTAAACAAGACCCCAATGAACAACTTTCATTTTTTGTGAAATTTCAAAAGAAGACTCTAAACATAAGACAACTATAAATCAATATGACCACGCACAGAAAAACACTCAGACTCAAGGACGCCAACAGAATTGCATGATTTCATTAAATGCATTAAAAATACGAAACGTGCATGAATATTTTTTTATTTTTTATATGTTATGCATTAAGATCTTATGAACAAATGTCATGAAGAGGTCTTTATGAAACAAAGTTAAGAATAACCCATGGAAAATCATTTAGCGTGAAAGGTCAGATCAGAAAAATTCCATCTCAGGTTCTGATCACCATATTTCCAGATTTCTGCTTTCAATTTCGGGACCCTTTTGACATAGCAAACGACGTCAATTTTCGTGCCATAATATATCAAATCGAAGATCTCGAAGTCATTTACGAATGTTCAGTACATTTATTTTCGAGATTTCGTCATCTAAACACGAAAAATTGAGTTACCAGATAATTGCACATGCTGATGTGCCTCGAGCTCGTTGGAGATGAATCCGTCGCGTCGCCAAGGCTTGCTCCACGGCGGCGAATTTTTCTCTCTCAAAATTTTTTTCTCTTGAAATCTCTCCAAAAAAAATTTTTTTCTCCAGTTTTTCTTCAATCTCCCAAAACTCTCTCAAACATCCAAAATTTTCTCTCCAAAAAAAAATTCCTCCCTCAAGCTCACTTCTTCCTCCTTTTATAAACCACTCATCTATCTCCCATTCTAATTTTTCCATTAACTCTATCTCCTATTCTAATTTCTCCACTAACTCTTCTTCATTTTCATCTTCCCTTCTCCATCTCTATCTCACATTCTAATTTCTCCACTAACTCTTCTTCATATTCATCTTCCCTTCTCCATATCTATCTCCCATTCTACTAACTCTTCTTCATCTCCATCTTCCCTTCTCTATTCTCATCTTATTTTCTTTATCTTCTCTTCTCCATCTCCTCTTCTCCATCTTCCTATCTTCATCTCCTCTTCTCCATCTTCCCTTCTCTATTCTAATTTCTCCACTAACTCTTCTTTTTGTTATTTACAAAATAATCCCTCAAGTATTAGGTATTTGCACTCTAGTCCATGAGATTTTAAGTATTTGTAATTCAGTCCCTGGAGAAATATTTCTTTAAGTCCAAATCTCCTCACAATTTTCGACACACCTATCGTATGTTGAATTTAAGCTCATTTCTTGCTATTGAAAATAATGCAAAATTTAATTAAAGCCCTGTTTGTAAAATTGAGTCATTCTGGGTATAATTGGGCAAACATGAAAATTTGGAATATTAAAGAACAATGTCACAACTCCTAAACGTGAAAAATGAAAATAAATTGACTCAAATTGAATTTTTTTAGGCCCGATTCGAGATTATGCTCGTTAAGGAATACACGACCTCGAATTGGATTTTTTAAATTTGCGATGGCCAACATGAAAAGGGATTTAAAGGAAAAATATTGACTATTTTTATGTATTTTTGTGGCCTCAAATGCTATTATTTATTAAATATTTTCCTAATTTCTAAAAATTATATTTAAAAAAATACAAAAAAATATGAAAAATTATTTTTTTACTCAAAAATGGTTGCCTAAGCTTGGCCAAGGCTTCCAAAGTTGATTTTGCAATTTTCTCATTTTTATAGATTTTCTATCAATTTTAGAAAATAAAAATACCGAAAAATACTCAAAATATGAAAAATCATTTTTTGGTCAAAATTGGTTCCCTAGGCTTGGCAAAGGTCTCCAAAGTTAATTTTTTCAAATTTATGAATTTTTATGGATTTTCTATTAATTTTAAAAAAGAAGAAAATAAAAGGTGATTGAAAATCAGGTATCAACAGAAGGTATTGATTTTTATGAAACCTTTTCTCCAGTTGCCATGTTATAGTCCATTAGGATTTTATTGGCCATAGCTACACACTTGGACTATGGGATATTCCAAATGGACGTCAAAACAACATTCCTTAATGGATTTCTTGAAGAAGATATCTATATGGAACAGCCTCTTGGTTTTGAGTCCAAAGGCGAGGAGCATAAAGTGTGTAAGCTTAAGAAGTCCATTAATGAACTAAAATAAGCCTCAAGGAGTTGGAACATCCGATTCGATGAAGTGATAAAATCGTTTGGCTTCATAAAGAATTCGGATGAGCCTTGTGTGAATAAAAAGCTCAGTGGAGCGCTGTTGCGTTCCTGGTCCTATATATAGATGAAATATTGTTGATTAGTAATGATATATCAATGCTGTCATCCATTAAGCTGTTCTTGTCACAGAAATTCTCCATGAAAGACTTAGGAGAGGCCACCTATATTTTGGGCATCAGGGTCTATAGGGAAAGATCCAGACGATTGTTTGGCCTCTCACAGTCCACGTACATACATAAAGTGTTGAAAAGGTTCAACATGGAGTATTCCAAGAGACGGTTATTACCCTTTAAACATGGAATACGTCTTTCTAAGGGGCAATGTCCCAAGACCCCTGAAGAGAGACAAAATGGCGAAGATACCATATCCTTCCGCCATTGGCAGCATAATGTATGCTATGCTATGTACGAGATCTGATATTGCTTATGCTGTGAGCATTACAAGCAGATATCAGTCGGATCCAGATGAAGAACATTGGGTCGCAGCCAAGAATATCCTTAAGTACTTAAGAAGGACTAAGGATTTATTCTTGATATATGGAGAAGCAGACTTTAAAGTTGAGGTATATACGGACTCTGATTTTCAATCAGATCCTGATGACTTTAAGTCAATGTCTGGGTTTGTATTCATAATGAATAGTGGAGCAATAAGCTGGAAAAGTTCCAAGCAAAGTATAACTGCTGACTTCACCACTGAAGTAGAGAATGTGGCAGCTTCAGAAGCTGCAAAGGAAGCCGCCTAGATGAAGAAGTTCATTGCGGAGCTTGGAGTAGTTCCTGCTATCGAGGAGCCGATCCCATTGTTTTGCGATAACAATGGAGCGATCGCTCAAGCAAAGGAACCAAGGTTTCACCAAAAATGCAAGCACATCGAAAGACACTTCCATCTCATTCAAGAGATCGTTGGGAGAGGCGACATCGCCATGCAGAAAATCGCCTCTATAGAAAATATAGCAGATCCCTTCACTAAGGTGTTACCCCAGGCTGTATATAAGAAACATATTAGTAGAATGGGTTTAAGATATCAGCATGGTTAGTTTTAGTGCAAGTGGGAGGTTATTAGGAGTATGCCCTAAAGCAACCATGTAATGGTCACATGTATGGCATAAATATTGTATTATCGATATTTTATTGATGGAAAGACCCATGTTTATTCATCTTGTCCCTCTATTTTAGATGAATAAAAGTTCATTAGATCAATTGGAACTGATACATATTCTTGAGGTGTCAAGAATATGTGTGACGGGTCATCAGTTGGTCTCTGATCTTCAAATTGGTTCCTGGTCGAAGGATCGTAGATTGGGCGTTCATGAGCCGGCTAAGACCAATGTGTTCGCAGCTTCGCTATTGAGCATTGGATGTCCAATAGGGATGATGAGTCAGAAGTCATCGGATGTTGGACGTCTAAGCTGGAATACAAGTGTTCGTATCAAAACGAGTTCGATCGAATTCACTGAACGTGATAAAAGAGCGATTAACTAACATGGAGGCTTCGCGCTTGGTCAATGTCTCAATTGCTCTTGGCTTTGGTGTGTTATTGGTCTTCAGACCTAAGCCACGATGCTGGCTTGTATATTAGATGGTTGTGGTTCCCAGGTACGTTTCTAAACTAGTTTTAGAAAGTTGGATTTTCGATTAAAGTATGCGAGGATTTCTAGTACGATCTAGGGTGCCGTTCGAATTTATTTTCTTCCGCTACGCATATGATATGTTTTTGTGTATGTAACAAGCGCCCGGAACCATTAGAAACCCAACAAAAAGGTCTAGCCAGAGCAACTAATTTGGGAATGTGAAATTGATCCAGATAGCCATCCAATTAGTGAAAGCAATAAAAATGTAAGTGAGCCAGCTAACCCAAAAAGCTTGTGGCAATGGTATAAGGAAGAAGACCCAAAAGTAGGCCTCCTCGGAGAACCTAGTGGGAAATTTGACTATGTGGTGTACTATGGGAAGTCGGACTACCTCAAACAACCATCATTGCCTACTCAACCATCTGGCTAGGGTGATGAATTTGATGATCCTCTACCCAACCCCATTTTACAAGAGCTTTAGAAGAAAAAGACCTTCAAAGTTCCTCATAATCTCCTCGAAGGGAAATAGAAAGAAGCTAAGCCACCTAGCTAAGCATCTTAGCAAACCATCAAGAGAGGAGATCAAAAAAGGAAAAGCAAGCAAAGTGACTTCAAATAAAATTGGGAGAGAAGAATCGCACCGAAATACAAGAAAAGAAATTGGGTCTGGAAACGCAATGATACCGAAGTGGAAAAGAACGAAGTAAAAGGGAAGACACATCCGAATCAGAGCATAGAGAATCCCAACTTGGGGTTATCGAAGGGCAAAGCAGTTGATGGTGAACTGCAAACTATTGACTGCAGTTAATTTACAGTAGCATTAACTCCAAGACATAAGAGTAGCTTCGTTCGGGGTCAAATCACACCAGAAGATAATAAAGGTTGTTGAAAAGGAAAATCTAGAATGTCGAAGGAGCGTAACCATTCAATAAGGATCGGCATGGTGAATGCGAGACTCTCACGGGAATTTGAGATCTCATTGAAAGTAGAAAAAGATTCGGGATATGTTTCGAAAAAGATTCGGGATATGTTTCAAAAAAGAAAGTGGCTATGGCAGAATTTCATTTTCCTGAAAATAGCGTAATAGAATTTGAGAGAGTACTAACTAAAAGGACCAAGCATCTAAAGTCCCTACTTGTATCTGGCAAGGTCGATGGACGAAGCTGAGAAAATATTTGTAGATCCTGGAGCTACATGGAACTTGATGTCATATAAATACTTCAAGAAGTTGGGCAAAAGAGACGAAGAGATAACACCATCCAATGTATAATTGTCAGATTTCCTTGGGGAAGTTACTGACGTCAAGGGAGCTGTATTTGTGAATTTAACTATCGGGTCCAGGACATCGAAGACTACTTTCTTCATCATTAAGTCAAATGGTTCTTACAACTTATTATTGAGAAGAGATTAGATACATTCTAATCAATGTGTGTCATGTACCCTCCATCAGATGTTAGCATTTTAGAATGGAAAAAAGTGGAATATGTTAAATCAGATGGCAAAGTAGCTCCAATAATTTGGACAAAAATCTGCAAAGGAGATAAAGATCTGACGCACAGAAATCAAATCGTAGAAATCCCTGAGATTGACTCATGGTCTTATGCCTTTTGCCACTTCAGAAAAGGAAAGAATGAGTGGATTCCCAAATCAGGCTTGGCATTACATGAATTAAGTTAGTTTTATGGAAAGAGATACATTATTGCGAGAAACTGAAGAAAGGTACTTCACATATTTGGCTGAGACGACTCAGCAAAACTGCATGGCATCAGATTATATTGAAGAGTGGGAAGAATCACCGACTAAAGGATGAGATAAGTCGGTAGAAATCGAAGACCCTTTGGTAGAAATTGATGTTGGAGAACATAGGCGTCGTTAGCCGATATACGTAAGTACACTTCTGCAACGGGGCATCAGAGATGACCTGGTCAGATTGATTACAAAGTATAAAGATTGTTTTGCCTAGGATTATCATAAGATGCTAAGGTTGTCGAGAGATATTATTGAGCATAGACTACTGATTAAGAAAGGATTCTACTCGCACAAGCAACAAGCAAGGAGATTTGCTCCAGATGTAATTGACAAAATCAAAGAAGAAATTAAAAGGTTGCTAAAGGCAGGATGCATTGAAACAGTAGGCATGTAGAGTGGATCTCTAACATAGTTCAAGTAAAGAAAAAGAATGACAAATTGCGAGCATGTATTGATTTTCGAAATCTCAACACTGTTATCCCAAAAGACGAATATCACATACCTATCGCGGACATGCTGATTGATTCGGCATCTGGGAATGAGATGTTATCCGTAATGGATGGACATTTGAAGTATAATCAGATATTCATTGCTAAAGAAGATGTCTCGAAAACGACATTTAGGTGTCCTAGAGCTATTGATACGTTTCAGTGGGTGGCTATGCCGTTCGGATTAAAGAATACAAGGGCTACTATCAACATGCAATGAATTTTATTTTTCATGATGTGATCGGCAAATTCATGGAGGTCTATATTGATAATGTGGTGGTGAAGTTAACCCAGAATAATCATCTGGATTATCTTGATCGAGCTTTTATTCGAATGAGGAAATACAAATTGAAGACAAATCCTCTCAAGTGTGCTTTTGGTGTGCTAATAGGAAATTTCTTGGGTTTCCTTGTCAACATAGGGGTATTGAAATTGATAGGAATAAAGCGAAAGCGATTATAGAACTTTCTCATCCCGAATCAAAGAAGCAGCTTCAGATGGTGTTGGGAAAGATCAATTTCTTGCGGCATTTCATTGCCAACTTATCTAGAAAAATAGAGCCAATGTCCCAGCTCTTGAGACTCAAAAACAAAGACATATTTTGTTGGAAAGAGAAACAGCAAGCAGCATTCGAAGCGATTAAGACCTATTTGGCTAATCCTCTAATTCTAATGCCACCGAAAGCTGGCAAGCCATTAAGGCTGTATATATCAACTGTCGAAAGTACTATCAGGAATATGTTGGCACAGAAAAATGATAAAGAAAAGGAACAAGCAGCGTGTTACTTGAGTAGAACATTGTCTAATGTTAAAAAATGATACACCGCATTGGAAAAGTTATGTTTATCTTCATACTTTGCATATATGAAGTTGAGGCATTACTTGTTACCAGCAATTGTAAATGTACTTAGAAAGACTGATGTGCTAAAATATATGTTGTCACGGCCTATTGTAAAGGGTCATATTGCCAAATAGACATTTATTTTGTCTGAATTCGATTTGGTATACGTACCATTAAAAGAAGTAAAAGGACAGGCCATATCTAATTTTCTTACCGAGTATCCATGTTTGCAAATTGAAGAGAACGAATAGAATGTTGTTCAAATAGTACATTGGACTATGTACTTTGATGGATCTTGTGCTAATGGAAAAGTAGGAGCTGGCTTGATTTTAATATTCCCTAAAAAGGAAGTATACTAGGTGTATATGCAACCTGGAGTTCGAATGTTCGAATAATCAAACTGAGTATGAAGCATTAATAATCGGGTTATGAATATTAATTGATCTAACTACTTAATTCATTAAAATAATTGGCGATTCTTAGTTGGTGATTAGACAATTAAAGGGAGAATACCAATGTTTGAATGAAAATTTGATCAGTTATTATTATCTGGCTAAGAAGCAATTAAGCCAGTTCAAGGATTCCATGTTAGAAGGAAAATGAATCAAGAAGCCAATGAATTAGCTCAAATAGCTTCGAGGTATAGAATATCAAAAAAGCTAGCAAGTATGGTTTATACCATCGTGATTTCGGTACCATCCATTGAACAAAGAAAGATACCGATAGCCATATATGAAGAAGTTCAAGGAAAAGATTGGAAGAAACCAATAACAAGTTATATTAAAAAAAACCTGACTCGAGGGATCGAAAGCTGAGAAGACAATCTAAGAAATATGTGATGATGGGAGAAAAATTATATTACAATTCTTCTGACAGATTGTTGCTGCGATGCTTGAATAAAGACGATACAAAGTTAGTCATGGCAGAAGTACACGAAGGGATATGTGGAGCGTATCAGGCTGGTATTAAGATGAGATGGTTATTAAAGAGATATGGATACCATTGGCCATCAATGATGTAAGATTGTATTTACTATGCAAAGGCATGTAACTCGTGTCAGAGACATGGACCATTACAACATACACCAGCAACTGAGCTCAACCCAATCGTGAAACCATGGTCATTCAAGAGATGAGCAATGGACATAATCGGTAAGATCTACCCATCATCTTCAATAAATATAGTTTCATTTTGCTTACCACATATTATTTCACAAAGTGGGTAAAAATAGTCCCATATAAGAACATAGGTCAAAGTACGATGATCAAGTTTATTGAAGAAAATATTATTCACCAATTTGGATTGCCTAAGACTATTACAACAGATCAGGGTACATTTTTCACAGGGCGTAAAGTGACGAAGTTTGTGTAATCACGAGAAGTCAAGATGTTACACTCAAACTGTATTACCCACAAGCAAATGGACAAGTTGAAGCAACGAATAAGATTGTTGTAGGCTTGATTAAGAGACATTTAGAAGAGAACCCAAGAAAATGGGATTCTATGTTGTCAACAGTGTTATGGGCTTACCAAAATTCTCGAAGATCAAGCACCGGAGTTAGTTCTTATATGCTTACTTACAGACAAGAAGTCATGTTACCAATGGAGATAATGGTGGAGTCATTAAGAGTTTAACTACATAATGAAATGCTTTTGGAAGATTATAAAGATCGGATGCATATTAATCTCAATGACTTGGACGAAGCCCGTATAATAGCATTAGATCAATTGCTGGCACAAAAGAGAAGGCTAGCCCGAGCATATAATAAGAAAGTGAAGGTGAAGTAATTTGCTATTGGTGACTTAGTATGGAAAACCATCCTACAAGTTAACCAACAAAATCAAGAATTCGATAAGTGGTTACCGAATTGGGAAGGACCTTACTTGGTCACCGAAGTGCTGAAAGGAAATGTATACCGTTTGATGGATATTGAAGGGAGAGAATTCCTTCGTTCTATCAATGGAAAATTCTTAAAGAAATATCATCCTTTAGTATGGGAGATACAACAATGAGAGGAGCATTGACACTAGTCAAGAAAACGAAAGTATGCTCCAATCCTAGCCACTAAAATTCTCAAGTCGGTTCTCAAGGTGCAAATATTGGCTCGAAGATGAGAATGATGATTTAAGTCATATTGAAGTTCTACTCGTCGTAATTCCAGATCAATCAGTTGGTATGTCTTGATGCAAATAGCCCTAACAAGGGCTTCATGAGCTCTTGTTTGTAATAAATTGGACATCCTTTCAGCCGATGATTCAGCTTACATCAACTTATCTTCTAGTTCTAGTGACCCTCCTTGATCCGAGATGAGTTCTAGAAGGTAGTCGCAAGTATCGTTAGCAGTTGCATTCTTTCCTCAACATGGATAGTTGAGAAGACTCTCTTGAAATGCAAACTCCAAACGCTTCGACTTCTCAGATTACAGGTTCAATATGATGAATTTCCGTGAGAAGGTGGTGGAAGTCGTCTAGGCTGGAAGGAAATAGTGAAAATAACTCCCACATCAAGTTAAGAAAGTAGGGGGTCAGGAAATAGAAACAACCTGGCTCGGAGAATGTTTGATAGTTCATTGATTTCCAACCAAAGTTCTCGATTCCATATCAGATCATAGTAGCCATATGAGAGCAGTTCATATAATCGTTTCCAGATAAGACGATCATCATGAGGAGTGAGATTGACAAATGATGTATCTGGAAAGGAAAATCCAATCAACAAAATGATCTCACACATCAATTGATAGGAAATTAAGAGGGTCTACTGAGAACAGGAACTAAAATTCAAGTGAAGCAGAGATGTATAAAACCGTCACAAGATATGTTACCTTGGTAGATATGGTGATTATTTCATGAATAGGTTTGGAGAGTAGCAGATGATGAAGAATTCCTTGAAGACATGATAGAAATCCCAAAAGTTTATGTGTCAGTGAAAACAGTAAGGGATAATAAAGACCAAAGGAAGTGGCAGTTATAAAGACGTGGAGAATAGTTCTAGAAAAGAACTGGAACGAGACAACGTATGTTATTGGGAGAATTAATCTCGATTCTTCGTATTATTACCTTCCCGAATTCAAGCCGTCAAAGGTTTAAATTAAAGGAGCTTCGGGAAAAGAATTTGATTTGCTACATTGTTGTCTTTCCGAATCCAAGTTACAAAAGGATATGAGTCTAGAACCCTTCGAGAAAAGGTTTCAATTCTTTACAATAGCTCTTCCCAAATTCAACTTATCGAAGATCCAAATTGAAGGAGCTTTGGAAAGAGATTCGATTTGTCGTATTAGTGTCTTTTCGAAGTCCAGTTGCTGAGAGAGTAAGTCGAAGACCTTTCGGGAAAGGATTTTAGTTCTTTATAATGCTATTTTCCCAAATTCATTGTTGAGGAAGTAAGTCGAAGGCCTTTTGGCAAAGGTTTCAGTTCTTTATAGGATTGTTTTCCCGAAGCCAAGTTGCTAAGACTGAAAGTTGGAATCTTTTCGGGAAGAAGTTTTAATTTTTTATATTATCATCTTCCCGAAACTAAGTTGTCGAGAAGAAGTTGCAATAGAGGAACCCGAAATGAGATATCATAGATCATTTTCCCGAGACACAATAAACATAAAGACATGAACATTGGAGGAGTTTGTTTGGGAATCGACAATTTGATATTAAGATTGCTATTTGCCTTTAGCCAATAATCGTTCGACTTTCTTTACAAAAGATTACAATTGAAATTCGAGATTATAGTTCTGCTCTACCATGTCTTTCCTCCATTGCTCTACAGTTTGATTCTTTCGCTTGCTCGCTTCATATTCTTTTTCCAACTCTTTGCACTAGTTGAATTCTCATTAAGTAGAAATGCAAAACTGATCCCTTTCAGCTGTACAAAGGAGAAGCTCGTTTTCGATAACTTTGAGTGCGGCTTCAAGCTCTTTTTTCTTTTTCTTAAGGCGCTCAACTTCATCCTCCAAAGATGTATAAGTATTGGAGAATAGAACTGCATCATTCCGCTGCTCATACAGTGCATCCTCAATAGCTAAGTGTGGTTGTTCTGCGGAGAGGAAATAAGGCAAGGTATGCATGTTAACCCTCACAGTGTCCACTGCTTTGATAAAACTGGTCTGAAATCCGTCACAAATATCTTGAAGTTCGGTCGAAGGCATATAAAAAGGATTTCCCAAGTGAATCTCCTAGAATAGGGCTCCAACTCACTATTCTCTCAGCGAATCCACAATAAGCTTTCCATAGCCAAGTCCTCAAAGATCCAAAAATTCTTGCCATTTAACCTTAGCAACCAGGGGGAGGGGACTAAAGGGGATGCCAAGGAGAGGTCTTGTGGTTGATTTGTGTCAGGTTGTTCTTACCCTAGTCTGGTCAGTGAAATGCTTTTGAATGCAGCCCTTTCTTGTTCAGACAGCTGGGAGACCTTTTTCAAAGGAAGAATAGCAATCTTGAAAGATAATGGTATATCAGAAATTGAAGCTTTAGATATTCTGGGGAATCATACACAGTGCAGCCGAAGCAAATCAGTTGTTGAAGGACTTGCGAAGACTTGGACTTCAGGGATCAGAATCTGCGTCGCTGCTGAACGAGATCTTTCAATGCCTACAATTCAAAAGAACAGTGAATTTTCAACTAAAATACACTAAGGGGGGAGTAAGGTAGGAAATTTACATATCAATGGTTTGAGCAAAAATCCTCCTTTCAAGGATATGTGGAGTTGAATGTGTAGTTGGAGATGTGTCTAGATTGGCTTCAATTTAAAGAAGAGGAAGAGGAGTCTCGACTGTTAAAGTTTCTCTTTCCATGACTGAATTTGAGGGATCAGTTAGAATCGAAAAAGTTCAATAGTGGATGAAGTGAACCGATTAATCTTCAACCAAGAGATGTTAAGAAAAGTAAAATAAGATATGCACATACCAATTAGAGCTGTGGAATCAGTTTCTTGGAGAGCAGGTGAATCTTGAGAAGTAATTAAAAGTGGGGCAGAAAGTGTTTTGATAGGAGAAGAAGATTCAACTTCTGCAGCAGGACTTGAAATCGAGATCAGAGCAACTGAACAAGATAGAGAAGGGGTATGTGTCTTCTTAGAGCCTAGAATTCAAAGATTAAAGTCAAATATGATAGCCCGAGCATTGTAAGGGTAACTATGAAAGAAAATACAACTACTTACCATTGCTTGATCAAGGTTTATTGAGTAATCGGAGTGGCAAGTCAGGAAGTGAGCCCTTGGTTGAAGTTTTTAAAGGGATAAGTATAGAAATGCAAATGTCTGATTCTCATTTCGACTGTTTTGGATATGGTTTTTCTAGAACAGGGGATTTTAGTGACACTGCTCTCTTTCTTTTGCCATCTGCATAGATAAGTAATAGTGATAAGCAAAAAGCGAGTCGATATTTGTCACGCCCCGATCCTCGAGCACGAGTCATCTCTACCAAAACGCCTCGGGTCGGAAGAATAGCGTCCCAGGCACGCTAACGACTATAACAAAATTTCTTATGCATGCAGAAACATTTTAAAACTCCCAAACAATTAACATATAGGGATAGAAAAGCAGGATACTTCATTAATTCAACCAGATAGTTTTAATACAACAACAAGCAAAGGATCACTAACCCTACGGAGCTAAACAACAAAAATATAACCCCCTTCTTCGGGGTAGCTCCTTAAGACCGGCAAAAAGATAGGTGGGTCAGATAAGGGTTAGCTAATAATCTACTCCCAAAAAGGGCTACTACTCCATCGCACTCATCTTCACTTTGGACCTGAAAAATGGTAACAACGACGGGATGAGAATTAAATCTCAGTGGGTCAACGTTTAAGCCTGGATAATAAGATCATTCGCTCAGGCTCCCAATTAATAATCTATTAAAATAGTTCATTATTTTACGAAAATACTAGCCAATTCAAGGTTTCTCTTGAAATCCTTTTTACTAGTGGTCACAAGGTTCTTGGCACACGACTGGTGTGGCATTACACTACGATTGGCAGTGTCTTCTGATAGTCCGTAAAATTCGTACGACTGGCACGACACGTTACTATCAGGAAATTAGCACACGACTGGTGTGACTTCACACTACGACTGGCAGTGTCTCCTGATAGCCCGTAAGATTCATACGACTGGCACGACACGTTACTATCAGGAAATTAGCACACGACTGGTGTGACAGGGCACTACGACTGGCAGTGTCTCTCGGTAGTTTGTAGGATTCGTACGACTGGCACGACACGAAGCTACCATGATAATACCATATGACTGGCACGGATTTTAAGACCCTTATGTGACCACCCTCTTGAATTATAAAAATCAGTCATTTTCCCATTTTTCCAAACGAACACAAATATTCAATTTATTATTCAGTCGAACCCAAATCACTCCAATTATTGGGCAATCCCATATTGATCTCGACCTTAAGCAATCGGCCACAAAATTTCATAATAATTTCAATTATTTAAACGAACAACTAACAATAGCTACCAAACTACCAATCAATCAATCAAATAATTCATCAGTCGCTCAACTCTAGTCCATCACTCGCTCTCAACCACAAATTCAGTCAATTAGTCAATCTAATTTTTCACTAGCCACCGACTACTTCGGTATTCAATCTAACTTATTTAATGGTGGCCATTTAATCTAAACCCAGTCTCTCGCTAATATGGCTACGATTAGACTACGAGAATTTCTAATTAAAAATAATTAATTAACTAACTAATTTAATCCCGAATGCAATAAACGCCTTAACCAAGGATTAGAGGTCGACTCACAAACGTCGACTACTCTGATCGGCGACAACGATTTCCGACGAGCGGGCGGCGACGCAACGAGCACAACAAGTTCTTAGTTGGATGGCGGTCGACCGTGGCTTGGTTGAATGGAGAGCTTGGCCGAGCAGTGGTCGTAGCTGGGGTTGGATGAGCTTGAGCCACGAGCGGCTAGTCAAGGGTAGAGCAACGACTGGTGGTTTGGCGTGCTCGAGCGAGGGATGGCGAGGTGGACTGGAGCTCGGCTGAAGCAAGCTCGGCTAGGCGGCGAACTAGAATTGGGGTGGCTGGCGGTGTAACGATGGCAACCGAGCAACAACTGAGGGCGGAGCAGGGACTCACAGCGGCACAATTCACAAGCCGCCGAGAGGATGAAGGCCGAGCAGTAGTGACGAGAGCAGGGGCCAGCAGACCGACGGTGGACAACGATGGCATTGACTGGAGTAGCGGTGGCGCGGCTGGAGGTTTGCACGGGAGCTAAGGTGACGTCGGTGAGCTGAAGGGGAAAGGATGGTGGTTGGAGTTGGGCGGCGGTGGCTCCAGCAGAAGAAGAAATCGAAGCATAAGCAAGATGCAAAGGCCAAGAGCCAGACGTAGCAGCGGCAGACAAACCGAAGAACCAGCAAGAAGAAGAAAGAAGCAACAGAGGTTAATTGACAATAGTTCAAGAAGAAGAGCCGAAGAAGAGGAAAAAGAAGGTGTCGAAGGTCAGTCAGGCAGCCGAGACAAAAGAGGAGCTGAAGAAGATGACGTGAAGGACAGGCCTCATCGCGTCAACAATGGAAGTGCAAAAAGTTAGTGGCTGACAAAGTCAGACTTTCTTGAAAAAAAAAATGCTGCACGGTTAAAAAGTTGAGAGGAAAGGAGAGAGTGACGTTGGGGTTGGTGAGGCGTTCGGTTGGAAATCAGAGGGGAGAGAAGAAAGCAATCCACGTGGGTGATTTGGGAGAGAAGCTTCAGCCAAAATAGGGAAAAAGGGGTGGGTTTTTGACCGAAAAGTAAGAAGGGAAAAGTGGGGTGGGTGGAGATGTCATCATTCAGCCACATGCAAGGTTTTCCTCCTCCTTGAACAATCTTCACGCGGCAGAAAGTGGAAAGAAGAAAGAGGGTGAGAGAGAGAAAGATATAAATAAATGAGGTAGAGCCCTTGGTCAAAGTCAAAAATGGTGGCTTGGCTTCTTGGAAAATTTTTTAGACGTTACAATATTACTCAACAAAAAGAAAGAAGTTACATTTCTTGAATTCTCTCGATGGAGCTGGAAGTGCTTTTGGTGCCACATCTGCCTCGGGGATCAAGTGAGGATCTGACTCCTGCACTTGACCCCATATTGTCTCCAAATATCGGTTTCGGAAAAATAGAGAGAGCAGTACTCTTTCCACTAATATGTGAAGTCAAGGGAAGCGTATACAAGTCTAGGCTCGAATGCGGACATAGAAAGTTTTCGGTAGATCTTCCGAATGATGACATTCAATTCAGTGAAGTATAGAGGATCCGAGAATTTGCAAAGGACCTTGTTGGGTAAAGAAGAGAAAGAGAAGGTGTAAAGTGCTAGGACAGAAACCCCTTGGGAAAGCCCAAATTGCCGAACGTAATATTAGGGAGAGTAAATGTTAAAGCCAGAGGCAAGCCTACCCTTGAATGAAATCCTAACAAGAAGATCGATGGAAGTCAATAGGACTTGCCAATACTCGCTTCGATTATTTTGAAAACTAGGGAGGTGCCGACGGAATTTGAAAGTTATAAAAGGAGTAAAATCAAAAGTCTCTGCGTCAAATAAAAAAAAGCTGAATTATGAAATACTGAAAATAAGAAGAAAATTCGGTATCAAGAGGAAGAAGTTCTCGACTCAAAGCTCGGTAAGACGGATCATTTGGTACAAAAATAAAAAAGGGTTGACTAGATTAGTTCTCTAAGAACCAAGAAGAAAAATAGAAGGCAGCCCAAATTTGCAAATTCTAAAGAGGACCACCAAAAGCCCCAAGAGCACCCAAAGAGGTGACCGAAGCAGCATGAGATAAGCATCTATACAAAAAGGCAAGGGCAGTTTCACCAAGAGCTAACTTGGTTCCTGCAGCTAAAGCAATGGCTATGTATAGGAAGTCTTTAGATGCCCTGATAATAGTGTGGCAAAAAAGGAATTTGCATAGCCAATAAAGCAAGAAAGCAGTATGTTCTTCGTCGGTAATCTCTCCATCTTTCCAAAAATATTTATTTAAAAAAACTCCGTAAGACAAATCAGAGCTCGTGAGCTGATGGAACCCTAGGCTAGTGTTTGTTGAGAAAGTAGTAACATTTGTCCCTAGAGGACTAAGACCAGTAATACAGACAAGGTCAAGAAGGGTTACAGTCATTGAAACAAAAGGAAAAAAGAGGCAGTTGCTAGATGAAGACCAGAAGCTAAAAATGGCACCGATTAGCTCAAAATTCGTACAATAGTCAAAACAGCAGAGACGAAGAGCATCATAAATTTGAAGCTCGTCCCAGAGTGTGTCTTTAGAGGGATGAAGCCTGGAGTACCATTGATAGAAGGATTGATCGAACGGGAAAAAAACCCTAAGGCGGGAAGTTTGAGAAGTCCAGCTATAAAACCGAACAAGTGAATGGTGAATAGGAAGAATCTCAGTTGGATGTCGAGGGAAAATATCAGAAAAAACCTTCGGAATAAAAAAAATGATTGTAAATGGCAGGACCCAAAATGAAGGATTCGTTACCATCATCGTTTAGAAGAGAAAAATAGTAACGATTGTCCAAATCGTCTGACTCCACAAACTCGAAGAAACATTCAAGAGCTGTTGTAGAAGAAAAAGTAGAAACTTGGGATGCCATCGGAGCAGGAAGCAAGGATTGATGTGAAACTGGGCAAAGTACGAGTAGAGAAAGAAAGAAGCTAAACAGACAAATGCAAGAGTGATGAAGAAGAAGATAAAAATTTGATTTGGTGAGGACATGAGACTTTATAGCTAGCACAAAAAAAGGCTAAAATGACCTAGAATAGAAATGACATAAAAAGTGCCGTTTCGGATGAAAAGGTAAAAGTTCAGTTAATCGTATATTTAAAAGAATTAAAGCTCTTTTAATTCTTTTAAAAGTGGGCATATACTGATACCGAAAGTTGTCTCTTAATGATTCAGTATCTTGAAAATGAAGTCATAAGGAAAGGACTTACTGAATAATACAATGGTACTTTTATATTCGAGAAGTCTAAAAGAAAGTATAGAAAGATACCAAATGGACACTATGCGCTTGAATTCGGTAAATCTCAGGTATGAGACATAGGAATTATATCCCGAAATTCGGGAAACATGGAGCAAAACTCATGGACGCAAATAGGTTTTTGGAAGTTAAGGGATATTATTCAGAAAACGTTCAACTGACCAAGCAGTTACAAGTGGGATTAGAAAATGTTTCGATTTCTACGTACAAGTTATGGAATCGTGGGTTGAGAAGAAATGAACATGAGCACTAAGATTCAAAAGTTTGAAATTGGAGAATAACTATTCAAGCAGTTGAAAATGCAAGGCAAATAAGTATCCAAAAGAGAAGAGAAGAAGGGACGACCACATAACACAACTCAAAAAAATACTCTGTTTCTTTCGAAGTTTTTATTATGGCTTCCAGTTTAACTTTCCTGCACTTTTCATTCATTGTACCTTTAGATTCAAGCCGTTTATGTCCCATTTACAGTAAGTAGGAGTACTGTAAACGTAGATTGTTCAACTTTCGAAACATGTCCTCGTTCAGAATCTCCATCAAAATAGAGCCATAGAAGCCATATTAATAAAAAAAAAAGAACTAGTTTCGGTGAAAGATATTCTTAATATAAATTATCACAAACGATACTATTGAATTTACAATGATGGCAAGGACACTTTGGAGACAAAAGTGGAATTTTTTATGCATAAATCTAATGTAATACTTAAGTCAAAAACGAAGAGGATTTTTGGCCTTATACGTTAATCAGGTTACGGTTGGCATTTTCAAATACTGAATTTGAGTCCATAACTTATTGCAATCAAATGCTTCCATTAGTTCTGTTGAGGAACAGAAAATGCATATTGATTTCTTTTACGTGGTGCTGATACGATACTAAGCAAGAGCAAACATTGGTAATTTGCCAAAAAATTTGATAATGAATGAAAATGAAGTTGAAGAGAGGAAGGAGGCAAGAGCACTCCCTTGCTTTCGTTTGTTTTGCAAAAAAAAAAAACGAATGATTTACAAAACATCTTTCCTAAAAATGATCATTTATATATAATTAACGTACGAAAAATATTTTTATCATCCATGAAAATATTTAGACATAAGTTGTTCTCTTTGCTGAAAGTATTTTTTATTGACTTAATATTTCAAGCGATACAAGCGATCATTTTAAAAAATATATTTTCGAATCACTTATTTGTCACGAAATAAAAGAAGAACCTAGGTGCCGCAATTCCTTCGTTGTTAGCCACACTTCGGGCAAGTCAGCATCTCCAAGGGGTCAATGCTTGCCTTGTCCTCACAATCTCTATGCTTCATCCACAGAACTCACTAATGAACGTCAAGAAAGTGGCAGAAGAGAGAAAAAAAAAGGTAAAAATGGCATGAATGGTTCATAAAACTTTACTCCAATGAACAATATCATTCTTGAACTTTCAATTTATTTAATGCGATCAACATATCAAGATTGACCTTTCATTCAAAAGTTTAAGTCAATGAATTATAGGCATTTATGGTATATTGATTACTTAATGCCACAAAAATTTTTTGATGTAAAATATTTTTAATATAATCCACATGTACATATCCACTTTCACTTAAAAAGTTTAAATTGCGCACACCTTTGCTCAAAAACTTAAATCAATGAATTAAAAGTCAACTATGATATATTAACTACTTTATAGCATGTCAATTCTCCAACTTGAGGCATTTCTAAGACAGCTCATACGTTGCCTCTGTCAATGTTTCCCATGTCAAATGTTGTAGGAAATATTTTAAAAAGTATTAAGTCAAATTTTTTCTGTCGCTAAGATTGGTGAAAAAGCTAAGGACTTGTATGGTAACTATTCTGATTCTCCGATTCTGTTCCCTAGAACAGTAAAAAATGATAATCATGTTTGGTAACGCAAATAATTTTGATTCTAATTCTATTCCCATAATTAGTTTTAAAAAATCATAATCAGTTTTAGAGTAAAATCCAGAACCATGATTCTGAAAAAAGAATCACTTTTGATAATCACAAAATAGAATAAATTCTCACATATCTCACTTTTTCCTTTCAGTTCTCTCATCACTTTTCCCTCATCCTAATAAAAATTAAAACAAAAACAAAAAATTAAGAAAAAATTTTCAAAATTTTTTAAAAAATCACAAAAATTTTAGAAAATTCCTAAAAATAGAAGAAGCTTAGATTATGCTAGTTTGACCTCATTTTCATAATTTTGGGCCTAAATTTTCTAAATTTCATAGATTCATTCTTCTATAAAAAAAAATATCATAGAAGATGAAGGCATCTAATGTGCGGATGGTAGCATATATACTTGTAGCTGTGCATCACAAAATATGACTATCTGCACATGAAGCTGGAGCCAAACACCCACTTGGATTTAGGACGAAAATTGCAAAATGATAGTGAAGGACTTGTGCTTCATATCAAGGATGATAATTTTTTTTTCAGTGGATAATTTAATTATTCGGCTAATATGTTTGTACGTATTTGGACAACGCAACATTTAAAGAAAAAAATAAGTCCTTAATATGGGAACATGCCTCGTGCTTCAATCAAACTTCAAACATCATATATTAAAATTTGTGTTTCATTTATGGCATACTAAAAGAATAAATGTATTTTAAATTATTTAGTGTGTATTGGAAATTAGTCTTCAATTTAGGATGAAATTTTAGAAAGTAACTACATAATTATTTGACTTAAATTTTAAAAAAAAAAGGAAGAGCAATAGTTTTTCGAAATAGAAATTTTGTACGGTTATCAACGCGTTTCTGATTCTCTAAAACTCATTCAGTAACAGAATCAGAAAAATTCATTTTAATCAAAATCAATTTTTTGGAACAGAATGGTTACCATATAGGCCCTAAAAGTTTATCTAATTTTTATGTCTATTTTGATTATGCATATCTAATTTGATTTTTTTAAAATATTCTAACATAGTTTGTGTCCTTTGCCACTCTTGCCACAAAGCAACTCCACTGGGTTGCCATTGAACAACAACAGCAGCAGCAAAGAGAGCCACCTTCGATATTGTTGCCATTGAACAAAAATAACAACAAAACACTAAAGAAGTGAGGAAAGGACGAGTTCCATCTTCATGGGTAGTTCTCGCTGTTTTTCTTTGGTTTAATGTGGAATTTGTGCCTTCTATGTATGAGCATTTACTCTTTATGTGTAATATATATAATTTTAGTTCAAGCGTACAGAGCAATGGTGCTTCACTAAATGAAGCACTAGCAGGACCAAAATCACAAATCTTCAGCTTGCGGTCTGCATTAGTAAGTTCGTATTTTTGGCTTCAGATCACGACGCAAGACATTGGCTGTTAAGCAAACAAATACATTAGAGCAAATGATATTTAAATAGAGAACACTTTAGGAAAAGAAGTCCAAATGATATTTGAACAAAATTAATGCACATGGACCATCATAAAAAAATAAAATAAAAAATTAGCGTTCTCTGTTAGCTTCGATAGAGAACAATCACTGTTCCTTTTTTTCAATTTTAAACAAATTAAAATTAAAAAATTATTCAATCAATTCAAAAGTCTTTTCAAAATATGTTTACCAAACGGTCTTGTATTTATTCAAAGTAATTTTCAATAATAATTCACCAAACAGTCTGATATTTTTCTAAAGCCCTTTTAGATTAAAGATGTTTACATTTGGTCAATAGCTTTCCTCAAATGTCGAACCAAACGCAGCTGCAAACAGATCCTCCTATTGGGTATTGTAATTAATGGGAATAAAGGTTAACGTGTGCTCTTTAACAAAAACCCAGCAATGTTTTACTTTACGGCCGTGCGGAAAATCTCCATATGACTTGTCTTATTCATTCTCTATCTCTCTCTCTTAATTGCATGGGAGTGAGTCAGTCCTCCACGTGCTCCTGGCGACTCTCTCTCTCCCTCTCTCTCACATGTCGCACGCATCACAATATCAAGAAATCCTATCGAACCAAACCAGAGAAAAATAGCAGCAGACGAACGAAAAATCCTTAGCCTTTGAACCAGACATCCCCACCGGAAACAACCCACGATCCTAAAAAGTTCAAAGAAAGAAAGTGGAAGACCCCAGCAGCAGCAGCAACAGCAGAAGGGAGGAACCGTAATCATGGAGGTTCTCAAAGAAGGAGGCAACGAGATCAACGCGGACCAAGACCAAGACGCCGGCGACGGAATGCAGTGCCCCGACCACCCCTTCCGCGGCAACCTCGGCGGGATCTGCGCCTTCTGCCTCCAAGAGAAGCTCGGCAAGCTCGTCTCCTCCTCCTTCCCCCTCCCCCTCCCCCTCCCCCGCCCTTCCTCCTCCTCTTCCGCCGCCTCGTCTCCTCCCTTCAGATCCGGTGCCGCCCCCCGCGGCTACCCTGCTACGTTCGCCCCCGCCGCCTCCTCCTCCGTCTCCGTCGACCCGGCCGTTTCCCTTCCATCCAACCGCCGCAACGGCAGCGGCCACGCCCGGAGAGCTGCGAGGATCGTGCCCTTCCTCTTGGCCAAGAACAAGAGCAGGAAGAAGAAGAAAGTCGCCGCCGGGGCCACGACGGCGGCGGAGATGATCTCATTTAAGCGGAGCAAGTCCACGGCGACCCCGAGGCGGGGCGGTGGGGGGTTCCTGGACGAGGAGGCGGGCAACGACGAATTTAGCCCTCGGCGGCGAGGTGGGTTCTGGTCTTTCCTATATCTCTCGTCTTACTCTGCTGCTTCTGGTTCTGGCTCTGGCTCTGGCAGTGCGGTGGCGAGGAGAGACTCGAAGTCACACTCGCAATCGCAATCCACGTCCAATGCAATGAACGGGCCCGTCGTCGTCGAAGATGGCAGCAGCGACAATGCGGGCTCCAGTTCAGCTTCGGCGGCGTTCGAGAGGAAAGTCTCGAGATCCAGATCCGTCGGGTGCGGGAGCAGGAGGTTCTCGGGCGACTTCTTTGAGCGGATCTCAACCGGGTTCGGTGACTGCACTCTCAGGAGGGTCGAGTCGCAGCGCGAGGCCGGCGGCCGCGGCCACGGCCACCAGAAGCCCAGGATCTCCGCCGCGCACGGGGGCGAGAGGGTGAGGTGCAGCGGAATCTTCGGCGGGTTCGCGGCGATGGCCTCGTCGTCGTCGTCCTCATCTTCCTCGTCGCACTGGGTGCCAGGTGCGGCCGATCAAGAGATGGCCCACAACAACAGCAGGAGGTCGGCCGTTCACGGAGGGTCGAGGGGTCACAAGAGCTGGGGATGGGCGTTCGCGAGCCCCATGAGAGCTTTCGGGAGGCCTGCGAACTCTAAGGAGGGGAAGAGAGGGAGGAGCGTCGTCGCTACTGGAAACAGCAATAACGCCACGAGAATCCCCAATTTGGCTGCTATTCCTTCACTTTTGACCGCGAGAGGCTGAAAGACTACGGGAAGACTCTTCGAATCTCTCTCTCCTCTCCTCTCCCCTGCCGTCTTCTGTTCAATTTCCCGAATATTAGTCTCCATTACAGAAGAAAGTGTGTATTTACTCATGAATTTTTGGCTCTTTTTTGGCTTTGAGCTTAAGAAAACTTTCTTGGGTTTGATTAATTGCTGGTCTTTGATGTGGATTTGGGTAAATCACTTGTACGGTTTTTAACTTCAACATCGGTGGCATGAGAACTGGTGGCATCGCTGGTCAAAGAGCAGAGAGAAAGAACGGACCGTCGTTTCTTCACATGCAATTCGACCGACGTTTGATGACGTCGTTGTCGAACTCCGCACTCGAGCGTCGGTGTTTCCTCTCTTCTAGTGGGGTAGGACGAACGAGAGAGGGACTATTGCATCAGATGTTCGTGTTTGGTGTTGGGGTCCCCCCTGCGCACACGTGCTGGTGGTTCCTCGTGGTTTTGGCGCTGTTTTTGTTGGCCCAGCCCCGTGAAATTTTTGGCTTCTTCCAGTGGGGGTCTTATGCGGCACGGGGACTAGTCAAAGTCTGGAAGAAAATGTTCGGATGAATCTGGTAAATAATTGTTTTTTTCCCCTTGGCAATTGGCTGTGATTTTTCCCTTTTCTGATTGGAACATTTGGATGGGTATTTGGTGCTCCTCATTAGCTCCCGCTCGATTCGATTAGACAAATCAAGATGGTCGAAACTTTGGTTTTATAATTCTAACTATTATAAAATAAAATAAAAACTTAGGTATTTGGTGTCCACTTTTGCAATTATTAAGTGTTTCTTCAAAAGGATTAAAGCCCGATTAGGTTTAACTAGCCTTCCTAGCCCCCATCGAGCTGAGTTATAGTGGCACAAACTCCTCGAAAAGACAAATAACTGGACGGCGTGCCTAAAGTTAGCCTAGATTAGCGAAGCATCTTTTCTCATCCTTAATATTATTTTTCAGGAAAATGCAGGGTTGATAACAATTAAGAATCTCAATTTGATATCCCATGACACATTTATCTCATGTTAATTTTCATCTCACCGAAAATTTCCGAGCTAGTATCCCCTAAATCTATTGAGTCCAATTTTCGTTTGCAAGATTTTTTGTAAGACAAAAAAATTAAATGACTATAAGTGTGAGATTTCTATAACTATGAACCCGAAAAAATAAGGCATGAAATTTCCTTGCCAATCGAGGCAGTAAGATCTTTAATATTATCTAGTTTTAAAATGAGCAAAATGGCGCAAATTCTAAAAAAAAAAAAAGGGAGACCAGGCAGGCCTAGGCGATATATTGAACCGTGGCTCCCGTAATCTTTCGCGAAAATGACTGATCATGACCACAATTCAACGAGAGGGGGCCATCGTAATTCGTGGGAAAAGGTCACAGAAAAACACGACAAGTCTCATGACTCTTGTCAAGGTACAGACGTCGTAAGGAACATGACACCTGACAAAGCTGCCGAACCTGAGCCGCTGTAATTTCTCGCAGGTCAATTATTAATTTTGGGGCCCTCGCAGAATCTCACCTCTTCTGTTTTCACCCCCCGCAACAAAATGCCTGCGTTTTCTATTTCGGACGTGGAACGGAGAGAGAGAGAGAGGAGGATTTCGGGTTAGATTTTGTTTCGGAGACCTTGGAAAAGTGCGAGCTTTGTTAAACCTTGTGGGAAACCTAAGCAGGAAAGGCCTTTTCCAACCCAAGGGCCCTAAGACTCCTGGTTTTGCTAGCGGTCCTACTGCTTACGTGACATTTGTGCCGGTCTGAATGGATTTCCATCTCTCTCGTTAAGGATATGTGTCTGTATTTATGTGGTACTACATTTTGAATAAGAAGTGAAGACGCTCTCTGGATTATAAGAGAACGTTTTCATGATGTGAATTCTTCGGCCATTGCTATCCACGACTTGACGAGGGCTTAAGAGCATTTACCACCGTGAGGACAACAAAAATTCTCCCATCAACTTCACATTCGAATGCCAATAAACATTTAACCATTAGGACTTCCTGCGCAAATATTTTCTTTCTCGATCCTATATGGGAAGTAGTAGTCATCAAAAGCGGGGCAAACAAGGTACTTTTAAATGGTTTGATTTAAGTAAAATGTTTAATGAATAAAAATAAATAAAAATACTACACTGGATGCCGGTTAATCATTTCTCTTTTTCATACTTGAAATATTTTTTTTATTCGATTATTTTTCACATAAACCAATCCGGTTAATATACATAATGAATAACCGAATTTTGAAATCTGGGCCTTTTGTTATTGGTGCCATTTCACCTTTTTTTTTATTGATTTGTGTTTATTCTTTTCCTTCGACTATTAATTAGTACTATTAAAGTGGATAAATGCGTCGAATTTTAACAAATTTTTTAGCATAATCAATTTTTTTTATGGTGGTTAAATTTGTTGGGCTCTGCTTCATACTCTCCAACAAGAGAAAAGTACAAGAAATTCTCTATTGAACATAGCTCTAATTTAAGAGTGAATCAGGATAAAATCTCATATCTCGATTTTTATTTTCTCGCTCTTTTTACGTTTTACTTCATATTACTGTGCGCCAATCCTAAAAAAATTCCTCCCCGTTTTCTCCTTCTCCTCCTCTTCTTCTTCTCTACGGTAGTAGGGTTAAAACGAGATCTCCTTAAGAGAATGAAATAAAGATATACGTTTCCCATTTAAAAGTCACGTGCGTTGCACATTGTAACTAAAAAAAATAAAATAAGGGTTTTGTAACATTTTTTCAATAAAATAATGACAATAATTAATAGTCAAAGGGTGAGACCGTAATACCACGAAAGCTCCTTAAATGAACCAATAAAGAAAAATTGATCTGTTTTTCTGCATGTGCTAGTGCAGAGAAGCGGGTCCTGGGCAAAAACTCTCTGGAAAATCTGTGGGTCAGGCTGTTTCTGCTAATAAATATGGAGGACTCCTAGTCTCCCACTACATGACAGATTAAATTGTGTGGAACCTCTGACCTAAGCTCGCATGCCCCCCCCTACGCAGCTCTACAACCTAAGTCTGACAAAAAAAAACTCATCTTTATCACATCATGTCACGGTTTCCTAGCTAATGGTCTTAAAGACCAAATGCCATGGTGGGTGGTCGACATATGTAGTCCAAACTCCAAGTGATGTTTCATTCGCCGCTCTAATGGGCTTCTAGAGTTTTGGGAATAGAAGAATTTGCCCAAATGAAGATTTTGGGGAGGGTCCTCAAAATCAAGTATAATGGTTTGGAGTAATCCCATCGGCTTCATGACACAAGTTCCGGCCTCTTTTGAGACATCAGATAAAATTGAGACGATATGGAAAAGATTGGCATGATCCAGAATGCACAGCTCAACCTCGAAAGTAATCTAATATGGATATCACTTCGCGATATCAAATCCTTCTCAAACTTATTGTACATATGCTAATTTCAGTTCTAAACTTTTTTTTTTTTTGGCTAATGCAATCCTGAATATTCACACAAAGTTTCAGTATAGTTCCTTAATCAACTGCCACATGAAATCTCTATTCACACAGAGTTTCAATATAGTTCCTTAATCAATTGCCACATGAAATCTACGTGGTGATTCGCACAGGATATAGTTTTGAGTAAAGTTTATCCATATCAACGTGACACACAGGATGATAGACAATGACTGAACACCACTTAAGCAATTTCTAGCGAATTAGATGAGAGTGGAAATTCAAGAATTTTCAAGTCATATTTCATTCGCCACTGCTCTAGGATTTTTCCAGAGGTTTGAGGTAGGGTCCTCATGACGAAGTGAACAATGATTTGGAGTGCTTCCATTTGTTTTCATGACACGGGCTTCGATCTCTCCAGAGACATCCAATAAAATTACGACATGGAGAAAATTGGCATGACATGAAAAAAATTGGCACAATCTTGAGTTTATCGCTCAGTCTCGAAAATAATATAATACGAATATCACTTCAAAATACTAAATCAACCATAAATTTATTACACGAATGCTAATTTGATACCTAAGCTTTTGTTTTTGCCAATAGTTCCAATAATATAGATATGCATCCATATAAAAAGTTTAGGACCAATTTAATAGTTACGCCCCCATTATTGGATGAAATTGAGATTGACTATACATTAGTACCAAGTGTTGGAATTACATATGGAAACTATTGCACCGACCATTCTTAAACTCTCAAGTGGATTACGCAATGCGGGTATTAATTGAACTTTTAATTTCTTTGTACAATTGACATACTTAGCGTAGAATCCCACTAATTCTGTACACGTGGCCAACTCTTCATGCGCCACATCTTCACTTCCCTAGATTGTTGACCCCATACGTATGAAACCAACGGTTCAAGATGAACTACTAAACTAACCTCTCCGATCATAATATCTTCAGCACCAATAATGATTGACAACATCTGCTAACATGTGATGAATATACTCTTCGTCCATCAATTTAAGTTTCTGAATTGAGCTATCAAAATGATATTTGCATTTCTACAACTTATGCACATCTGACTGTTTTCAATTCCCCAAATCTCTCTCATATTGAAATTTTTTTACTTAGATTCACATCGCAATTTTCCAAAGTTTGAATAATATTTTCAACTAAGTACTTTTTGTTTTTGAGAAGAGAAGAGAAGGTTTAACTCTGACATGATTTAAGCGTTTGAATCAATACTGCGTAAAGAAGGGAGACAGCAAGAGAGACGCTGTCCATGTTAGTCAAACTTCTGGATAATGCCACCATTCAACCATGGAGAAACGACACATGAAACGATAGCGGAAAGAAGCGTTTCGACACAAAACAAGCACGACCAAACTCATCTTAACCCCCCCTTCACTCCTCTACTGCGTCCTGAGTTTGTGATTTAGGAGCATCGCCCGCAGCTCCGCCGCATCGATCTCCGCCGCGCGATTCGCCGGCCTGTAGTACCCCGTCACCGGATCCGGGCCCCACGCCGACGATGCCCCGCCGGACTGCTCCTTCACCGCGGCCATCTCCTCCACCTTCCCCACAAGACCTACCCTGGACCCTCCCCTGCCGAATCCGGTCGACGCCGCACCCGGTGCCGACGCCGCGAAACCCCGCCTGCAAACGGAATTCATTGAGCAACGTCAAAGAGATTGAGGGCCGGGGAATAGCGATTTAAATTAATCAAACTCAGTTTTTGGAACACATCCTCTATATCGCAAAACATCATATAACATCAGCAACCAAAACCAACAAGGACGGCGCCATAAAGCACTCACCGAGCTATGGCTACGGAGAGCTTAACTGCGATCGAAGCGGGGACTAACTTGGAGAAGGAGGTGATAGATCGGGCCATATTCGTTCTTATTAGTCTCAAAGCTTAATATGTATAGAAAGCGAGATAGGACGGTATGTGTGGGTTACTGCTGCTGCAGAGGGAGCTCGTCTTCCTGGAACCCAGAAAGGGAAGAAGACGAAGTGAGCTTCTCTGCAGCAGCTGAGGACTGGGGTCGAAAGGTGGCGCGAAGGAGTTTGGGATTAGGGTTTCTAGGCGGGTGCTTTTATACGAATAAGAGAGAGAAGTCGGGCCCTTCTAGAAAGAAGAGAAAGTGGTTTTTGCTGGTGGCATTTGACGTTTTCCCAAAGTGACCCGGACTCCCCTCACCAAGATTAGGTCACCTTTTCCTCCTAATTTAGAATTGAGCCAATTTTGAGGATTTTGCTCTCCTGGCTATATTCAGATATAAAATTGAAAGTTCTTACAGATATTCAATTTGCATCCTTTCAATATATTGATATTGATATTAATATTTTTACAAGGTAATGTTGAGAAGGCATCAATCTTAGATATACACCACAAACCTTTTCAAATGGAGCAACTAATTTAATAATCGGACATTGAACACTAGTATATTTATATTGAAGAGATGAGAGTGTGTTTTTAATTTCGGTAATAATTAATGAATGAAAAATATTTTGATCAGTAATAACTCATGTTTAAGTAAAAATATTTGTTAAGTACGTGAATCACTGATTAAAGGCATCTCCAATCGGATCATGGACGCAATAGAAAATTGACGAAGGGTCAAAAATAAATATGATTAAAGTGCGGCAACCTTCATTTGTAGAATGACACGCGTTCTTAGGCGACTTTTGGGAGATTGTGGCGTCGTAGTCGTCGAGATGCGCGGGCAGATTTAGATCGCAACGTCCGTCCCACACCTGTAAAGGCCCCACCGTTGGATTGAGGAGACGGCGGACGCATATTGGACGGTCCAGATCGCAGCATGAGGCACTCGGGGCATGGGGAAGGCCAATTTTCAATTTGCTTTCGAAACCGCCCACTGGCTGAAACCTCGACACGCGGCGCGTGCCTTCTCTTCTCCACCCGCTCCCACTGCAAAAAGCTCATGCAGCCGACGTGATGCCGACCAGCCGAAGCTCGATTCGAGCGCCATTAAGAGCAGAATAGTTTTCCCATGCGTGTTGCATGTACGGGGGTATATTCGGTAATTGCAAGGAATTTTATAATTACGAAATGCGAGCGGAAAAATTAACAGAAAGTTTATTACCGTGATGAGTCCATAGATTTTATCGAGGTGGAATAAATACTCCCTATTAATAAAAAAGCAAAAATTTCAGTCTTTGGAGAGCATGCAAGGTTTCAACGGAAAAACCCATTTGACATTATAGGGCTTTTATAACTTAAGTTCATATTTTATTTATAATTTGAGTCTAAATTTATAAATAGCTAATATATATATGTATATATATCATTTTTTGCTTGTTCTTAAGTGATATAAACTAAAGGTGCGATATACTAATTATAACAAAATTTTTTGTTGAATGTAGAACTTATTTAACGGTGGATCAAGATAGACCTTTGCATCTCGATTTTTTTTTTACCACTCTATATTTTCGTTATAATTGTCTTGACAAATTTGAGTATATGGAAGCTGTAGCTCGGCTCGACGAAATATTAGAACGACTTGACCTAGGCTCGACTTGAAATCAGAAGAATCCATCTGAAGTAGTTCATCGAGCTACTAATTGTCTTTTTCACTTAGCTTCACTCGTAGCTAGAACGAAGTAGCGGAGATTCAGGCTTTCTTGTGTAAACGTCCGTGTCTCAAGGTCGCCTATTTGGAAAGAGAGAGTACTACACTTCAATTTTGGCAAAAAAGAAGGAAGTATTTCAATGTTATTTTTGGTCGGTGAAGTGTTTCAATTCACTGCTAAGTGATCTTAGAAAAAGTACAGGACAAACCAGAAGCAACTATTGTCATGTTAAAAGACAACAGAACGAAAAAATGTTGTCGTGTTATGTTCCTCAATGGTGGGAATATATTTTTGCAAGACTTCTATTTAAAATTCCTGTATTTTCACGCATTTTTTCAGATGGAATCATGTTATTATTAAATTATTTAATCGAGTCCCTCTATTTTCATAAATTTTCTCATTAAATGCCTTTGACATGGACAGCCGAATCTAGCTGACGTGCATGTTGGATAACGCCATAGTGTGATGTGGATAAAATCTTTTTAATGTGAATGTCCATGCGGACATTTACATTGGCTATGTTTTATCCATCTCCTATTCTGATGTTGTCTCATTGGCTTAGATTTTCACACAGGCTAGACATCCAACTAATTTTATTTGCATTATACTACGATGGTGTCAGAGGGATTTGATTAGAAATTATGTGAAAAAATTAGGACTTCGTCAAATAAAACATAAGGACTTGATTAGAAAAGTAACATAGATGAGAGGTATAATACCCTCATATATATATTTTAATGAAACTATCTTGTCCAGGGAAAAATAAGACAAAATAGAATTGTCATATCCTCACCATTAGCATAACTCCTTCTCCCCCAGTTTTACGAAATTGAAACAAAGAAAAACTCTAATTTTATCCTCCATCCCTAATTAAACGATAAAAAGTTGGAGACAACCTTCTCTGATAAATTCTCTGAATTGCAAGTTACAAAATTAATGGACAAATTTAAGGGGAAAAATTATACTTAAGCCCCAATTTTCAGAACAGTTTACATGCATAAACCGTGGTCCACCAGAATTTTCAAATTTCTTGACTTAAGAACGTTTAGGATATACATTAAGGCAATTTTAATGAGAAAAAAACCGTATGAAATCCACCGAAGTTTTTGGTGGCTGTGCGTACCCAATCTGGAATCGCACAACCAGAAATATTCTTTTGTCCTAAACCATTTCCATTCCGCAAATAGATCACTCCCCTCAAACCCTAACACCCTTCAAACCCTGCGAACCCCATTAGTGTTTCACTGGAAATAAACCTGTGCAGTTTTAATTCCTTCCCCACAGCAATACCCACCCACCCCCCCCCCCCCCTCCCGCAACCCCCCGCCCGCTTTCTACAGTTTGTGCTCCATCCTCTCTCGTCATTGTTGTCACTGACTCCCTCCGCTGTAGTCCACGCCCTGAGGAAATGGCACCGGCTTACAAATGAGGATTCTAAGTCGGAATTGTCAAGGTTTGGGCAATCCCTCGACAGTGCAAGCATTGCGAGCCGTGGTGGCAAGCATGACCACGGGCCAGTTTGGGCCCGAAACCGGCCCCGTCAAATTCTAAACTGGCCCGTTGATTGGTTTGGCGGTTTGGAACATGAACCGGAACTGGCCTGGAACTGGGGTTCGGAGCCACTACTCCAACGGCTCTAAAAGAGCCGTTGCTCCAACGGCCACCTTAAAAAAATGATAAAAAATTTATAAATACCCATTTCATCGTTTATTTTTTAACACAAATTCTCTCAAATTCTCTTTAGCTCTCAATTCTCTCAAATTCTCTCTAACTCTCAAGTCTCAATTACGTTATCAATTCTCTAATTTTTTATTTTCTTTATTTATTATCTCTTTTAATAATTTTTTATTTCAAATTCTTTTTTCATACCCTATATTTTTTTGCATTATAACATATATATATATATATATATATATATATATAAAGGGCAAGTGGAAGTAAAGCTAGTAGCACAATGAGAAAATCCGATTATCTTAATCCTCATTATTATTCAGATTGGGATGTTGATATGGATGATGAAATCAACATTTTCCATACACAAGAGAGTCTTCATCCTCCTACCGATGCCGAAAATATATCTAACAATTAGGAGCACTTCATAAAAGTTGAAATTTTTTAAAAAGGTCCAAAAAGTTATGAATTAATTTATAGATATTGTGGCACAATATACAAATATACAGGTGGATAAGGATATAGAATATTTAATCAGCATCTTAGATCGAAACATCCAACCAAAGTGGGAATTGACACCAATCAATAATATATTTTCAAGTACGCCAATCCTAATACTTCTCCTTCATTTCATTTTAATGAGAAAACTTATAAAGAAAAATTACGTGAATTTATTTACGTTGAGCATTTATCATTTAGTTTAGGTGAAAACTTTGATTTGAATCGATTTATATAAAAATGCATGTGCTCCACAAGCAAAACATATTCCTAGAAATACATTTAAACGCGAAATTAAAAATATTTATAAAAAAATAAAAAATTACAAAGTTTTTTTTTTATGAATCTTAATGGATGTGTGTATACAAGTAGTGATATTTGAAGTGATCATCAGCAAACTAATTCTTATATAGGTATAATATGTCATTGGATATATGATGATTGGAATATTCAAAAAAGAGTTATTGCATTTAGAATTTTTGATGATAGGAATAAGACAAATAATATTTATAAATTAATTAGATAAATTTTAGAAGAATATTGTTTGCTTAATAAAAAATTTTCAATTGATTTTGATAATGTCATGGTAAATACTACTTCAATTATTGAATTGAAAAAGATTTGTAAACCCGCTTTTGGTAGATGATTTTTTCACGTTAGATGTGTTTGTCATATTTTAAGTTTAAGTGTACAAGATGGTTAAAAAAATCTTCAAATTTTTCTCAATCCTATAAAAATAGCAATTCAATATTTATGAAAACATCCCTAAATAATGAACGAATGGTCAAAATTTTGTAATGCAAATGGAAAAAGACTAAAAATATTTTCAAAAGATGTTCTAACTTGTTGGAATTCTATTTACGAGTTGCTTAATGAATGTTTTGCTTCTAAAGATTTATTATGTATATTTATTTGAAATAATATATCTAAAATTAATTTATACCCATAAGAATGGGATAGTTGCAAATTTTTTTAGATATTTTAAAATTGTTTAATGATACAACTTATAGTTTTTTCGGTATTTATTAACCTACTACGCATTTATTTTTAATAGAATATATTAATATTGTTGAATTTTTTTGACAAAAATAAAAATGATGAAAAATTAGGTGATACTATTAATACAATGCAAACAAAATGGGTACATTATTATAGGAAAATTTCTATTATTTATTAGTTGCTTTTTTTAATCCACATTATAAATTAGATGGTTTATGTGATTATTTAAATATGTATTATGATTGTTTACATTTAATTGATATGGTAAATATTAGAACTATACAAACAATGGTTAAACACGTAGTATTAGAATTATATAATGAATTTTGTAGAACATATAATCTAGGCGATCGTGGAATTGGATTTTCTCAATCTAGTGACTTACAATGTGGGAGCACAAATAAAATTAGAAGAGGATATCAACTTTTGATGCATAGGCAAAAAAAAAAAAAGGGAAGTAATAGGAAGTAATTCTTAATTAGAGAGCTATCTAACCTTTTTTTTTTTTTGAGTTTGATAAATCTTATGGTAGTAGAAATTTCACAATATTGGATTGGTGGAAGAAGCATTCCATCCAATATCCAATTCTTGCTCTAATTGCAAAATAAATTTTAACAATCCCTTTTCAAAGTTATGGTAGAACAAGCATTTAGTGTTAGAAGTAATATTTTTGGATGAACAATATTTAAGATTAACTCTCAAATCGATGGACTGTAAGCTTGCGTTGATAAGTGGACAAAAGTTCAATATAGACAATAAGAGATGAATCGCAATGATGAAGCCAAATATTTGATAACGGAGATGCTACCACTATCGATATAAAAACATGTAGTGACGATTGAAGATGATGATGTTATTAAAGGTAAGAGAATTACATGGGTTTTGATTCTTCTATCTTCAAGAAGATACGTAGGCGTTTAATGATAAATAATTAAGTTCAAGCCCCCTTCCCCTCCTTTTTTTCCCCTATATTTTTTTGATAATACATCATTTCATAATTTCATAATCTATTATTTGATAATTTGATTACAATTTGATTACAAATTTATCACAACTTAATTTTTAAACTCAAAATTTTTTAAAAAAAATCAAAATTGATTCAGAATAATTGGCGGTTTGTCGGCTCGGAACCAACAGTTCCAAACCTCTAAGTCGTTGGTAGCTCCAAATCGTTGGTTCCGAACCGGACGAGCACCGGCTCGGAACCTCCAGTTCCTTCAAATTTGGAACCTAAACTGTTGGCTCATGAATTGGAACTGGCGGTTTCTAAACCATGGCCATGCCTACATGGTGGTTTATGGTAAGCCTGGTTTGGTATTACTAATGGAGACAAAGAATCAAGAAAGTGTACTAGATCCAGTGCAAAATTGGCCTACATTCCAAAGGAGGTTTGTGGTGAATCCGAGGGGCATAGCGAGGGGGAATGGCTATTTTGTGGAATGATTCTATTTCTATAGACATTGAGGAAGCCTCACAGGAGTACATTAATATGATTTACAGGGATATGGACAGTAGTAAAAGAACGCGAGTCACCTCTGTCCATGCGCCAAATGTATCCCTGGAGAGAGCCAAATTATGGGATAAGCTGCAACAAGTAAGTTTCTTAGACTCTTATCCTTGGTCATGTTTAGGAGATTTTAATGAACTTTTATATCATTAGGAGAAAGTGGGAAAACGGTCCGTGAGTCAATATCGTTCAAATGCGTTTCGAGAATGTTTAGATGATTGTGCACTGTTGGAGATAGAATGTAAACGGTGTGCATACACGTGGGCGAACAACCAGGACGGTACAAATTTTGTAGAGGAAAAATTGGATAGGGTGTTATGCAAATTAGAATGGAGGCTCGTTTTCTCGGAGGCGGAGGCTCTTGATCTTTTGGCTATCGGTTCTGACCACAGTCCTCTTTTACTAGTCTGCTTGCCTAAAGTTGGTCGTAGAAGTAGAGAATTTTGATTTGAAGCATACTGGAATGAAGAAGCTGATTGTAGAGAGGTTATGAAAGAAGGATGGCAATCCCCAATTTGGTATATGCAGGCTTAAAGAAGAGAAGAAAATACAGGAGGTAACCAGAGCGTTGATTTCATGGAGTTAAAAAAAAAAAAATCTCACATGGCCACAAAAAAATAGAATCTTTAAAGAAGGATTTGCTGGAAATAATTAACAGCACTCATGTTTCCCACGATGGAAACAAAGCCGAGAGTATGAGAGAGGAGATTGAAATGCATTGGAGACGGGATGAAAATGTATTGGGGAATCAATTGGCTAAAGTGGGGGGAGGGATAAAAATAAAATTTCATGCTACAACAATTCGGAGAAGGTTTAGAAATAGAATTTCAATACTGCAATCTTCTGAAGGAGAGTGGATTAGGGATAAAAATCAACTTCAGCGGATGACAATGAACTATTTTTACGACCTTTACGCCACAGTGGGTCAGAGAAACATAGATCTTGTGCTGAATCAGTTCCCTTAGAATTTTTGGTGGCAAAGGTTACAATGGAGGAGGTTAAAAGTGTAGTTTTCCAGCTTGGATCGACTAAAGCACCTAGTCCAGACGATCTGAATGGTTTGATTTTTCAAAGCCATTGGGAAATCATTAAGAAGGAAGTTTCCTTGCTGTTAAAAATTTCCAGCAGACTAGCACTACAAAAAAAATATATTTTAGCCACGAAAAATTAGCGACGGAGAATAATTCATCGCTAATTTGCGACGAAAATAGCGACGAAAATAACCTTCATCGCAAAATTCGTCACAAAATAACAAGAGACTTTTAGCGACGAAAATTAGCGACGAATTTTTTTCGTCGCTAATTTGTGACGAATTTTGCGATGAAAATTCGTCGCAAAATAACAAAAAGCTTTTAGCCACGAAAAATTAGCGATGAAATATAATTTGTCGCTAATTTGCGACGAAAATAGCGACAAAAATATTTTCGTCGCAAACTTCGTCACCAAATTCGTCGCAAAATAACAAAAGGGTTTTAGCCACTAAAAATTAGCGATGAAATTTAATTTGTCGCTAATTTGTGACGAAAATAGCAATGAAAAATATTTCGTTGCAAAATTCGTCGCAAAATGCGTCGCTAATTGGCGACGAATACTGTTTCGTCGCAAAATTCGTCGCTAAGAAGGAGCAGCTGTACATCATCGAGAATGCCCGGTGTGGCACCGTCATCACCGGCACCTCCCTCTCCGCCACGTGGTGGCTCCTCTAGACCACTAAGAAGGAGCAGCTGTACATCATCGAGAATGCCCGGTGGTTCGGCACGGCGGCAGGGGACGTCTTCAGGTGATCGATGTGGAGAAGAAAGCCCTCAACAACGTTATCACCTTCCCTCCGGATGGGGTCTTCTTCGTCCGCTCCAACATCGAGATTGCTTCTTTGCAGAGGGTGAATTTTAGGTACGATTCAATTTCGGTTTGCTCTCTCTACTTCTTGAGCAGTGTCAGCCATCTTCATTTTTTAAGGAGTTAAAGCTGGATTTTGCAATTATCTCTTGGAAGAATCACTATCATTCGTGTTTCTGCGCTTTTGAGGACAGGATGCTGGTATGTTATGCATCCTTTGCTGGAAGGGCTGTGAGTTATGCAATTATAGGAGAAATACTGACATTGTTTAATTGTTTTTATGAATCAGATTCGATTGGAGAATAAATGCATGGAGTGACTATAAATCTTAAGACTTTATGGGTTGATTCTCGTTCACTTTCAATGACTTCTGTTCAATTGGCCGACATGCTAAACATAGTGAGTAGTTGTGGGCATTCTGAAATCAACCAAACTTCCATGCTACAAGAGTTGCATAGGATGTTACTGTATCGAATGATAAACTTGAAAACAATGGAAGTTTGGATTTATGTCTGTCTTTCTTCCCCTAGATGTTAGATATGTCATTAAGTTAGCTTATACCTTCTATGCTCCTTGAATATGACTTTGTCCTCGTCTGATTTGCATTAAACTGCGAGAATTTGAGTTCACGTTTAATCATCTGGGACAAGAAGATGCAATGCAAGTGTGACAGTGTCCAAGAGTATGCAGAACCCATACTATTCGTAGTTTGGAACTCATGATCAGTTCGTATGTTCATTTCATATTTACTAGCATTGTGTTGAGGGGAAAGAGCTGGGAGATTCCACTTCCTCCATTTGGCCAGGGTTGGTGAGTTTTTATTTGATTTTTGTGGAAATGGCAATTGAATCAACAGTATTTCTTAGATAATTCAATGCTGTCTAGAAGAAAAATGTATTTACTCAGTGCATACATGTACTATTCTTGACAGGTCATGTCTTTTTGATATTTTGCCAATTGTATATTGCACAACTTTTAAGTTTATGATGGCATATAATAGGATATTACAACAAAATGAATAGTTGAATAAGCATATCATGTGCATGGAACATCACACAAATTTTCTTTAGAATGCAACAAAAATGTAATGATTCGTTTTACCCTCATTCTCATTTTTCCTAGCCATTTTACCCGGGAAGTATATAGATGGTAGCTCTTACAACGGTTAACTTCCTAGATATTGCTATATGCACAAGCAGGGATTCATGTAAGTTCCTTTTCTTTTGTGTGTTACTACTAAGGAAGTTTTTTTTTGTGATTCTAGGTCAGAAAACTAAATATTATCATTGGCATTTCTTCTTGCGACAATCTAGATACTTAAGAAGACAAACAGCAAAGAAAGAGAAAGAACTAAATAATGTCATTGTCTCTTTCTGGTTTAGTTTTTCAATTGGGAGGGTGGTAAACACCATTGGACACTGATATAATGAAATGTGGCTCCTTGGTATGTGCCTCTTTTTACTCCTAACTTGCTGCTGCAACTAATGCCATGCTTTGCGAAAATATAGGAGTTGTTGCAGTTGGAAGAAGATGTTAATCTTTTGGAAGAAATGTATCTTCAAGGAGAAAAGGTGAGAACTTGGTTTTGCACACTAAGAAACATTTTTGATTGATTTCTGAGTACGCTTTGTTGACGATTGTGTACTCTTCCATTTCAGGCTGAGACAACTTGGGCTTTGACTGTACTTGGATATCTAACAAAACTTGTGTTGGGTGTCTTGGGGTGATGTCGCTCAGTCATATGGAAGAATGATTTGTTTTCTGTGTAATTAATGGCATCAAATGGCTTTTTATATTGCTTGTAAATATTTCTCATTGTTCTCCTTTTTCTCTAGAGAGATGAACTAGTTCACTTGGATTATTTGCTTACCATGCTTTGTATACGGAGAAAAATCCGTATGTACAAGTACATTATTGACTTCTTGAGGAATATTATATTTTTCTTGAGAAATTATGGACACTTCTCTCAGTTTTTCATATGTATGCATGTCTTCAAGAATCGTCTCTAGTTTTATTGTTGGGAGGCCCTTCAAATAAATGAAAGCTAATTCATCGCTAAAATGTTTCAAATTTCAGTTGATTGGCGATGATTTTTTCCACGAATAGCGTTCGGCAAATTAGCGACGAATTTTGTAGCAGAATTTTTGTTGCAATTTAGCGCCGTGGCTAATGAATTAGCGACGAAAATTTTCGTGACAAATGCCGTAGCTAAACTTTTGTGGCTAATTAGCGACGAATTTTGCCACGAATAACGTTCGTCGCAAATTAGCGACGAATTTTTCCACGAATAATGTTCGTCGCAAATTAGCGACGAATTTTGCCACGAATATATTTCGTCGCTAATTTGCGACGAATTTTGCCACGAATCTATTTCGTCGCTAATTTGCGACGAAAGTCGAAATATTTCGTCGCAAAATTTTGCGATGCCGAATTGGCGACGAATTTTTTTTCGTCGCAAAATCCGTTGCAACTTCATTTAGCGACGAATTTTGTCAAATTTTTTGTCGCAAATTTCGTGGCTAAAACCTTATTTTTTTGTAGTGTAGAGTTATGGAACCAGGTTTGAACAGAATGTATGTCACATTGATTCCAAAAAATCCCAGCCCAAAAAAACTTGAGTATTTTCGCCCCCATGAGCCTTTGTAATTTTGGGTATAGGATCATCTCAAAAGTTCCGGCCAACAGGTTAAAATCTCTACTGCCTGAGGCAATCTATGAGGAATAGAGCGCATTTGTGCATGGAAGGCAAATTCAAGACAATATTATGGTTTTGCAAGAGGTACTTCATCAACTAAGAGTGTGAAATATAAAGAAAAGATTTCAGGCTATCTTTAAATTGGAAATGCAAAAGGCATATGATAAAGTGGAATGAGATTTTCTACAAGTATGCATGCTGAAAATGGGGTTTTGCGAAAAATGGGTTAGATGGATCATATAATGGGTATCCATAGCAACTCTAACCTCAACCTTTTTTCAAGCCAACTTGAGGTATTAGATAGGGAGACCCTTTATCTCCCTACCTTTTCATCCCTTTTACAAATTGCTCATCTTTTATGATGAAAGAGGCAATGAAAGTTGACAGTATCAAGGGGATTAAGCTGAATAAGTATTGTCTAACTTTATCTCCTTTACTATTTGTGGATGATTCCATTTTTTTTTTCTTGAATGGAACAACGGAAGAATGTCTACTCAATCAATACTGCTATGCATCTGGACAAGCGATTAATCTAAATAAGTCAGGGATATTTTTAATAAAGGGTGCCCTCAATCATTGAGGGAACACATGACAGGAGAATTGAGGATCCCATAGATTAGCCGCACAAGGAAATATCTTGACATCCCATCAAACTAGGGTTTTTATAGAAAAATAGATGTTCAGTTGAATTTTGGGGAGAGTAATTATGAAATTGGCGCATTTGGTTAAGGTGTTGCCGTGTGACATGGAGGTCACGGATTCGAGCCTTAGATGCAGCCTCTTGCAAATGCAAAATAAGGCTTGCCTCCTTTCACCTATGTGGTGGGGCCTTTCCCCGGACCCTCGCCTCACGGGGATGCTATCATACACCGGGCTACCCTTTTTTTTTTAAATTATGAAATTGGAGGGCAAGAAGGAACAGCTGATATCAAAGGTTGGGAAAGAAATTTTACTGAAAACTGTGGTTCAATCATTGCCTCAATACGCAATGTCCATTTTTAAAAGGGAAAATACCACTAAAAACCCTGAACTTTACCCTTTGTGACAAATTTACCCTGAACTTTTTTTGTGACACCAAAAACCCTGAATTTTACCCTTTGTGACAAATTTACCCTGAACTTTTTTTTGTGACACCAAAAACCCTTAACTTTGCCTATTGTGACAGATTTACCCTAAACGTTTAAATTTGTGATAAATTTACCCTGAACTTTACCATTTGTGACGAATTTACCCTGAACTTTTAAATTTTTATTTAAATAATTTTAAAAATAAGCTGAAAATTTTTAAAAAGGGATAAATTTTTTTTGAAAAGGCCTTGAAGCTGGAGATATATAAATTTTAATTTTTAGTCCCTTGTTCATTTTTATTTTATTTTTAAAATTATTTTAAATAAATAAAAAATTGAGAAAATACCACCAAAAACCATAAACTAAATAACAGTTTAGATTTTTTGTTGTCATAAAAAAATTTTTATGGTAAATTTGTCACAAAGGGTAAAGTTTAGGGTTTTTGATGGTATTTTCCCAATTTTTATTATTTAAAATAATTTTAAAAATAAGATAAAAATGAAAAAAGAGCTAAAAATTAAAAATATATATATATCTCCGGCTTCAAGGCCGGCGACCCCTGTCAGCCCTATTCCGGCAGAGGTCACCGGCCTTGAAGCCGAAAAAGCAAATTTTTTTAAAAAAAAATTTAGCCATTTTTTAAAATTTTCAGCTTATTTTTAAAATTATTTAAATAAAAATTTAAAAGTTCAGGGTAAATTCGTCACAAATGGTAAAGTTCATGGTAAATTTATCACAAATTTAAAAGTTCAGGGTAAATCTGTCACAATAGGTAAAGTTAAGGGTTTTTGGTGTCACAAAAAAAGTTTAGGGTAAATTTGTCACAAAGGGTAAAGTTCAGGGTTTTTGGTGTCACAAAAAAAAGTTCAGGGTAAATTTGTCACAAAGGGTAAAGTTCAGGGTTTTTGGTGTCACAAAAAAAAGTTCAGGGTAAATTTGTCACAGAGGGTAAAGTTCAGGGTTTTTGGTGGTATTAAACTTCTTGATGTAAAGTTCAGGGTTTTTGGTGTCCCCATTTCTATTTGTAAAGCTATCGAGCAAAAAGTAGTAAACTTCTTGGTGGAAAAACAATAACTCAAAAGCTGGTATACACAGGAAAAAGTGGGAAACTCTGAAGGGAAGAAAAGATGAAGAGGCATAGGTTTTAGAGACTTGATCACTTTTAATGAATCACTATTAGGTAAACAGGCTTGGAGATTGATTATAATCTAGATGCTTTATGGAGGAGAGTACTGAAGGGTATTTACTTTAGCCAAAAGGAATTCTAGCACGTAGAGAAAGGGGCAATACCATCTTGACGATGGCAGAGCTTTCTCACTAGAATGGAAGCTATAGCCAATTCAATTATGTGGTCAATTGGAAATGGGCAGAAAGTGGATATATCACGAACGATAAGTTGCTAAGGAGAGGATTGATTGGAGGGCCAGAGAATGCTAATGATCCTAAGAAGGTAGCAGAACCGATAGATGTTGCAGAAGGGTAGCGGAATGTGCAAAAACTTGATGATCTGTTCAATGAACCAACAAAGTAGGAGATTTTAACCATCACCATTAATCCCCAAGAAGAAAAAGATGAACTTGTTTGGGTGGGAACAAAATCGGGAAGATACACCAAGAAAAATGGGTACAATTTGCTCAAGCAAGAGATGAAAAGGAAGGAAATGACAGAACAATCATTGTCCTTGACTCAAATACCCAAAGCACATTGGAACTCGATTTGGAACATAAAGACGTGCACAAAGGTGAAATTTTTTTCTCCGGAGCACATCTTAGAATGCTCTTCCTTCGAAAGAAAACTTGTGGAAAAGGAAAATTGTACCTGATCCAGTAGTGTGTTCTCTCGGCGGAAGTGAGGTGGAGACGACTGAACATACCCTGCTACTCTGTCCTTGGACCCAAAATGTGTGGTTAAATTTTAGACTCTGATTATTTGTTATGGATCAGGAGATTAATCGAATTGAAACATGGCTGTTGAAATTTTTGAAGAAGCAAGATGGTTTACCTTCTCTGGAAATGGTTACTACAACTCTGTGGAACATATGGAAAGCCCAAAACAACTCGATTTTCAGAGGACAGCCCCCAAATGCTGAGGGAATCGCAGAATCAATGCATGTGATGCAATATAATTACAAAAGATAGGGTCTTCAGGCAACAATAGCTGTAGACGAGGTGGAATTAGAAGCCTCAGTTACCTGGTTGCGCCAGAGAGGAAAACTAAAATCGAACGTTCATGGTTGGCTCCGGGAGGGGTTGACAGACGTCGCAATAGCCTCTATATGCCAAGACCATTCCGGACCTCTCGTTGATGGCTTCGCAAAATTGGTTAAGGTACGCTCAGGGACGCTCAGTGGCTCAGGTTGAAACCCTTAGCTATGCTCGAAGCATTGAGGTTCGTACGAAAGAGGAGTTTCGGGGAAGTGGTTCTTCAGTAAGGTGGATCAGATCTTGTTCGTACTTTGAAGGGAAAGGACCAAGTCAGTTGGGAACTCAGTTTACCATTCAAAGAGCGCATGGACTTCCTTGTGGGCTTGTCATTCGTGAGAATAGAATTTTGCCGGAGAAGTGCAAACTCAATTGCAAATTGGGCTACGAAGACCCACAGTAATCAGAGTCTTCCACAAAATTGGTTGTTCTCTCCACCCCCGACCCTCTGGCCTTACTTTGTAGAGATGCACCTTGCCCGGGATTTGTTAATCCATCAGGCTTCTGATATAAATAAAACCACTTTGTTTTGACCCCCCAAAAGACTTTCAAGTACTAGGAATAATTCTGACCAAAAAAAAAAAAAGTACTAGGAATAATATCAAGTAATTATTTCTGGCTTGAGAAATACTCCACCTGGGTAAAAATGATATGGTTGCACTTTACTATCGACTCTATTGTTATTTTGGTAACATCACATATTCAAGGAAATATTACATACACGAGTGACTAATCATTAGAGATTATAAAGGTTAAAAATCTAATTTTCCTATTGTCCTGAAAATTTAAAGAGGTATACGATCGGGATTGACAAGATTCTTAAGTTAATCACAAATCTAAATATCCTTCCCCATTGTGAACACTATGCGGCTGGTGCGCCAAGGTCTTCTGGGCTTTTGAGTTTCCCACAATATAGTCTTGGGCCTTTTGATTGAATTCAATCCTCATATACTCCGAGCGGGAAATGAAAAAAGGGGGGCCTTATTTTGAGCTTCCATTGTTTAATGCCACATCACTAAATTCTGTCGCCAAACTGATCACAAGATGACCAATGACATTTTTAAACCGATCACAGGATGACCGAGGACATTATTCAAAAAGTAGAGGGATGGTTTCGATTCGCTAACAAAAGATTGGGACCGAAACACCAGAAAATGATGAATCAAAGCAGATCCCCTCCACAGAGTCATTGAACTCACATTGCAAAGAGAGAAACATACTCATACAAACGAAAAGATGAACTATTCGTCTACAAGTAAATCACCAAAACCAATGCTAGGTGAATATAAACTAATATGTCAAAAATATTCTCAAGACGTAGAGAGGATGTAGACCCGAAAACACCTACCAGATGCAGGATCCTTAATCTTCTTCCTCTCCCTCGTTCTCGGCGATGTTGAAGTACCTTAGCTCGTAAACATTACGATCCTTGTTGGAAGCAATCACCCGAAGCCAATCCCGGACATTGTGCTTCTTCAAATACTTCTTTGTCAAGTACTTGAGGTACCTGAAAAATTGGACAATTGAACAAGTAACAAGCAAGTGAGACACTTTGAAAAACAGGTACAAGAAATTCTGCCCATACATTAAAACAACAAATGGAAGTGAGGTAGAACTCCTTTCGAGTAAAGCTCACAGCCTAATCAAACTGAATGGAGTCCCATTACTATCCAAAAACAGAGGAAGTGAAAGAAACAGACCACGTATCACAAAAACAAACACATGGGGATTGCAACAAAAGCAGCACATCGATCAGGACTAGAAAGGGAGCCCAAAAGCTTGGAAAAACAGAAAATAATCGAACAGTCAGGAACAAAATAAAAGATCAGAGTCATTTTTTTTGTGGGCAAGGCCACATTGTTGGTACATCTCATACAAGGAAACAGCACTATCAAATTTCTGTCCCAAAAGACCATTTTTAGCAACTTACATCCAACAACATGTGACGCCCTTCATGTGCCGATCATTCCACAAGACAAATCAATTAAAAAGCCATCCCCGACCAGATACATATCTGCAATTCGGAAAATTCGCCAGCGGATAGTAGAAAGCATTGAGGAACCATCCAAACAAAGAAGCCAACTACTACTGCAATACTCAAATTGCAAATCAAGGTATCCAAGACCACCGCCTGATGTCTCCTGTTCAAACGATCAGCTTCCATTGATTTCATCCAACCTCCATAAGCACGAATTCTCATATTTCAAAACCCAACAAGAGATTCAATCACATCCAAACAGCCTTATAAACAGCAAGATCGCTTCCAATGTTCCAAGGCACTTGCTCTGACCAGATTATGGACGCAAGACTTGATCCATAGACTAACTTAAATTAACTTAAAAATGATCTCCAATGTTACATCACATCACCTGAAGTCATCCAAATGGTAAGGGGCAAAACAAAAATCACCTCTTGGAGATGTTGGAGTCGGAGGTGACGGTGATCTTCGACTTGTCCCGGCCGACGGAGACGACGTCGCCAAGGGCGCCGGCCTTGCCGTCCACCTTGATGCGCTCCTGGAGGAACTTCTCGAGGGAGGCGATGTCCATGATCTTGTCCTCCACCGGCTTCGCGCAGTCGATCGTGAAGCTCACCCCCTTCTTCTTCCCGGCCTTCGCGCCTCCTCCCGCCGCGGCTCCTCCTTTCCTCATCGCTCGCCGGCGGATGATCCAATCACTGCCAATGGAAAATCAAGAAACTGGCATTAGCCAAGTGCGACCAACGCGAGCAACCGAGCGAGCGAGCGAGAGAGAGAGAGGGAGGAACCTGGTGATTCTAGGGTTTTTGGGGGCGCGGCAGAGATGAGGAGGAGGGGGATTTAGGGTTTGCGGGTTTTTAAGTCGCCCAATGAAGATTCTTGGGCCTGTGGGCTTGAACACCATAAATATCATAGCCCAGCTCATGTCCTTTTTCCCCCTTTTTTTTGGTAATTGTCATCATTTTTTGGTTAAAAAAGTAAAAAAGGGCGACAAAACGTCGGCATTTTTTATTAATCAAATTGGATGAAATTAGCAGAAGTATTGGATACACTAATTGATTTTTTTTATGTAATTATACTTTTTTTAAGTTTTAGGATTTAATTGCACTTTCATATCAAATGTTGATTTTCTTGTATATTAATTGTTATCATTCTAAAATAATTTTAAAATTCAAGGAAATAAAAAAATTGAAAACAGAATTGTTTGGACCGCATGAATACATCTATTTCTCCGATATCATTTTCCATTTGAAAAGTTAGTCATACAATTCATCGGATTTTTCCTTTATTCAGCGGATTTTCTTCTACGATTTTCAAGGATCCAATAATTAGAGAACAATGGGGGAATTATGAAGTGAGCCAATAACATAGAAATGTTCTAAATATTCCATTAAGTAAGATTAGAAATATCTACAAAATTCTACATTTTTATATTGTATAGATATATCACTACTTAGATGAGGACAAAAATATCATTGAAAACTTAATTATATAAAGAATATTTTCCATACAAATCATTTTCAAGAAAGATGGTTAGTTTTTATTTATTTGGTGGTATACAGAAAGTGGTTCCCTTTTTATAAGAAAGGAAAGTTGTTTCCCCTCAATCTAAGCTAGTTATTTTCACTTCATGGAAAACATTTTCCGTAAATTGATAAGTTTTCCTTCATACAAATTCCGTAATCAATTTTCATGCGAAATGTTTCTTTTCTTTTTATCCATAAAAATAACCATTTCCTACGTTATAGTTGCACCTCATTACGTTTATATTGTTGTACTTCGTTGAACTATATAAATTTGAGATGCGATACATATACTCAGATAAATAAAATTCAAGAGTGCCGCACAAAAAATCATTTTTTATTCTTTCGAAGAAAGAACCATGTCCCACCCTTGAAGAAATTTCAGTAGAATTAAGCTTTTAATCATAGCTATGAAATCATAAAAAGAAAGGAGCAATGGCAAGAGTTGAAAGGACCGTTCATGGATGGGACATAACAAATTATCTTGAAAAATCACTCGCCACTTTTGGCAAAAAAAATATAATATACAAAGCTTTAAAAGGAAATTAACTTGCCAACTCTAAACTAAAATGAACAAAATAATGAAAGAAAAAAATCTGAAAAATTGTGGACTAAAGGCCTGTTTGGTAACACTTCTGATTATTTGATGTCTGTTTGATTGTTCTCCCAAAAAGAAAAAGAACAAAAATCTATTTGGTAGCGTTACTTAATTTTTCTGTTTTAGGAAACATATTAGTAGTTAGGGATTAGATTTGGAACAGAATAAGAAGCAGAAAAAACCGACTTCTTCATTTTTGAGAACAGAATCAGAAATTATTTATGTTAAGAAATTATTCCCGAGAATAAAATTTTTACCAAATAAGCCATAAGCCACCTCACCCAAATATTACTCTATGGGGGTGATTGCTTACAAGCTTAGTGATTCCCACCCAAGAACCGTCTGCTAGGGATTGATTTCACAAAATGAGAAGTATGAACCACTTGCTTGTTCCATGGACCTACTTGAAAATCGACCCATCATATGTTCTGATTCCTCGTGTTGGTGCTCAGTACTTGATAGGATTGATTTCATGGACCTACTTGAGAACTGAACCATTATATGGTCCAATTTCCAAGTGAGTCCATGAAACTGATCTATCGATTTCCGAGCATCGATATCACTTACTCATTTCTTCGACAAATTCATAGAAATTACCTTTATTTTGAAGTGAGAAGCAAAACTGCTGAGGCATGACATGTATTTTTGAAGTGAGTATTAATGAGGCGCAAACTTTTTGCTCCACATTGAAAAACATTGGCTATCAATGCGATTTATCGGACAAACAAAGGTAAGTTAACTTACTGTGTAAGATTGCATCTAATCCCCGCAATTGGACTAAAAAAGTATTTTTTTTTCCCCTCATGACTTACGCTGAACCTATCCCACAAGTGATCACCTCTAAAATAAAGAAATAGCTAGAAAGGAAAAAAAGAAAAGGCTATCCGATCCAGTTGTCACGGGTAAGTGGTTCCCACCTACAACCAAGAAACGGACCAAAAATTGCCAATTCTAGCAAATTGAAATCGGTACTCAGATGAAAACTAGCCGATTGAAAACAGTGAAATCCGGTTCCGATGGATCCTGATCTTTTGGCCCACCCCCACTAGTCCCCCCACCCGCTCACCCAAAAAAAAAAAAATAAAAAAACCATAAAAAGGCATGCAAGCACATTCTCTCCTTCGAAAGTTCTCTCTTCTTGCTCATCGTAAGGCATCAAATAGCTGACTGAGCACATAAATTTGCAGAAACCCTCATACCTGCGATTTGACATCCTCGCGGAGGCACAATGAGTGAAAAATTGCCACAATCTCATTTATGACCATCGCCTCTCGGACGCTCAACCAGAAACAATGTACCCTGGCCGGATAGCAATGGAGGAAAAGAGCAAAGGAAATAACTCAAAATCATCCGAATTCAACAAAGACATTTTCTCCTCAACCTAACAAAAATTGCTCATCTCCCCGAGTTCCTACCACGATAAACTCTTTCCGCTTCTTTTTCTTTGCTTTTCTTCACTGCAACTTGTAAATCAGAATGGGGCAGGCGGGATATCAAGGGTCATTCCTGCTTGAATCTGGCCCCAGCCAATCAGACGCCAATGCTTCTCAACTCGGCGACTGAGTGCAATTTTCTCGCCCTTGCTAGTGCAGACTGGAGAAGTGAGTTGCAGTTTAGCTAAATCGTTCTTCACAGCAACGACTCGAGCCCCTGTTGACATTGACCCAATATTCAACATGAGGATCTCTCCTTTAGCCAGCTTTGAGACCTTTCCCTGCCTCTCCGAGCCCTTTGTCCTCACACCAAGAAGCCGTCGCAGGAGAAAGAAGTTAACCTGCAAAATAGAGGGTAAAGATTCGAGGAACAGTTGGCAGCATATATTCAAAATACAAGCAACTGTCCAGCACTCCACATAAGTGGAGTGAGAACATGACAAATGTGTCAAAAAATACACCACTTCAGAACTAACTTAGCTTTACCTACAAGGTTTTCATCAATTTTACCAACTCTTACCTCAAGCTCAACGAAGATTTCAGGGAGTGACCCAATCTCCCCAAGAACTTGACCCACCAATCTATCGCCTCGTGTCAAAGTGGGGTCCATGGTGGTCCCAACACCGATGAGGCCTCCAGGCACTGCAAATTGTAGCTCATTTTGCTCAGCGTACAATGAAACAATTCTCGAGTATATTGGCGTGCATTTGATATATCCATTCTCATCTTTCACAACAATCCCAGGGCGAACTTCGATCATTTGATTTACCTTCAAAACACCCTGCAATACCCCAAGCCAAAAAGGACCGCAAGATATAAATGCAAAAGTGGTCGGCAACCAAAGATAATCAACCATCTCCCACAAGGTAAGTCAAATCCCAAAATAAAACGTACCCTTAGTATACTCCCACCAGCCACACCACCTCTTATCTCATCAACTTCATAGCCAGGCTTATTCACATCGAAAGACCGGATTACAATCATATTTGGCGGTGAGACAAAATTCCTCTCTGGAATGGGGATCTTTTTGACAATATACTCGCAGACAACATCAACGTTATACTTCAACTGTGCAGATATTGGTACGACTGGAGCACCATCAGCGACAGTTCCCTGATAAAGAGGAGCTTTAGTGGATCTGATGGATGTGGGAAATATATGACCATCTAAACTATACATAAACTAGTTACCTGAATAAATTTTTGAATTGCTTCATGCTGGTTGATTGCTACATTTTCTTGAATAAGGTCAACTTTATTCTGAAGAATTATAATATGCTGCAGGCGCATAATTTCAACAGCTGCCAAATGCTCAGAAGTCTGGGGCTGGGGACAGCTTTCATTGGCAGCTATAAGAAGTAATGCTCCATCCATGATTGCTGCTCCATTAAGCATGGTAGCCATGAGAATATCGTGGCCCTAAAGATAAATCAAATGTTAAATCATTTGATGAATGATCTAAATTTTAGATAGAAGACAGATGAGTTTACTAACGAACGAATGGATTCTGATGTCTTTGACAAAGACCGAAAACTACCGTTTGGATGTGTCAGCACATGCCTTTTCTTTTCTCCTTTCTGTTCCGTTCATTTTACTTTTGGGTTTCGGATGGTCCTTTATCTCATCTTGTTAGTGTGTGTGTATATATATATATATTCGAGGGGTTGAGCAGGGGTCCAGCAAACCATGATATCCTCTGCAAGAATGGCTTATTGATTTAACCTTGTCTCAGCTTTGCGTGTCCTTGCCTAATCCCACATTTCATGGCATTCTTTTTTCAAGGGGTAAAATATACTATGAGTGTCATAACTTTTGTATAACGCTCACTTGAGGGTTATAACTTTTTTTTTGCTTGTTTAAGTACCACATCGAAGAAAAATCGTTCATTTGAGTACTACTTCCAGCAAGCATCATTCACTTGAGTGTCACTTCCGTCAAACCACCCTACGTGGACTTCTTATTTATTTATTATTTATTTTTCTAGAATGTTTTATATTTTCTTTTTTGTTTCTTTTTCTACCTTGGCTAGCGAGGTTCACTGGCAACCTTCGCCTGGCCACGATTAGTTGGCCTAGGGGTGGAGGGTCGTCTCACCCTGGAGGGCGAGGGCCCTCGTGCAATTTGGACAAGGGCCCTTGCGCCTTGCCAGCCATGGGCAAGGTGGCCCTCATCGGGACTTGGCGAGGGCCATCACGCCCTTCGTCGCGGTCGAGGATAGCCCTCGACCACAAGTGAGGGCGCAACGGCCGTCGCCCAGGGCGAGGCAACCCCAGCCCCTAGGGTCGTTGGTGACCCTTGCTGGCCAAAGGAGCAAAAACCAAGAAAAAACAAAAATAAAAAGAAAAATTGCAAAATAAATAAAAAATAATAAAATTTCCACATGTACATTAAAATATTCAAAAGAATCGTTTTGTCGGTACCATGTCAACTTTTCCGGTGTCCACATAATCGATAGCACTTAAGTGGCCTATTTTTCAAAATTATGGCATTCAAGTGAGCAACAAAAAAGTTATGATACTCAAATGAGTGCCGTCCAAAAGTTATGGCACTCGTATTGTACTTACCATTTTTTCAGTGTGTCATCCCTGAAATAGTTCAAGGCCACAATAATGGTGTCATATAGGAAGGAACTGATTTTGAAGAATTCTGCTCTTGCAACTACCTCTTTAGTTTGATATGAAATTAACATTACGTGACCAAAAAAACTGCTCCCATGAACCACTTAAAGGGCGTTAATATTCTGGATGCATAAAACAAACCAACCAAGACATTAATGGTTCGTTTGTTATCCTAAAAATGATTGCTTGTATTGTTTACAAAAATTAATGAAAAAAGAACATATTTTCATCGCCCATGAAAGGGTTTAAACATAAATTATCGTTGATAATGAAAAAAATTTCATTGACTAAATTATTTGGCCTCTTTCCTTCTCCCTTTTCTGCTCAATTAAAGCAATGCACTTGCAAATTGACGATAATTATTCAAAATTTTCTTTAGATAGCAAAACGCCAACAGGATGCCACATTGTCCCATGTTAAACTATATCAAGTACACATGGAAATGCAAAACAAGCAACTTTTCTGAGTCCAACCTTTTCTAATGATGCGTTAAGATACCATGCAGTACTTAGATTTTGGATTCTCAATACATCAGCTTGCTCCTAACGAGTTCAGCAAGTGCCAATAAAATAGAAGGATTGATGAATTCCAGAAACAATAACATTAACACATCAGTAAAGACAAGTTTGAAAAGTCAATTTTCCAAAAGACTCTATAAATGACGAATATTACTTTTAAGTTATGTTAGACAAGTCTGATGTTATAGCTCAGTCCACAGAACACAACTAATGCACAAGAAACTCAAATACAAAAGCTTGTACTGACCCAATTATGTCAACATCCCGTTTAGTTTAAAATTCTTACAATTGCCAGAAAGATGCTAAGCCCGAATACCTTCAATAATAGTTTTATGTCTTACCCCATAGACACAGCATTAAAACACTTTATAAAAATGATAAAGAAATCACACAACATATCTCAAGAACCTTACTGGACAATCCACAAAGGAAACATGCCTTAGCAGCTTCATACGGCAATTCTCAAAACCAGGGACATCACACAGAGGACTGTCTTCCTTTCCACTTCCATAAGCCCTGGAAATAATCAATGAACACATCTAAATGGTTAAGTTCCAACTCAATAGTGAGTGCAGAATCTTAATATTAACCCACTTGTAGCACATAGGGCGTGGACATCGTTCGTCCTCGCACTTGTAAATCTTTGCATTTGCATATCCAAGCTTAATTGTAATGTTACGCTCCAACTCATTCTTAAAACGGACAGTCTGCAAAAAGCCAAGGTGCACCTCTAAAATCATTCCACTTTTCAGAGAGTTGTATAAGCAATCGAAAAAGAAAGCCCCATGTATCTGATGATATTATATAATGTGTCATATCATAGGAACTACAACTACATGAACAACCTCTCTCTCCAAAAGGGACACAAAGCTACCTTAATTGACAGAATCTAAAGCAGAGGCATTGCCATGAAAACAGATAATCACATATAAGAATGACTAGCCATAGCAGCAAATTATCCCTCGCTCTCCGCAGATTGACACTAGGCTTTCTCCAAGCAGGACATAAAGCCTTGAGTGAATATGGTCACTAATCCTTATATCGGCCTTCATAGCCAATATAGGGAAGATTGAAACTCTAGTTTCACTGAAAACATAAGCATTGAAGTAAATAACAAAAGGGAATAGTTACCTGCACACTGGAAATTGCCTTTACAACTGTTGACTTTCCGTGTGCCACATGACCTATAGTGCCTGAAAGAGAACAATGTGGATTTAAGTAACTCGCTACTAAGAGAAATTTTTAGCCCATAATTACAAAAAAAATAAAACTAAAGAAGAATTAATAACATTACTGTACATACAGACCAATATTTATGGTTGCCTGCCGAGAGATTACTTCTGGAGAGAGTGGAGTTAGTTTTGTCACATCCAATTTACTTAAGTCCTGCTCCATCAAACCCTTCCGAGACATTTTGCCTTGCTCCTAAAAGAGTCTCCTTCAAAGAATGGGAGGACTACGGAAACAGTCAACTTTATGAGAGCTGAGACAAACAAACTGCTCATGCATCGAAGAAAGTGGAATGATGATTCACAGTCTACAATGTTAAAAGGACATGCATTCAAACATATACCATTCAACCAAACAAACAAAGTACACTGACTTATGATGCAAACTGACACCTCCCCGATATTAAAGCTATAGGAAGGTGGTTTTGGAAACTATTAACCTGGGTTGGGTGGGGGGGGGGGGGACTAAGTAACAGCGAAAGCCCACCAATTATATTCTCTTGAAGCTCGGTAGACAACTCAACATGTAAAAATGAATGAGATCAAAAGATATTGGGGAGCATAAGCTTTCCTACTTCACCTTCTTGATCACGCTGGAAAATTGGAATCCGCAGTTCAACAAATTGAGATCAAGCAGATAATGTTTATCAAGAATATTAATAGCATATCATCTTTGTCGAGCATATTACAGACCTACCGTCACATACATGATGGGATATTAACTGCAAAAGTGGATTTGAAGCAAGATTGGCCTCAGAAACAAAATAGTAGGGAAACAAGAAGGGTTGATAATCAATCAAAGTTCACAGAATTGAAACCTTAAAATTTATACACCCTCAAACAGATTTCGCTCAAAATGATATAGCCACTTCAAAGACCCAAATAACCAAAAAAAAAAAAAACACGAAAATAACAGTCGAAACAAGCATGCACCGCCACTATTCAAGATTAAAGAAATGAACCGTCAAAGAATTAGAACGCATAATCCACATTATAAGCCAAGATTCCACAATCCCCTACTTCATATAATCGACGTCATTTGAGCTTCTAACACCAAAAGGCACATACGCCCAATCAAGAAACACTAATATCTCAATCCACACCATCGAAACATCGCCCCGCGATGCCCAACAAAGTCCTCCCCCTCCCCCCCAACGGAAGAGCAAGATAAAATCAAGAAAAATTACGCAGAAATCACTCAAAACAAAGAGAAAAAGCATGACATTAAAAGGGAAGGACAATCGGGATTCACTGAGAATCACCTGAGCGTCGGAGTTTAGTAAGCCAAGCCTCTAAGAGCGAGCGAGGGTTTTTGAAATTTGGCTGTCTAGACAAGCAGAGAAAGAGCACACCATTCCAGAACTCGACGGACAACAGTCCTACGTAATTTTTGTCGAGTCCGATGGTTGTGATTGTCGAATCATTTGTGTTCTTATCGGGTCCGGATCGGCCCAAAATCACATGCCCGGGGTTAAGCAGAGAACCTTTTTTTCTTTTTTTTTTATCAGAAGAGTACGATCCATCCACCTTTTTCCCGAAGGTGAGACAACCGGTTTCAAATACTTTATTTGATGAATATGACCTCTAACTTACCGGTAAATTTCCTCAAATGACAAATTATGCATAATGAGTTTGCCTTTTAACAATGATAAATCAACATGTCTAATTTTTTATCCACCAACTTTACAAGAAGAAAAAAATTAGATTGTTAATATTTTCATCATTATTTAATGACGTGAATTAGTTACATCCTAATTGAAGATATATATCTTACTTGGATAATTCACGCGTAGCATCTTTTTCTTGTCAAATGTTCAGACCTAAACCTGTTTAAAGCCACATTAGTAGATTCTGCTAACTTGGATTAATGAAAAGATAATATAAAACATTTTCATATAGTTTAATGGCTAGATTGAATATTTACTAATAGCTGTCGCGACCTAAAATTTCAGTTTCCCAATTTTTAAAGTTAATGGATTACCAGGTTAATTAAATTGAATTAACTAGCTTAGCTCGAACTCTCCCAAGTTCTACCAAATCGTGACTTAGGTTCAATTTCATCAAAAGAAGGATTTATCTTGGAGTCGCCACTAATCATTTTAGGTAGGTTGATTAGACACCTAAATAAAGTATCGGGAGAAATACTTTATTCGTACGAACCAGAGATTAATGAGTTCGGGGACTTTGTTACATTAATATTTCTACTAGCGTCCTTTCGGTACCAATTTCATGAAAATGTTCAACTTGGCAATTTTGATGAATTTTCACTTGAGATTCAAAGGTGCAATTTTTTTTATTTTCTTTTTATGACAAGGTAAGGAACTAAATTATATGCAATGCATGCGGTTTAATTTAAATATTTACAAGATAAATTACGTGTGCAATTGTCTACATGATGTGAAAATGTGCAACAAAAGCAAACCTTTTTTTTTATTTTTTAAAGAAAATATTACAACGTGCAATAAAAATCTCAAAAATTGGATATGCAATTTATTCCAAAGAAATGCAATATGTCCAACAAGGTATAATCGAAATTCAAATCAATCCATTTAGGCAACACAATTTCGAATATTCTAAATGATTAGAATCGTTACCTGACTTGACGGATTTGATTATCGAACTCGAACCTCGGATTTCCTCGTGGATCAAGATTGCGGATCGTGGCTCGAACGACGGGGATGGACTCGCGGATTGTATTGGTCGATGAAGATGGTAACTCCGAGTTTCGAACTCTCGTTCCCCTCAATTTTCTCTTCTAAAAGAATTCTCTCTTTTTTTTGTTTTCTTTTTCTCTCTAAATTTTCTTCTCTCTCAAAATCTCTCCTCAAGTTTTCTTCAATATCCAAAGTTTTCCTAATTTCTCTCTAATCTCTCAAAAAGTCTCTCCTCAAGTTTTCTTCAATCTCCAAAGTCTTCCTAATTTCTCTCTAATCTCTCCAAAAGTCTCTCATTCAAGGCTCTTATTCTTCCTCCTTTTATAGCCTACTCCCCCATCTTTCTTTCTCTATTTTCATCTATCATTCTAATTTTTCCACTAACTTCATCTTCCCTTCTAATTCCACCATCTTCCTTTCTTTATCTCCATCTTCCCTTCTAATTCCACCATTGTCGCGACCCTCTAAAAAAATTTTAATTATTTCTAGGGGTTAACAGATTATTAGGTTAATTAGATTTGACTAACCTAACGCGGACCCTCCCAAGCTCTACCGAATCGCAACTTTGGTTTTTGTTTAAATGATTTTAAAATTTGGAGTCGCCACTAATCGTTCTTGGTAGGTCGATTAGAAACCTAAATAAATTAGCGGGAGAACTAATTTATTCCTGCGAACTAGAGATTAGGAGCTCGGGGACTTGGTTACACTAGTTAATTAAAACTAATGCCCTTTCGGTACCTTAATTTCATGGATATCCTAATTCGGTAACTCAGGCTTGGTTTATTCCTAAGGCTATAGTAGGGTATTCTCTTTTGTGTTTTCACTTTTTAAATAGGATGCATGGATGGTATATATTTTTATTTGTTATATTTTTTTAAGTGTTAAAGATTCCCTGAAGCCGAAAGAAGGAGTGTGTTAACGACTTCTGTGCAGTATTACAACCTACTTATCTTTTGGGTCTGATGATTCAAAAATTAAATTATAGGAAGTACATGACAGTGAATAAACACCTCCAATGGGAGGCTTAGCATTGGCTTGGCTCTTCCCTTTGGGATTTAAGGTACATGTATTTAAGTTGCAGGTATTTAAACTACTGTAAGTAAAAACCTCCAATGGGAGGCTAAGCATTGGCTTGGCTCTTCCCTTTGGGATTTAAGGTACATGTATTTAAGTTGCAGGTATTTAACTACTGTAAGTAAAAACCTCCAATGGGAGGCTAAGCATTGGCTTGGCTCTTCCCTTTGGGATTTAAGGTACATGTATTTAAGTTGCAAGTATTTAACTACTGTAAGTAAAAACCTCCAATGGGAGGCTAAGCATTGGCTTGGCTCTTCCCTTTGGGATTTAAGGTATAGGTATTTAAGTTGCAGGTATTTAACTACTGTAAGTAAAAACCTCCAATGGGAGGCTAAGCATTGGCTTGGCTCTTCCCTTTGGGATTTAAGGTACAGGTATTTAAGTTGCAGGTATTTAACTACTGTAAGTAAAAACCTCCAATGGGAGGCTAAGCATTGGCTTGGCTCTTCCCTTTGGGATTTATGGTGCAGGTATTTAAATTGCGGATGGACTTTGTCCTCTCCATTCTGGGGTATGAATTCTTTAAAATAAAATACAACGAATTGATTCAACAATTTGAAATTTGTGCGCGCTTGAGGACTCCTCCAAGCCGATTTTGTGCTTCCATAGGGTTGACCATTGATATAAAGCTGCGGCTTCCTGACATAAAATAGAGTGAAATGTTAGTATACAAAATATGTGCTAATCTGCACCTAAAATCAGAAGAGTAGAAAGAGTACTTATCTCCCATTTTTTTGGGAGGGATTTCTATAATTGATTTTCGCTCTCTATGTTCCCAATATAGAGAGTTTCTTTTGAATTAAGAGGGACTTTTAGTCACAGATCAGTTGAGAAATCGGTGGACAGCTTAGGAGCTTGTCTGGGCCGATTTTTGCATCTCGACGAGATTTTTGCTGTTGACGTAGAGATATCCTTCTCCTGACATAAAATATGGAAGAAAAAGGAGATGGAGAAAGTGTATACAATTTGTGCTAATTTGCGAGTAAAACCATAAATAAATGAATAAATAAAAAACACTTAGCTTGAATTTGTTTGCTCGTTGACGAGGATGAACTCTTGATTTATATTGATCGATGAAGAAATTTGTGATGATAACCCCTAGCTTTAAACTCCCATCATCTTCAAAATTCTCTCTCTTTTGGTATTTTCTTTCTCTCAAAATTTTCTTCAATCTCCCAAAACTCTCTCAAACATCCAAAATTTTCTCTCCAAAAAATTCTCCCAAACACTTCAAATTTTCTCTCTCAAGAATCCTTTCTCAAGCTCACTTCTTCCTCCTTTTATAACCTACTCATCTATCTCCCATTCTAATTTTTCCACTAACTCTATCTCCCATTCTAATTTCTCCACTAACTCTTCTTCATTTTCATCTTCCATTCTCCATCTCTATCTCACATTCTAATCTCTCCACTAACTCTTCTTCATCTTCATCTTCCCTTCTCCATATTTATCTCCCATTCTAATTTCTCCACTAACTCTTCTTAATCTCCATCTTCCCTTCTCTATTCTTATCTTCCATTCTAATTTCTCTACTAACTCTTCTTCATCTCCATCTTCCCTTCTCTATTCTTATCTTATTTTCTCCATCCATTCTTCTCCAACTTCTCTTCTTCATCTCCTCTTCTTCATCTTCCCTTCTCTATTCTAATTTATCCACTAACTCTTCTTTTTATTATTTGTAAAATAATCCTTCAAGAGTTAGGTATTTGCACTCTAGTCCTTGAATTTTAAGTATTTACAATTCAGTCCCTGAAAAAAATATATTTCTTTAAGTCCAAATCTCCTCACAATTTTTGACACACCAAAATTTACCACATGTCAAATTTAAGCTCATTTCTTGTCGCTGAAAATAATGCATAATTTAATTAAAGCCCTTTTGCAAAATTAAGTCATTCTGGGTATAATTGGGCCAAGATGAAAATTTAAAATATTAGAAGACAATGTCACAACTCATAAAAAGTGAAAGTTAAAAATAAGTTGACTCAAATTAAATTTTTTTAGGCCCGATTCGAGATTATACTCGTGAAGGAACACGTGACTCGAATTGGATTTTTCTGAATTTGCGATGGCCAATATGAAAATAGATTTAAAATAAAAATATTAACTATCTTTGTGTATTTTTTTGGCCTCAAATGTTATTTTTCCAAAATTTTCAAATATTTTTGTATTTTTTTTTAAAAAATTAAAATATATATAATATGAAAAATTATTTTTTGGTCAAAATTCGTTCCCTAGGCTTGGCTAAGGTTCCCAAAGTTGATTTTTCAATTTTATGAATTTTTATGGATTTTCTATTAATTTTCGAAAATAAATAAATAAAAAATACGTAAAAATACTGAAAATATGAAAAATCGTTTTTTGGTCAAAATTGGTTCCCTAGGCTTGGCTAAGGTCCCCAAAGTTGATTTTTCAATTTTATGAATTTTTATGGATTTTTTATTACTTTAGCAATAGAAAAAATGATTAAAAATCAGGTGTCAACAACCATCCTCCATTCTTTATCTCTATCTTCCCTTCTAATTCACCATCTTCCATTCTAATCTTTTCATCTCCCATTCTAATTCTTCATCTTCCCTTCTAATTCTTCCATTCTCCATCTTTCCTTCTAATTTCTCCATCTTCCCTTCTATATCTCCCCTTCTCCATCTTCCTTTCTAATTTCTCCATCTTCCCTTCTATATCTCCCCTTCTCCATCTTCCTTTCTAATTTCTTCACTATCCCTAAAATTTTATGTATTTGCAATTCAGCCCCTGAAGTTTTATGTATTTGCAATTCAGTCCCTGAAGTTTTATGTATTTGCAATTCAGTCCTTATGGAAAAATTTCTTTTAAGTTCAAAACTTCATAAGCCTTTCGGCACACCTCCCTCACGCCCAATCCAATCGTTTGTCAATTTAAGCTCAAATCCTCCGTTGTTAGCCATAATAAAATGCATGACCGACAAAAAATTAAATATGCAATGCATGAAAAAATTAATTTTTGGTGAGAAAAAATTCTCATTTTTTATGTACTTAAGTGAATGAATTTTAAAAAAGTCAAAATTTAGGTGTCAACAACTGCCCCTCTTTGAGCAGAGACTCGTAGAGGTTTCGCTCAAAGACAAAATTGAACCTAAATTTTGACAATGCAAATGATGATGATGATTTTTGATTTTTTTTGTGGGGGAGTTTTAATCCCATTTTATATGCAAGTGCAATGATGCATGATGTGCAGGACTGTAAATAACATGTGTTAAGATTTCTCTACTCCGAGAAAACGGATTAAAGAAACCTGCACATGGATCACATATAAAATGTCGGTCTTACCAGACACTTCATAATGCTAGTGATTCCCTTAAGCTCCAGGCATTTTGTGGATGCAAGAATCTTAAGGTACTGGTGCCTATCCGTTACCAGAGGTTTCCCCTGATGCGAGAAAGCGCAAGATCTGTAAGGGGATGTGTCCACTGCATCTCTTCGAGTGGAGTCACATAGTTTCTTTCAAGATCATTAGAGCTGGTCCTTGATGATCTGAAAGGGTATCAAAACCATAAGAGCATGTCGATTATGGTTTTTGATAAAATTTGTTGAGACCACGAGAGCATGTCGATCATGGTTCGAACAAGCATCCAGACACAAGAGCATGTCGATTATGAACTGGATGGATAAGATCAAGAACATGAGAGCATGTCGATCATGAACTTGATAGGGTACCAAAATCACAAGAGCATGTCGATTATGATTTTGATAAAATTTGTCGAGACCACAAGAGCATGTCGATCATGGTTCGAACAAGTTTTTCATGCAGGTCATAAGAGCATGTTGATTATGAACCGGACGAAATTTAGAAATGTGCTTTCTCATTGGTGCAAACTCAAAGTTTGCGATTTTTGAAAAGGGTTAGAAAACTTACCTGGGTTTTCTGGGTAGTTGAAAGGTAGATTTCTTTCAAGATCATTAGAGCTGGTCCTTGATGATCTGAAAGGGAACGAGATCACTAGAGCTGGTCTTTGATGATCCAGAAGAGTTTCGAGATCGCTAGAGCGGGTCTTGGACAATCCGAAAGGGAAATGTGCCGCCAATCTCACAGGGCGGTGACCACATCGAGAGGGTGTGCTATACGAGCCATGTCAGTGTAAACACAAGATATTCAAAAATGGGTTCAGAAAACTTACCTGAGAGCTTAGAAGGTAGCCAGGTGGACATTTGCCAGCATGGCTTTGTTCATTCAATCATCCTTGGATGGATTTCAAGACCTCATGAGGTAACTCGAATATTAGGGATGCATGTGCTTAAACAATGTTTAGATGTAACATGTATAGGCATGCATGCTGAAATTCATTCAGTGGATTTATGCAAAATTATTCTGTCAAGTTTGCATTACCAATTCTGTTCAAGGAGGTAATTACATTGTGAATACCTCGAATGTACTCTGAATGGGGGACTTCAATCCGAAAGGGCTTTCTCCTACTCTTGAGGAAAGCTATTTATTCTAACTGTAGGATTCAAGAGAAATCACTCAATCTTACCATCATCGTCTTCAACAAGGGTCTGAGTAATCTCGCAATTGGTACTACCGAGTCGATCTGGAGGTCTTGATTAGGACCGTAATATGGGCTAGGTCAATGGTTTACCAAATGGGACTCCTATGGAGTCAAGGCCTTTTTTAAAGAAGATCTTCATCATCTGCTCTGGGTTTACAAGTCAAGAACCCTGCAAAAATGAGAGAGAAATAATCTTGCTCGAACTTCTTCGAGCGATGCTTAAGATTATTCAACTCTACGTTACTTCATGTGCCCTAATCAGAAGAGACCTTGAAGGGTTGTAACGTATGTTAGGATTTGGGACTGAGAAACGAAAAGGCTCGCTTTGGTTCAGAAAATATATGAGAATGGCTTGATGCTAGTGATCATTGCTGTTTTGCCACCAATCTTAGCCTTCTGAAATTGATTTCAAAATGTGCCATCACTGCTTGAGGATGGAGCTTCCGCTGATGATTGCAATTTCCCATTTGACTCTCCTGGAGACTTTTTCTTTACAAGTCATCTGGTTGGGATTTACAGGAAGGATAAAATGCACATCCAAATTTCAACATATTTTACAAATGAACGAGGATTGAATGGGCATAGGCCTTGCTTTTGATAGGCACTTTGCTTTTGACTGCCCGGGATTTTTTGTGGGACTAGCTTTTACTTTTCTTAATCCCGATTCCCATTTTCTTTCTTGAGAGAGAGCTATTTTTCTGACACCTCTCTTTCTTTTCCTTTCTTTGTAAGGAATGATGCTAGACACTATATGAGAAATCTAACATACGAGATGAGTTCACTTGGAGATTCTTTATTGCCCCGGTCTCTTCAGTTCTGTTCCTTGGTGATGACGTCATCTTCAAATTGGAACGAGCAATGATCACCAACGGGGTTTGAGAAATGAATATACAGGCTCAATTGGGCTGTACAATGGATGTAGTGTATAGGATAGAGAAATGAATGCTCTTCATCATCCTAAGGCACTCGAATTAAAGTTCGAGTAAAATGCAAAGCAAGACCCGAAAATTAATGCTAGTCTGAGTAAGAGAATTTCTAACTATTTACCTCATGTCACTGCTGGAATTACCTCGTTTCACCCCAATGTGGGGTGGTTCTTAACAGGGGTAAGAGAATGAAACCGCTGCTCAAGGGGTTTGCAATGGACACTTGTAGTGTTTAGATAGAGAAATGGATGCGTCTGTCACTTCGGCTATCGTACCTTTTGCGAGAAAATCCATTGCCTCGAGGAATGCGGATCCTAACTACCGCTCATCTCACTAGGGATTAGATTACAGGACGTATATGGAAATGGCTTGCCTTTCACCATCCTGTCATGCCCCGTTCTGTACATTCGATGCATCATATGCAATTTATGCTCCCTATTCAAAGTTGGTAAATTAAACATGAAGAACAATCATGTATAAATCACACAATTTAGAAGCATTTTTTCAATCAGGCAGATGTAGCAATTAATCAGAATTGTCATGCTTCTCAAAAACAGATGAAGGGGAATCTAAGTTGCCCCAAGACCTGCGAGTGGATCAAATGAGTTGGGGACGTATTCCTTGAGTCGAAGACTAGCTCACTCTCATCTTTGCTCTAGAATAAGTTTGCTCTAGTTGTGATATGGCGAAGACCAACATGGTTGGTCGAATACCCTTGTTTGCCTCATTTCCATCAGGATGGATCGCATCAGGCGATCATGGCTTTTGCCAAAATTGGGAATTGCCCCAGATGTAGTCACTGCTAGGAATTTAATTTTGAGTTTAGGCAAATGACTTGTTTCCAACACCGGATCCTACACAAGAAAAATGTGCATGAATAGGATCTTAAGATGATGGAGAAGCTTCGACTTTGATTTGCTTCAGTGGTAGCAATCAAAAACATGTCTTCTAGCTCGGCACTTGCAAGAAGAAAATCAGGTGTCACTTTGGAAGATATATGAGGAAGAGAAAGGATACTCCCCTTTTTCCAAGTTGGAGTTTGCTATCAATTTGCCCCATTCTCAATTAGGTCAGGCTTTGGCAAAATCCAACATTGCCTTCGTACATGCCCTAGCTGGGAGTTTGATTTTGGGAATTTGGTGGACAAGGACTTCTTTTATTTGCCCGGTGTTCCTTTAGCTGATGTCGCATGGCCAAAGGGTCGGTGAAGTAAAGATTTGCCATGATCGATCGATATCAAATAACTCATGAGATTTTTTGTGAAAATCTTGATGAACAAGTCATGCAAGCATGCAAGAAGACTCTGGGGATCATGAGTTGTCTTTGTCCATGTGAATGAGTTGCAGAAACTTTGGCGCCTGCTTTGAGAATTCCAAGACTTTTCTTTGGATTTTATTGATTTTTAAGGGGAAGGGATACTTACCTATCCGGCACAGTGATGACCCCTGCAAAAATGAAAGGAAATGCGTCAGTATATATTCTTCATATTCTGAAAAAATTTGGAACGATACTGTTTTACCCTTGTATGTACTTCTTGTGGACTTGAATTGAAGAAATCCCTTCATTTGGACCGAATTGTATGTCCGTCAAGTGGGCGACATCTGGAATTGCGTCTCAGATTTGGCAAATTAAACATGCAGAATAGTCATGCATAAATCATGGAATGTGTAAACATAATGCAGATGTGAAGATTTTTTTTTGTATCACGCGTATTTGCAGAATGTGCAAGTATGGAAGAAAATTCTCAAGGATGGGAGAATTTGAATTGCCCTTGGGGGTTGTCTCCTTCGACATGTTAGTGTAAACGTTTCCCTCTGTCTTGAATGCCTTGTACGATCATTTTACCAGTTTTACTGGGTTGAGTTTCTCTCGACCTTCGTTGGAAACTTCACCATCAGAACCAAGGTTGTGGCAAAGTATTGACTTCGGTCTCGTTCGTCGAGTATTCTTGTTTCTTTCTGCAAAAAAGAAATGTGCAAAAAATTGTGTTATTTATTTACAACATTTACAATATTCCCCAACCCTGGGGATCGAACTCGAGACGTCTCGGACCACTGTCATTCCCCATGCCATCCGGTCCACGGGACCGTAGGCGTCCATGGAGGCTTTCTTTTAAGAGTTAACCGTTGAGATTGTACGTTGCACTGGGCAATTCCACGTCCCGGTTCTTTTCAAGGCATTTTACAACCCCTGTTAAGACAGAAGAAAGTAATTCAGAATTTGAGACGATTATGGATAAATTGGAACGATACAAAATTACCCATCTTTGAGATTGCATGAGTCTTTCGTTTGCGTCTTTCTTCGTTTGGAGCCGTCTATTCAGTGATAATATTCGCAAATTGATTTGCCCCCAGTTTCATTCAATAAGAGGACTTCGCATTCGAGTATGGCTGTGTTCTTGGGTCAATTTGCAAATTCTCGCTATTAATTCCTCCCCGGGTTTGGTGAAGCAGCGGATCCGTGCATTTAATAAGAGGGAGAAAGTTTACTACTTCTTATTTTTATATAGATTCAAGACATTGATAAAAGTAGATAACATCCCCCGCCAGGGAATACAACTTATGTATTCATTCAAGATCTATTCGGCTTCCTTTGCGGGTCTTCTGGTGATCAGCCAGCTTCGCTCCAGATCTGATATGCATCGACCATGTTGAAGGTCTCGTGATCACCAGCTTCGAAATACAGACTCCGTGTGCCTTACAGCCCTAGTGCTTCATCAACATTGAACTGGTTGATCATGGCGGTGAGTTCGTCGTCAATGTTGCCTGCCTGGTGGTGATACATCTCTCCTTCCTCGGGAGGTATTGATGCTGATCCAGTAGCATTGGTCTTTTTGTACCCTGCTCCAACAGAACTCGATCCTGTTATAAACTGGTCTAACTCATTTCTCAAACACGCATTTTCGATCCTCAGATCATGCATTTCATCGAAGGTGAGGAGGCTATTGCAGTTGGGGCAGGTGGCAGAGTCAAAAGCTTCTTTATACATCTTGTTTTCCGCTCGGAGGTTTTCATTTTCAACTCTTAGAAACTCGGCTTCGTTGTGCTCATGACGAGTCTTCATTCGGGTTCGCCTATTTTGAAACCAGAACTTGATTTGCAAAGGTTCAAGTCCTAACTCTTGACTCAGTTCCATTTTCTGTTTGCCGTCTAGCATAGGGCATGTTCTGAAGAAATCCTCAAGCCTTTGTACTTGCTCCTTAGTATGGCGACGGTAACGCTTCTTTTGACCCTTACTGTTGTTCTCCTTATCTTTACTGAGATCTTGGACGTCGTCGGCGGAAGGACCAGGTTCCATGGGCTCGATCCCAAACATGGCCTCGAATTCTTCATTTCCCATGTCCAGCAAGTGGCGGTAGCTCTCATATATGTTAGGTTGAGACATCCTTGACGGGTTACTGGTTCCTCAATGTTTGCAACTCTCTCTTGTATTTTTACTCTCTCTGAGCAAGCGTGTATGCTTAAAACTCTCTTCTGAATATGGATGAAGATTACCAGGAGGACGCCTCTTTTAAAATCTAGGCGTGGGTTCAGAAATTGTATCGCCCCCTCCAATATTCCTGTCTTTCTCAACCTTTTGCCGTGTCTTCTGCACGGTTTGTTTTCTTTCATCTTTTTCATAGTGGTAGGGCTCCTGTCGTTATTTCTTCCACCTGTCTCAAGCGTCGGCGTTGCAGGTGAGGTCTTTTCCCCATTCTCAAATGAAGATAAGCCTTCTCTTCTTTTTCGCTAAAGTTTGCCGTGTCTTCCACTCAAGTCATCTTTTCCTTCTTCTTTTTCAAAGTGGCGACATCACCTCAAAACTTTTTTTGCAACGATTTCGGATTTGCTCGGCTCGAGATTACAGACGTGCCAAGGGATTCGAGCTGATAAAGACGATACCAAAAGAGAATGGCTGGTAGAGAGATCTGACCGATAGATATTGCTCCTGTGAAGTCAATATTTAACGTGAAGCGAATTACCGTCTTTTCATTCCGCTAGTCTATCATAACTCTCTCTTCTCCGATACTCTCGTGTTCCGTTCGTCTGCCTTGATTTTCTCCTCTTTTTGAAATGGCTAATTCTCCTGACCACACCTTCCCGGCCGAAGTCTTGGCTGGGTGGGAGAGACTCTACAATCTTCTCGGCAAAGGCTATGCTCATATAGCCCAGAATTCTACCGTTGAGGCTGAAATCCTCGATCTATTCAGGACCGTGAACGCTGCTTCTGTTGAGGGTACCCAACTGGGGAAGGAGTACCGGAACTTCCCGACCCTCTTCATCAATTTTCTGGCCGCTTATAACCGCACTTATGAGACGGTCCTTGTGACTGCCGTCGTGAAAGCTCGTTACCAAGACCGGCGCGAGCGTTTGGAAACTGTCACATTTATGGCTGATAATCACAAGAAGGCCCTCAAGTTTGCCAAAGATCAGCTTTTGTGGCTGGTTCGTGAGAGGGGAAAGTTGGTGGACCGTCTGGCCTTGGTCTAAACTTATGCCGAACAGGAGCCGGGCAATATTATGATGAGGTGCAGATGCGGTTGGCTGCAGGAGAGACTTTATGACATTACGGCAGATATTGCTTTTGAGAGGGCGGCGATTCCAGACCTGGAGTTTGCCGTCGAACATTACGAGACCAGTATGGCCCAAGCTAAGGAGAAGTGCGATCGCCTCTTCTTTAGACTCGCGAAGCTTGATCCCGAGAACGCCCGATGTACCCAGAGCATCAACTGTTTGGAGAGTCAGTTGAGCTCCTTCGTAATGGTTATCAGGGCTCAGTTTGGCTTTATTTTTCCTCCCCAGTGAGCTGTTGTAATACTCTTTGATGAATGGAATTAAAGAAAAGCCTCACGTGTTTTTTTGTTTACTTTTCTTGTCATTTCTTCTCTCGTATAGCATGAATGACTTAAAGTATTTCTCATACCCATCTCAATTAGAATCAGAGCACCTCCTAGGAGCACCTTCTTCACGACATATGGAACATCATAGTTCAGAGCAAACTTTCCTTCTAAAATAAGGACTGTTGACAGCAAACTTCGTAGGACAAGGTCATCCCCTTCTACTAGATTCAATCCGCTTCTATCAATTGTACCTCCGAAAGAATACGTAGGAAGTGTATTTCTACTTTAATTGGTGAGACTGCCTCAATCTTATCTTATCTCGACAGGTGGTGGCTATGAAATGATGGCCCATCGTCTAATAGACAAAAGCGAGACCCCCATTACTTTTCTCTGATGATGATATCGAAACCACAGAAAAAGGATTCGGTGGCAGCCCCCACCGATCATAGTGAGGCCCGTGACTGGTCATTCAAATTAATACAGCTGCAACCACTCGGTCAATGTGCTAATAATGAGCCCGGCCTCCTGTTGTGTGCCCTACTTTACTCACGCCTTATCTCTTTCGGCGTCCACTTGAATGTGTCGGTCGCCTGTAGCATTGGGAGAAACGTCTGTGGGCCACGCTCAATAATAATTCTCCGATCCACCAAAATTCTCCACGTGGTTCGAATCCGAAAGAGTTAAAAAGCAAGCTTTTAGTCAATTAAATCAAGAAGGCGTTGCAGGGTCTGATCAATATACACGCTTCATGGGTTCTCGATTACACCGTTTACGCTTTTTTCAACAAAAATACAGGAGCCCCTCCAATACATTAAGAATGCCCCCACGCCTGATCAAAATACATAACTTATACATGCTGACTGATTGACACAATTCTGTCTCCGGGAGGTTTGATCTCTTCGCTTGCCCCCAGGGTTATCGGCTAGTACATCGGTAATTTTCTGTCGTTTTGTATTCTTCATGATTATTCCTAGTTTGTTATCACTGACGAGTCCAATTTGCTCCCGCCTGGGGTACCTATAATTCCCTGTAAAAGTAGAGGAAATAATGAGTATGTGATCAAAAAGAGGTCGGTCCATGACAGGTGCCTAGAATCTTTCTCATCTGAGTGTAACTTGTGGGCAAAGGTGATGGTGTACATACAGTGACAGGATTCAATTTCAGAAGATTTCAGTTCGTCCACTTTTGACAACAAATTCGTGAAAATTCAACAAGTGTTCAAAATGACGCCCAAATTTACAGACACATGGCTAAGATGATTATGCACAACTTTCATGTTTTGACTTTATCTAAAAAATGTACAGATCAATACAGTTTAATGCATCTTTGGAGAAAATTTATTCAGAAAGCTGATTTGTCCAGTTTCTGTCTAATGAACGAAAGGCCCATAAAAAATGTGAGTTAAGGTCCAAAATTTTTCAGGCCAATAGTTTAAAGTCCATTCTCCAACTTTCATGTTTTGATTTCTAGCAAAAAATCTTGTTTAACAGTGCTTATTAATGAAACAAGATGAGGTTAGAAAACTGCCAAAATTTCAGACTGCTTTGCATTGGATCACAAATTCTGTATTAAATGGAAAACTGAGTGGATTTATCTAAAAATTTTTGATGTGCAAGATCAGAGTCCATTAGACATTTTTCATTGTTTGGTCGGGATCCAGAATTGAGTCGAAGAGGCTCGAAAAATTCTCACGAGGAGGAGAGTCGATCAGTCAGAATGCTTTGCATTTTTCACCTATTTAGAAAAACGTGAGTTTGGCCCAACTTCGTCCCAAGCAAATGACGTCCATTGGTTCTGATTTTTTTATATGTGGAAGATCATCATGTTGGCTACGACTTTCATTAAGGGTGTTTGCCCAAAATTTGATCATAGAATTTTACAAAAATCGCGCAACATAGAAAGGTAAATTAAAACATGGGGAGAAATTCATTGGATTGCATTTCCTTGAAAAATTCGACCAATCTAACAATGTCATGGACCGACCCAAAATGGAATAAATGCAAGATGAAGTTAGAGAACTTACTTCACCTTGAAAAAAAAATACCATGCAAATCACATAGACATGCACATGAATTGTGAGTTTAAATCTTAGCCTATCTACACTAAAAGCCCACAAATTGAAGCGAAAGACTTACGGCAAGGCGACAATCTCGCGCACATAATCAAGATTAGCCGTGATCCTCTACGACGTAATCAGGATTAGCCGGGCCTTCTCACTTCGGCTGCTTGAGTTAAAAATTAAAACCACTGCTTTGGTAATCTTACCAAGCATGAGGCCTAACTTTTAAACTCATTTTTGAAAAGAGGTTCGGGATTGAATCTGGGCTAACTTTCGACGTGATCTCACGCCGAACGCTAGAACCAAATCACAATACCATCCTAAAAATAGTGGCCCCTTTTGCGGCCACAGGATGTGTGTGATGTAGTGCTAAAGCAATTAATCATGCACAATAATTAAATGCAAACACCGCTTCGAAAATGTGCAAAATTTAAATTCTAATTCCCACACACCAAACCTGCAAAACAAAAGGTTAGCCAAACACGTCACCCCTTATAACTCCTATCTGCAAAACCATTTAACACCTAAAGATTAGAATCCAACCAAGTCAAATCGAATGAATTTTCATGAAATTTTCTTAGCCTAAGTCCTCTAGGTTCTTAAATTTTTTCAAAAATTAAGAACAATTCCCCAGCGGAGTCGCCAAGTTGTCGGGACCTAAAATTTCAGTTTCCCAATTTTTAAAATTAATGGATTACCAGGTTAATTAAATTGAATTGACTAGCCTAGCTCGAACTCTCCCAAGTTCTACCAAATCGTGACTTAGGTTCAATTTCATCAAAAGAAGGATTTATCTTGGAGTCGCCACTAATCATTTTAGGTAGGTTGATTAGACACCTAAATAAAGTATCGGGAGAAATACTTTATTCCTACGAACCAGAGATTAATGAGTTCGGGGACTTGGTTACACTAATATTTCTACTAGCGCCTTTTCGGTACCAATTTCATGAAAATGTTCAACTTGGCAATTTTGATGAATTTTCACTTGAGATTCAAAGGTGCAATTTTTTTTATTTTCTTTTTATGACAAGGTAAGGAACTAAATTATATGCAATGCATGCGGTTTAATCTAAATATTTACAAGATAAATTACGCGTGCAATTATTTACATGATGTGAAAATGTGCAACAAAAGTAAACCCTTTTTTTTTATTTTTTAAAGAAATTATTACAACGTGCAATAAAAATCTCAAAAATTGGATATGCAATTTATTCCAAAGAAATGCAATATGTCCAACAAGGTATAATCGAAATTCAAATCAATCCATTTAGGCAACACAATTTCGAATATTCTAAATGATTAGGATCGTTACCTGACTTGACGTATTTGATTATCGAACTCGAACCTCGGATTTCGTCGTGGATTAAGATTGCGGATCGCGGCTCGAACGACGGGGATGGACTCGCGGATTGTATTGGTCGATGAAGATGGTAACTCCGAGCTTCGAACTCTCGTTCCCCTCAATTCTCTCTTCTAAAAGAATTCTCTTTTTTTTTTGTTTCCTTTTTCTCTCTAAATTTTCTTCTCTCCCAAAATCTCTCCTCAAGTTTTCTTCAATCTCCAAAGTCTTCCTAATTTTTCTCTAATCTCTCCAAAAGTCTCTCCTCAAGTTTTCTTCAATCTCCAAAGTCTTCCTAATTTCTCTCTAATCTCTCCAAAAGTCTCTCATTCAAGGCTCTCATTCTTCCTCCTTTTATAGCCTACTCCCCCATCTTCCTTTCTCTATTTTCATCTATCATTCTAATTTTTCCACTAACTTCATCTTCCCTTCTAATTCCACCATCTTCCCTTCTTTATCTCCATCTTCCCTTCTAATTCCACCATCCTCCATTCTTTATCTCCATCTTCCCTTCTAATTCACCATCTTCCATTCTAATGTTTCCATCTCCCATTCTAATTCATCTTCCCTTCTAATTCTTCCATTCTCCATCTTTCCTTCTAATTTCTCCATCTTCTCTTCTATATCTCCCCTTCTCCATCTTCCTTTCTAATTTCTCCATCTTCCCTTCTATATCTCCCCTTCTCCATCTTCCTTTCTAATTTCTTCACTATCCCTGAAGTTTTATGTATTTGCAATTCCGCCCTTGAAGTTTTATGTATTTGCAATTCAGTCCTTGAAGTTTTATGTATTTGTAATTCAGTCCCTGTGGAAAAATTTCTTTTAAGTTCAAAACTTCATAAGCCTTTCGGCACACCTCCCTCACGCTCAATCCAATCGTTTGTCAATTTCAGCTCAAATCCTCCGTTGTTAGCCATAATAAAATGCATGACCGACAAAAAATTAAATATGCAATGCATGAAAACATTAATTTTTGGTGAGAACAAATTCTCATTTTTTTATGTACTTAAGTGAATGAATTTTAAAAAAGTCAAAATTTAGGTGTCAACAATAGTTCAAGGATCATGCTGTAAAAAAAAGGTTTACAGATGACAGAACAAATTATATCTAAGTTCATAGATCATTTCTATCAATTTCATTAAAAGGGCCAAAATTTTACATCCGTTCTTTTTTAGTATGTGAGATGCAAGAAAAGTGGTTATTTAAAAAAAATTAAATAAGGACATGAAGTGTTATCATTTTCTTAAATAAGGATATGAAGTGTCATAACAATTTTAAATAAGGGCTTAAAGTGGTCATGTAATCTAAAAAAAGGGCATGACCTCAAGGGCATTTTCTTCATTTATTTTTTTTCATTTTCTTTGTCTTTTTTTCCTTTTTCTATTTCTTTAATCTAAGAAAATGTAGTCTAAAAAAGGGCCTAGCCTTAAGGGCCTCCCCCTGGTATTTTTTTCACGTTTATCTTTCTAGATTAAAAAGAATAGAAAAAGGAAAAAAACAATGAAAAAAGAAAAATAAAAATAAAAAATATAAATGATGAAAATGCCCTTGAGGCTAAGTCTTTTTTGGAGTTTACATGGCCACTTCAGACCCTTCTTTGAAATAAGATTCACTTTAAGTAATTATTTGAAAAATAAGAGTATTGCAAGCCATTATTCAAAATAAGATTCATTTTATGCCTTTATTTGAGAAAATGATGACATTTCGGGTTTTTATTTAAAATTTTTCCTTAATTTCGCTAAATAGCTTTTAGAATTTTTCGGGACAATATTGCTTTGAATTGAAGCTAAAGTAGAAAGAGGATATTTTTTTTATATGGGTTATTGCTGTGGTTTTTATTTTCAGTTGTTATTGTTGAGAGTTAGAATGAAACTTACATCTAACGTTGGACTTTCGGTTTGTAAACATGTACTATATGATCTTTTATTTTTTTTTGCTTTTTACCTAATTGAAGTTCTGTAGATCACACATTTTTAACTTTTGTTGACACTCAAAATAACTCACTCGCCAAGGCACATGTTGCATGCGTGGGAGATCAATATACGTGCAGAGCACATGAGAGGTCAATGCACATGCAAAGCACGTGAGGAGTCAACACTTAGGCAGAACACATGGAGAATTTATATGTGTGATATACACATGGAGAATTGATACGTGTGATATACACATGAAGAATAGGCATTTCAATAGGGAATGAGAAGTCTCATGCATCGCACGTGTGTCAATAGGTGCCAATTGATGAAATCATTAGATTTGAGCTCTAGCAAGAAGTCACCTCACCAGATTTAAGGTTTTTCTTTTACTTATTTTAAGAGCGCCGAAGGATACGAAAATATTCTTCTTGATGTCCATGGTAAAAAGAGCTGTTTTTGAGGCAAAATGAATCCTTAAGAACATGTCAAAGAATCTATGAAATACGAAGGACATGAGCATATCCCTCGTGATGGAAAGGGAGCTGCTAAAGTCCTATTGACAGTTATTAAATTGTCAAATTTCAAAGCCACAAGAAACGAAAGACGCGGGCACGATTGACACACATAGAAGTCGAAGAAGGGTACCAACATCACCAGTTATTTGGGGTTGAGTAATTGTTCAAAGATTGGGTCAAAAGAATTCAAAAGATTAAGGAAGGAGGCAAATGTTGGCGCCCAAATATTACCACCGTTGAAGAGCATTTACCACCTCAACCATTATAAAATACTGTCAAGCAACTAAAGAGGAAAGCCCCCCGAATGAAACGACAAATTTATCTTGTCTTTACTTGTCGTACCGCATTTACTTTCCTTAGCTGTAGCTTTTAAATTCTCATCGTCAAGTCAAACTCTGGCATTTATCTTTATCATAGATACCGTGTTATCGAGTCAAACTCTGGTGCATTATCGAAGCATAATCAAAGTTTTGTCATAGAGTCAAACTCTGATACTGTTTTGGGTGTGTTGATTCATTATTTTTAAACGGAATTGTGTTTTCTGGACCACAGCACCGAGTCAAACTCTGGTTTGTTTCACGTTTGTGTATTTTTTTTTTCAATTTCACATATATCAATTCCTTTGTGTTTGTATTTGTAGATTCTCACAATCGAGTCAAACTCTAGTCGAGACAATATTTATATAATTCCATTGGATTTTGTACAAGTTTCATATGTTAGTTTTTTTGATTATTTGAAATTTTTCTGTTCAAAATCACCATAGAACAACTTATCATATTTAAAAGCCGAAGCATGAATTTCGATGAAAGATATTTTATCATGAAGAAATTCCGACGAAACAATTCCTTAGAAATTCAAAACTCTAGAAAATTACTTAATACTAAAATTTTGATGCCCAAATTCATGTATAATTTTTCTTAAAATTTTGACGGGAAATAAAGTAATCACATCTAGCTTATCCTTAAGTGTATAGCTATAAAGTAGACACTGGGTCAAGCTAATCATGGAACCGCTGTGCTATGTGAGCCCAAGTCACGGCCCATAAAGTACAATCTGGGCCCCTGCCCGGCCTGGCCATCCTACAAAATAAATCGCCTATTCCCAATTAAGGAACATGCACTAAACATAGATTGAGACCATATCGCAAATTCTTTAAGCTTTTTATTAGACGATTCGCACCAGAAAAGTGCTTTTAAGATACATGGGATGCTTTTCCCAAAAGTGTGTGGCCATGCTCACAAACTCGATCCGTAATTGTCTACTTGATTAGGTGTTGAAGACTAGAAGGAAAGAAAGATTACTCCAAGTTTAGGAAGAGCCAGTGGTTTGGAGAACATTTTCATCATCTCGTTGTTGCGATCTAAAAAGTGGGGAAATTCTTAAGTTAATGAATTATTAGGTTAATTATTCAACTAATGAAATACTGATTCTTCCAAGCCCTACCAAATCGCAACTTTGGTTCAAGTTATTTAATGTTCAAATGATTTTAAATTTAGAATTGCCACTAATTATTTTTTAGTAGTTTAATTAGGAACTTAAATAAAATTTCGGGTGAATACTTTATTTCTATGAACCGCATATTTTAAGTTCAAGGACTTAGTTACATTAATTAGAAATTAATGTCCTTTCAGTACCATAATTTTCATGAAAAATGTTTAAGTTTAGTAACTCAAATTGAGTAGATTTAAGGTTCAGAATATGGATTTTTTTTTTTGGTTTTCTTTGATTTGAATGAATGCATGAATAATGTGAATGAATGGCATGGATTCTATGCCTACGAGAAAATATGATGCATAACAAGCAACGGTCTGCAATTTTATCATATCTACAGAGTTCAATTAACCAATTAAAACATGCAAAATGAGGCAAGATAATCTACTCTATGAGAAATGCAAAAAATCATGCAATTGATTATCCTATCATGCCAAGTACATGAGCTACGAAAATTATGTTTAGCCTAAATGACATTCAATGTTTTTTTTTTATCGAAATAAACTTTCATTCAGAAAGTTCAAGGGGGAAGACCTGAAAAATGGGTTTTGGTACAAAGTAGATCCCATAGAGCTTGAGGTGGCGAAAAAACCCAATTTTGGGATAATTTTTTTTCCTATGAGATCTTGCCACCTAATTCGCAGTCATGTTTGACTATCTAGGGCAATGGACCACTTTGACATTAGGGAAATTCGCAAGCAACTTTTTACAGCTAAAGATCGGAGAGTGGGCCACCCCGGATAGATCATACGGGCTTGTGCTTTCTTTGTCAAATTTTGTCTCGATCTAAGCTTTTCCCTCTAAAACATGCCATCTTTTGTTGTTTTCCAGTGAAACGAGGGCCCAATCGATGATGTCTTATGGGTCGGGGGTTTCGTGTCGGAAATTAGGTCGTTCCTTGCACACCATATACCCCACAAAACCGATGCAATCTCAGCTATGTTAGGTGCATTGTTTCCTTTCCCTAGTGTTTACTGACCCATTCTTCCATCCGAGTTAATTCGATGCTCGAAATTTGCAGGTTAAGTTTTGGGTTTGCCCAAATTTTCCGGGTCCAAACGAAAACGAGAAAGAGGTGTTTGGTTGTTTTAGGGCTCTGCTTGCAGAGGAGGCACATTGGTTCAGCTAAAATTTTCCTTCGGCACGGATTATCTCTTGTTGGGATTGCATTTTGGCATGCAACTTTAGGTTAAATGATTTGGACATGTGAATTAATTTTGACTAGCCTAAGATGCCTGGTCGTAAACATGATTCTACATGTCATGCGAATGACGTGGTAAAAGCTATATGACATGACGAGGAAAAATATGACGAGCAAACATTACATAACAATTTAAAATTTGCATTCTAATCTATATTATAACGCAACATAGGATATGCAAAATATGATATGCAAATATACGAGCATGAAAATTGTGGTATGCAAACATGAATAGCTTTTTTTTGGTATTTTCTTTGAATTTTTGAAAATTTAGGATGGTGCAATCGATTCAATTATCTTGATTTTTATCCCAACTAATCTATGAGATAAGGCTTTTAGGAAACCCTGTCATCCTAAAATTTTAATTAGATAAGATTTCAAAGAAACCGAATCTTACTAAGCTTTTTAGGAGTTTTAAATTATATGGAAACCAATCAAGATAAGGATCCAACCAAAGATAAAGTAATCAACAATACGACCCATGAATATCCACTTTTTATTTTTTTGAAAATTGCATTCCTAATCAGAGTTCGCTTGTGAAATTAGCGGATTGAATCTAGATGATCACAGATTGGATTGGATTGGCCAACCTGCCATATTTTGCTAAACCGAAGAATCATACCCAAGTAATCACATGTAAGATTGTCCAATTTAACAAATATGTAGCCATTTTAGTAAAAACACTCCTCAACCGAATTAGGGTTTTTATTCAGAAAAGATATATCTGAAGTAACAATCACTTCAAGCAAAAATTTTCGTTATTCAATGAAAATTGAAATCTTTGATTTGTCTTGCAAAATTAGTTTCTCGTTTTGATTTTTAGCAAAATTCAAGAACCAACATTTGTTAACTGAGGGCTGAACGGCATAGTTGTGCCAGGGCACACTCAAACTCTGGTTGGGGCATGGTGCCGAAGCGGCTGACGGCATACGAGGTCTAAGTGAGCCATAGCACGATAAGATGTGAACTCTAAGGCATTCGAGCCTTTATCGACAAATAAAGTTTCTCTCTTTTTTTACATAAAAAATTTATGTTTCCGATCTTTGATGGCAAAAACATGTACATACAGGAAAGATATACGAACATATGCAAGTTCCAATCACCCAATCACATGTTTACAACCGAAAGAATAAGGAAATTACCTGTTACCGCGCAAAAATCTGCATCAAGTAATCAGTAAATAACACTCAAAACAGTGCTGTCTTTGAGTCTCAACAGCAGTAAATCAACCCTCAAACGTCAGCAAATCAGGCCTTTGGACAGCAGTAAATTCCAGCATCAAAAGGCAGCAAAAACAGCTCCGGACAACAGCTCGAACGGCACCAAACAGCAGCAAAACAGCACTGAAGCAGAGGCGAAACAACACGAGGCAGCAGGCTAAAGGGCAGTGCAGCAAGCGGCAGTGGCTTCGGCTCCAGACTGCAGGCAGCGAGAGGGTGGTGGCATGCGATGGTGGGCTGAGGCTGTGAGCAAATCCACGCAATACATTTATGCGGAAACATGTAGAATTTAAGCGGAATTTCAACATCACAGTAATCGTTGATCTTCATGATTCTCACGAACAATAAGATGAAGGCATACTTTTGTCCATCGCGATTCTCCAAACGTTGGTTGTTGCGTCAGAAGATGTAGACGATGAAGGATCTGGTTTCTCTCCCCTAACCCTCTGTTCTTTACGTTGTACTCTGATGGAGAGAGAACAACTCAACTGTCGTATATTTCATAAACGTCGTTATCGTTCAGTCGGTTGGAGAGAGGACCAGATTTCCTTTTAAAAGATAATATTATCCAAGAGGTGCCTCTTCAAAAATGCATTCCATCAAAGCAAATCAAATTCGCACCTTTTCGGTTATATCCTTTTATAACCAACAGATTTTAGCATTTATTAAATCATTAAATCATCAATAATAATATCATGTGGGTCACATTATTTTACATTCTCCCATTTGACCCATATGACATTCCTTTCATGATTTAATAGAACCATAATGTGCACAAAATATTATGCTAAAACTTTTCCTTCAATTGGTTATGATACAATAATCACCAAAAGTAAAAGAAGACTAATGTGAGTCATAGCGGTTGTGTGTCATCTATCGACACAGTCCCTTCTATGTACTACAATTATAGCTCTCTACTTATCATGATTCATAAATAAGAAATATAGCAATTGTCCAACTATAATGTCTCTATTAGAGACTATCCTGTCAAACATTCATCTACTTTCATTATGTATACTAAGTAGAAAACAGGATATCAGAAACATACATAAATGAGCTCAGAGTGTCAAATACATAAAAATTAATACAGTCATAATACAATATCATCAGTGACGTCTAATAATGCCCATTCTTTCAACATGTTCATTAAATGTTTTGGGCGGCAGTCCTTTTGTTAATGGATCTGCAATCATAAGATTGGTGCTAATATGCTCAATTGACACTCTCTGTTTCTGAACTTCTTCTTTGACAGACAAGTATTTGATTTCCATATGCTTAGCACCTTTAGAATGCTTGTCGTTCTTAGAGAAAAAAACTGCTGCAGAATTATCACAATAAATTTTCAGCGGCTTGGCAATACTGTCAACAATTACAAGCCCTGAAATAAAGTTCCGCAGCCACAACCCATGAACAGTGGCCTCAAAGCATGCCACAAATTCAGCCTCCATAGTGGATGCAGCAATAACTAACTGTTTCGCACTTTTCCATGAAATTGCTCCTCCAGCCAAAAGGACCAGATAACCAAATGTTGATTTCCTTGTGTCGGCACATCCGGCTAAATCTGAATCTGAATACCCAATTACCTCAAGCTGATTGGATCTTTTATAAGTGAGCATATAATCCTTCGTTCCTTGCAAGTATCTAAGAACTTTCTTTGCAGCTTTCCAGTGATCCAATCCTGGATTACTTTGATACCTGCCCAGCATTCCGACGACAAAGCTAATTGTTGACACCTGATTTTCAATCACCTTTTCTTTTCTTCTTTTTTAAAATTAATAGAAAATCCATAAAAATTCATAAATTTGAAAAAATTAACTTTAGAGACATTTGCCAAGCCTAGGGAACCAATTTTGACCAAAAAATGATTTTTCATATTTTCAGTATTTTTCGGTATTTTTATTTTCTAAAATTGATAGAAAATCTATAAAAATGAGAAAATTGCAAAATCAACTTTGGAAGCCTTGGCCAAACTTAGGCAACCATTTTTGAGTAAAAAAATAATTTTTCATATTTTTTGTATTTTTTTAAATATAATTTTTAGAAATTAGGAAAATATTTAATAAATAATAGCATTTAAGGCCACAAAAATACATAAAAATAGTCAATATTTTTCCTTTAAATCCCTTTTCATATTGGCCATCACAAATTTAAAAAATCCAATTCGAGGTCGTGTATTCCTTAACGAGCATAATCTCGAATCGGGCCTAAAAAAATTCAATTTGAGTCAATTTATTTTCATTTTTCACTTTTAGGAGTTGTGACATTGTTCTTTAATATTCCAAATTTTCATCTTGGCCCAATTATACCCAGAATGACTCAATTTTACAAACAGGGCTTTAATTAAATTTTGCATTATTTTCAATAGCAAGAAATGAGCTTAAATTCAACATGCGATAGGTGTGTCGAAAATTGTGAGGAGATTTGGATTTAAAGAAATATTTCTCCAGGGACTGAATTACAAATACTTAAAATCTCATGGACTAGAGTGCAAATACCTAATACTTGAGGGATTATTTTGTAAATAACAAAAAGAAGAGTTAGTGGAGAAATTAGAATAGAGAAGGGAAGATGGAGAAGAGAAGATGGAGAAGAGGAGATGAAGATAGGAAGATGGAGAAGAGGAGATGGAGAAGAGAAGATAAAGAAAATAAGATTAGAATAGAGAAGGGAAGATGGAGAAGAGAAGATGGAGAAGAGGAGATGAAGATAGGAAGATGGAGAAGAGGAAATGGAGAAGAGAAGATAAAGAAAATAAGATGAGAATAGAGAAGGGAAGATGGAGATGAAGAAGAGAAATTAGAATGTGAGATAGAGATGGAGAAGGGAAGATGAAAATGAAGAAGAGTTAGTGGAGAAATTAGAATGGGAGATAGAGTTAATGGAAAAATTAGAATGGGAGATAGATGAGTGGTTTATAAAAGGAGGAAGAAGTGAGCTTAAGAGGGGAATTTTTTGGAGAGAAAATTTTGGATGTTTGAGAGAGTTTTGGGAGATTGAAGAAAAACTGGAGAGAAAAAAAAAATTGGAGAGATTTCAAGAGAAAAAAATTTTGAGAGAGAAAAATTCGCCGCCGTGGAACAAGCCTTGGCGACGCGACGGATTCATCTTCAACGAGCTCTAGGCGCATCAGCGTGTGCAATTATCTGGTAACTCAATTTTTCATGTTTAGATGACGAAATCTCGAAAATAAATATACTGAACATTCGTAGATGACTTCGAGATCTTCGATTTGATATATTATGGCGCGAAAATTGACGTCGTTTGCTATGTCAAAAGGGTCCCGAAATTGAAAGCAGAAATTTGGAAATATGGTGATCAGAACCTGAGATGGAATTTTTCTGATCTGACCTTTCACGCTAAATGATTTTCCATGGGTTATTCTAGACTTTGTTTCATAAAGACCTCTTCATGAAATTTCTTCATAAGATCTTAATGCATAACATATAAAAAATACAAAAATATTCATGCACGTTTCGTATTTTTAATGCATTTAATGAAATCATGCAATTCTGTTGGCGTCCTTGAGTCTGAGTATTTTTCTGTGCGTGGTCATATTGATTTGTAGTTATCTCATGTTTAGAGTCTTCTTTTGAAACTTCACAAAAAATGAAAGTTGTTCATTGGGGTCTTGTTTAGTAGACTGGAAAGTTTGGTGCATTAATTTTGAGATTTGAGTGTCCATTTAAGCTTAATCCTGAAATATGTCTGTTCTGTGAAATTTGTTTGTTTGCTGCTGAGCTCTCATGAAAGACCATTTTCTACACGAAAATGAGTGTCTCTTCAATAATAATGTAAAACATGAAAGTTGTCAAAGACACATTTTCCCATCCACATAAAAAATCTCAGAATTTTTACATACATTTCATTATTTCTTTTGTATTTTATGGTTACTGCTTTCTCCCTAAGAATGTTCATGGACAGTATGATTTAATTCGTATTTTTTGTGTTAATGCATTGGAAAATGTAAAAAAATGGTCTCAATGAAGTTTAATCAGCACATGTTAAACTCTCTTTGAGTTTTTGAATTGTCTTAACTCATTGGTGATTGTGCATGTCCGATTGGATAAGTTCATTATTTTCATTTGGCTTTCGGCCCGATGCTTTGAAGACTGGAGGATGACCGATGTCCATTCCGGTCCGTTTTGTTGTACTCTCGACCCACGAGACTTGGCGACGGGTGTTTGACCGATGTCCATTTCGGTCCATTTTTGTTGTATTCCCGATCATGTCTCGGGTTTTATTTAATTGGTCTGTAATTATTCACCCGACGAGTTGCGGGTTTTATTTTCACTGTCCTTAGGGTAGTTTTACTTTACTTACTCTCTCTTCACATCTTCATTTGCTTTGGGTGATTTTGCATTCTTTTATAATACATCCAAAATACAAAAAAAAAATGTAGAAAATCCAAAAAACCAAAAAAAAAATGGAAAATCTGAAAATACAAAAAATGCCATTCATGTGCATCTCATGTAGTATGTCTCATATATGTTTGTTATGTTATCCGTATGTTCGTATAGACATATCGTATTTGTTTGTTCTCGTATGCACGTCACGTACGCGACATTTGCAAATCCACATTTGTCTGTTATGATATGTTATTAACCCATGCATATTCATTCAGAAAAATCAAAAATTTCAAAATGAGGGTTTTATCCCCTCTTTTTCAAAAATGAGGGTTTTATCCTATCTTTTCAAAATGACGACTTTACCCTTTATGGGCAAAATCGAAATGTACGTATTTACATACACATATCACTATGCATGTCACATATATATGTCACGTATTTGTATGGTGTATGTATGCATGTTACATATCATATTCGTGCGTCTTCATACGCATGTCACATACGTATTCGTATTCGTCTATCCCCGCATGCATGTTGTATTCATACGCATGTCACGTACGCATATCATTCGCATGTCCACGTACGTATGTCCTTCGCATGTAACGCACGTATATGTATTCGTCTATCCCGTATGCATATTGTATTCATACATATGTCACGTACGTATGTCGTTCGCATGTCATGTACGTATGTCATTCGCACGTCACGCACGTATTCGTATTCGCATATCTACGTATTCGTATATCATATTCGTATGTCCGTATTTGTGTGTCGTATTTGTATGTCAACGTTTGCGTTCATACCCTTTATGCATTTCATTTTAAAGTGAAAACATAAAAAGAACACCTTACCAGGGTCTTAGGAATAAATTAAGTGAGAGTTGCCAAAATAGGATATCCATGAAATTAAGGTACCGAAAGGGCATTAGTTTTAATTAACTAGTGTAACCAAGTCCCCGAACTCATAATCTCTGGTTTGCAGGAGTAATTTAGTTCTCCCGCTAGATTACTTAGGTTTCTAATCAACCTACCAAAAATGATTAGTGGCGACTCCAAATTTTAAAACCATTTGAACAAAAAACCAAAATCGCGATTTGGTAGAGCTTGGGAGAGCTCGAACTAGGTTAGTTAATTTAATCAATTAATCTGGTAATCCATTAACCTAAAAAATGAATTATAGGTCGCGACACTAATGTCTGGTTTGATACAAGTCTGAGCATACATTAAACTCCCAACAACAGATGCGTAAGGAATATTTTTCATTTGCTGTCGTTCCAATTCAGTTTTCGGACATTGTATAAGGCTAAATTTGTCCCCTTTCTGGATTGGAACTATTCCTGCTGAACATTTGTCCATATTGAATCTCTTTAGAATTTTATTAATATAGACCTTTTGAGACAACCCTAACAATCCTTGTGATCTATCACGGAATATTTCTATTCCTATCACATATGTTGCCTCACCCAAATCTTTCATTTCAAAATTCTTTGAGAGAAATTTCTTGGTTTCATGTAGCAAACCAAGATCATTAACAGCAAGTAAAATGTCATCAACATACAGAACTATGTTGCGACCCTCCCGGGATTTTCCAGGGATCTCGAGGGAGCTAATAGATTACTAGGCCCATTGGGTATCTGGGCTTAGCTCGGGCCCTCCCAAGCCTGTACCAAATCGCGTTAGGAAAATTTAAATCGAGATCGACCTTAGTGTGGTTGGGTGACATGTGAATAGTGTGCATGCCATCGGAGTTGCCACCAATCATTTATTGGAGGATATGACTGGAAACCCCATCGAACGATTGGGAGAGATCGCCCGATTCTACGAAAACCAGAGATCTAGATTCGGGGACTTAGTTACGTCAACTCGCAAGTCGAAACCCTTTCGGTACCTAAATTAAATGATTTCCTAATCTAAAGAGTTTATGCAGGTGATATTGGGTAAGGTAAGCTCTGGAAGTCTGATGGGTTCATGCGAATGGGAGTTTCTATCCTATCAATCACAACCATAAAATAAATAGGCAACTAGGGAAATCACGTCGAAATCAGTCAATACAAATAAAAGGGAGTCTTAAAAGTCTAGGAAAAGCGCATCAATTTAGTTCCAGGATGGTTCGGGGTGACTTGGAATGGTTCGGGTCAGATTGCCCAGAGCGGTAAAACGGTCATTTTGGAAAGTTCGGAAATTCAAAAATGTGAAATTAGGTCAAACCAGTTGAATGTGGTTTTTCCCTAACTTTCACGATTTTTAGGAGTTTCTCTGATTGTTTTTTGAAATTTTTTGTAATTTTTCTGGAATTTTTTAGACTTCCTAAGAATTTTCTAAGGATTTTCCCTATTTTTGGAGATTTTTTCGAAATTTTTTTTTTGAGGATTTTCCTATGATGAATATTTTCCATATTTTCTGAATTTTGATTTTTGATTTCTGATATTTTTCCTATTTTTTCAGAATTTTCTAAGACTTTCTAGGGATTCTCCAATTTTTAGAAAATTTTCTATATTTTCTGGAATTCTTATTTTTAATTTTTTGATATTTTTCCTAATTTTTCAAAAAAATATTTTTTTTATATATGTTCTAACAATTTTTCTAATTTTTTAGGGTTTCTACGAATTTTCAGGATTTTCCTACTTATTTATCTTCTTTATTATTTTTTATTTATTTCCCGATAATTTCCGGATTTTTCTAAATTTTTACCAAATTTCAGAATTTTTTTTATCCTTATTTTTTGTATTTCTATTTTTTATTTTTATTTTATTATTCATTTGTTTATTATTATTTCTTTTATTGTTTATTTTTAATTATTTTCTAATTTTTCGGACCAGGTCGGGTCGACCCGGCCCGATCGACCCAAATTCTATCCAAAACCCAAGGATGAAACGACGCCGTTTTAGGATTTTTTTTTTTAGATTTTAGAAGCTTTTTATTTATTTTCATTCTATTCTTATTTAAATTATGCCTATTTCGATCCTACGGTCAAAGACTCGCCACGTGGCTCCATCTTGACCGATCATTGCTCATACTTAATCTTCGGTTGAGATCTAATCCAAAGACTCAATCTCCACCGTCCATTTTATTAATTCTTAAACTAATTATAAAATCTAAATTGATTTTTTAATTTTTAAAAATTCCGAGATCCAAACACGTGGCGCACTTTTAACCGTCTGATCTCGCTCTGTTATTTGACCTAATTGATTTGGAACATTCGAGCTGACGTGGACGCTACGTGGCGCCACGTCAGCGCCATCTGGACGATGACCTGGTCAACTTTCGTTGACCGGTCAGCGTCCTTACAAAGGAGATGATCGGAGCACTTCCGATCTCCGGTGGATTGGTCGGAGACTCGCCGGCGAACCCAAAAATGGTCAAATCTACGCCGAATGCTCTCAATCTTGTCTAGAACGCAATCTAATCCTCACTATCCTTCACATGCATGACTTCCTGGATTCAAAAACTACCCAAAATTGCCCATTTCAACCTTAGCGGAACGCTACTCCGGCAACAAATCCAGGCGAGCTATTCTAATATCAAACAAACAGCATAATACATCAAGAAGCACCACAAAAACATCAGAAGACTTAGCTGTATGATAGGAGGCGTTGATTCTGCGCAAAATGAGCTCACGAGCTCATAGCAGACCCAAGGGATTTCAAGACCGGCTCGGGCATTTTATGTGATGAGAATAAAAAACAGAAGCAAGTACGGAAATCAGCGTGACCCTAGGAGGGTTTTGAGCCAAGAATTGCGGAAAATAATAGAGAAACATAGGATTCGCCAAGCGAGCCCGAGCTTGAAGGCATCAATGGCAATTACCTCTTTTTACGACAAAACTTTGCGCGGAATGGCTCCCTTTGTTCCTCGTGCTATCAGGAAGCTCGTGGTGGTGACAATCGAGCTCGATTTCACTCATTCTCCTCTCAATCACCTCTCAAGACCCTCGGCCAAAACTCCCAAAAGTCCTGAAAAACAGAGCCCCTCTCCCCTTTTATACACACAATTCTCCACGCAATTCCCTCAACAAAATCCCCAAATCTCTCACTTTATCTTCGCCGAGCCAAACCCCCTAATCTGCCAAGATCTTCCAGGTTTTCCGCTCGAGAATCGGGCGGAATCAAGTTTGAATTTTTCCAGTCTCTGTGCAAATCTTCGCTCGGGGAAGATGGTGACAATATGGGTCGGGTCGGGTCAGATCCAGTCCGACCCAACCGACCCAAATCACTAATTTCCATCAAATTGATCCCAAAATTTTCGTTTTTTTTACAAAATTGACACTGAAATTAGATTTAGGGGCATTGCATCTACTTGAAAATTATATTTTCACCAGAAAGTTTCCATTATTTTCCCAAAATCCCTAAATTTTCAATTTGACCCGAGGACCCATTTTGCAAAATACAAAGTCTTAGCGTCCTTTTTTGCAAAAATTGAAACCACAAATGGATTGAGAAGGTAAAAAACTAGGGGGTGACGTCGCCCTATTTTTAATTTAGTCCCTAGACATTTTTTAATTTCATTTTTAGTGATTTTAGGGACTAAATTGAAAAATCAGAAATTGCATTTTGGTCCTTTTTAGCGAAATTGGGCGATTCCGAGGGCTTTTGAACTTGATTTTAATTTTAAAAAATAGAGGAGGATGACACGACTCTAAAAATACAAAAATGGAAAATTAAAAGGCTAAAATGGAATTTTTACAATTATTTAAATAATCCAAAAATTGAAAATTACAAAGAAACTCTAGATTCTAGACCTTATTTTTCAAACTTTATTCATCCAAAATGAAGAGAAAATTAAATTAAAAATATTGACTATTTTGGGTAATTTTCTGACTCGAAATGCCATTTTAATTAATTTTTTTTTATTATTTTCCTAATTTTTGAAAATATAAAAAATGCGAAAAATAAGGAAAATTATTTTTTGTCCAAAATTGGTTCCCTAGGCTAGGCTGAGGTTCCCAAAGTTGATTTTTCAATTTTCTCACTTTTTATTTATTTTTTATGAATTTTTAAAAATAAAATGCAGAAAAATATGAAATATAAGGAAAATTATTTTTTGCTCAAAACTGGTTCCCCAGGCCAAACCAAGGTCCCCAAAGTTAATTTTCTAATTTTATGAATTTTTATTGATTTTCTAAAAAAAATTTAAAAATAAAATTGGCCAAAAATTAAGTGTCAACAGCTGCCCCTCTTTGAGAGGGGTCTCGTGAGAGATCACTCTCAAAGACAAGACGACACTTGAGATCTAACCGACTCTATTGGGAAAATGAATGGTCGTGACATCCAACTCTAGTTTCCTCCTTGAAAGCTTAAGTCCAAATTTCATGCTGCTCGCTTTGATGTGGGGAGAGAGGGAGAAGAAAGAGTCAAAGGATTTACCTGGAACTTACCTGTTTGCCCCGCGTCGCCAGTGAATGTTCTAGAATGAAGGCCTAAGGATTCGTTTTAAGAGAACCTTAGGGTGATTGGAGTTGGACCCGTATGGTAGGTTACCCCGTGGTAGACTCCTAGTGAAAGGATTCTACTGATTAAAATTTAATTCAGATTTAACCCGTATGGTAGGTCACCCCATGGAAATGCCTGTAAGAAGGACTTTGTGCCTGTAGGAAGGACTTATGTGCCTATAAGAATGACTTGATGATGCCTGTAGGAAGGATTTTTGTGCATGTAGAGAGGACTTATGTGCCTGTAAGAAGGGCTTAGTGGTGCCTGTAGGAAGGACTTTTGCGAAGAAAGGTAATATTTCCCGAGGCTATCAGCTGCTATCCGTTCCGGAGGGTGAAAGCTCCGATGCTACTAACTGACGCACGCTCGCGGGAAAGGTGGTCACTGTATCTCTAAGTGGCGAGTCGCAAGCGTTCTGGGCTCCGATTCGAACTGTGCTTCGAGATACCTTAGAGGCGTATTCTTATCAAGGAGGGGAAATCAAATCTTTTCCGAGGCTATCGGCTGCTATCCGTTCCGGAGGGTGAAAACTCCGAGGTTACTAACTGACGCATACTCGTGGAGAAGGTGGTCATCGTATCTCTCAGCGGCGAGTCGTGAGTACTCTGGGCTCCGACTTGAGCTGAGCTTCGAGATACCTTAGAGGTCTATCATTGTCAAGGAGAGTCAAATCTTTTCCGAGGCTATCGGCTGCTATCCATTCCGGAGGGTGAAAGCTTCGAGGCTACTAATCGACGCACACTCGTGGAAAAGGCGGTCACCGTATCTCTCAGCAGCGAGTTGCGAGCACTCTAGGCTCCGACTCGAGCTGGGCTTCGAGATACCTTGGAGGCGTATTCCTATCATAGAGGATTCCAAGGGGGGAAATTAAATCTTCTGAAGCTGAAGGTTAGCGATCCAATCCGGAGGATGACAGCTTCGCGGCTACTAGCCTGTGAACACTTACAGAAAGATTTATCAAAGTCATCATGCATTTTGAGTCGTGAACTGTTTAGCTCCGAACTCAAATTAGACGCCTCTTTGTGATTTTTTTTAAATAAGGAGACCCGTGACGACGCTTTCGCGAATCGGAGGGGTGTTTAGACTTTGAAAATGACTTTGAATGTGAAAATCTTGTCTTGATATTATCCTGAGATTATGAAATCAAGAATCATATGGAAACTTTGATTTGAATTGTCTTACCAAGGAGGGTGCCATTTTGAGACTTGGGTGAAGCCAGAAAGCCTGTAAAAGCTCAAACCCAAATTATCTTACCAAGGAGGGTGCCATTCTGGGATCTGGATGGAATCAGAAAGCCTGCAAAAGCTCAAACCCAAATCGTCATACTGAAATGAACGAGCAAGAGGGTTTCTGACGTTTCGCATGTTCCAAGTTTTTTGGAATGAGTCATGCTCCTATGATTATCATCTATGCGCCATGCAAAATTTTTAGAATGTAAAGTGATGTCAAAGGTTACCCAAAGCATCTTGTCATATATCAAGCATGATAAAAAATCCCTTAGGAGGATGATTTTGAGTCAAATGATTTAAAATTGTCAAATGAGTTTGCTTAAGATATCAATTGAAGTACGTTCATCAAAGAGGGCTTCTCACTTATCTCTTCGAATGAGGTTTTGATTTTTATTCAGGAAGCACTCGAATTTTCTCTCGAACCTATGCTTAGTGTTTCGGAATTATTCGCAGTGCATACAATTTGATTGATCTGAAAGGTCTTTCAGAGGATTGTAATGTTGGGCTCGGTTAAAGGTTTGCAAATGGAACTCATAAACGAGTCAAGGCTCATGAACGAAAAGTCTTCATCATTCGCTTCGGGTTTACAAGTCAAGCACCCTGCAAAATGAGAGAGAAATAATCTTGCTCGTACTTCTTTGAGCGATGCTTAAAATCATTTAACTCTACGTTAACTCAAATGCCTTAATCTGAAAAGACTTTTATGGGTTGTAACGTAGGTTAGGATTGGGGATCAAAGGAGAAAAAGCTGATTTTGGCCCAAAAATATATGAGGAGGGTTTGATGTTGGTGATCACTGCAGATTTGCCACCCATATTAGTCTTCTCGGACAGTCTTCTAGGGACACCATCGTTGTATGAGGATAGTGCGAACTTTTGCTGATGTCGTCGCTTGAGGAGGGATATATTTCGCAACTTAACCCCTATGGAGAATTTTCTTTTGCAAACATTTTAAACTGAGTCTGCAAAACGGATGTACGAAATTTTGAAGACATTTGCAAATGGGCGGCCTTGCTTTTGACCGGCACTTTGCTCTTTTGATGCCTGGAATTGGCTTTTTTTGTTCTTCTTCTTCTTCTTTTTTTGCTAGATCCCGCCTTTTTCTCTTTTCTCTCTTTTTTTTTTACAAAAGAGTTTTCGAAGATTGTGACAAAACGCATGCAAATGAAAATTTGGTGCATTTGAAAAGTCAATTCATAAATCCCATGCAGAGCCGATTCTTCTGAGTTCCTCTGCTTTAAGACGGTGCCGTCTTCATCTTGGAATAGATAGTGATCGCCAATGGGGTTTTAAGAAACGAATATACAAGCTCAATTGGGCATGCAAAGGAGGAAAGTATGTAGGATAGAGAAGCGAATGCTTTTCGTCATTTTAAGGCACTTGAATTACCATATGAGGTTAAATGCAAAGACATGCCCGAAGATTGATATTAGTCCAAGCAAGAGAATTTCTAACCATTTACCTCATACTGTTGCTGGAACAGTCTTCGTCCGGCCCCAATGTAGGGTGGTTCTTTGACAAGGGTAAAGAAATGAAATTCGTCGCTCAAAGGGTTTGTCAATGGTCACCTGTAGTATTTAGGGTAGAGAAATAATTGCCTCTCGTCATCTCAATCCATGTAATTACTGCGAATAAATCCTACGTCCCTAAGTAAAGGTCTCCTCTGACCACTCAAGTGTGTGTAGGGACGTGTTTGGGTATGGTTTGCCTCTCATCATTTGAGGTACTCCAATTGATAAATCTCAAACGCCCTTATTTGGACATTCATTTCAATTTCATCAAAATTCAATCTCCATAGGGGATTATGATGCATGATGTATGTTTCAAACATGATTTGGATAACTTCAAAACTTTTTGAATCCCAAGGCGAATGAAGTTCTAAGCCGGATATTTTTCAAGATGTGGGCTCATCAAAACGTTTGCACATTATTTGAAAACATTATTGATTTTGTGAATTTTCTGATCCTTGGAATTCAAATGATATGATTTTGAAAATTTTAGATCATTAGGGAAGGGATACTTACCTGTCCGTTATGACGGAAGATTCCTATAAAAGTAAAAGGAAGTGTGTTAGTGTATGTCTTAAATTTTGAAGCAAATTGGAACAATACAACTTCACCCTTAATTATGCGTTCCAATCCGAATACAGTCGCATAAATTGTGGGAATCTGTAATCTCTCCCTTGTGGTGTTGAGTCCCTGTCAAGGTTAAAATGATGAGTTAGTATGTATTTCATATCCGGAATAAATTGGAACAATACCACCTTACTCTTGATTATGCAATCCAATCAAAAGAAAGAATGCATGGGTTATGAAAAATTATCTGTCTGGCAATGAATTTTTGGTGTGAGCCTGCTTCGAAAAGGCTCCTTCATCAAGTCGTGTCAAGTGTTGCCCATCGTTCTTCATCCTAAAAGCTATCATAGACATGACTTGTATTTGCTTGATGGTTGTGAATCCCTCTAGATGTGTTTGTTGAAGTTCTTGACGGTCGACAACTTTGAAATTTCATTCTGACCCTCTTTTATTTGAGTTTGAAAGATGTCGTTCGCGTATAAATCCTTGATCACATTGATGAATCATTTGCCCTAGTCAAGTGGCACTTACCTTGGTTGGGTAATACTTGCCCCAGCCAAACGGCTCAGTATATTTTCGCATTTTCTTGTAATCCCCTGTCCAATTTGGGATCTATTATTCGAAGTTTCCTCTTCACTTTTCACCTGCATGAAAAAATGAATGTTAGTCATATTTTGGATTTATTTGAGCATTTTAGGAACAAATACCCCCTTTTAATGTTGTCTTTCTGATTTTTGAGAACATCGCTCTTTTCAAACGCCTTGCCCCCAGTAAGGCATGTCTCGCTCTTCATCCCTTGAGGTCTTGGTGGTTTTGTCTTGATACATTTTCTTCATGGGGTATTGCTCTTCAAAATGTTTTCCCCCATGGTTTGATAACCCTGTATGAATAAAAAAGATATGTCAATTAAGGACCCTTCAGGTAATGAAAGATTTGGAGCGATGCCGCCTTACCCTTCATCCGAACTTGTGTCAACCTCCTCGAAAAGCGAAAATAGCTCACACTTATATGACCTACTATATGGTAATTAAGCGACTTTCTCAACCACCCTCGTCTTTGAAGTGTTTGACGTTTCTTTTCTATTTGGTCATTTGGTAGCATTGTTCTCCAAGTGCTTTACTTCCATTTGTCGCGTCTTTTCACCGAAAATGACGACTCAGTCTCGTTCTTTTCTTGGTTGGCCATGCAATCGCACTTGGACGACTTCCCTCATTTGTTGCCCCGATGTACTTCTTTGGTAGAATTGGGGGGGCTGCTTTCATTAAACTTTATTTGTTCATCTTCGATCACCATTTTTCTCATCATCTTGAGTAGTCGGCCATCTTCAACTTAGACCAAAAGGAATATACCGACATGTCAGACTATATATAGGATGTTTCCATTAGAACAATCACGTTTACCTTCTTGGAGCATCATTCTTGGAGATATCTGCACGAGTAAATGTATGAGCAACATTAAAGTTGATGCATAAATGTTTTGAAAAAGTCTTTTGAAGGACGTTTTCAACAGAAGAATTAAGAAATGGGGGAACTAGTCCTTATACCATCGGACATTCTCGTTCATGTAAAATTCATTTGAAAATTAGGAAGCATGCGGGAATCCGGGCCTCAAGTCTTTGAAAAGCGAAGACGGGTATCATCATTGGGCCGGTTTGGAATATTCCCGCATGTCCTTAATAAAACGTGCATATGCATCCACTAGAATGAAATGATAAGGTCATTTTACAAAGGGAGAATACCTTGGACCAACGGCTCAAGATCCAAGGCGTTCTTTCTTACAAGCATGAAAGGAAAAATGACAACAGAATTAACATAGCAAGGAATTGAAAATGCAACCCAAATATCTAGCACCCATGAAAAGGATTCGACGTAAGGGATCGAGGAAGATGGAGAAACTCCCTATATTGAGGGGCTTGGAGCCGAGCTTCGAGTTTTATCCAAATCCACCTTCGGGTCTCCTTGTTGGTTAAGTGGGAGATCTAGTTGATCGATGGGCGACAAGCTTTGCAAAGTAACTGTCTTTCGATCTAGCAAACCTTGAACTTTGTGCTTGAGAGGGAGGTAGTCATCAGTCGAGTGACCTATTTCACCCATGTGATACTCACAGCTCTTCGAGGGGTCATACCACGAACGGTGCTCAAGATTTCGTCGTGGAAAGTCTCTGCTAACTAAGCATCTTCTTTGCAAAATGGGTAAGATCTGAGATAGTGGTGCCAGTAATGGCGTGAACTGACGAGCAGGTCTCTACGTAGGTGGCCTAAGGGAGTACTAGTGACCTGCCCCAGGAGGTTGGAAATGAATAGCATTATGCCATGCTACGTCCCACGGGTATTGAACAGCAAATCCTGGATTATCACGTCTACGTTTCCTTTCTTCCTTGAAGGGTCCCAATCTTTCTGATAGAGCTTTACGTTTTACCGACCTGGTGGTACATGGAGGATTGGAAAATGATCGAGCTTTACTCTTTGAATTGACGAGAGTCAGCTCCTCTTGAGTCACCTTTTTCATAAGAGGTAAGGCCACAGTGTTTTGATTCATACCAGGCAATATTGCTTCGACCACCTCTATCGGCTCTTTATCTTTCGAAATAAGAAGATTTTTAGTGGAAGAATTTTCCCTGGTGGTTTTTTCATTACCCAAGATAGCTTCAATACGTTCGCCCATGGTGACGAGTTGATCAAATGACTCAAGAGCTGAGTCTAACATTCGGTTTCCATATTTAAGGGAAAGGGTTTTCAAAAACAAACCCATTAATTCTTTCTCTGTTACTTTTGAGCATTTTTAGGTGGCTAAGATTTTCCACCTCGTGGCATATGTTTTGAAAGATTCTCCCTCCTCCAATCTAGTGGAAACTAGGTCATCGCAAGAAAGCACGATGCAGTTGTCATCCTCATACTCCCGACGAAAAGCATCGATTAATTTTTCCCAGGTCTTTAAGGAATCGAACCTCCTCTCAATGTACCATTGCAAGATATGCCCAGCCAGACTTGTTTGATATGTCAGAATCATTTTTCGAACCAAGTAAGCCTTTAGATAGATCTTTGGGTGAGAAATATCGGCGTACTTTTCACATTCGAGGACTCGAAATTTCTCTGGGATTCTAATGATGGCATAACGAGGTAAATTTGTGGGGTCTTCGTCTTGTGTATCCAATTGTTGAGCCAGTTTCACCATGATATTAGTGAAGTGTTTATCTTGTTTGTCTTTTGACATATTTACGGGCTTTGTCAGGGTAACCTTATCATCAGCGGTTTGCGAGACTTCATCCCTCAAGTTGGATAGGCCTTCCTCGGCAACTTTGCCTTTATTGCTATCTATGGACTGCTTTGAGAGTTGTTAGAGGATGGTGAGGATTTGCTTGACGTCATTCTCGATATTGGTGATGCGATTCAATATTTTATCGTGATTAGTCTTTTTCGATTTTTGCCCTGTGCGAATGGCCGATGGTCGACGATCCATAATCTCCTGATTCCTGGTTTTTTTTATGAAGGTAGAATCACGTTAGGAGAAAAAGGGAAGCATAAATCCTTTCAATTTTATGCTTTCTTGTAATTAACAAAGATAAGAATTTTTACACAAGTCATAGCCTCATATGAAGAGTTCTTATCATTATTTTTCATAAGAAAGCATACCATTGAAAGGAATGTAATCCATGATAACTGCTTTTGATTAATTTTCAAGAAAATAAATGCAAAGTGCAATTTCAATGTGTCCTAAATTCAATAAACTATAGGACATCTAAATTAAAGCCGTTTACTAGAAACGGGAACAATTCGAGTATCCACTATTTGTTTGAATTTAGAACACATGAACGACTTTGACTAGTTATTATGGATTACATAGAAAAGTTAATTGGGGTAAGTACACTGCAAGTGCCATAACTTTTGTACGGCGCTCACTTGAGTGCCATAACTTTTTTTTCGTTCACTTGAGTGTCATAACTTTTAAAAATGGTTCGCTTGAGTGCTATTGCTTACGTGGACGCCGGAAAAGCTTATGTGCCAGTTGAAAAAGTTGACGTGGATACCGAAAAGATATGACGTGGCAGCCGAAAAAGCTGACGTGGCGGCCGGAAAAGGTGAAATGGCACTCAAGTGAACGATTTTTAAAAGTTATGGCACTCAAGTGAACAAAAAAAATGTTATGGCGCTCAAGTGAGCGCCGTACAAAAGTTATGGCACTTATGGTAGACTTACCCCAAAGTTAATTATGCGAAATGAGATGATATATGCATGAACCATTCAATTTCATATTTCTTTTTGGTGAAATAAGGGTTAAGCACTCTTATTTAACCAAAGGAGGTATAATAGAGAGTCTTAAACCAAATTTCTCTCAAAGGGAATTATACAATTGACTGGGATCACTCGAGTGATTAGAATGAAAACCACTGTTACACCCATCTAGTAAAATATCTAGTGCAGACAGAATATTATAGATACACCTCAAAAGATCCCTAATACATTAAATCTAACGAGATGAGATAGAAATGATTCTCATATGAGAAAATTCGGAGTACAAAGTTTAGAGATGAAATCTGCAATAAATGGATGTGATAACCCCTGAGGACGCCCCAAGTCAGATCGCAAGTCGTCTGGTTGAAATCAGATCTCCTCAAACTGGCATATGCGTCCTTCCATCTTGGAGCTCTCTCCTACAGACGAATCGGCATGTTTCAAAGGGCTCCATGTTGGCGTTGTGGCTTGGAAAGCTTCTTTGCTCTCTTGTGGTTATCTCGAGAATTATGACATGACTTAGGGGAATCATCCTTCTATTCTAAAAATGGCTTTCAGACCAATCACTCAAATGATAATTTTTCCACGATGTGTATGGTATGTAGAATTTAAAGCGAATGTGAATAAATTAAAGGTTAAAGGTAGGAAAACCTTACCAACCAGACTCTTTTTATTCTTGGTTTTAGGTATACCAACTGACCAATTCACATGCGCATGAGACAAGTGAGGGATTGACTCTAGAAAATAAAAGAAGGGACAGGGTATGGACCTAAAAGGCTCCCACTATCTGATTCGATGACTTTGCCTACAAGCGCAATCGAACGTCAAGTGGGAAGAATCATCAATTCAGATAGCGAGCGGGATCGAATATGGTCAACCCAGGCGCAATCGAACGCTAGGGCTTTGCATATCGATCCCTATCTATGGCAACCTAAGAAGAGTGTTTCGCGGCTTGGGTTTAGGCGCTTGTGTGTGCAAGTGTCGTGATCCTCAAAGTATGCAGAACATACACAACAGTTGATATCAAACAACGCTTCTAGATTGCAGAAAATAGACAAACAATCCCAAGCTCCAACCCTGCATAAAACACGTCAGCAATCACTCCACCCCTTATAACTCCCATCTGCAAGAACGTTTAACACATTGTTAGTGGACTTATCTCACATTCAAGAGCGCCTGCAGAAAAGTATGTTAGAAAACACCCAACTTTTTAATCAGCTCAAGTCCTCTAATGGGTTAAACTAATTCCCCAGCAGAGTCGCCAGTTTGTCGCGACCCTCTCGAGATTTTCCAGGGATCCCGAGGGAGCTAATAGATTGCTAGGCCCATTAGGTATCTGGGCTTAGCTCGGGCCCTCCCGAGCCCGTACCAAATCGTGTCAGGAAAATTTAAATCGAGAATGACCTTAGTGTGGTCGGGTGACATGTGAATAGTGTGCATGTCATCGGAGTCGCCACCAATCATTTATTGGAGGGTATGATTGGAAACCCCATCGAACAATTGGGAGAGATCGCCCAATCCTACGAAAACCAGAGATCTAGATTCGGGGACTTAGTTACGTCAACCCGCAAGTCGACACCCTTTCGGTACCTAAGTTAAATGATTTCCTAATTTAAAGAGTTTATGCAGGCGATATTGGGTAAGGTAAGCTCTGGAAGTCTGATGGGTTCATGCGAATGGGAGTTTCTATCATATCAATCACAACCATAAAATAAATACGCAACTAGGGAAATCACGTCGAAATCAGTCAATACAAATAAAAGAGAGTCTTAAAAGTCTAGGAAAAGCGCATCAATTTAGTTCCAGGATGGTTCGGGGTGATTTGGAATGGTTCGGGTTAGATTGACCAGAGGGGCAAAACGGTCATTTTGGAAAGTTCGGAAATTCAAAAATATGAAATTAGGTCAAACCAGTTGAATGTGATTTTTCCCTAACTTTCACGATTTTTAGGAGTTTCTCTGATTTTTTTTGAAATTTTTTGTAATTTTTCTAGAATGTTTTAGACTTCCTAAGAATTTTCTAAGGATTTTCCCTATTTTTGGAGATTTTTTCGGAATTTTTTTTTGAGGATTTTCCTATGATGAATATTTTCCATATTTTCTGAATTTTGATTTTTGATTTCTGATAATTTTCCTATTTTTTTCAGGATTTTCTAGACTTTCTAGGGATTCTCCAATTTTTAGAATATTTTCTATATTTTCTGGAATTTTTATTTTTAATTTTCTGATATTTTTCCTAATTTTTCAAAATTTTTTTTATATGTTCTAACAATTTTTCTAATTTTTTAGGGTTTCTATGAATTTTCACGATTTTCCTATTTATTTATCTTCTTTATTATTTTTTATTTATTTCCTGATAATTTCCGGATTTTTCTAAATTTTTACCAAATTTCAGAATTTTTTTTATCTTTATTTTTTGTATTTCTATTTTGTATTTTTATTTTATTATTCATTTGTTTATTATTATTTCTTTTATTGTTTATTTTTAATTATTTTCTAATTTTTCGGACCGGGTCGGGTCGACCCGGCCCGATCGACCCAAATTCTATCCGAAACCCAAGGATGAAACGACGCTGTTTTAGGATTTTTTTTTTTTCAGATTTTAGAAGCTTTTTATTTATTTTCATTCTATTCTTATTTAAATTATGCCTATTTCGATCCTACGGTCAAAGACTCGCCACGTGGCTCCATCCTGACCGATTATTGCTCATACTTAATCTTTGGTTGAGATCTAATCCAAAGACTCAATCTCCACCGTCCATTTTATTAATTCTTAAACTAATTATAAAATCTAAATTGATTTTTTATTTTAAAAATTCCGAGATCCAAACACGTGGCGCACTTTTAAACATCTGTTCTCGCTCTGTTATTTGACCTAATTGATTTGGAACATTCCAGCTGACGTGGACGCTACGTGGCGCCACGTCAGCGCCTTCTGGACGTTGACCTGGTCAACTTTCGTTGACCGGTCAGCGTCCTTACGAAGGAGATGATCGGAGCACTTCCGATCTCTGGCGGATTGGTCGGAGACTCGCCGGCGAACCCAAAAAGGGTCAAATCTACGCCGAATGCTCTCGATCTTGTCTAGAACGCAATCTAATCCTCACTATCCTTCACATGCATGACTTCCTGGATTCAAAAACTACCCAAAATTGCCCATTTCAACCTTGGCGGAACGCTACTCCGGCGACGAATCCAGGCGAGCTATTCTAATATCAAACAAACAGCATAATACATCGAGAAGCACCACAGAAACATCAGAAGACTTAGCTGTATGATGGGAGGCGTTGATTCTGCGCAAAATGAGCTCACGAGCTCATAGCAGACCCAAGGGATTTCAAGACCGGCTCGGGCGTTTTATGTGATGAGAATAAAAAACAGAAGCAAGTACGGAAATCAGCGTGACCCCAGGAGGGTTTTGAGCCAAGAATTGTGGAAACTAATAGAGAAACATAGGATTCGCCATGGGAGCTCGAGCTTGAAGGCATCAATGGCAATTACCTCTTTTTACGACAAAACTTCGTGCGAAATGGCTCCCTTTGCTCCTCCTGCTATCAGGAAGCTCGTGGTGGTGACAATCGAGCTCGATTTCACTCATTCTCCTCTCAATCACCTCTCAAGACCCTCGGCCAAAACTCCCAAAAGTCCTGAAAAACAGAGCCCCTCTCCCCTTTTATACACGCAATTCTCCACGCAATTCCCTCAACAAAATCCCCAAATCTCTCACTTTATCTTCGCTGAGCCAAACCCCATAATCTGCCAAGATCTTCCAGGTTTTCCGCTCGAGAATCGGGCGGAATCAAGTTTGAATTTTTCTAGTCTCTATGCAAATCTTCGCTCGGGGAAGATGGTGACAATATGGGTCGGGTCGGGTCAGATCCAGTCCGACCCGACCGACCCAAATTACTAATTTCCATCAAATTGATCCCAAAATTTTCATTTTTTTTGCAAAATTGACACTGAAATTAGATTTAGGGGCATTGCATCTACTTGAAAATTATATTTTCACCAGAAATTTTCCATTATTTTCCCAAAATCCCTAAATTTTCAATTTGACCCGATGACCCATTTTGCAAAATACAAAGTCTTAGCGTTCTTTTTTGCAAAAATTGAAACCACTAATGGATTCAGAAGGTCAAAAACTAGGGGGTGACGTCGCCCTATTTTCAATTTAGTCCCTAGACAATTTTAAATTTCATTTTTAGTGATTTTAGGGACTAAATTGAAAAATCAGAAATTGCATTTTGGTCCTTTTTAGCGAATTGGGCGATTCCGAGGGCTTTTGGACTTGATTTTAATTTTAAAAAATAGAGGAGGATGACAAGACTCTAAAAATACAAAAAAAGGAAAATTAAAAGGCTAAAATGGAATTTTTACAATTATTTAAATAATCCAAAAATTGAAAATTACAAAGAAACTCTAGATTCTAGACCTTATTTTTCAAACTTTATTCATCCAAAATGAAGAGAAAATTAAATTAAAAATATTGACTATTTTTGGGTAATTTTCTGACTCGAAATGCCATTTTAATTAATTTTGTTTATTATTTTCCTAATTTTTGAAAATATAAAAAATGCGAAAAATAAGGAAAATTATTTTTTGTCCAAAATTGGTTCCCTAGACTAGGCTGAGGTCCCAAAAGTTGGTTTTTCAATTTTCTCACTTTTTATTTATTTTTTATGAATTTTTGAAAATAAAATGCAGAAAAATATGAAATATAATGAAAATTATTTTTTGCTCAAAACTTGTTCCCCAGGCCAAACCAAGGTCCGCAAAGTTAATTTTTTAATTTTATGAATTTTTATGGATTTTCTAAAAAAAATTTAAAAAATAAAATTGGCCAAAAATCAAGTGTCAACAAACTAGAAAAATAAACTTGCTCCCACTGATCTTCATATATATACACCGATCAATGGTGTTTTCATTAAATCCAAAAGAGGTTATGTTATTATTGAACTTGAGATACTATTGTCGGGAAGCTTGTTTAAGTCCATATATTGATTTCTTTAATTTACATACCATGTGTTCCTTTCCTTTAACTGAAAAGCCTTCGGGTTGGTCCATATAAACCTCTTCCTCTAAATTTCCATTAAGAAAGACATTTTTCACATCCATTTGGTGTAACTCTAAATCATAATGAGTCACCAAAGCCAAAATGATTCTAAGTGAGTCTTTCTTAGAGACTGGTGAAAAAGTCTCCTTATAATCAATGCCTTCTTTTGAGTAAAACCTTTAGCAACTAGTCTGGCCTTATATCGTTCAATATCACCTTTTGAGTCGCGTTTGGTCTTAAAGACCCATTTACACCCGACCCTTTTACATCCTTTAGGTAACTCGACAATATCCCAGACTTGATTCTGATCCATAGATTTTAACTCTTCTTTCATGGCATCAAACCACTTTGTAGAATCACCACATTCCATGGCCTATGAAAATGAACCTGGATCATTACCAATTCCTAAGTTAATTTCTGACTCTTGTAGATAAACCACGTAGTCATCAAAAATAGCTGACTTCCTATTTCTTTGAGGTCTTCTTAATGCTATTTCTTGTGGCTCAACTACTGTAGTAGTAGGTTCATTGTTAACATGTTCATTATGGGGAGTTTGATCATTTATTTGTTGTTCTTGATTATTGTTTGGTGGAACAATAATATCAGGAACAACAATTTTAGAAGTTTTGGATAAAGGAACATTCACCCTAACTTCTTGAATGCAAGCATCACGCATTCTTTCACTCCCACTGATGTCGCCATTCTCAATGAATCTAGCGTTTCCAGATTCAACAATTCTCGTACCATGATTAGGATAGTAAAATCTGTCACACCCCGAATCCTAATCGGGCACACGGCATCCCGCTCCTGCGGAAGATTCTCACTTCGCTCGTCCAGTTTACGATGCACGACGGCCCAGGGAATCCTTTCGTTGCAACCAGACGATGCGTCCTTCATCGAAATCTCGTACCTGCGGAAACGTGCCTCCTAACCATACATGCATACATACAAAACGGTGGGGTAGTACGAACAGAATAAACACGAACAACAAAACATATATACATATCATAACATCAGCGTTAGGTACAGACCCCTAAAAAGAAACCACAAAGTACAGTCAAACCTACGCTCTCACTAACATCAAAATACTAGACCAACATCGGGGACTCAGTCCTCCTCAGGCTCCTCCTCGGAATCCTCCACGGGGTCCTCTTCTGGATCCTCCTCATCGGTATCCATGGCATCGCCCTCCTCGTGGCCGTCAATCTCTGAACGTCTAGGAGACGGCAACTCCTGCACCGGGTCGGGGTCGATCACCTGGCCTCCATACTCGGCAGGCTACAGCCAGAATGGGTCCTCCTCCATGGGTATCGGAGAGTCTCGCTGCGGTCCCTTAAAGCTATGAAGGCCCTCTCTAAACCACGCCTCGAACCTATGGGGTACAAGGTAGGGTCCACCCTGATCTACTAGTACAGTCGTAACGTGCCTATGCTATAGCGTAGCATGCATATCAAAATGGAGGGTGATCTGAGTATCCATCTGAATCGGCAGTCCAAAAAGTATCGGGGGTGCAGCCATCACTGGCGTCCAGGATCTGAAAAGGAAGGTAACCACCACAAGTGAGTCGAGGACTCAGCAAGCTCACCACTAATCCTAGCGTAGGGTAGGGTATACCGGAGGGGTCGGTCCTATCCAGTAAACTAGGGTTGTGGTCCAAGGTTCTGGTACTCTCGGTCTCCCTAGTTACCAAGTCCCAACGTACAACATAACATATAGCGCATAGCAATGCAGTTCGTACAAATAGACGGGTAATACAAACAATCAACCAAGATGCCATATGTAATGATGCACGCCTCAAACGGCCATTTCAGATCCCACGGATCATGCTCGGGCCTCAACCGGCCATAACGGATCGAGTCCGCCTATCACTCCAAATCCCATCAAGGCACATCCAACAATGCCATCCGGCTAATGTCACAACCGCGTCCTCTGACGCCTTACGTTGGCTACTCCCTTGTCCCTCCATTTCCCCCACGTAACACGCATCTGGGGCTCATTCTCATGTCACATCTCTGGTGACTCATGCAATGTTTTCAATAAATGCGGGACCCAAAAGATTGCAACAGCAGTTCAGTCACAGAGCATGCATGCAATAGTACATAAGCACAGGAACAGGGCCCATCGAAGAATCGTACGAATAACCCACTACGTTTAGCAGAACGGCATCGCAAAGGCCCAAGGCTCTACGATCAGTTCCTTAAACGAAAGTTCAATCGTGACTAACGTTAACTCAAGAACCCAATAAATGGAAACTCAATCCAGTTAAACCCATAACCCATCTTAGTCCCAGGGGATTAGTAACCCATATTCAACATCTTAATCGTCTTTCGTTCCGATGAATTAGGGTTAGCTTGGTTTGGGGTTCAGTTAATTAGTTCGGGTCAGTGAATATATAATTAGTCCCAGGGGTTCAGTTCAGGATTTAAGGCCCATAATTTATCCCTTACAGTAAATATATAATTCGGCCCACTATTATCTTAAATTCGTGCAAGGCCCAGGCCCAATTTTAAAGATTAACCTATTGAGCCCGATTCGACTAATTTAGGCCCAATTTGCTGTCCTAAGCCCATATACATTATTAGGCATCATATTTAATATTCTAAATTACAATTCGGCCCCAATTAGTCTAAATTTTTGTCCATTAAAGCCCACAATACAATTAGGGTCCAATTGAATTAGTTTAGGTCCATTTAGCTTAGAATTTGGACCCCCAAGCCCAATTACCCATTTTGGCCCATTAATCCACGCCTAACTCATTATGGCAGCCCATATTTGATGGTTATAAGGCCCAATTTGTCTAATAAATTTGTCCATTAGCCTACCCATTAGAGTATCTAGGCCTGATAGCTTATACAAGGTTAATTTTGCATAGTTTTAAGCCCTCGAGCCCATCAACCGTACACGGCCCACCTCTAGCACGCCTATCCCATACATTGCAGCGCACACTTAACATTTCTAAGCCAAATTTGCATGCCAACAGCCCCCCCTCAAGTTTCGCCCAAACGAAGTTCCCATGAGTTGACTTAATGTGCATTTCACAAAATCGTTCAATTTATGCCTAAACCGAAATCACTAACCCTTCCATACACCATACCACACTCAAATACATCTAGCCTAAGCCAAGGTTAGTGGTAGAGCTTACCAAAACGAGTTGGATTTGTGGCGACAACGACGGAGGGTACCGGACGGCTCAAGGTGGGTCTCTCGGCCTACAAGGGGAATCGGGTTGGCTCGGTCATTGAGCGAGGTCAAGGGACCGTGGAAAGGAGAGAGAGATGAGTTAGGAGGCTTACCGAAGTGGGTACCGGGCTGGTGGAAGCGGTGCAGCGGCGAAAGGGCGGACGGTGGCCGGTGCTCTTCTCGGGCGGACAAAACCGAGAGAGGTAGAGAGGGAATGAGGTTAGCTCGGCTCAACCAAGGACTAAATGGCCACGGAAAAGAGAAGGTGAGGAACTAAGGAGACTCACCAAGGGCGTTGGAGGGTCGGACGGTGGCGGCTAGGCGACGGCAAGGGCGGCACGGTGTTGGAGGCGGCTTCGGGCGGACGAAGCAAGGAGGAGGAGAGGAAGAAGAAGATGGCGTGAGGGAGAGGGGAGGAGGATGGTGTTTCGGCCGAATGGGAGAATGAGGGAGGAGAGAGAGTGTGGAGGCTTAATAACACATAAGAGACAAAATGGAAAATGGAGATAGTGGAGTGGTTAGAGGGGTAATAGTGTTTAGGATGTGACTTGTACTTGACAAGTTGATGGATGGATTTGATGGATTGACATGCCTTGGAAATTGTGCCATGATGTGATTGATTGATTGACAAGACCTTCGATTGATTTGACGACTGATTTGACTTGCCTCGATTTGCGTGCCAAATGCACCGATCGGGTCCCGAGTGCGAACGAATTTCAGATAAGATTTGATTTCGATTTACCGAATCTACTCTCAAAAATCCTAATTCAACTAATTCTAAGGACTGAGCATTTACCGAGGGCATTTCGGTAATTTTCCAATCACGTCTTGCTTCGCGACGTACACCGGCTGTCTGCCATTCTGGCGACATTTCTGAAACTGACTTCTTTTCTTAATTGTGTTCATCTTACTAATTCGATAGTCCGAAGTCGGATTTCATTTCGTGGTCAATTTCATTAAATAGCGACTCTGTCTCTGCCTCAGACCAACGGGCGGCTGTTTGGGAAATTCTTCCCAGATAGCCTTTCCCCTTCGGTTAGTCATCCTAGAGTAGCTAATCCTGAGTGAGCGTCGAACATAGTGTATTAGCGAAGTATTTCCATTCATTTAGAAATTCCGATAATTGGGTCGAATTTTCAGACTGTCACAATTCTTCCCTCCTTATAAAAATTTCGTCCTCGAAATTTACAATCCACCAATCCTTACAACGAAACTGAAATTACACTGGCTACTCAAACAGATACGGGTACTTCTTCTTTATCTCGTTCTCACTCTCCCAAGTCGCTCCTTCAGTCCCATGATGCTCCCAGATAACCTTGACCAGCAGTATCGTCTCGTTCCTCAAGGCCTGCTCCTTACGATCTTCAATTCTTACTGGCCTTTCCACGTACGAGACGCGGTTATCCATTTCAATGACTTCATGATCGAGTATATGGCTAGGGTCCGGCTCGTACTTCCGGAGCATCGACACATGAAACACGTTATGGATCTGCGACAAGCTCGGCGGCAGTGCTAGACGATAAGCCAGTGTCCCGATCTTCTCCAAAATCTCGAATGGCCCAACAAATCTCCGACTCAATTTTCCTTTCTTGCCAAACCGAGATAGTCCTCGTATCGGCGACACCTTTAAATAGACGTGATCTCCAACTTGAAATTCCAATGGCTTACGTCTCTTGTCTGCGTAGCTTTTCTGCCTGCTCTGAGCAGTTCTCAGTCTGTCCCTGATCACTTTAACTGCCTCAACTGATTGCTGAACTAACTCCGGGCCTGTTATGCTTTTCTCACCAACCTCGTCCCAGCAAACCGGAGTTCTGCAGGCCCTTCCATACAGTGCCTCAAACGGTGCCATTCTGATACTCTGCTGATAACTGTTGTTGTAGGTAAACTCCACCAAGTGTAACTGCTCCTCCCAGCCTCCCTTGAAATCAATTACACACGCCCTCAGCATGTTCTCTAGAGTCTGTATAGTCCTTTCCGACTGACCGTCTGTCTGAGGATGGTAGGCTGTACTGAATCTCAACTCGGTTCCCAAAGCACCCTGCAAACTCTTCTAAAACGTAGCTGTGAAACGAGGATCTCTGTCTGATACAATACTTACTGGTACCCCATGCAATCTCACGATCTGCCTCACGTACAATTCAACCAACTTCTCCAAGGTCGAGTCCTTTCGTACTGCAATGAAATGAGCTGATTTCGTCAGTCTATCCACTACAACCCATATCGAGTCATTGCCTCTCTGACTTCTTGGCAATCATGTCACGAAATCCATAGTGACATGCTCCCACTTCCACTTTGGGATTTCCAGGGGTTGCAGTAATCCCCCAGGCTTGCAATGCTGCGTCTTCACTTGTTGACACGTCAGACACTTAGCTACATGCTTAGCCACATCCACCTTCATTCCATTCCACCAATAGTGCTGACGCAAATTCTGATACATCTTCGTACTCCCTGGATGAATATTGTAGTTACTTCTGTACGCCTCAGACAAAATCCTTTCCTTCAGCTCTTCATCATTTGGCACGCACAAGCGTCCTCTAAACTTCAATATTCCATCAGCAGTTACTTGGAACTCAGCCTTCCTCTCATCTGCATTCATCGATATAATCTTCTGGATATTTGGGTCTGTGGATTGCAGCTCTTTGATCCTCAGCTGAATCTCTGGTTCGATCTGCAATGTAGCCATCAGACTTGAGAGGTTTCCTACCTCGACCTTGAACTCAGAATCTCTGATTTCCTCCAGTAATGTCCACTCCTTGACCATCATATGCGCAATGCTTGACTTCCTACTCAGAGCATCCGCCACTTTATTCGCCTTTCCTGGATAGTACAGAATATCACAGTCGTAGTCCTTCAACAGCTCCATCCAACGACGTTGCCTCATGTTCAGTTCTTTTTGCGAAAACAAATACTTCAAACTTTGATGATCAGTGTAGATCTGAAATTTCTCTCCCACCAAATAATGCCTCCAAATCTTCAGTGCGAACACTATGGCGGCTAACTCCAAGTCGTGCGTTGGGTAGTTCATCTCATGCGGCCTTAACTGTCGAGATGCATAAGCTACTACTCGTCCATGCTGCATCAAGACACATCCCAATCCTCTTAATGACGCATCATTGTATATCTCAAATCCTCCAGGTCCAGACGGGATGGTTAACACTGGTGCGGAGGTTAATCGATTCTTCAACTCCTGAAAACTTTCCTCGCACTTCTTGGTCCATTTAAACCTTGTTTCCTTCTTCAACAAATGGTCAGAGGGGACGCTATCACCGAAAACCTTTCCACAAAGCGTCTGTAGTAGCCAGCCAATCCAAGAAAACTTCGTACTTCAGTCACGGTTGTTGGCCTCGGCCACTTCTCCACAGCCTCAATCTTCGTTGGATCCACTGATATTCCTTCTCCAGATACTATGTGTCCAAGGAATGCCACTCTGCTTAACCAGAACTCACACTTGCTAAACTTCGCATACAGCGAGTGTTCCCTTAACGTCTGCAGGACAATCCTTAAGTGTTCCTCGTGGTCCTCAGAACTCTTCGAATACACCAAAATGTCATCAATGAAGACTATCAGGAACTGATCCAGAAACTCCTTGAACACTCGATTCATCATATCCATAAATGCTGCTGGGGCGTTCGTCAATCCAAACGGCATAACTGTGAACTCGTAGTGCCCATACCTCGTCCTAAAGGCAGTCTTAGGCACGTCCTCCTTCTTAATCCTCAATTGGTGATAGCCTGTCCTTAGGTCTATCTTGGAGAACACACATGCGCCTTGAAGTTGGTCAAACAGGTAATCAATCCTTGGCAGAGGATACTTGTTCTTGATCGTCACTTGGTTCAGCTGCCTGTAGTCGATACACAGTCTTAGCGATCCGTCCTTCTTCTTAACAAATAGAACCGGAGCTCCCCATGGCAAAGCACTGGGACGGATAAATCCTTTATCCAATAGCTCTTGCATTTGTACCTTCAACTCCTTTAGCTCAGACAACGACATCCTATACGGTGCTTTCGAGATCGGCTCTGTTCCAGGTACCAACTCAATCACAAACTCTACGTCTCGTTCTGGTGGCAAACTAGGCAATTCTTGAGGAAATACATCCGGGTACTCTCTCACTACAGGCACTTCCTCCAACTTTACCTCTTGAGCAGTCGAATCTGACACTGATGCCAAAAATCCCAGACAACCCTCGTCCATCAATTTGGTCGCCTCTAACGACGAGATCCAAGGAATCGACGTTCCTCCTCGATTTCCCCTAAATTCATACCCAGGGTGACCTACTGGGTTTAGCTGTACCATACTCCTACCACAGTCTATTACTACCCCATGTCTAACCAACCAATCCATGCCAACAATTACGTCGAAATCATATATAGGCAACACAGCTAAATCGATCTCTTCCTCTCTATCGCCCAGAACTAACTTACACCCCTTACATCCTAACGCAACAATCACTCTATCCTTTAACGGGGTGGTTACATGCAAGGTCATATCCAACGGCTTAACATTCATCCCAGATAACTCAGTAAAACGTGCAGATACGAAGGAGTGCGACGCTCCCGGATCAAACAAAGCATAAGCAGCATGACCACAGAGAGAGACGGTACCTGTGATCACCCCTGGTGCGTTCTCAGCGTCCTTTCGCGCCACTGCGTAGACTTGTCCCTGAGCAGGTAGACGGTTTTGGTTCCCCTGAGGAGCATTCGCCATCTGCGGCTGCTGCTGCGGCTGGAACGGGGGTCTCGGGCCTCTTTTCGGGTAGTTCCTCAGAATATGCCCCATCTGTCCACATCCAAAGTAGCCTCCAGTCTTCCTTGGGCAAGGGCTGTTCCCATGCCTCCTACCACAGTCACGGCAGTTCTGATTCCCAGAGTGTGACGGTTTTCCCAGAGTCCTTCTCGCAGGTGGAATGAACCTGCGGTTGTCCTTCATTGGCCTCTTGCCAAAATCTCTGAAGTTCTTCCCTGGCACAAACCACGATCCAGATGCGGCAGCCTTCTCTTGCAGGTCTCGCTCTATCGCTAGTGCTCGCTCATAAATCTCATTATAGTCCCTCAGTCCTGTGGCGATTATCATACTCTTCAGTTCAGGTCTCAAGCCTTCTCTGAATCTTCTGGCCTTGTCCCACGGATCCTCAATCAGTCTTCGAGCAAACTTGGACAATCTGGAAAACTCACCCTCGTACTGATCCACGGTCATAGACCCTTGGTGAAGCCTGATGAACTCTTCCATTTTCCTTTCTTGGGCTGCCTTAGAGAAATACTTTCCATTAAATGCTGCACAGAAAGCAGCCCAGTTTAGCCTCATGCCATCCGGAAAGACTCGCCCTCTGGTGGCCTTCCACCAGTCATCCGCAGTACCTTGGAGCTGATAAATTGCCAACGAAACCTTTTCCTCATCAGAACAACCCAACACGGTGAAAGTCTTCTCAAGCTGTTCGATCCACAGGGCAGCCACTTCGGGACCACCACTACCATTAAACTTCGACGGCTGCAACTTCAGAAACTGTTCCACGATATGATGAGGCTGACGTCCTCTATTACCATGCCCATTGCCTCTATTGGCTCCATTCGCAGCGGCCAAGGAGGCCTCATCTGCTTGGGCTACAGTGGCAGCTCTCTCAGCAACTTGCCTGCCATCAAGTTACTCACTTCAGTTAGGACTCTCATCATCTCTTCGATCCTAGGATCTCCTTCAGGCTTAGGAGCCCTCGAGCTCGATGCACCAGCAGTCGGTCTTCTGCCCCTATTGCTCATCCTTGCTAATCACTCACACCTAAAACAAACGAAATTCCCACTCAGGAATTCGAAATTCTAAATCTAGCAACCAAGCTTTCGCCTACTGTCGCATCCATTGACATGTATATGCATGGAAATAGTCGCTGCAGCTTAAATGCAGTTGAACCCAGTTGACGTCCTCTAGGCTACTCTGTTCGCCGCCTCAACTAGAAGCCTGTCGGGAGCCGCTTCCTTGATCAGGTCTCTGCCCCGGCGACCACTCCCCGCCCTCCTCGTTTCTTGGTGCGAACAGTTGTCCCAGGTTACCCACAGACAGAGAGAATCCCATTCCACGTGTCCCATACCACGCTTCATTACAGTTTTTAGACGTCCCGTCAATCCCGTCCCATACCAGGCTGACGGTTACCAAATCCAATAACATGAGATGCATGTATTTTCCAAACCCAAATCTCATTTTTCAAGCAATGTCGGTTTCTGAATCGTTTCGTTTTCGATGCAGTGCAATGCATGATGGTCAAGCAGCGCGCGACAGCCGACTAGGCATACAAACACAAGCAGCACCTAATAAGTTAACTACTCAGCAATCAGCAATCAAGCGCCCTACTCATGGAGCTCTGCCTTAGAACCTTACCTCAGGTCCTGACGCACCTGCAACTTAGCTCAGAATACCTCTGCCTTAGTCTACTCTAGGCAACCAATCGAACTAAGCATTCACATGCGCCAATCAATTCATGCATTGTACCCCTTTCCTATCCTTTAGTCTAGAGTCTGTCTATCTAACTACCCCAAAGTCAACATCCTTATCACTCCAAAACCTCGAACGGTCTCGTATCGAGCTGACCTTGCTCTAATACCACTCGAACGGGGATATCACACCCCGAACACTAATCGGGCACACGGCATCCCGCTCCTGCGGAAGATTCTCACTTCGCTCGTCCAGTTTACGATGCACGACGGCCCGGGGAATCCTTTCGTCGCAACCAGACGATGCGTCCTTCATCGAAATCTCGTACCTGCGGAAACGTGCCTCCTAACCATACATGCATACATACAAAACGGTGGGGTAGTACGAACAGAATAAACACGAACAACAAAACATATATACATATCATAACATCAGCGTTAGGTACAGACCCCCAAAAAGAAACCACAAAGTACAGTCAAACCAACGCTCTCACTAACATCAAAATACTAGACCAGCATCGGGGACTCAGTCCTCCTCAGGCTCCTCCTCGGAATCCTCCACGGGGTCCTCTTCTGGATCCTCCTCATCGGTATCCATGGCATCGCCCTCCTCGTGGCCGTCAATCTCTGAACGTCCAGGAGACGGCAACTCCTGCACCGGGTCGGGGTCGATCACCTGGCCTCCATACTCGGCAGGCTGTAGCCAGAATGGGTCCTCCTCCATGGGTATCGGAGAGTCTCGCTGCGGTCCCTTAAAGCCATGAAGGCTCTCTCTAAACCACGCCTCGAACCTATGGGGTACAAGGTAGAGTCCACCCTGATCTACTAGTACAATCGTAACGTGCCTATGCCATAGCGTAGCATGCATATCAAAATGGAGGGTGATCTGAGTATCCATCTGAATCGGCAGTCCAAAAAGCATCGGGGGTGCAGCCATCACTGGCGTCCAGGATCTGAAAAGGAAGGTAACCACCACAAGTGAGTCGAGGACTCAGCAAGCTCACCACTAATCCTAGTGTAGAGTAGGGTATACCGGAGGGGTCGGTCCTATCCAGTAAACTAGGGTTGTGGTCCAAGGTTCAGGTACTCTCGGTCTCCCTAGTTACCATGTCCCAACGTACAACATAACATATAGCGCATAGCAATGCAGTTCGTACAAACAGATGGGCAATACAAACAATCAACCAAGATGCCATATGTAATGATGCAGGCTTCAAACGGCCATTTCAGATCCCACGGATCATGCTCGGGCCTCAACCGGCCATAACGGATTGAGTCCGCCTATCACTCCAAATCCCATCAGGGCACATCCAATAATGCCATCCGGCTAATGTCACAACTGCGTCCTCTGACGCCTTACGTTGGCTACTCCCTTGTCCCTCCATTTCCCCCACGTAACACGCATCTGGGGCTCATTCTCATGTCACATCTCTGGTGACTCATGCAATGTTTTCAATAAATGCAGGACCCAAAAGATTGCAACAGCAATTCAGTCACAGAGCATGCATGCAATAGTACATAAGCACAGGAACAGGGCCCATCGAAGAATCGTACGAATAACCCACTACGTTTAGCAGAACGGCATCGCAAAGGCCCAAGGCTCTACGATCAGTTCCTTAAACGAAAGTTCAATCGTGACTAACGTTAACTCAGGAACCCAATAAATGGAAACTCAATCCAGTTAAACCCATAACCCATCTTAGTCCCAGGGGATTAGTAACCCATATTCAACATCTTAATCGGCTTTCGTTCCGATGAATTAGGGTTAGCTTGGTTTGGGGTTCAGTTAATTAGTTCGGGTCCAATCGGGCCTAAGGCCCAGTTCAGGATTTAAGGCCCATAATTTATCCCTTACAATAAATATATAATTCGGCCCACTATTATCTTAAATTCGTGCAAGGCCCAGGCCCAATTTTAAAGATTAACCTATTGAGCCCGATTCGACTAATTTAGGCCCAATTTGCTGTCCTAAGCCCATATACATTATTGGGCCTCATATTTAATATTCTAAATTACAATTCGGCCCAATTAGTCTAAATTTTCGTCTATTAAAGCCCACAATACAATTAGGGTCCAATTGAATTAGTTTAGGTCCATTTAGCTTAGAATTTGGACCCCCAAGCCCAATTACCCATTTTGGCTCATTAATCCACGCCTAACTCATTATGGTAGCCCATATTTGACGATTATAAGGCCCAATTTGTCTAATAAATTCGTCCATTAGCCTACCCATTAGAGTATCTAGGCCCGATAGCTTATACAATGGTTAATTTTGCATAGTTTTAAGCCCTCGAGCCCATCAACCGTACACGGCCCACCTCTAGCACGCCTATCCCATACATTGCAGCCCACACTTAACATTTGTAAGCCAAATTTGCATGCCAACAGCCCCCCCAAGTTTCGCCCAAACGAAGTTCCCATGAGTTGACTTAATGTGCATTTCACAAAATCGTTCAATTTATGCCTAAACCGAAATCACTAACCCTTCCATACACCATACCACACTCAAATACATCTAGCCTAAGCCAATGTTAGTGGTAGAACTTACCAAAACGAGTTGGATTTGAGGCGACAACGACGGAGGGCACCGGACGGCTCAAGGTGGGTCTCTCGGCCTACAAGGGGAATCGGGTTGGCTCGGTCATTGAGCGAGGTCAAGGGACCGTGGAAAGGAGAGAGAGATGAGTTATGAGGCTTACTGAAGTGGGCACGGGGCTGGTGGAAGCGGTGCAGCGGCGAAAGGGCGGACGGTGGCCGGTGCTCTTCTCGGGCGGACGAAACCGAGAGAGGTAGAGAGGGAATGAGGTTAGCCCGGCTCAACCAAGGACTAAATGGCCATGGAAAAGAGAAGGTGAGGAACTAAGGAGACTCACCAAGGGCGTTGGAGGGTCGGACGGTGGCGGCTAGGCGACGGCAAGGGCGGCACGGCGTTGGAGGCGGCTTCGGGCGGACGAAGCAAGGAGGAGGAGAGGAAGAAGAAGATGGCGTGAGAGAGAGGGGAGGAGGATGGTGTTTCGGCCGAATGGGAGAATGAGGGAGGAGAGAGAGTGTGGAGGCTTAATAACACATAAGAGACAAAATGGAAAATTGAGATAGTGGAGTGGTTAAAGGGGTAATAGTGTTTAGGATGTGACTTGTACTTGACAAGTTGATGGATGGATTTGATGGATTGACATGTCTTGGAAATTGTGCCATGATGTGATTGATTGATTGACAAGACCTTTGCTTGATTTGACGACTGATTTGACTTGCCTCGATTTGCGTGCCAAATGTACCGATCGGGTCCCGAGTGAACGAATTTCAAACAAGATTTGATTTTGATTTACGGAATCTACTCTCAAAAATCCTAATTCAACTAATTCTAAGGACTGAGCATTTACCGGGGGCATTTCGGTAATTTTCCAATCACGTCTTGCTTCGCGACGTACACCGGCTGTCTACCCTTCTGGCGACATTTCTGAAACTGACTTCATTTCTTAATTGTGTTCATCTTACTAATTCGATTGTCCGAAGTCGGATTTCATTTCGTGGTCAATTTCATTAAATAGCGACTCTGTCTCTGCCTCAGACCAACGGGCGGCTGTTTGGGAAATTCTTCCCAGATAGCCTTTCTCCTTCGGTTAGTCATCCCAGAGTAGCTAATCCTGAGTGAGCGTCGAACAGAGTGTATTAGCGAAGTATTTCCATTCATTTTGAAATCCCGATAATTGGGTCGAATTTTTAGACTGTCACAAAATCTATACCCTTTAGATTTCTCTACATAACCAATGAAATAACCACTCGTCGTTCTTAAATCCAATTTTTTTTTCATGTGGATTGTAAATACGTACTTCTGCTGGACAACCCCAAACATGTAGGTGTCGTAAACTAGGTTTCCTACCCATCCACAATTCAAAGGGAGTCTTTGGAACTGCTTTACTAAGAACCCTGTTTAATAAGTACATAGAAGTCTTTAATGCATGCATTCACAAAGATAATGGTAAAGATGAATGACTCATCATACTTCTAACCATTTCCATTAGAGTACGATTACGCCTTTCTGCTACACCATTCTGTTGTGGTGTACCTGGCATTGTGTATTGAGCACAAATACCATGTCTTTCAAGGAATTTAGCAAATGGACCTGGACATTGTCCTGATTCGTCATACTTTTCATAATATTCACCACCTCTATCTGACCTTACTATTTTCACATTTTTATCTAACTGTCTCTCAACCTCTTTAATATACACCTCGAGTGCATTCACAGATTGAGATTTATCATGTAGTAGATAAATGTAACCATAATGTGAAAAATCATCAATAAAGGTGATAAAATAACTTTCTCCACCAAAAGATGAAACATCAAAAGGACCACATATATCAGTATGTATAATTTCAAGAAGCTCTGTGCTTCTTGTGGCACCCTTCTTAATGTGTTTTATTTGTTTGCCTTTAATACAATCAATACACACTCCAAGGTTAGTGAAATCCAAATTTGGAAGAATTTCATTCTTCACTAATCTTTGCATCCTTTCTTTGGATATGTGACCTAAACGTTTATGCCACAAGTAAGCAGAATCCTCATTCACTAAACTGCGTTTAGTGCCAACATTATGATGCAAGGTCATTATGGTCTCAACGAATGCATTATCAAGTTTAAACTTGTATAGACCATCACATAAAATTCCATTTCCAATAAGATTGTTATTCTTAAACAAACTGAAAGATCCACAGCCAAACTTAAAAACAAAACCCGCTACATCAAGTTTTGGCAAAGACACTAAATTGCGGGAGAATATAGGTACATAAAGGGTTCGAAACAAATCTAAATAATACCCAGTATCTAAAAGTAAACGATAAGTGCCAATGCCTTCAACTGGAGCTTTGTTTCTATTTCCTGTGTACACATAGTTCTCATTTAGCTTTAAAACTTGGATCGTAAGCAATCCCTGCATCGTATTGGAAACATGGGTGGTAGAACCTGAATCAATCCACCAAGTATTGCGAGGAATTTCAGTAAAGTTTGATTCAAAACTTACTAAAGCACAAGGCTTACCTTTCTTTTCAAACCAAGCCTTACGCTTTAGACAATCTTTCTTCAAGTGTCTACTTTTATTATAAAAGTGACACTTAATAAGATTGTGCTCCTTCTTGTGAATTTGAAAAGTCATAGAAGACCTATTCAGGATGTGTAATCCTTTGTTCTTGCTCTTTCTACCTTTCCCACCTTTTTTCTTGGAATTCTTTTCAAGCTCTTGATGACTTAAGAAATGAACAGAATGAGCCTTTTGATTCTTTATCCTTGTTTCCTCTTGAACAAGCATACTGTCCAATTCATTTACATTCCATTTATCTTTTATAGTGTTGAAATTCATTTGAAATGGCCCATATTGCTCACGAGGCAAGGAATTAAGAATGAATTGTACTAAAAAGTACTCATCCACATTCATTCCCAAAGTCCTTAACTTTGCTGCTAAGTTCGTCATCTCAAGTACATGCTCATGCATGGTACGAGAACCATCATATTTCATGGTGGTCAAAGTGCTCATTAATGTACCAGCAAGTGACTTGTCAGCTGTTTGAGAACGCTCTTCCACAAACTTCATAAATTCCTTAGCATTGTCAGTTTTGGGAAGAGAGGTCTATAAGTTGTTCGCTACTGTCATTCGCATGAACATTAAACTTAGTCTGTTCGATCTTTCCCAAGCTTTATGAAAAGATATCTCATCATTGCTACTCTCGTCAGTAATAGCAGTTGGATTTTCAACTTGAAGTGCTAAATCAAGGTCCAGAACACCTAAGTGAAACTGGACTTGTTCACTCCAATCAGAGAAATTCATTCCATTGAATAATGGAACAGACGAAGTGTGCGAATGAAGAGAAACAGGTACAGATACTGCAAATATGCAAAAAAAATACTCATACATTAATGCTTTGAGAACATCACATAATCAGATTCAATTCAAACAATACATATAAATCATAGTTCTCCTTTGGGAAATCCTATGACACACAATCATAATAACCATAATGATGCTAATATCATTTATTTGGGAATTACAAATATATCTTATTAAAATTTATTTGCTATCTTTGGATATACAAATAAATATAATAAGACATATGAATTACCAACCATTATATCCATAAATTATAAGAAATTAATTAACCTTTGGGTTAATCCCGAAGTTCTTATAATAAATGAACTTCAATATATCCATGATACCAATAAGATATTTAACATAACAATTTCAATCATAGCATCAGATAATCAGGGATAATTGATTAAAAATACTATGAATTTCAAAAACTCAAGAAACTTAATGTTTGGCCACTTTGGTGACTAACAAACAATTATTTTTTTTAAGTTTTATCAAATTCATGTGCCCAAGTATAAACTCGTAAATTCAACATTCAAGGGCAAAATAGTAAATTTATGCACCCAAGGGTATAGAAGTAAATTAACATAATAATAATAATACATAATAATAATAAAAACAGTCAATTAATTAAGCTAATGCCAGAATTGTAATTTGACTACCCAAGGGCAAAATATTAATGTGGTCACTAAAGGACAAAATATGGACAAAAACTGTAATTTTCGCAAAAGGACGAAACTAGGGCAAAGCTATAATTTTCAGAAAAGACAAAACAGAGAAAAAGACAAAATAGGGAAAAAGGCAAACAATGCAGTCGCGATTTTTTTTTTTTGCGCTCCGCTGGGTCTTTCTTCGCTTGGGTCTTCTCTGATAGCCTTTCTCCATCCAAATTAATTGATGGGTTTTGAAGACCATTCCCGCACGACCACACAGGTCCTTTATTTTACAAATATGGCCAAGAAATTGACTTTGTCATCAAGCAAAAACAAGTCATACAGAAACCCTAACCACCAAAACTTTCTCCATCCAATTCGCCACCGGTGGTTACCGTAAAGCCGAACAAACTTAGGGCTTTTGTTGCCCATGGCGATAAGATCCTACTAGATGAATTTTGGGTGGTGGGTGGACGGAATTTGGTCGGAATTGGTGTTTTCTTTTTAAGACCAAAATTGATCCGAATTTATCAATTCATTTAGAAAACCCCAAAATTCATCCAACGAATATTCAACAAGCACTCCCCATATGCATAGAAACTTCATACAAACATTATCGAAAAATCATGAGATCCTAAACCTGGGCTCTGATACCAACTGTGAGCAAATCCACGCAATACATTTATACGGAAACATGTAGAATTTAAGCGGATTTTCAACATCACAGTAATCGTTGATCTTCATGATTTTCACGAACAATAAGATGAAGGCGTACCTTTGTCCATCGCGATTCTCCAAACGTTGGTTGTTGCATCAGAAGATGTAGACGATGAAGGATCTGGTTTCTCTCCCCTAACCCTCTATTCTTTACGTTGTACTCTGATGGAGAGAGAATAACTCAACTGTCGTCTGTTTCATAAACGTCGTTATCGTTCAGTCGGTTGGAGAGAGGACTAGATTTCCTTTTAAAAGATGATATTATCCAAGAGGTGCCTTTTCAAAAATGCCTTCCATCAAAGCAAATCAAATTCGCACCTTTTCGGTTATATCCTTTTATAACCAACAGATTTTAGCATTTATTAAATCATTAAATCATCAATAATAAGATTATGTGGGTCATATTATTTTACAGAGGTGAGCTGGCTAGCAGGCTATGGTGCGCGACAGAGGGGCATCGGCAGTAGTGGGGGACCGGTAGAGGAGGAATGGCGCACGGGGGTGGTTTGGCCTAGGGACTTGCTCCTTGGCCAATCACTTCTTATTCTCTTTCTCGCTATTTGCTCCAGAACTTCTAAATAGTAATGCACCTCTCTCAAACCCTAGGCTTAAGGCCACTTATATAGGCAACAGGACTCCTAATTCTAGTCGGGGTAGGTTTCTTATTTTATTTCCTTAAAAATTCAGAGTTTAATTAAGCCTTTAAGAGTCCAATTCTTTTAAAACATCATCAAATTTTTGGCCACAATGAGGGTTTATTGGGCTAGACGAATTTCTACCCCCTTAGGAGCCTCTTTTTGCAATTTCGGGCTCAATTTAGGCTTTAATTAATTAATGGATAATCAACTAAAAGCTTTAACATTTAAATGAGCATAAACAGGCTGAATTAAATATGAAAATAGGTCCAAGCCCTCCTCAATTTTTTGGTACACACATCCCATGCCTTAGCCGAGTTTTCCATGCCATGCTTCGTCTAGTTGCTTGTTAATTTAAGCTCAATTCCATGCCGTTGGTGTAAAACAATGCAAATGCAATGCATGAACAAGAAAATTAAACATGAATGATGAATTAATTATTAATTTTTTATGCATAAGTTAAATGACTAAAAAAGATGATCAAAATATAGGTGTCAACACTCGTTGATGATGAAAATAGCCTCCCTTAAAAAGCACAAACTTTTGTTCGAGCTAGCCTAATTTTTTTTTATCTCATAGAAAAACATAAATTTTAGGTTGGGTCTCAATCTTCGTCTAACTTCCCCCCTAAAAAAAATACCAACTTTAGCTCTCGTCCAAATTCTGACTCAAATTTTTTTTTGAATTTTAAGAAAGCACCAAGTTTCAGTAAATCTTATCCCTGTCTAGTTTCCTCAAAGTTTCACCTACATACCCTTGTAGAATCATAATCTTTTCCAATTAAGGCTTCGTTTATTTCGCAGAAAATGTGACATTTTGCAAAATATTTTTCGGAAAGACATTTTCTAAAAAAATTACAATATTTTTCGATGTTTGGCCGAGACTTAAAAATAAAATGGAAAATATTTTTCTATCATTTGGTGATGAAAGTCTCATTTGGTTTTCGTAAATAGATATGCTATTTAAGCACTAGTGGCTTAGGGGTAATCAAGGAACCTGATATGGGCATTGGGGTCACAAGCCTGGATCATCAATTCTGAATCCACTAAAATCGAGCCCAAGAACTTGATGCCAATGCCCAACTCCTTGCGCTGAGACCTTGGTTTATAGAGATTGAGTCTAGGTCCCCGATGCCCTTGCCTAGGTTAATCGAGGTTGGGTTGGGACTCCGTACTAATGCCCATGCCTAGTGTAGCGGTCCGGTTTTTCTCGTTGGATTGATTAACGAGTGAAGTGAATAACATAGGATGTTAACGATGAAGGGAATGACTTTGAAATTTGACTTGGTATTTTGACAAGAGGATTGTACAGTATCTGTTGGGTTTCGTATGGGAATTTTCAAAAAATTTTCATCGAAGACAGAGATACACAGTGGAAATAAAACAACTCATAATGAATCTTCCTTAGGAGATATCCACGTATTTCAATCGAAAACTAAAATCACATACCAAGAGGGTTTTAAGCTTACCTTTCGAAGTATGCTTGAGCTGACTTGGTTCGTATATTCTTGAGTTCCACAAATATCAAGCCTCTAGTTTAGACACACCTCGATCCCGTAACGAATCGAAGTCGAAGCTCGCATTCGAATGTTGCCTTGATTGTGCTAGCAATCTTTTGAGATGAAGCAATCTAGGCTTACTTTTAGATCATGAGCAATTTTACAACCTTCAAGTATTTCATGCGAAAACAATCCCATAGGTGCACGAAGAAAATGGCACGAGAACTCACATGGATGGACGGCAAGCAAAAGGGGGAACTAACTCCTAAACCTTTGTCCCTAACCCCTATTTATAAGGGTTAGGGTTTGGGGAGGGGGCGGTTGGTTTAGCCGCCCCATCCACTGCCTTTGATTAGCAGCATTACTTATTGGCTGAGCCAATAGGTTTCGGCCATGCCTACTGCAAGGCTAGCTGTGCCATGCTACCTCACCATCTCATCGTCTTGATCCTTGTGGAGTGATCGTCTTGCAGTTCACGCCCTGTCTTTAGACAACAAACTTTATCCTTTGATAATTATCGGATAAGAAATCCTATCCTTTATCCTTTCACTTTTCTTGGATAATAAGTCTTATCTCTTATCCTTTATAAGATAAACCTTATCATCTCATGATTCGTGTAGATATTACATTAGTGTGACATCATCTTGAGATCGCCCTTGCATCACATGGTTATTCGCTCGTGATTTAGAAATTAGAATCAAATCTAATTTCAGTTCGACTATCTTAATAGTTGGTCTTGCAAATGCTTTGCAATCTCAACTTCCCATAACATCATTGCATATTGGTTATATGTGTGACATCCCTCGGTTCATCGTTGACTTAGTAGTAAGATATATACTAATATATTAGTATCACCAAGAGACTTGAATGTCGCTAATCAATCTTTGGGTCCCACAAGTCCTAAGTGACATCTAGCAATATATCATAGCTACCCAGACAGTGTGAATGTTGCAAGAACATAATGAATATGTCAGTTTTGGCTATAGTGTTATTCAATCATTCTGTCTTACTATATCTTAATCAAACAAAGGCCATGGATTATTAGTCAAGTTGTCAATTTGATCACATGCCCAGATTTATCTAACATGAATATTTTTGAGACATTTTGGATCATAAACCTGGTCGAGGATTTTTCATGCACTATCATAATTAGATCGCATAGGACATCAACCTTGTATATAATAAAGAGACAGATCTCACTACTATGCATGCTTGTGATTTTGTATGTGAACAAATCATAACCATCAAGTATAGATATGTGTTATGCGTACTTGTGAATCATAGCCATTCGATATATAAGCCAATATTGTGCCTTAGGTCTAGGGATCACTTACAAAGCTAAAGCGTTGAACGATTATGCATTGACCTCACTTGAAGCTTTCTTGCTTGCTAATTGTTTAACGTGTGTCATGTTCAGTGAAGCCGTTCGACATGAGCACCTACATTCTAAATCGAACATCTAATGTCTAATAACTTGTGACTTGTCATTCCCTTAAGTATTCAATACTTAATGATGAAGTTCAAAATGCGCTGGTCTCAATAAGATCATTAACGTCAACTCAATAATCTATTGACCAGGAATAATTTAAGGATTGGTCTAACTGATAACCTGTCACACATATTCTCAATGTCTCGAGAATAGACTCAACTACAACTAATCTTATGGATTTCATTCATTTAAAGCTATTGGACAAAATGAATAAACACGTCTTTGCCATTAATATGATTGAAAATATAATAAAATGTCCAGAGTACAACCACCGTATGGTTACTTTAGGGCATACATCTTATAAATTTTTCACTTGCACTAGAGTCAACCATGTTGATATTTCAGGACCATTTTATTAATGTATCTTTCAAATATAGATTGTGATAAGGCCTTGGTGAAGGGATCCGCAATGTTTTTTGCTGATGCAGCCTTTTGCCATGCAATGTCACCTCTCCCAATAATTTCTCAAATAAGATGGAAGCGCTTTTCAATATGCTTGGACTGTTGATGAGACCTAAGTTCCTTCGCTTGAGCGATCACCCCATTGTTTTCGCAAAACAACTTAATCGGTTGCTTAATTGATAGAACGATTCTAAACTCTGAGATGAACTTCTTCATACAAGTCGCTTCTTTTGCTGCTTTGGAAGCCACACAATGCTTTGCCTCCATGGTGCAATCAGCAGTTATACTTTGTTTTGAACTTTTTCAAGAAACCGCATCACTATTTAGCATGAATGCAAATCCAGAGATTGACTTAAACTCTTCAGGGTTCAATTAGAAATTGAAATCTATATATGCTTCAACCCTAAATTCTCCCTTGTCGTATATCAATAATAGATCCCTAGTACTTTTCAAGTACTAAAGGATTTTCTTAATGACCATCCAGTGCTCATCGCCAGATCAAATTGATATATGCTAGTAACACTTACAGCATGAGCGATATCGGGTCTTGTACATAACATTGCATACATTATGCTTTCAATAGTGGATGCGTAGGGAATTCTCGCCATCCGCTCTCTTTCTTCAAGGGTCATGGGATATATCTCCTTCGAAAGATGGATTCCTTGTCTGAAAGGCAGTAATCATCTCTTGGCATTTTCCATGCTAAATCGCTTTAGCACTTTGTCTATGTAAGTGAATTGCAAGAGGCCAATCGAGCATCTCAATCTATCTCTATAGAAATTGATACCTAATATATAGGTTACCTCTTCCAAGTCCTTCATGAAAAATTTCTGGGACAAGAACAGCTTAATAGATAATAGCATTGGTACATCATTATCAATTAAAAGTATGTCATCAACATATAATTTTAGAAATGCAATGGTGCTCCCACTGAGCTTCTTAAATACACAAGGCTCATTCAGATTTTTGACGAAGCCAAACGATTTGATCACTTCATCAAAATGGATGTTCCAACTTTTGGAGGCTTATTTGAGTCTATAAATGGACATTTTTAGCTTATACACCTTATGAGTTTCACCAGGAGATTTAAAACCTCATGGTTATTCCATATAGATATCCTCCTCGAGGAATCCATTTAGGAATGTCGTCTATATGTCCATTTGGAATCTTATAATCCAAGTGTGTAGCTATAACCAATAAAATCCTAATGGACTTTAGCATGACCACAGGTGAGAAGATTTCGTCATAGTTGATACCTTCTTTCTGACGATAACCTTTCTCTATCAGCTTTGCTTTGTATGTTTCAACTTGAACATTAGCGTTGATCTTCCTTTTGAAGATCTATTTACACCAAATGGGTGCAATACCATCAGGTGGGTGAATCAATATCTATACATCATTAAAATACATCGAGTCCATTTTAGATTCATGACCTTAAGCCATTTTCCAGAATTGATGTTTAACATCACTTCCTCATAGGTGTTAGGATCACTTGGTTCATCTCCATCATTTACAATAAATAACGGTTGAATATCCTCAAGCAAGTATCCATAATATACAGGAGGATGGGACTCTCTCGTACTCCTTCAAAGAGGTTGTATATAAGAAAGTCCCACTGAATCAGAGATCAGTATTTGAACTTGAGTAGCAGGTGCTTCATTAGTTTCTTGTTCTTGCAAAACTATTTTGCGTCCGACCCTACCTTCTTGGATGAACTAATTTTCCAGAAGGGTAACGTGCTTGATGACCTAAGCTCTTTGGTCATAGTGAAAATAGAAATAATATCTAAGATTGTCTTTTAGATATCTAATTAAGCAACCCTGTTTAGATCTTGCCTCCAACTTATTTGTCTTCAGCTTCTTAATGAAAGTTGGACAGTGTCAAATCTTAACATGATTAAAACTTAGTCTCCTACCATGTCATATCTCATAAGGCATAATAGCGATAGATTTGGATGGCACTTTGTTTAGTATATAGGTGGGCAGTTTCAAGGGCATGTCCCCAAGGGGATACAGGTAGATTGGTGTAACTCATCATGGATCGCACCATATCTAGTAAGGTACGATTTCACCTTTTTGAGACACCATTATGCTCTAGAGTCACATATGGTATCTATTGTGATTGAATGCCATTTTCTTTGAGATAATCTAGGAACTCAGTACTAAAGTATTCACCACCTCGATCGGATATAAATGCCTTAATACTCTTTCATGTTTGCTTCTCAACTTCATAATCTAAATTCTTTGAACTTTTCAAAGGATTCATATTTATACTTCATCAAGTATAAATAACCATACCGCAAAAAATCTTCGGTAAAGGTAATGAAGTAAGAATAGTTGCTTCTAGCAATCTCATTGATTAGTCCTCATATATCTGAATGTATTAATTCAAGTACATCGGCAGCTCACTCACTATGTCCCATAAAAGGCACGTTGGTCATTTTTCCTTAAAGATATGCCTTGCAAGTTCAGTATAGTTAAAAAAAAGATGTATTAATATATCCATCTTTGCTCAACTTATCAATTATGTCTTCTTCAATATGAACTAATCTAAGATGCTAAATATATTTTGGATTTGGACTATCTCTAGGGTATTTAGCGATGGCATTCACATTGTAACTTTTCTACTTATTGATATTGGTAATCATATTACCAGACATCGTAATGGTATAAAGATTATTGGTCAATGTTCCAGAACCAACATATCTTCTATTATTAAAAATGGAACATTTATTTTCAGCAAAAGAAAATTCATAATTCTCTTTTACTAAGCGTGGTATAGAGATAATGTCCTTACAACATTTTCATAATACAGACAGTTCTGTAAAATTATTACATGTCCAGAGGGCAACATAAATGAAATGTCCCTATTGCTAAGGCAGTAACTCTTGCTCTATTTGCAAATGTCAAGACAATTTCATTTCGTCCCAGCATCCCGCTTATTTTCAGATTTTGCAATGCCATGAAAACGTGAAACGCCGTAGTAAAATCTAGAACCCATAAGTTGGATTCTGCACTAATCAAATTAGTTTCAATAAGCATGGACACCATATCTTCATAAGATTGATTCTTTGGCTTGACTTTCAAGCTCGTGAAGTATTGCTTATAGTTCCTCTTTCAATGCCTCATCATATCGCAATGATTAAATTTGCCATTTTCAATTTTTTGGCTTTGGCTGCACAACTCTCTTTTTAGGCTTCCTTTTGCTTTTTTTCAAAGAAATCTTACTTCTTGAAAACAAAGCTTCAGATACAGCCATTATGTTTGGCCTTGAGTTGTGCATTTTCTTCTCATAAACGACAAGCCAATTCATTATCCATAAAGAGATCTAATATTGCTAGCTCTTCATTATGCTAGATCATCTTGAGAATGTGATCATTCACAAATGATCTCTTAGCTATCTTCATACGGTATAATACTTTAGATATCTCATATTTGGAGATACGACTATTCTCATCGAAGAATTCCTTCAGGTGTAGAATAATCAACCTTGCACTGTCCATATTCTCATACTTCTTCTGGAACTCATTGTTCATAGAAGCAAGCATGTATGACCTAACTTTTAGGTCATTCTCTTTCCACTTTTCATAAGTGTGACTTTCCTCTTGGGTCCCAACCTTAGGGAACGAGGATGACATTTTCTCATCAAGCACATATCCAAGCTTTTCTAAATTGAGAATTATTCTCATATTCTGTAGTCAATCATTGAAATTAGGACTAGTCAAGCAATTCTTTCAAGAATTGAAGCTATAGGGTTTATGCTCACCATTTTCGCAGAGTAAATAAGCATCCGTACAGAAAATTAAATAGTAGTTGTTGTACTTTCAAAATAGCTACTTCATTATGGTATTTAAATGAAATATACGTTCCTACTAATTTTATCAAATCTCACACTCCTCAAATGAGAAATGACAATCTCTGTTGGGCAAGATTGCTAGTGGAAATTGGAGTTCTATCAGTTCATAGTTCGCCTCACCTAACATTTATTGGTATTCTATGAACTAGATGAGCGTATCAACTTATTCAATGCATCATATGCGAGTTCCAATCATAACTTTGACTTTTAGACCATGAAAGTCTCACTTGATGGTTATTGACTCCATGATCATAGTTAAATCTAACCATCATCTCTTGCAGGTATTGAAAAACACTAACAACCCATCACCTAATAGTTATTGAAAATCTTCTAGTTTCAACCCACAACATCAAATGGTTAATGGAATGGTCCAATATCATAATCAACAATTGACTCCTATGTATCCATAGCCAGTCAATTAATCATTATAATAAAGGATGAAACCACCACAATGGAACGCCAGGACTCCAAAACCCCGTTATAACTTAATTTTAGAATATGGAGATTCAGGCCATAAATGGTCCTACTTTAGTATCATCTCGCACACTAACCTATTAGCATAAATTTACTAATAAAATAAATGGATATATGTCAAAATTGACATCTATCCATTTTGGTGCAAGTTTAACGGATCTTGAGCCAATAAGATCACATTAAACAATCACAAACCATAAAAAATTTTAGATTCATGATTGATTTAGTTCAATTCTTGCCTAGTTGATCTCTATCAACTTTCATAGACTTTTGAGATAAAAAAAAGAATTTCAAAACATAAGATAGTTGAACTATGATGAACCAAACCAATCAAATGCACGAATACGCCTAAGGATGGCTCTGATTCCACTTGGTTTCATATGGGAAATTTCAAATATTTTTCATCCAATATAGAGATACACAACGGAAATAAAACAACCCATAGTGTATCTTCTCTAGGAGATATCCATGCATTTCAATCGAAAACAAATCACATATCCATAGGGTTTTAGGCTTACCTTTCGAAGCAAGCTTGAGTCGACTTGGTTTGTATGTTCTTGAGTTCCACAAACATCGAATATCTAGTTTAGATACACCCACGGCGAATTGAAGACAAAGCCTACACTCAAATGTCACCTCAATTGTGCTAACAATCCTTTGAGACGAAGCAATTCTGGCTTGCCTTTTGATCACGAGCAATCTCACGACTCTCAAATATTTCATGCAAGAACAATCCTACATGTGCACAAAGAAAATGACATGAAAACTCACACGGACGGACCACGAGCAAAGGGGAGACCCAACCCTTAAACCGTCGCCTCTAACCCATAGAGGTTAGGGTTTAGGGAGGGGCCAGATGGTTTAGTTGCCCCATCCATTGCATTTGACTAACAACATTGCTAGTTGGTCAAGCTAACTAGTTTCAGCCATGGCCGTGGCAAAGCTAGCCGTGCTGCGCTACTTCGCTGTCCCATCGCCATCTTGATCCTTATGGAGCGATTGTCTCAAAGTTCATGCATTATTTTTGAATAACAAACCTTATCCTTTGATAACTATCGGATAAGAAATCATATTTTATTATTTTTTTGACTTTTATTTGATAAGAAATCTTATCTCTTATCCTTTAGATGATAAACCTTATCATTTTGTGATTCGTGTAGATGTTACATTAGGGTGACATCATCTTGAGGCTGCGCTTGCATCACATGCTTATCCGCTTGTGATTTAGAAATTAGAACCAAATCTAATTTCAGTTCGACTATCCTGATAGTTGTCCTTGTAAACACTTTGTAATCTCGACTTTCTATAACATCATCATGTATTGATTTTGGTGTGTGATATCTCTAGATTCATCACTGAGCTGGTAGTAGGACATATACTAACAGATTAGTATTACTAAGAGAGTTGACTATGCCTAATCAATCTCTAGGTCTTACAAGCCATGAGTGACATCTAACAATTTATCATGGTTACTCAGATAGGGTAAATATTGTAAGAACATAATGAACTTGGCAGTTTTTGCTACAATTTAATTTACTCATTATATCTTACTATGTCTCGATTGAACAAAGGTCATGGATTATTAGTCAAGTCGGCAATTAGATCATATGCCCAGATTTATCTAACTTGAACATTTTCAAGACATTCTCGATCATAACCCCGAACAAGGATTTTTCATCCCACAATTAGATCACATAGAACATCAACCTTGTGTATAATAAGGAGACAGATTCCACTATTGCACATGCCCGTGACTTCGTATGCGAACAAATCATGATCATCAAACACAGAGGCGGGTCGATGACCCGTTAATATACACACAAGCATAACCTTTCTTAGCCGATTTCTTTGCTACAGCCCATGATCTCTGGGAAAGGTTAGCAGCATCCCTAGAGATTCGCCAGGGAGGTCTAGATGAAGAACGACTCTGTTATGGGCACACCTACTACGGCGTGAATCTTGCGAGGCATTCCTAGCACGGGAAGTACTAGCTCCAATAGGATTAACAGAGGTGACCATTGCTGGGTCAGCAGTTGAAATCGAAGGCTTCACGGGATAAACAGTAGCCTCCACGATGGGAGCTGCTTTAGTTGACCCAAAGATGACAACCGGGAGATACTTCAAGGGCATCTTACCTTCCTCGGCTGTCGCTATGTCTACAGAAGGCTTCCGTGAGAGAGGAGTAGCTCAGATTGCGGGTTTTGAAGCCATGGGAAGATAACACCAGATCTGCCATAGAGGTCATGCAGGAGCACGAAAACATAATTCCATTTTAGAGAAACTAGGGGATGATGGTTAACCCTAGCCACCAAGTCTTAGAGGAATCCAATGGATCAAACACCGAAGAACGTAGAAAGCTGAGAAGATGAACAATGCAGCTTCAGTAGAACTTAAGATCTGCCATGGAAGTCGTGGGAGAGTACGAAAGCATAATCCCACTGGAGAGAGCAGAAATGGATGATAGGCGAGTCTAGCCACAAAATCTCAAAAGAATCCAACAGATCAAGCTTTGGAAATCACACAAAGCAGAGACACATGAACAATGTAACTTTAGGAGAACTCGAGAGAGAACACCCACAAAAAAACGGGAATGAAAAGTGATGCCTTCGGAGTTTTTTTGTGTAGTAAAGGTGAGAAGTATATTAACTAGTCAAAAGCGTACGGTTACAAGAGGGAGCTCGAGCAAAACAACACTCCACTTGAAGCGACACTAGTGTCGTAATTGGTGTAGGGATGTTGGGGGAACACATTTAGTAAGGAAATACAATTGAAAAAGGCAAGCCTAAAACAGCAGCCAAAGAAGGAACCAAAATGGATTGAAAAAAGCTGAACAACCCCAGTTAGGAAAAAAGTAAAGAAGAACAGCCTTAGGTAGCCTACATTCTCCTGTTTGGGGGGGGGTATCATTTACATCTTTGAAGGTTAAGGCCTTATGTTGGACGACCTTAACTAGATGGTTCTTAAGAGAAGGAATAATATAGTACTGATTTCTGAATATAATATGATTTCGTTCAGTCCATATCATATGGCATAAGGCTAGAAAAAGAGTATCGAGCAATGCATTGATGAAATTGATGACCGCTAATATGCTGTAGAGCCCAAGGAAGATTCTCCTACCATGAGTGATTATGCCAAGCCATATTATATTTGGCGACCCAAAATAGGTTAAGGGAATCCGTAATATTGCAACCAAAGAAGAGGTGATCAATGGAGTCTGGTCTACTCCGACAAAACGCTCAAACACTATCCATAATACTGTGATAGTTCAGCAGCATAACCTAAGTTGGGAGCCTATTGAGGGTAATAAGCCAAAGAAGGAAAGCATGCTAGGAGGCAATGACTCGGTCCTAAATGAAACGGTGCCATGTGACGACTCTCTCTTTACATCTAATAAATTGCCATGCAGAGGCAATAGAATAAACACCCAAAGGGTTGTAAATCTAGACAAAACATTACTGCTATCTAAGGGAAAAGGGGGTGGCATGTCAGCCCAAGATGTCATGGTGTCCCTAACAAGAGACGGTGGGGGTATCGAGAAATAAAACTCACGAACTATTGCCTTCCTCAAGATGCCAGAACAGTAGATATCCCCATCCATGAAGAGCTTATGCAGGGGCCCTTTAGGGTGGCATGGGTCAAACCAAAAGCAAACGAAATTGCCATGTCTAATATGCCAATGGGATTGTGATAAGAAGTCTGGGCAAAGCACTAAAATTTTCTTCTAAGCTCAAGAACAAAACATTGGTTGAGTAGTAACCTCGAATGTAACCACCGATAGATGTTTATAGGGCCTCTTGCCTTCTTTGGAAATAGCCATGTCCTCAGCGGGCTTCCGAGAGGGAGGGACAACAGATTTAGGCGGCATTGTAACGTTAAACAGATCTGCCATACAATCCATGGGAGAGGTTAGGAGTGTAATCCCACTAGAGCAAATCAAGGGAAATGGCGAACAACCCCACACCCCAAAAACCAGGGAGATCTAACGGAACAAAACACAAAGAGCAAGTACAGCTGAAGGGATGAATAGTGCACACACCAACACAGCAGACGAGCCCACAGTAGTCTCAATGCGACGATAGCAAGCAAAAATCCAACCAACCAGAGGGTGAAAGGATGCGACCTTACCCACAAAAGCACAACCCAAATGAACAGCTAGCTCGCATGCCCCAGCAACTAAGCTCGAACTTACAGAGAAATGACGAGTCAACTAGATCTGTAACAGAGCAAACACGGGAGAAACCCAATAAAATCTAATTGGAGACAACTTAGAGAAAGAGTAGACGACCTCAAGCATGAAAAATCAGGGGAAACCAACGGACTGATCAGCCCGAATCGTCCCTAGAACGACGAGTGAACAGAATTCGAGAACCATAGCAGCTGGAGAGAACTGGGTGAATATTGCTAGGCGTGGATGAAAAGTATGCTTCGTAGTTATTATTATTTTTTTGGTAAAGTAAGAAATTATGAACTTTTCAAGACACAAATACAAAGCAGAGGATGAACACAAACCTCGTACCTAATATGACACATGCCGACGTCACGAAGGGTGTGAAGGTGTAGCAGCAAGGTAACTAAAGAAACACAAAAAAATGCACCTAAAAAACAAGATCTATGGGATGGCAAACAAAACAAACCCTAGCAACGAAAAAGGGCATAAACAACAGCCCTAAGCCAGCACCAGCAACGAAAGAGACCAACAAGGAAAACAAAAACAACCCACCGGCCAGAAAAAGTCAAATAAAAAATAGCAGATGGCAACCCCTAGAAAAGTTGCACTTTTCTGTTTAGCAAAGTATCTTGAATAGGTTTAAGGGACATTGCTTTGTCCTTTCCTGATTTAATAAGATGCTTTTCCAGCATCGGCAAGAAGAGAGCTTGGTCATGGAAGAGGATATGATTTCTCTCCTTCCAAATAAGGTGGTACAATGCCACAAAGGAAATCCAAGCGATCCTTTGGTGGAAATGCTAACCACTAATGACCTTAGAGGCCTATAGAAGTTGTCAAGCCATCCCCTATTAGTCCACACGAGGTTATTTTTGGATGCCCAGAACCGAGCCAAGGACGTGATCCTGCAGCCGAAAAATAAGTGATCTATGGAGTCCAGTCTCAGGTGACAAAAAATGCAAAGACCATCCTTAATTTTGTGATAACTGAGGAGGAGAATGTGAGTGGGAAGCCGATTCAATGTAATAATCCATAGCAAAAAGGCATGTCAAGGGACAATATTGCAGTCCAAAGCAAAGGAATGCCAAAAGACAGGAGGCCCCGATCACGGATAAGATCCCAAGCAGAAGCTATTGAGAATACCCCAGAGTGGTGCCCCAACCACAAAAGCCGATTAGGTCTCCCAGGAACCAAAGGAGGGACCAAGTCCAACTAAGAGCAAAAAGTATTATATACAAGAGAGGGGGTAGGGACGGAGGAAAGGAACTCATTAACCGAAGCTTTCCTCGGGATATTAGAACAATATATATCCCTATCAGAGAAGAGCTAATATAACAGACCGTGAGGGTGCCAATTATCGAACTAGAAGGATACTAAGTTCCCATTACCAATACGCCAACAGAACGACATTTCAAAGACTGAGCGAAGATCAAGCATCTTCCTCCAAGCCCAGGAGCAAAAGTAGGTTTCCGAACGACCTAGAAATTCTTATGTTTCAAGAAAGTCGAGTGAATTCATTTGCACCAAAGGATTCCTTATCCGTAAAGAGAATCCAGATGTGTTTTAACATAGCGGCACGGTTACAATCCAACAACTTACGAATTCCCAAACCGCCTTCCTCCTTGGGATGAGACACATCAATCCAAGGGACTTTAGCCCTACCAACACCTATGTCAGGACCCCTCCAAAGGAATTGCCCGGGATTACATTCAATACTAGAGAGCACCAATTTAGGGAGGGTAAAGACACTTGCCTAGAATAATTGGATAGCATGCAACACAGACTTAATTAGCAAGAGACAACCTACAAAGGATAAAAAGTGGCGTCACCATGACTAGGCATGAGAAGTAATCACATTGACCAGGATACACAATCCATTTTAGTTAGTCTAGATGCAATGATGAGGACCCTTAAGTAGCGAAAGGGAAGCAAACCTTCCACGAAGCCAAACGAGTTCATAATTTTAGCCCAAGTAACCTCCGAGCCGCCCGAGAAGAAGATTTCACTTTTGCTCAAATTCGGCCTCAAACCAGACCATCTAGCAAATCTGTCGATTTCCTCCTTCAGCAACGAGGTGGATACCAGATTGGCTTTAGAGAATAAAAGGACGCATTTGGAAGTAGATGGGATAGGTGAGAAGCCTTACATCGCCAGAAAAACTTAAATGCAGGACACTCCGTTTGAGCATCGAGGATATCCGAAAATATTTCCATGATAAGTGTAAATGGGTGGGGAGACATCTGATAGCCTTGCTAGATGCCTCTATCGCTAGGGAAGAATCCATGAAGCTCCCCATTAATAGCCACCGAGAACATCGAGGATCTTATACAAGTTAAAATCAACCGAGTAAACAAATTTGGAAATGCAAAGGAAAGAAGCACCAACTTTAGAAAATTCCAATCAACCGTATCATAAGCCTTTTGGAAGTCAACTTTAATATCACATTTAGGCAGATAGGCAATATGATGGAAACTACAGAATAACTCTTGTGCTAGTAGAATATTATTGTTAATACGTCGTCCCTTCATAAACGCTTTTTGGGGAAGGCTAATGAGCGAAGCGAGCACACTAGCTATTCCATTAGCAATGATCTTAGTAATGCATTTGTACATCGTGTTACAACATGCAATTGGCCTAAAATCATTCAAAAAAACGTGTATAGCATGTAAAACAGATTTGATAAGTTGCAGCCTCCCAGCAAAGGAAAGAAAACGGCGACACCAAGATTATGCCCGAGTGGTAATCGCATTAACTAAGGAGACATGGTCTCCTTTAGAGAGTCCAGATGATATAATAGGAACACCCAAGTAATGGAATGGGAGAGTACCTTCTAAGAAGCCGAGGGTGCGCATGATTCCAGCCTTCAAGTCCTTCGATCCCCCGGCAAAGTATATTTCACTTTTCATTATATTCGGCTTCAAACCAGACCAGGCCGCAAATCTATCAATGCCTTCCTTCAGCAAAGAGGTGGATGGTAGATTTGCTTGGGAAAATAATAACATGTCATCCTCAAAGAAGAGGTGAGATAATCGGGTGCTCTTGCATCTCCAGAAGAATTTAAAAGACAGCCGCTGAGTTATAGTGTCCAGGATACCCGAGAATATTTCCATAACTAAAGTGAAGAGGTAGGGGGACATAGGGTCTCCTTGACGAATCCCTCTGCCACTAGGAAAAAAACCATGAAGTTCACCATTAATTGCAACTGAGAACATAGGAGATCTCACACAAGTTAACATCAAAAGGGTGAGTTTTGATGGAAAACCGAAAGCCAATAAGACCAGCTCCAGAAATTGCCAATCAACCATATCATAGACTTTATGGAAATCAACTTTCATAGAACATTTTGGCAAATAAGGAATATGGTGGAAGTCGCAGAATAGTTCCTGAGCCAACATGATGTTACCACTGATGCGTCTCCCCCTAACAAATGTGTTTTGGGATGAGCTAATAATAGAATGCAAGACCTTATCTATTCTATTAGCAATGATCTTCGTGATGCATTTATACACTGTATTGCAACAAGCAATCGGTCTAAAGTTGTTCAATGCCGCAGCATTAGCGATTTTAGGCACCAACGTGAGAATGGTGGCATTACACTCCTTTAATAAACACCCGGAAGAGAAGACATCTTTGACAGCATGTACAACCGAGGGACCAACTACATCCCAAGCATTTTGAAAGAAGTCATCCGTAAATCCATCAAGGCTAGGTGCCTTGCCTTTTGGGAGAGAAAACATAGCGCTACGAATCTCCAGCTCAGATACATCATGAGATAAAGACTCAATCTGACCATTATCCAAGGGACGAGCAATCACTGACCTTAGGTCCTCAAGTGAAGGAATGTCAGCTATAGGAACCGAAGTTAATAGGTCCTTGTAATAGGTAACCACAACGTTGCAGACTATCTGGAGGTCACTAATCAGAGTACCAGAACTGTTAACGATCGAGAGAAGTCTGTTGCTAAGATGTCTCTTGTTGACAGAAAGATGGAAAAATCTGGTGTTAAGGTCCCCTTCTTTAAGCCATTTGATCTGAGATTTCTGGCTATAGAAGGATTCTTCGCTGAGGCGAAGATCAGTAAAGAACTGCAGTAGGGTCGTCTTAATATTTGCTAGATCTTGGTTGCTGGGATCATTCGCAAGAGCATCTTGGATAGCTAGAAGGTCTGCCCTTGCCCGGGATGTGCGGAGCGATATGTCCGAGAAGGCGTTTTTATTCAACAGCTTCAGCTGAGTTTTAAGTAGCTTCAAGTGTCTGTATAGCATAAACATCGGGGAACCATTGTTGACACCTGGTTTTTAATCATCTTTCCTCTTTTAAAATTAATAGAAAATCCATAAAAATTCATAAAATTAAAAAAAATCAATTTTGGGGACCTTGGCCAAGCCTGAAGAACCAATTTTGATCAAAAAATGATTTTTCATATTTTCAGTATTTTTCGGTATTTTTATTTTCGAAAATTAATAGAAAATCAAGAAAAAATGAGAAAATTTCAAAATCAACTTTGGAAGTCTTGGCTAAGCTTAGGCTACCATTTTTGAACAAAAAAATAATTTTTCATATTTTTTGTATTTTTTAATATTTTTTTAGAAATTAGGAAAATATTTGAAAATAAAATTGTCTTCGAGCCCACAAAAATATAAGTAAATAGTCAGTATTTTTATTTTTATTTTTTCTTCATTTTGGCTAAATAAAATCTACAAAAATCAATATGGGATCGGGAATTACTTTGTTAATCTTATTTTCGGATTAAATAATTTTTTTAGAAACTCCATTTTAGCTCTGTAATTTTCGATTTTTGCATTTTAGGAGTTGTGACATTGTCCTCTAACATCCAAAATTTCTATCTCAGCCTGATGGTGCTCGAAATTTCTCAATCTTGAATAAAAGGGGTTTAATTAGAATTGTTTCATCATTCCATTGATGGTAATATTTTGGTCCATATTCGGCATTTAGACATTGGAATGTTCAAAATTTGCAGGGGGGCGTCGAGATGATTTTTAACAATTATAGACAGCATAATTCATCAAATTTTGGTGAAGCATAATACGCAGGTCATGTCGCCAATTCTCTGCAAGGCTTTAGATTCCTCGAGCGAAGGCATCACTTTGGGCATCAGATTTAACTCCCACTCTCTCTGATCCTTGTGCATCTTCTACTTCGGGGGACAAATTTGAGCGCCTGCCATTGAACATCGAAGAGGGCCACTCAGCAACACCCTATCGTGGTGTCTACAGGGAATAGGATGGCTGTGGCTGAAGGCTACTCCTTTGGAAGTTTCTTGCAAACACCATGAAAGCATTTCGATTGATCACGAGAAACTAATGGGGCTCAAAGCACCAACAAAAAAGAGAAAGAAAAGACCCGGTGGGGGTTTCATTCACGTGATTTTACCAGAGCAATTGGGGGCTGGCAGTCCATGAAATTATCAGTGAAGCTACTCTTGGTTTCTCTGGGTCCCTGCGTTTTCCAGTTTTGATAGATAATTGGAAGTAAATGGAAGCTCAATTGAACCAGTAGGCAATTGAGAGGGTTGTTTCTCAGAAAGCTCTGCAGATAGGAAGCTCATTTTTATGCCAAGCCTGTGTTGGGAATTCAAGCGCAACATCATCATGCCGTCGGTGGTACAGCTAAGCAGCGCACAACGAATGTTTATGAGAACACCTAACCGTCGGAGGTTCTGAAGCAGAAGCTACCATCCATAATGCTCTCTCGTGCTTAGTTGGTAAGAAACCAGGAGATGGCGCATTAGCTACTCTACCTAGCGGTCGCAAGCAGCTGAGGATGCTCGATTAGTCATACTGCTCCAATATGACAAACAGGAGGATGGAATGCTTTGCTTGAGATAATGAAGCAAAGAGGAGGTAAACGAGACAAAATTACACATGGAACGATGGATAAAGCCTATTCAATCAATAGGATGACAAACCATGTGAAGGAGACACAAGGTCTCTATGAATCGGGGTAGAAAAGTTTAACAGAAGATGGACAAGTCTAGCTTGCAGGGAGAAATTTTCAGAGCTTCGCTGAAGCATAAGACTGCATCATGAAAATTAAGTTGATTTTGGAGCAGCAGCTTTGGGGTGTTTGTCCAGTTTCTACGCAAATTTTAAGGCCTCCACTTGGGGATCTTCGACATAAGGGAATAATCCATCGACTAGTGGCAAGAAGATATTAAGGTCCACCTTTCATCTCCTGCCTTGGATGAAGAGATGGATGTCAAACCAGTGGACTCGTCATCGCAATCTCCTTCCACGTCCTCTGAAGATCTGCTGGGCAGCTGATGAGGCCATTACTTACTATAACCATTGCTAGAGCACTACAATGGACGGGGAGAACAACTAAAAGAAAGTGCGAGAGACCATCATGACTCATCATAGAAGACACGACCAGAATGGTAGAAAAAAAAAAACAACAACAAGAAGTCTGGATGGGAGAACGACTGCCAAAAAGAATTGGGGACAACATGATGGAAAGAAAAGGAAGAAGACTGAAGTGGTGTTCCCTCCTTTTGACATCTGCTCACAGAACGACAAGCCTGTGGACTTCATCAAATTAAACAATAGAGGCCGTGATAAAGAAAAGGGGAGCGAGTGGGCGACAGGGAACCGAAAGTAGAGTCAAAAAGGAAAAGAGAGGGGGCAATTGGAGGGCCACTTTGACAAAAAAAAAAAGAGAGAGGGTCATGAGATTTTGGAGGTTCTGAGGAGGAGAGGCCCGTCATCCTCTGTTCAAGCATGCGAAGGGTCCACAGCTATCTACTCATCCGCGAGGTTATCATGGGGGCACCAAATCTTCTTCAGCCATCAGCTCTTCCACGAAGACCTGCAGGCACACCAAGACTTCTTGAAGACCTGCAATCGACGGCGAATGACCATCATAAGACAGACTAGATCACGGAGAACAGGGGGGATTGACAACCTACCCCCATCTTTGGCCTCTCTAACGGTACCTCTTCGCCCCTCAGACCCTTGGGCAGCTCCCATCGTCGTCGGACCTCTTCGAGAAAATAACCATCAGCCCTCTCGACCTCCTCTTCCTCTCCACGAGTCTTCTTCCTTCAGCTAGAACTACTGACACCATCTCCAGAACACCAGGAGATCTCCAGATCGTCGCCCCCATCGTCGAACCACTGCAGTGGCACCACCATCTCACCTCCACGATCACTCGGAGTGGAGGTCAGAAACAGAGAGAGAGGCCAACTGAGACTAAGGCTCGATCCCAGACAGCCTTCGCCTCCTTGGGGGACAACTTCATCTTCCTTCGTCCACGTCGATCAGAGCTCCCATCATCTCCAGAAGACGATCTAGACCTCGACGTCATCGGGATGTCGTCGCACACCTGACAGAGATCCAGAAGTTACTGGGTTGGGTCCTCCGTCCTCGAGACTCCGTCGCTCCTTCTCCGCTCGCCCCCGTCCCTTCATTGTCGCGTCGTTCCCTCCTTTGCGTCGTCGCCGCGGCTTCTACTTCATCGGCCGCCTGCACTCCCCGAACCTGTTCACGTTCCAGACCAGCAACATTGTACGCAGAAGGGCGTCGCACGGGAATTGGAGGAGAAGACCAGCAGGAAGTGGGCTTCTGTACAAGCCCAATCGAACTGGGCTAAGGAAAGAAGAAGAGAGGAGCTTGGGCCTTTTGTGCCGTCCAGGCCTGGTTCTGGTCTCCTCTCTCGGGCCGGATCAGGCCCAATGACCTGTTCCAGGCTCGAATCTGAGGACCTGATCCAGGCCCATTTTCTGTATAACAAAAAGGAGAGAAAGAAAAGAAAAGAACAGAAGTTTCGTCTCGGCGACGAGTCAATAAGGTGCAAGAATCGGCGCGCGCCCGAATTTTCATGATCCACAAGTTGGGTAACAAAAATCGATCCTGAATATATTTTGAATACCATATTGCATCAAAGTGGATATTTTTCAAAATACAGGTTGATTAGGAATTTTTCTTGATCCGCAACTTGTCACATAATTGAGAATGTCCATCTTTAAGGTTATCGATGGAATACTCGATTAGACGAGGGTTTGAATTCAATCGTTAATCGTAAGATTACGAATTAAAAATTGGATTCAAATATTCGCGAAATTTTTTTTTTTTGCAAAAATTGATTGATATATCCACTTTTATTGTTTGAATTGATTGGCATTATTTATTTTTATTATGCTTGAATTGTTTGAATGTTATTTTCAATGTCACATGAAAAATTCTAAAAAAAAAAGAAGAAAAAAAAAGGAAAAATTTCTAAAAAATTGTGTAATGTAGATAATTGCATGTGTTAATCTATCTTGAAAATGATTGGATTAAATCGCATTTTTTTAAAAGGAAATCGTATGTTTAAATAGAATCTCATGCCCAAAATAATTCATCTTTAATATATTAGGGTTTAGTTCAACTTAAACTCTAAAATATGCGAGATAAATGTCGTTTTAACATGGTTCTATTTTAGAAAATAAATTCATCTGAAAATACCAAAAAGGATCATTCACGTGCATTTCATGTAGTATATCTCATGTATATTTGTCATGTCGTATTTGCTCGTGCTTGCCATGTCGTATTTGATCGTCTGTGTACGCGTGTCATGTGTGCGATGTTTGCACGACCACATTTGTTTGTTATGATATGTCATTAATCCAGGTATATTCATTCAGGAAAATCAAAAATAAAAAAAAATAATAATAAAAATTTAAAAAAAAATCAGGAGACAGGCCACTTCGACGGGCCAATCTTGATCTTTTCAAAAAATGAGGGTTTTATCCCCTCTTTTCAAAAAAAATGAGGGTTTTATCCCCTCATAGACAAATCGTCTTCAGAAAAATTTCAAAATGACGATTTTGCCCTTCATAAGCAAAATCGAAGCATACGCATGGTCATATGCGTGTGTCATGTACGTATGTTGCGTATGCCTTTCCACGTATGCTTGTCACATACGCATGTCACATATGTATGTTCATATACATATGCATTCGTATCCATATATCATATTCGTATGTCTTCACATTTGTATGCTTTCAAACGCCTGTTGTATACGCACGTTTGCCTTCATACCTGTATGTCATATATCGTATGACTTTATATCCGTATGTCGTATGTTTGCATATCCGCATGTCATATTCATACATATGTCGTACTCGTACATATTCGTCTGCATGTCGTATTTATACGTTTTCGTATACGCATGTCATATCAGTACGTCATATTTGCATGTTATATTCATATGTCCATGCATCCCATTTAAAAAGCAAAAATACAAAAAAAGAATACCTCACTAGAGCCTTAGGAATAAACCAAGCCTGAGTTGTCAAATTAGGATATCCATGAAATTAAGGTACCGAAAGGGCATTAGTTTTAATTAACTAGTGTAACCAAGTCCCCGGACTCATAATCTCTGGTTCGTAGAAGTAATTTAGTTATCCCGCTAATTTACTTAGGTTTCTAATCAACCTACAAAAAATGATTAGTGGCGACTCCAAATTTTAAAACCATTTGAACAAAAAAATCAAAGTTGCGATTCGGTAGGGCTTGGGAGGGTTCGCGTTAGGTTAGTTAATCTAATTCAAAACCTGATAATCCGTTCACCTAAAAACGAATTTTAGGTCGCGACAGCTTGGCGACTCCGCTGGGGACTTGTTCTTAATTTTTGAAAAATTTAAGAACTTAGAGGACTTAGGCCAGTAAAATTTCATGAATATTCACTTGGTTTAGCAATTGGTTGAATTCTAATCTTTAGGTGTTAAATGGTCTTGCAGATGGGAGTTATAAGGGGTGGAGTGTTTGGCTAACCCCTTTACTTTGCAGGTTTAGTGTATGGAAATTGGAATTTAATTTTTGCACATTTTGAAGCGGTGTTTGAATTTAACTGCTGTGCATGATTATTTGTTTTAGCACTACATCACACACGTCCCGTGACCGGACCTGGGTCACTAGTTTTAGGATGGTATTGTGATTTGGTTCTAGCGTTCGGCGTGAGATCACGTCGAAAGTTAGTTCAGATTCAATCCCGAACCTCTTTTCAAAAATGAGTTTTAAAAGTTAGGCCTCAGGCTTGGTAAGATTACCAAAGGAGTGGTTTTAATTTTTGACTCGAGGAGCCGAAGTTGGGAGACCCGGCTAATCCTGATTACGTCGTAGGGGTCACGGCTAATCTTGATTATGTGCGCGAGATTGTCGCCTTGCTGTAAGTCTTTCGCTTCAATTTGTCAGCCTTTAGAGTAGATAGGCTAAGATTTAAACTCACGATTCATGTGCATGTCTATGCAACTTACATGGTATTTTTGACGGTGAAAGTAAGTTTTCTAACTTCATCTTGTATTTATTTTTGGTCGGTCCATGTTAGGTGTCGGTCAAATTTTGAATTTAACATCAAGGTCATTTTTCAAAAGAAAATGAAAATCAAATTAGTATCCCATTTTTGAAAAAATAAAAATAAATAAATAAATAAATAAGTGTGAAAAATCCCTTAGGAAAATTTTGTTGACCGGTAAAAGATTTTGTTACATTTTTCTACTTCAATAGAAATGAGATTTTCTTGACAAATTTATCCCTAAAAATTCATTCTGATAAAAGGAAAATCCCTTCGGGAAATTTGCTAAATTTTAAGATATTTTATCACATATTTCAAGTTGTAAAAATTTGCAAGAAAATTCTTTTTGAGAAATTCACCCATGTTTTTCTAAGAAAATTTTCTCTAAAATTGAAAAATAAAATTGGACTAATGTAGGAATCATGGGCCGACCCCTATTGGATCACATACTGATTATTTTCTTTACTTTTGCAGGGAGTTATAGGTACCCTGAGGTGGAGAAAAATCGGGCTCGTTGGTGATAACAATCAGGGGGCAAGCGAAGAAATCGTTAACCCTAGGGGCATATGATGAGGCCAATTCTTCCGGAGACAGAATCGTGTCAATAAGTCAGCACGTATGGGCCATGTATTTTGATGATGGGTAGTGAATGCATCCAGATCGGGCATGGGGACATTTTTAATGTATTAGAAGGGTTCATGTATTTTTGTTGAGAAAGTCGAGATTGTGTAATCAAAACCCATGGGGCAAGATTATGAACCCGACCTTGCGACGCCTTTCTGATTAAATTGAACAAAGGCGATCGACACATTCAAGTGGACGCCGAAAGAGATAGGCAGGAGTAAAGTGGGGCACGCAACGGGCAGCCCGGTTTGTTTATTGGAGCACTAATCGAGTGGTCGATTTGCAATAATTCACACGACTGACTCACGGCGCTGTGACCGGTGGGGGCCGCCACCGAACCCTTCGCCAATGTCCTTGATATCATCGCCGACAGCAGATAACAAGAACACCAAGAAGAGTGTTAAGCCTCAACGTTTTCAGTACCGTGAATCGTCCTATCATGCTATATGGACGAAGAAATGGCAGGAAAATAAAAAACACAAACACGTGAAACTTTCTCTTCATTCCATTCACCAACAAACCTTACAACAACTCACTGGGGAGGAAAAGTGAAATCAAATTGAGCCCTAATAAGCATCACAAAGGAGCTCAGCTGGCTCTCCATGAAGTTGATGCTCTGGATGCACCGGGCATTCTCGGGATCAAGCTCCGCGAGCCTAAAGAAGAGGCGATCGCACTTCTCTTTAACCTGGGCCATGGTGGCCTCGTAATGCTCAACGGCAAACTCCAGGTCCGGAATCGCCGCCCTCTCGAAAGTAATGTCTGCCGTAATGTCATCAAGTCTCTCCTGCAGCCAACCGCATTTGCACCTCATCACAATATTGCTTGGCTCCTGTTCGGCGTAAGTTCGGACCAAGGCCAGACGGTCCACCAGCTTTCCCCTCTCACGAACCAGCCACGAAAGCTGATCGTTGGCAAACTTGAGAGCCTTCTTGTGATTATCAGCCACAAATGTGACTGTTGCCAGACGCTCGTGTCGGTCTCGGTAACGAGCTTTTACGACGGCGGTCACAAGGACCGTCTCATAAGCGCGATTATAGGCAGCTAGAAAATTGATGAAGAGGGTCGGGAAGTTCCGATACTCCCTCCCCAGTTGGGTACCCTCAACAGAAGCAGTGTCCACGGTCCTGAATAAACCGAGGATTTCAGCCTCAACGGTAGAGTTTTTGGCTATATGAGCGTAACCTCTACCAATAAGATTGTAGAGTCTCTCCCACCCAGCCAGGACTTCGGCGGATAAGGTATGGTTAGGAGAATTGGCCATTTTTGAAAGCAGAATACAAGGGGGAGAGAGGTGAGGCAGATGAGCGGAATGCGAAGATGGTAATCTGCTTCAATTTAAATACTGATTTCACAGGGGCAGTCCTTATAGGTTTTCCTATCTACCATTCTCTGTCGGCAACACCCCTGGTGGCTCGAATCCCAGTCAAGTGGCAACCTCGAGCCGAACAAACCTGACATCTCTGTGGAAAAGCTAACGGGACTCCATCGCTTTGAAAAAAGAAAGAACGAAAAGGCGAGCTGAGTGGGGGACAAAGAAATTCTCGGAAGAAAGAGAGATATTACTCGTCTTCATTGGAGGACCCGCCAATAAATCGACGGTGGAAATCTTGATAGGGGCCCTCTACCGCGAAAAGAAAGAAGAAGACAAACTGAGCGATAAACGAGGATTTCCCCTTTGATCAAAAGCTGAATGTCAGATTTTCCCCTCGGTAAATCTAATAGCACTGCCCGTGAAGGGGGAAGTCGTTGCTATTGCCAGAGAAAGAATTTGTCCTCATTTGATAGTGAGGGTTCATCTGCACGAACTCGCAGGAGAAAGATAGAGAGGAAGGAGTTCTCGTGGGAGAGGAATTCAAAACCTTCACCATCAAAGCATTGGCTTTCAAAGCCTGTTACGAGAAGTCATCAACGATCCCGTGATCCCTCAAGTCCGAGAAGACATCCTGAGGCGGTCTCGAATCGGCAGTCCTAGATCCAGAAATATGTCGAGCATTAGGGGAACGGGCGCATGTTCAACCCTGGTCGAAGCTGATGAAGTTCCTTACCCTGAGGGTCTACTGGTCATGGCCATTGACGGTAATCCAGTCTCTCTGTCAATCCTTGTTACCGTATTAAGAAAATGCCGGTATAAGGTTGTAGCTCAAGCAAAGGCGACAGAGGCCTTAGAGATATTAAGGAGGAGTGGTGACCAGTTTGATATCGTCCTCACCGCCATGGTAGGGATTGACATGGATGTTTTCACTCTCTTGGAAGTCATCAATTCTAAATTAAACATGCCAGTCCTCGTAATATCGGCAAGCGATGATCAGCAAGCCATAATGAAGGCTGTCTTAAATGGGGCCCAAGACGTCGTAACGAAACCAGTTAGAGTTCAGATGCTTCAAAACATATGGCAGCACGTGGTAAGGAAGCAATTGCACGACCATGAGAACAAGCATCAAGCCTTCAATTTTGTTCCAAGCAACTGGAGAAAGAAGATGAGTTGGTCTCCCGAGCTGCATCGTATGTTTGTTAATGCAGTTCAGCAGGTAGGAATCGATTCGGCACGGCCGCAACATATACTGGAAATTATGAACGTAGAGGGACTCACTAAAGCAAATGTTTCGAGTCATCTTCAGAAGTACAGAAAAAGGGTGAGAGAACAAAATGCAGCTCAGAATCAAGAAAACCAAGGCGGAACTGATCCAAGCCTGAACGTGGAGTCTCCTCGCCACCATAAGTTTCGCAGGTTAGCATGGGGCGAGCCACTTCCCATCATCAACCAAGCCAGTAGCCGTGCCATCAATCCTCCAGGCGTTAATCAAAGTATCCCCGAGAATCACCCTAATGCTCTTCAAGAGTATAGACCGCAGGGGCAGTGTATTCAGACTCCTTGGTTTGAGCACCAACCCGTGGCTAGAATTCATCCCATGATCAGCGCGCCTGCGCAGCCAGAGAATCAGACAAGAAATTATCCTGAGAACTTCCACTTCTTTAATCCTCGAATGGAAGGAGTTCTTGGCAGCAGGACAGTTGGTGATCCCCACACTTTCTGGAGTAATGATGAAGGCTCCAGCTCGAGAAGACAAATTGCTCATGGCGAGGACAGAATGAGAAATCTACCGCCAGCATTTGCCAGCAACAATGCCCAATTCGAGCATCAGTTGCTGGAAGGTTCAAGAGATTACTCAGATGATGAGCTTACTGCCCTGGTCAACCAGTTTAAGGTTGACAGACATCCGAAGCCATGATCGGAAGCCAGTGATTAGGGACTCTCAAACATCAGTCATCCATGCCTGAACCAGCACGAGACTAGCTGATTATCGAAGAGCCGCAGGAGAGGCAGAACCGACCTTGAACAAGTGCACCTTTCATTTCATGCTTAATTCCCCTGCGTGTGATATTTCCAGCTATCTAGGTGTCTAGATTTAATTCAGAGGCAAGGGGGTAATTTGTTTTTTATCCCGTCGAATGCGTGAATCCCTTTTTATGCTAGACTCAGGGCGGATCAATTTGTGGCAATGTCGCTGACTGCCATAATGCGAAATGTTGAATGGCCTCACGTAGGGAAATTTCAAGTGAAAAGCCCAGGCGAGCTCGAAGACGAGGGATTGCAAATTGCCTCAAAAGTGTCGCAAAATGAAATGACCTAATGGAATGTGATAGGACTCATTTGCCTTGAAGGTAACCTTTAAATTAAAGAAGCCCTTCGGTCCACGGACCCGATGGCATAAAAAATGATGATGGTCCAAAGCAACCCGAAAGAAAATAAAGCCCAACTAAACAAAGCACTTATGTGGCAAGCTCAAAGTGAAGGGCAACTCGAGACATACAATCCAATCCAATCCAAATGAAGGAACTTCCTGAATTCAAATTCAATGGAAGTACATACAAGGGTAAAACAGTATCGTTCCAATTTTTCTAGAATATGAAGAACATATACTGCCGCATTCCCTTTCATTTTTGCAGGGGAAGTCTCTACTGGCCAGATTTTCCTGTCTACCATTTCCTATCAGTATCGCCTCCGCTACTCATCTCTAATCTCAAGCCAAGCAGATTCGACAAAAAGTTTGAGGGGACGCCACCACTTTGAAAAAGAGAGAAAAAAAAATGAAATGAAATGAGCCGAGTGGCAGACAAAGAAATTCTCGGCAGAAAAGAAGGGATGGCTCGTCTTTATCGAGGGACTCGCCAGCAACATCGACGGTGGAGATAACGATAAGGGCCCCCTATCACGAAAAGGATGAAAGAAAACAAACCGCGCAGAAGACAGGGCAAAAGGTTGAGAAAGACGGGAATCTTGGAGGGAGCAATACGATTTATGAACCCATGCCTAAGTTTTAAAAAGAGGCGTTCTCCTGAAACATTCATCCGTGCTCAGAAAAAAAAAATTCGAAAGCATACCCGGTCGCTCAGAAGAATTCAGAGTGAGTGAGAATACAAGAGAAGATAGCAGATCTTGAGAAATCATCAACCAAATCGAAGATGTCTCAACCCAATACTCCCGAGAGCTATCGTTGCCTGCTGAATATGGGAGAGGAAGAGTTCGAAGCCATGTTTAGGATCGAGCCCATGGAGCCTGGCCCTTCCGCCAACGACGTCCAAGATCTTAGTAAAGATAAGGACAACAACGGTAAGGGTCAAAAGAAGCGTTACCGTCGCCATACTAAGGAGCAAGTACAAAGGCTTGAGGATTTCTTCAGAACATGCCCTATGCCAGACGGCAAACAGAAAATGGAACTGAGTCAAGAGCTAGGACTTGAACCTTCGCAAATCAAGTTCTGGTTTCAAAATAGGCGAACCCGAATGAAGACTCGTCATGAGCACAACGAAGCCGAGTTTCTAAGAGTTGAAAATGAAAACCTCCGAGCGGAAAACAAGATGTATAAAGAGGCTTTTGACTCCGCCACCTGCCTCAACTGCAACACCCTCCTCCTCACCTTCGACGAAATGCATGATCTGAGGATCGAAAATGCACGTTTAAGAGGTGAGTTAGACCAGTTTATAACAGGATCGAGTTCTATTGAAAGAGGGTACAAAAGGACTAATGCTGCTGGATCATCATCAATACCTCCCGAGGAAGAAGGGACAGATCACCACCAAGCGGACATTGACGATGATCTTTTCGCCATAATCAACCAGTTTGATATCGGTAAAGCATTGAGGCTGTGATGCACATGCTCAACTAGTGACCACCAGACCTTCAACATGGCCGACGCATACCTAGTCCAGAATGAAGCCAGCTGATTATGGAAAGGCCTGCAGATGGGGAAGAAAAATCAATCCTGAATGGATAAATATGCTTTATCTTGCATGGGATGTTGTCTTCTGTTATGAATATCTAGAATTGGCGTGAAAGCAAGAAGTAATCATTTCCCTTCCCCCTACTAAATGCTCGAATCAGCCACCTCACCAACCTCGCGACGAATTGATAGCGAGTAAAAATCTGCGTAAACCTGAAGGGTAAATCCGTATCGTTTCAATTTACCCTCAAATCGCTCCAAGTTTTAAATTGAATCCCCTGCATTTTCAGGAATTTGCAAATGGCTCCAAGAATACAATCATGTCCAAATGCGAAATCTTCTCGTTAAATGAAACTGGGGGCAATCCGCGGACATTGCTACTGGATGGACGGCTGCAAATAGGGAAGAGAGGGGTAATTTTGTATCGTTCCAATTTACCCATGATCGTCTCGAGTTCTGAATTATTTCCTCCCATTCTTAACAGGGATTGTAAATTGCCTCGAAAAGCACCGTAATGCAAAATGGCCTAAGACCATGTCATCTCGAAGATCAACTTTTAAAGGCGAACATCCACGAACGCCTACGGTCCAATGGACCGGATGGCATGGGGAATGACAGTGGTCCGAAACATCCCGAGTTCGATCCTCGAGGATGAAAATGTTGTAAGTATTGTAAATGAATAATACAACCTTCTGCACATTTTTTTTTGCAGAAAAAAACAAGAATACTCGACAAATGAAACCGAAGTCAATACTTGGCTATAGCCTTAACCCTGATGGTGAAGTGTACAAGGAACGTCGAGGGGAACTCGAGCCGGCGAAGCTAATAAAGGGGTCGTGCAAAACATTCAAGATGAAGGGTAAATCAGTATCGTTCCAATTTATTCCTTCTAATACCGGCTAACACTTCTCCTTTCCTTTTTACAGGAAATATTTACACTAACATTTAACATGTTGAAGGAGACAACCCCAAATAGTAAAATTATGATTATCTGAAGAGATCCATTCTGATCAAATTGGGGCAAATTGACGGCTACCCTCAATTGGAAAAAGGGCGTTCGATCGACAACCATGACAGTTTTTAATATTGAAAAGGCCCAAATGCTGTGCAGGGGCAAACTCAGATACGGGCCATTTCTCGACTTAAGGAGTGGACTCCCAATTCGCTCGATATGCCCACATATCCAAGGGCAATTCCAATTCACCCATTTTCTTCCATACTTGCATTTTTAGTAGATGCGTGTGAGGCTGAAAACTGCTAATCTGCGTTGTATTTACACATGCCATGATTCATGTATGATTCTTCTGCATGTTTAATTTGCCAATTCTGACTGGGGATCTAAACTGTACACGATGCATCGAATGTACAGAATGGGGCATGACAGGACGATGAAAGGCAAGCCATTTCCACATACGTCCTATATTTAATCCACAGTGAGTTGTGTGCTAAACAGATGCCGCATTCCTCAAGGTGATGGGTTTTCTTGCAAAAGGTACAATAGCCGAAAGGAAAGAGGCATTCATTTCTCTACCCTAAACACTACAGGTGCCCATTGACAACTCATTTGAGCAGCGGTTTCATTTTATAACCCCTGTCAAGGACCACCCCATATCGGGGCCAAATGGAGGTAGTTCCAGCAGTTATCATGATGAAAATGGTTAGAAATTGTCTTGCTTGGACTAATATCAATTTTCGAGTGTTTCTTTGCATTTAACTCGAATTTTAATTCAAGTATTTTAGGATGACGAAGAGCATTCGTTTCTCTATCCTACACACACATCCTTTGCATAGCCCAATTGAGCCTAGAAATTCGTTTCACGAGCCCTTGTTGGTGATCATTGCTCATTCCGAAGAAAGATGGCGCTTTCCCCAAAAAGCAGAATCAAAGAAATTGGGTCAACAATGAGCCCTCGAAATGAGCTTATGTTATGTGCTAGACTTTTCATGTAATGTCTAGTATCAATTTTTTGAAAATCATCTTGTCAAAAAGAAAAACAAGTGTAGCCTAAAAAATGGGCATGCTCCCAAACAAAAGGGAGTCGGGAGTAAGGAAAGCAAGGGCTACTCCAAGAATCTAGGGCAGAAAAAACAAAGTGCCTATCCAAAGTAAGGCCAATGCCCATTTATCTGTAATATACCTCTGATTTTGAGAACGCTCAAAAGAGAATTCTCCAAAGAAGTCAATTTACAATTTCCAGCAAAAGAATTACCACCCCTCAGCCAATGGGGGTATTTATTGAAGACAAATTCAGAAAGGTCAAAGATTGGTGACAAGGCTGCAATGATCACCAACACCAAACATTTCTCATATATTTTTCTGAGCCAAAACGAGCCTTTCGTTTCTAAGTCCTAAATCCCGACCTACGTTACAACCCTTGAAAGTCTCTTCTGATTAGAGCACTTGAATTAACATAAGAGTTGAATGATTTTAAGCATCGCTCGAAGAAGTTCGAGCAAGACTATTTCTCTCTCATTTTTGCAGGGTTCTTGACTTGTAAACCCGGAGCAGATAATGAAGATATTTTTGTCAGTGGCCTTGACTCAAAAGAGTCCCCTTTGATAAGCCTTTGACCCAGCCCACATTACGGTCCTAATCAAGACCTCCAGATCGGCTTGATCGTATCAATTGCGAGATTACTCAGACCCTCGCTGAATGCGATGATGGTAAGGTTGAGTGATTTCTTTTCAAATCTTGCAATCAGGATAAACAAGCCTTTCTCGAGAGTGAGAGAAAGCCCTTTCGGACTGAAGTCCCCATTCAGGTTACATTCGAGGTATTCATGACACGATAACCCCCCTAGACAGAATTGGAAATGCAAACTCGACAGAATAGTCACGCATGATCCACATTATGAGCATACACATACGGTTTTAATCATTGCAAACTCAACTGAATGGTTATGCATGAACTGATGAACTCATTGATAAAAATGCTTGCACATGTTACCTCTGACACTGTCTGACAGGTAGTGCATTCCTGATAGTCGAGTTACCGTCTGAGGTCTCGAAATTCATCCAAGGGCTATTGGACAAACAAGCCCTGTTGGCGAATGCTCGCCAAGCATTTTCAGGTAGGTATATCTTCAGCCTGAACCTTTCAATTCTGATGATTGTCTGGGTGCTCACATCCATTGCAGCACATAAGGTCATTCAGTGAGCAAGCAGACATGATACAATCAGTCTGTCTATACCTCGATCATTAAGTCAGAAGATCCAGCACGGCCTCCTATCTTCGAAGACTTTACCTGCACCAGAAGGCGGTACAGCTTCATTTCTCGAAGGCCTTATTTGCGCAAGAAAGCAATACGGCCTCAACTTCAGGCGAAATGCCATCTCTGGAGACCTTCCATTGGAAACCCCAATACGAAACAGTCCATTTTCAAGTCCTGAAAAGCAGGCACCAATCAGGCGAAAGGCCACCTCTAGAACCCTTCCATCGGAAACCGCGATACGGAATGGTCCATTTTCAAGTCCTGAAAAGCAGGCACCAATCAGGTGAAAATGCCGTCTCTGGAACCTTCCATTGGAAACCCCAACACTGCAAGGTCCATCTTCAAGTCCTGAAAACCAGGCACCAATCAGGCGAAAGGCCATCTCTAGAACCCTTCCATCGGAAACCCCGATACGGAATGGTCCATTTTTAAGTCCTGAAAACAGGTACTAATCAGGCGAAAGGCCATCTCTAGAACCCTTCCATCGGAAACCCCGATACGGAATGGCCCATTTTCAAGTCCTGAAAAGCAGGCACCAATCAGGTAAAAATGCCGTCTCTGGAACCTTCCTTTGGAAACCCCAATACGGAATGGTCCATTTCAAGTCCTTCTTACAGGCACCAAAGTCCTTCTTACAGGCAACCAAAAGTCCTTCTTACAGGCACCAAAGTCCTTCTTACAGGCACCAAAGTCCTTCTTACAAGCATTTCCATGGGGTGGCCTACCATACGGGTCAAATTTCAATTAGTAGAATCCTTTCATTAGGAATCTACCATGGGGTGACCTACCATACGGGTCAAATTTCAATCAAAGTTTAATCAGTAAAATCCTTTCATTAGGAATCTATCATGGGATGACCTACCATACAGGCCAAAATGCAAGCGAATCCTTTAAGTAGGATAGATCGCTAATGGAGTCCTTTCACTAGGAACTCCGCCATGGGTTGACCTACCATACAGGTCAAAGCTTAACCTTTCCGGAGTATTCTCAGAATGAATCTTCGGGCACCAGTTCAGTAGAGCACGTGTCTCGGGCGATCACCACACGACAGGCAGGTAAGTGCCAGGTAACCTCTCCACTCTATCTCTCCCTCCAATTCATAAGCCTCCTCAAATCGGGTCTGGATCAGAGCTTACACAGAGAGATATTAGAGGTCAAACGTCACGACTTTTTGTATTTTCATTGTGTTGAGTCGATTAGGATTCAGGTGTCATCTCGTCTTTGAAATGAACCTCTACCGAGCTTCCTTTCAAAGAGGGGCAGCTGTTGACACCAGGTTTTTAATCATCTTTCCTCTTTTAAAATTAATAGAAAATCCATAAAAATTCATAAAATTAAAAAAAATCAATTTTGGGGACCTTGGCCAAGCCTGAAGAACCAATTTTGATCAAAAAATGATTTTTCATATTTTCAGTATTTTTCGGTATTTTTATTTTCGAAAATTAATAGAAAATCAAGAAAAAATGAGAAAATTTCAAAATCAACTTTGGAAGTCTTGGCTAAGCTTAGGCTACCATTTTTGAACAAAAAAATAATTTTTCATATTTTTTGTATTTTTTAATATTTTTTTAGAAATTAGGAAAATATTTGAAAATAAAATTGTCTTCGAGCCCACAAAAATATAAGTAAATAGTCAGTATTTTTATTTTTATTTTTTCTTCATTTTGGCTAAATAAAATCTACAAAAATCAATATGGGATCGGGAATTACTTTGTTAATCTTATTTTCGGATTAAATAATTTTTTTAGAAACTCCATTTTAGCTCTGTAATTTTCGATTTTTGCATTTTAGGAGTTGTGACATTGTCCTCTAACATCCAAAATTTCTATCTCAGCCTGATGGTGCTCGAAATTTCTCAATCTTGAATAAAAGGGGTTTAATTAGAATTGTTTCATCATTCCATTGATGGTAATATTTTGGTCCATATTCGGCATTTAGACATTGGAATGTTCAAAATTTGCAGGGGGGCGTCGAGATGATTTTTAACAATTATAGACAGCATAATTCATCAAATTTTGGTGAAGCATAATACGCAGGTCATGTCGCCAATTCTCTGCAAGGCTTTAGATTCCTCGAGCGAAGGCATCACTTTGGGCATCAGATTTAACTCCCACTCTCTCTGATCCTTGTGCATCTTCTACTTCGGGGGACAAATTTGAGCGCCTGCCATTGAACATCGAAGAGGGCCACTCAGCAACACCCTATCGTGGTGTCTACAGGGAATAGGATGGCTGTGGCTGAAGGCTACTCCTTTGGAAGTTTCTTGCAAACACCATGAAAGCATTTCGATTGATCACGAGAAACTAATGGGGCTCAAAGCACCAACAAAAAAGAGAAAGAAAAGACCCGGTGGGGGTTTCATTCACGTGATTTTACCAGAGCAATTGGGGGCTGGCAGTCCATGAAATTATCAGTGAAGCTACTCTTGGTTTCTCTGGGTCCCTGCGTTTTCCAGTTTTGATAGATAATTGGAAGTAAATGGAAGCTCAGTTGAACCAGTAGGCAATTGAGAGGGTTGTTTCTCAGAAAGCTCTGCAGATAGGAAGCTCATTTTTATGCCAAGCCTGTGTTGGGAATTCAAGCGCAACATCATCATGCCGTCGGTGGTACAGCTAAGCAGCGCACAACGAATGTTTATGAGAACACCTAACCGTCGGAGGTTCTGAAGCAGAAGCTACCATCCATAATGCTCTCTCGTGCTTAGTTGGTAAGAAACCAGGAGATGGCGCATTAGCTACTCTACCTAGCGGTCGCAAGCAGCTGAGGATGCTCGATTAGTCATACTGCTCCAATATGACAAACAGGAGGATGGAATGCTTTGCTTGAGATAATGAAGCAAAGAGGAGGTAAACGAGACAAAATTACACATGGAACGATGGATAAAGCCTATTCAATCAATAGGATGACAAACCATGTGAAGGAGACACAAGGTCTCTATGAATCGGGGTAGAAAAGTTCAACAGAAGATGGACAAGTCTAGCTTGCAGGGAGAAATTTTCAGAGCTTCGCTGAAGCATAAGACTGCATCATGAAAATTAAGTTGATTTTGGAGCAGCAGCTTTGGGGTGTTTGTCCAGTTTCTACGCAAATTTTAAGGCCTCCACTTGGGGATCTTCGACATAAGGGAACAATCCATCGACTAGTGGCAAGAAGATATTAAGGTCCACCTTTCATCTCCTGCCTTGGATGAAGAGATGGATGCCAAACCAGTGGACTCGTCATCGCAATCTCCTTCCACGTCCTCTGAAGATCTGCTGGGCAGCTGATGAGGCCATTACTTACTATAACCATTGCTAGAGCACTACAATGGACGGGGAGAACAACTAAAAGAAAGTGCGAGAGACCATCATGACTCATCATAGAAGACACGACCAGAATGGTAGAAAAAAAAAAACAACAACAAGAAGTCTGGATGGGAGAACGACTGCCAAAAAGAATTGGGGACAACATGATGGAAAGAAAAGGAAGAAGACTGAAGTGGTGTTCCCTCCTTTTGACATCTGCTCACAGAACGACAAGCCTGTGGACTTCATCAAATTAAACAATAGAGGCCGTGATAAAGAAAAGGGGAGCGAGTGGGCGACAGGGAACCGAAAGTAGAGTCAAAAAGGAAAAGAGAGGGGGCAATTGGAGGGCCACTTTGACAAAAAAAAAAAAGAGAGAGGGTCATGAGATTTTGGAGGTTCTGAGGAGGAGAGGCCCGTCATCCTCAATTCAAGCATGCGAAGGGTCCATAGCTATCTACTCATCCGCGAGGTTATCATGGGGGCACCAAATCTTCTTCAGCCATTAGCTCTTCCACGAAGACCTGCAGGCACACCAAGACTTCTTGAAGACCTGCAATCGACGGCGAATGACCATCATAAGACAGACTAGATCACGGAGAACAGGGGGATTGACAACCTACCCCCATCTTTGGCCTCTCTAACGGTACCTCTTCGCCCCTCAGACCCTTGGGCAGCTCCCATCGTCGTCGGACCTCTTCGAGAAAATAACCATCAGCCTTCTCGACCTCCTCTTCCTCTCCACGAGTCTTCTCCCTTCAGCTAGAACTACTGACACCATCTCCAGAACACCAGGAGATCTCCAGATCGTCGCCCCCATCGTCGAACCACTGCAGTGGCACCACCATCTCACCTCCACGATCACTCGGAGTGGAGGTCAGAAACAGAGAGAGAGGCCAACTGAGACTAAGGCTCGATCCCAGACAGCCTTCGCCTCCTTGGGGGACAACTTCGTCTTCCTTCGTCCACGTCGATCAGAGCTCCCATCATCTCCAGAAGACGATCTAGACCTCGACGTCATCGGGATGTCGTCGCACACCTGACAGAGATCCAGAAGTTACTGGGTTGGGTCCTCCGTCCTCGAGACTCCGTCGCTCCTTCTCCGCTCGCCCCCGTCCCTTCATTGTCGCGTCGTTCCCTCCTTTGCGTCGTCGCCGCGGCTTCTACTTCATCGGCCGCCTGCACTCCCTGAACCTGTTCACGTTCCAGACCAGCAACATTGTACGCAGAAGGGCGTCGCACGGGAATTGGAGGAGAAGACCAGCAGGAAGTGGGCTTCTGTACAAGCCCAATCGAACTGGGCTAAGGAAAGAAGAAGAGAGGAGCTTGGGCCTTTTGTGCCGTCCAGGCCTGGTTCTGGTCTCCTCTCTCGGGCCGGATCAGGCCCAATGACCTGTTCCAGGCCCGAATCTGAGGACCTGATCCAGGCCCATTTTCTGTATAAAAAAAGGAGAGAAAGAAAAGAAAAGAAAAGAAGTTTCGTCTCGGCGACGAGTCAATAAGGTGCAAGAATTGGCGCGCGCCCGAATTTTCATGATCCACAAGTTGGGTAACAAAAATTTGATCCTGAATATATTTTGAATACCATATTGCATCAAAGTGGATATTTTTCAAAATACAGGTTGATTAGGAATTTTTCTTGATCCGCAACTTGTCACATAATTGAGGATGTCCATCTTTAAGGTTATCGATGGAATACTCGATTAGACGAGGGTTTGAATTCAATCGTTAATCGTAAGATTACGAATTAAAAATTAAATTCAAATATTCGCGAAATTTTTTTTTTGCAAAAATTGATTGATATATCCACTTTTATTGTTTGAATTGATTGGCATTATTTATTTTTATTATGCTTGAATTGTTTGAATGTTATTTTCAATGTCACATGAAAAATTCTAAAAAAAAAGAAGAAAAAAAAAGAAAAATTTCTAAAAAATTGTGTAATGTAGATAATTGCATGTGTTAATCTATCTTGAAAATGATTGGATTAAATCGTATGTTTTTAAAAGGAAATCGTATGTTTAAATAGAATCTCATGCCCAAAATAATTCATCTTTAATATATTAGGGTTTAGTTCAACTTAAACTCTAAAATATGCGAGATAAATGTCGTTTTAACATGGTTCTATTTTAGAAAATAAATTCATCCGAAAATACCAAAAAGGATCATTCACGTGCATTTCATGTAGTATATCTCATGTATATTTGTCATGTCGTATTTGCTCGTGCTTGCCATGTCGTATTTGATCGTCTGTGTACGCGTGTCATGTGTGCGATGTTTGCACGACCACATTTGTCTGTTATGATATGTCATTAATCAAGGTATATTCATTCAGGAAAATCAAAAATTTAAAAAAATAATAATAAAAATTTAAAAAAAAATCAGGAGACAGGCCACTTCGACGGGCCAATCTTGATCTTTTCAAAAAATGAGGGTTTTATCCCCTCTTTTAAAAAAAAATGAGGGTTTTATCCCCTCATAGACAAATCGTCTTCAGAAAAATTTCAAAATGACGATTTTGCCCTTCATAAGCAAAATCGAAGCATACGCATGGTCATATGCGTGTGTCATGTACGTATGTTGCGTATGCCTTTCCACGTATGCTTGTCACATACGCATGTCACATATGTATGTTCATATACGTATGCATTCGTATCCATATATCATATTCGTATGTCTTCACATTCGTATGCTTTCAAACGCCTGTTGTATACGCACGTTTGCCTTCATACCTGTATGTCATATATCGTATGACTTTATATCCGTATGTCGTATGTTTGCATATCCGCATGTCATATTCATACATATGTCGTACTCGTACATATTCGTCTGCATATCGTATTTGTCTGTATCCGTATTCGTCTGCATGTCGTATTTATACGTTTTCGTATACGCATGTCATATCAGTACGTCATATTTGCATGTTATATTCATATGTCCATGCATCCCATTTAAAAAGCAAAAATACAAAAAAAGAATACCTCACTAGAGCCTTAGGAATAAACCAAGCCTGAGTTGTCAAATTAGGATATCCATGAAATTAAGGTACCGAAAGGGCATTAGTTTTAATTAACTAGTGTAACCAAGTCCCCGGACTCATAATCTCTGGTTCGTATAAGTAATTTAGTTCTCCCGCTAATTTACTTAGGTTTCTAATCAACCTACAAAAAATGATTAGTGGCGACTCCAAATTTTAAAACCATTTGAACAAAAAAATCAAAGTTGTGATTCGGTAGGACTTGGGAGGGTTCGCGTTAGGTTAGTTAATCTAATTCAAAACCTGATAATTCGTTCACCTAAAAACGAATTTTAGGTCGCGACAACCATATAGAGGGATGTTCCAGACCTGCGCCATAATGGAAGCATAAGTAGGGTGAGACATCCAGAAGTTAAAAAACTTAAAAGGCCTCTTGCTGCCATCCGGAGATACTATGTGAATGATAACTGGAGAATGGTTCGAGACTCCTGGGGCAAGAAAGTTAGCTTCAGAGTATGAGAACTCGCTATTCCAGTATCCATTTATCAAGGCACGATCAATCTTGCGTTGTTTTCTGGTGGAACCTGATGAAGTCGACCAAGTGAATCTATATCCGATATACCAAAGATCATCGAGACTAGCTTGGTTTATGCATTCCCCGAATTCATTATAACTAGGTAGCCAAGTGTTGGAACTACCTCTTCTGTCCGAAAGGTCTCTAATGGCATTGAAATCACCAAGGACAATCCAAGGATGATCTAATTCCTCACTCTAGTGAAATAGGTCAGACCACAAAGGACGTCTAGCCACAAAAGTATGCTCTGCATAAATCATAGAGACAAAACATAGCTTGTTCAGAGGAAGGAGCTACAAAAAAACCATGGATAGATTGAGCAGAGGTTGCCCGCAAGTCAAAATTAGCACGCTAAGGGTCCCAACCAAGCTAAATCCGACCTCTATTAGTGTGATGATAATTAGCGTGCTAGTTCCATCTAGGAATAAGGCGAGCAGATATATTAAAAAAGAGAGGCTTTGGAACCTTTGTCTCAAGAATACCAATACAACACAAATTATTAGATCTTACCAAGGTTCTGATCTCAGCTTGCTTGATAGGATCCATCAGTCCTCTGATGTTCTAGGCTCCAAAAACCATGAGACCACACAAAATTACTTTCTCCTCTTGCCCCCTTTTCGTTTAGATTTAGGGGCCATTGTCATAGCAGTAGGCAGGCTGCAATTAGGGATGCTTTCAGGGATAACATCTAGAGTAGGAGTCTCCAGAGGATCAGGGGTAGGATTAGAAGTACCTCCTGGTTCAGTTGTTTGTATGCAGACAGATCTGCGCCAAGTGACAAGAGGGATAGGGGACGGGGAGTCCTCATCACTCCCGACATCGCTTACATCCTGACCAGCTTCCTCTGATTTAGATGAGGAAGATGCAGATGAGGATCTCATGGGGTCAATTAATGCGGTAAGGGCCTCTACAATTGGAATTGCAGTGCTCTTGGGATTAGACTTTTTCCCACGCACCCCTAGGGATTGAGGCGCAGCTAAGATTGGTGCAGGGGAAGTGCATTGAGGACAAGTAGCATCAATGCTTCGATTCCTAACATCCTTATCCGAAGACACATGCGGCTCAGGATCCTGAATTTCATTCTCAATAGCAACAGCATGCACTGAAACATCAGTAGGCATAGAAATAGGCCCAGGAACAACACTTGTTACTTGGCATTGGTAGCCAAAAATGCCACATTTCTTGCAAGAAATTAGCTTCCACTCATATTGAATCGAGATAGAGCAAGGCTCTATATCCTTGTCAAGCAAAACATGAACAGATCAGGTAAATGTTGGTTAGCCTTGATTTGTATACATACCCGCGCATAAGCAATTCTTCGTAATCTTCAAGAATTTCATCTGGAATTCTAATGGCCGAGCTACCATTAACCTTCACTGGAGGAATGTACGAAAGTGAATAACCTTCCTCAGTCGCTTTGCCCACGTCCGCTTGGCCAAAGGGGGAGCTTCAGCATTGACACGGCGAGGAGCTCTAGACCGGCCCCTACTTCTGCTCCGATGAGCAGATACTGCAATAGGAGTTGGGTAAGCTTTCGATGGTGGCACTTCAGGCTGTGCAGATTCAGCCCTAACCGAAGGAGCTTCAACAAAGCTTCGTTGGCTACCAGGTAACCTATGATCTTCAACCGAGTCGTGTCGCTGGGTGTAGGATTGCTTTTCTTTACCTGCACCCAAAGATTCTGAGAGTGTCAGGAAGTCACCACAGACCACCGAGCGAGAAAGGTTTCCACCCGCAAAGGACGTCTTTACTAGATTACCCTGGACATCTGCTCCAACATGGGCATCATGGGACTCGGGACGGTCCTTCGATGGATTTCGAGAGGCCACAGAGGCCCATTTATCGTACTTTATGCCCTTCAAAGGCGACCGCGAAGAGGAGGCCCTGCGCGAGATAGGGTTGTCAGCCATTGAAACCCTTCATAGATTTATAATTGTCCCCGCAGAAGGCCCCGCTTCTAAATCCCACCAGACAACGAAGAATACAGGGGTCGGCGACCCCTATTGTCGAAGATTAGAATAATCTGATGATCGAAAGGCTTGCGATCGATGGAAGCCAACCGAGACACACAACCCAGCAGACTAGAACGAGGGAGAGATTCAGGTGCTACAGTAGCAGTTGCTATAGTGATACGTGAGCGAATGGGAAAATCATACAAATTCCATTTTCTTTCGATAACCGAGGTGTCCGCGTGGCTGGCGAGCTTGTACTCAAACCAGCGGTGAAGCACGATTAGTCCTCGGGAGCACTCGTAGACCCCATAACCACGGGCCCTCGGTTATGTTACCTAGCTCCGAGAAGTTTTGAACTCAGGACCTCTCATGAAAGGAACTGAGTGCAAACCAACTCGGCCACCAGATGGTGAGTTACAAATCCCAGTTATTTTTTTTGGGTAAGGTAAGAATATATTAGCTAATCACAACGCATGTACAAAAAATAGTCAAACACAAACCTCGTACCCAGGGTTACACAGACAATATCCCCGAGGGTGCGAGGGTGCATGGCCAAGCCAAATCACAAAAGCGACCGAAAACAGGCCTAGACAAAGGGTACCACCGAACCCAAAGACAGGCCAAACATAAAGAGGCCGAAACACCAAGCCCAATAGACAAAAAAACACAGCCAATATGAAAAAACTAGCAACTTCATCCACGCCTACAGAAGTACCAGCTCTCGGGCCATCCAATCTGGTAATCCCAAGACAGTAAAGCATCCACGAGACAGCACCTAATAGCAAACATAACCACCAGAGGAGCCAGCAACTCAAGCAAAAGACATCATCCCAGATAAAAAGGGGGGGTCGAAAGGAGGAGCCCTAGCAAGCACAGGATCCAGCAACATGACATGAAGCTCCTCTCGCTATGCTTTTGCAGTGTAGCTAGCAAACCCTCCTGATAGTCAAGGATGGCAAAGAAGTGGACTACAGCTCTGGGGCCATCCAATCTGGTATCCTCGAGAGAAAATAGCCTCCACGAGTCAGCAACAAGGCAGCAACAATAACAGCAATCCAATGAAGCCAACGCAACAGCCCATGCAAGGAAACTACACCCATCACGAGGAGACACTAGCCAACCTACCACAGACCCAGCAGCACAATAGGCAGGTCCCGCATGATATGAAGCCTACTGAAAACTTCTAGCACCCCCACATCTTTTAGCAGAACCCAGGTATTGTTCTCTCCCGCGACCTAGATAGCTGCAACGCTCAGGCCATCCAATCTAGTGTTCCCAAGCCAGTAATAACCTCCCCGATTCAGCCATTCCCAAGGTTACACAGCAACAGCTTCCAGACCACACCTACTGGTATAGGGCCAGAAGGGGACCCCAAGAAGCACCTGTGAGATAAATCAATAATAGGTAGCTCCATGCATATGTCAGACCCCAAGCAAGGTTGTATTGCGTCACCTTGGGTGGTAGCAGACCAGCCAAGGGGACCTGGAACAGAGTCTTGATCGAAGCAACATCAGCAAATTAGCCAAAAATGTTGGCTGGCAATTCCTAACTACGCTGCACACGCCTGGTACGCGGTGTATCATCCATCGTGATGAATGTCATAACCTTGTCTTTCACCGCTTTCATCATGTGTTTCTTTATAGACATCAATAAGAGAGGGTAGCCTCGGAAGAGGATTTCTTTTCTCTCCTTCCATATGAGATGACAAAGGGTCGCAAAGGAGAAACGGACAATCCTTTGATGGAAGGAACGCTCCCTAATGATCCTTGCGGCCCATCTCAAGTTATCATGCCATCTACAATTTGTACACACTAGGTTGTTCCTGGACGCTTAGAATTGAAACAATTCTCCAATGATAGGACAACCAAAGAACAAGTGTTCAATAGAATCAGGCCGAAGATTACAAAATGCACACGATCCTCCCTCAATTTTGCAGTAGGTGAGCAATAAGGTCTGCGTGGGCAACCTATTAAGTGAGATGATCCACAACAAGAAGGCGTGTCTGGGAACAATGTCCTTGTCCCAGACAAAAGAGTGCTAAGGTGCTTCTGCTCCCCTAATCCAAATAGAATCCCAAGCTGCAGCCACTGAGAATGTTCCCGAATGATGTTCGATCCACCTCCAGCAATCAGATTTTTCGGGAATCAGAACAGGTAGTGGTTCAGGCTAAGAGATGGTCAGAGCAATAGCAGAATTGGAGGACGAAAGAATGTCTTTAACAGAGGCATCACGAGGGACCTCGAAGCCGTAAATTTCCCTATCCGAGAAGAGCTTATAGAGCGGGCCTCGTTGATGCCAGTTATCAAACCAGAAGGATACAGACTCTCCATTACCAATATTCCAACGAAACCGCGTGTCGACATATGGCCGGAGGTCTAGAATCTTCTTTTAAGCCCACGAGCAGAAAGTGGGCTCTCGGATGACCCAGAAGTTCTTGAGCTTCAAGAAGGTCGAATGTATCCACTTGCACCAGAGAGCTTCCTTGTCCGAGAAGAGGATCCAGATATGTTTCATTATAGCAGCTCTATTGCAATCCTCTAGTTTCCTAAGGCCTAGGTCCGTCTCCTTTTTGGGGGGACAAACGTCTACCCATGGCACCTTGACTCCCCCAATACCCAAGGAAGGGCCTTTCCAAAGAAATTGACGGAGGATACGCTCGATAGATGAGAGGACTACCTTTGGGAGAGTAAATACACTTGCCCAGTATACTTGAATGGCATAGAGGACAGACTTAATGTGTTGTAATCTAGCAGCAAAAGATAAGAAGTGGTTGCACCAAGATCGGGCCTGCTCAGTAATAGAGTTTATACTGACAACACAGTCAACCTTAGTTAGTCTAGATGCAATCACAGGCACGCCCAAGTAGCGAAAGGGAAGGGTACCTTCAGCGAAGCCAAGCAGGTTCAAAATACTTCTCCTGACATCTGGCGAAGCACCTGACTGTTGACACCTAATTTTTAATCATCTTTTCTCTTTTGAAATTAACAAAAAATCCATAAAAATTTATAAAATTAAAAAATTCAAGTTTGGAGACCTTGGTCAAGCCTAGGGAACCAATTTTGACCAAAAATTGATTTTTCATATTTTCAGTATTTTTCGGTATTTTTATTTTCGAAAATTAATAAAAAATCCATAAAAATTCATAAAATTGAAAAATCAACTTTGGAGACCTTGGCCAAGCCTAGAGAACCATTTTTGAACAAAAAATAATTTTTCATAATTTTTTTTGTATTTTTATATATTTTTTAGAAATTAGGAAAATATTTAATAAATAATAACATATGAGGCCACAAAAATACATAAAAATATTCAATATTTTTCTTTTCATGTTGGCCATCGCAAATTTAAAAAAAATCCAATTCGGGGTCGTGTATTTCTTCACGAGCATGGTCTGGAATCAGGCCAAAAAAAAATTCAATTTGAGTTAATTTATTTTTATTTTTCACTTTTAGGAGTTGTGACATTATCCTCTAATATTTTAAATTTTCTTCTTGGCCCAATTATACCCAGAATGACTCAATTTTTTCAAAGGGTTTTAATTAAATTTTGCATTATCTTCAGCGGCAGAAAATAAGCTTAAATTTGACATGAGGTGAATTTCGACTAAGCATAGAAGAGGTGTGTCGAAAATTGTGAAGAGATTTGGACTTAAAAAAATATTTCTCCAGGGACTGAATTGCAAATACTTAAAATCTCAGGGACTAGAGTGCAAATACCTAACACTTGAGTGATTATTTTGCAAATAACAAAAAGAAGAGTTAGTGGAGAAATTAGAATAGAGAAGGGAAGATGGAGAAGAGGAGATAGAGAAGGGAAGATGGAGAAAAGGAGATGGAGAGGAGAAGATGGAGAAGAATAGATGGAGAAAATAAGATGAGAATGGAGAAGGGAAGATGGAGATGAAGAAGAGTTAGTGGAGAAATTAGAATGGGAGATATATATGGAGAAGGGAAGATGGAGATGGAGAAGAATAGGTGGAGAAATTAGAATGTGAGATAGAGATGGAGAATGGAAGATGAAGTTGAAGAAGAGTTAGTGGAAAAATTAGAATGAGAGATGGAGTTAGTGGAGAAATTAGAATGGGAGGTAGATGAGTTGATTATAAAAGGAGGAAGAAGTGAACTTGGGGGGGGGATTATTTTTGGAGAGAAAATTTTGGATGTTTAAGAGAGTTTTGGAAGGTTGAAGAAAAATTTGAGAGAAAGAAAATACCAAAAAGAGAGAGAGAATTTTGAGGATGATGGGAGTTTAAACCTAGGAGTTATCATCACCAATTCCTTGATCGATCAACATAAATCAAGAGTTCATCCTCGTCAACGAGCAAGCAAATCCGAGCTAAGTGTTTGTATTTATTCATTTATTTGTGGTTTTAGTCGCAAATTAGCACAAAATTGTATACACTTTCTCCATTTCTCATTTCTCCATATTTTTATGTCAGGCAAAGGACAACTCCAAGTCAACGGTAAATCTTATGGAGGTGTAAACACAAAAAGAGAGCACTCCACTAGAGCCTGAGGAATAAACCAAGCATGAATTGCCAAATCAGGATATCCATGAAATTAAGGTACCGAAAGGGCATTAGTTTTAATTAACTAGTGTAACCAAGTCCCCGAACTCATAATCTCTGGTTCGTAGAAGTAATTTAGTCCTCCCGCTAATTTACTTAGGTTTCTAATCAACCTACCAAAAATGATTAGTGGCGACTCTAAATTCTAAAATCATGTGAAAAAAATCAAAGTTGCGATTTGGTAGAGCTTGAGAGAGCTCGAACTAGGTTAGTTAATTTAATTAATTAATCTGGTAATCCATTAACCTAAAAATGAATTTTAGGTCGCGACAGCTTGGCGACTCCGCTGGGGACTTGTTCTTAATTTTTGAAAAAATTTAAGAACCTAGAGGACTTAGGCCAGAAAAATTTCATGAAAATTCATTTGGTTGACTTGGTTGGATTCTGATCTTTAGGTGTTAAATAGTTTTGCAGGATGGGAGTTATAAGGGGTAGAGTGTTTGGCTAACCCTTTGTTTTGCAGGTCTGGTGTGTGGGAATTCAATTTAAATTAGGCACATTATTGAAGCGGTGTTTGCATTTAAATGTTATGCATGTGTTTACAGTTTTAGCACTACATCACACACGTCCCGTGGCCGGACCTGGGCTACTAGTTTTAGGATGGTATTGTGATTTTGTTTTAGCGTTCGGCGTGAGATCACGTCGAAAGTTAGCCCAGATTCAATCCCGAACCTCTTTTCAAAAATGAGTTTAAAAGTTAGGCCTCAGGCTTTGTAAGATTACCAAAGCAGTGGTTTTAATTTTTAGCTCGAGCAGCCGAAGTGGGAAGGCTCGGCTAATCCTGGTTACGTCGTCGGATCACGGCTAATCTTGATTATGTGCGCGAGATTGTCGCCTTGCCGTAAGTCTTTCGCTTCAATTTGTCAGCCTTTAGAGTAGATAGGCTAAGATTTAAACTCACGATTCATGTGCATGTCTATGTGACCTACATGGTATTTTTCACGGTGAAAGTAAGTTTTCTAACTTCGTCTTGTATTTATTTTTGGTCGGTCCATGATAAGTGTCAGTTAAATTTTGGACTTAACCACGTGGTCATTTTTTCAAAGAAAATGAAAAATCGAAATCAAATTGGTGTCCCATTTCTGAAAAGATGAATGCAGAAAAATCCCTTTGGGAAATTTTGTCGGCCAATAAAAAGATTTTGTCACATTTCTCCTTACTGCTTCAATGGATACAAGATTTTCTTGACAAATTTACCCTTGAAAATTTATTGTGATAAAAGAAGGTAATTTCTTCGGGAAATTTGTTAAATGTCAAAGGATTTTACCACAGTCTTCTGAATTATAAAATCTGCAAGAAAACTCTTTCTGGGAAATTTGTCCATGTCTTCCTAAGAAAATTTCATCTGATTTCTTCATAAAATGGAAAACTAAAATTGGGCCAATCTAGGAGTCATGGACCGACCTCTCTTGGATCACATACTGATTATTTTCTTTACTTTTGCAGGGAATTATAGGTACCCTGGGTTGGAGAAAAATCGGGCTCGTTGGTGATAACAATCAGGGGGCAAGCGAAGAAATCGTTAACCCTAGGGGCATATGAAGAGGCCAATTCTTCCGGAAACAGAATCGTGTCAATAAGTCAGCACGTATGGGCCATGTATTTTGATGAGGGGTAGTGAATTCATCCAGATCGGGCCTGGGGACATTTTTAATGTATTAGAAGGGTTCATGTATTTTTGTTGAGAAAGTCGAGACTGTGTAATCAAAACCCATGGGGCAAGATTATGAACCCGACCTTGTGACGCCTTTCTGATTAAATTGAACAAAGGCTTGCCTTTTTACCTTCCTCGGATTCAAAACACATGGAAGATTTTGGAGGACTAGTATTTTATTACCGAGCATGGTCCGCAATCATTTCTCCCAACGCTACAGGCGACCGACACATTCAAGTGGACGCCGAAAGAGATAGACAGGAGTAAAGTGGGGCACGCAACGGGCAGCCCGGTTTGTTTATTGGAGCACTAATCGAGTGGTCGATTTGCAATAATTCACATGACTGACTCACGGCGCTGTGACCGGTGGGGGCCGCCACCGAACCCTTCGCCAATGTCCTTGATATCATCGCCGGCAGCAGATAACAAGAACACCGAGAAGAGTGTTAAGCCTCAACGTCTTCAGTACCGTAAATCGTCCTATCATGCTATATGGGCGAAGAAATGGCAGGAAAATGAAAAGCACAAACACGTGAAACTTTCTCTTCATTCCATTCACCAACAAACCTTACAACAACTCACTGGGGAGGAAAAGTGAAATCAAATTGAGCCCTAATAAGCATCACAAAGGAGCTCAGCTGGCTCTCCATGAAGTTGATGCTCTGGGTGCACCGGGCGTTCTCGGGATCAAGCTTCGCGAGCCTAAAGAAGAGGCGATCGCACTTCTCTTTAACCTGGGCCATAGTGGCCTCGTAATGCTCAACGGCAAACTCCAGGTCCGGAATCACCGCCCTCTCGAAAGAAATGTCTGCCGTAATGTCATCAAGCCTCTCCTGCAACCAACCGCATTTGCACCTCATCACAATATTGCCTGGCTCCTGTTCGGCGTAAGTTCGGACCAAGGCCAGACGGTCCACCAGCTTTCCCCTCTCACGAACCAGCCACGAAAGCTGATCGTTGGCAAACTTGAGGGCCTTTTTGTGATTATCAGCCACAAATGTAACTGTTGCCAGACGCTCGTGCCGGTCTCGGTAACGAGCTTTCACGACGGCGGTCACAAGGACCGTCTCATAAGCGCGGTTATAGGCAGCCAGAAAATTGATGAAGACGGTCGAGAAGTTCCGATACTCCTTCCCCAGTTGGGTACCCTCAACAGAAGCAGCGTCCACAGTCCTGAATAAACCAAGGATTTCAGCCTCAACAGTAGAGTTTTTGGCTATATGAGCGTAACCTCTACCAAGAAGATTGTAGAGTCTCTCCCACCCAGCCAGGACTTCGGCGGATAAGGTGTGGTTAGGAGAATTGGCCATTTTTGAAAGAGAGAGGTGAGACAGATGAGCGGAATGCGAAGATGGTAATCTGCTTCAATTTAAATACTGATTTCACAGGGGCAGTCCTTATAGGTTTTCCTATCTACCATTCTCTGTCGGCAACACTCCCGGTGGCTCAAATTCCAGTCAAGTGGCAACCTCGAGCCGAACAAACCTGACGTCTCTGTGGAAAAGCTGGACGGGACTCCACCGCTTTGAAAAAAGAAAGAACGAAAAGACGAGCTGAGTGGGGGACAAAGAAATTTTCGGCAGAAAGAGAGATATTACTCGTCTTCATTGGAGGACTCGCCAGTAAATCGACGGTGGAAATCTTGACAGGGGCCCTCTACCGCGAAAAGAAAGAAGAAGACAAACTGAGCGATAAACGAGGATTTCCCCTTTAATCAAAAGCTAAATGTCAGATTTTCCCCTCGGTAAATCTAATAGCACTGCCCGTGAAGGGGGAAGTCGTTGCTATTGCCAGAGAGAGAATTTATCCTCATTTGGTAGTGAGGGTTCATCTGCACGAACTCGCAGGAGAAAGATAGAGAGGAAGGAGTTCTCGTGGGAGAGGAATTCAAAACCTTCACCATCAAAGCATTGGCTTTCAAAGCCTATTACGAGAAGCCATCAACGATCCCGTGATCCCTCAAGTCCGAGAAGACATCCTGAGGCGGTCTCGAATCGGCAGTCCTAGATCCAGAAATATGTCGAGCATTAGGGAAATGGGCGCATGTTCAACCCTGGTCGAAGCTGATGAAGTTCCTTACCCTGAGGGTCTACTGGTCATGGCCATTGACGGTAATCCAGTCTCTCTGTCAATCCTTGTTACCGTATTAAGAAAATGCCAGTATAAGGTTGTAGCTCAAGCAAAGGCGACAGAGACCTTAGAGATATTAAGGAGGAGTAGTGACCAGTTTGATATCGTCCTCACCGCCATGGTAGGGATTGACATGGATGTTTTCACTCTCTTGGAAGTCATCAATTCTAAATTAAACATGCCAGTCCTCGTAATATCGGCAAGCGATGATCAGCAAGCCATGATGAAGGCTGTCTTAAACGAGGCCCAAGACGTCGTAACGAAACCAGTTATGGTTCAGATGCTTCAAAACATATGGCAGCACGTGGTAAGGAAGCAATTGCACGACCATGAGAACAAGCATCAAGCCTTCAATTTTATTCCAAGCAACTGGAGAAAGAAGATGAGTTGGTCTCGCGAGCTGCATCGTATGTTTGTTAATGCAGTTCAGTAGCTAGGAATCGATTCGGCACGGTCGCAACATATACTGGAAATTATGAAGGTAGAGGGACTCACTAAAGCAAATGTTTCGAGTCATCTTCAGAAGTACAGAAAAAGGGTGAGAGAACACAATGCAGCTCAGAATCAAGAAAACCAAGGCGGGACTGATCCAAGCCTGAACGTCGAGTCTCCTCGCCACCATAAGTTCCACAGGTTAGCATGGGGCGAGCCACTTCCCATCATCAACCAAACCAGTAGCCGTGCCATCAATCCGCCAGGCGTTAATCAAAGTATCCCCCAGAATCACCCTAATGCTCTTCAAGAGTATAGACCGCAGGGGCAGTGTATTCAGACTCCTTGGTTTGAGCACCAACCTGTGGCTAGAATTCATCCCATGATCAGCGCGCCTGCGCAGCCAGAGAATCAGACAAGAAATTATCCTGAGCACTTCCACTTCTCTAATCCTCGAATGGAAGGAGTTCTTGGCAGCAGGACAGTTGGTGATCCCCACACTTTCTGGAGTAATGATGAAGACTTCAGCTCGAAAAGTCAAATTGCTCATGGCGAGGACAGAATGAGAAATCTACTGCCAGTATTTGCCAACAATAATGCCCAATTCGAGCATCAGTTGCTGGAAGGCTCAAGAGATTACCCAGATGATGAGCTTACTACCCTGGTCAACCAGTTTAAGGTTGACAGACATCCGAAGCCATGATCGGAAGCCAGTGATTAGGGACTCTCAAACATCGGTCATCTATGCCTGAACCAGCACGAGACTAGCTGATTATCGAAGAGCCGCAGGAGAGGCAGAACTGACCTTGAACAAGTGCACCTTTCACTTCATGCTTAATTCCCCTGCGTGTGATATTTCCAGCTTTCTAGGTGTCTAGATTTAATTCAGGGGCATGGGGTAATTTGTTTTTTATCCCGTCGAATTCGTGAATCCCTTTTTATGCTAGACTCAGGGCGGATCAATTTGTGGCAAAGTCGCTGACTGCCATAATGAGAAATGTTGAATGGCCTCACGTAGGGAAATTTCAAGTGAAGAGCCCAGGCGAGCTCGAAGACGGGTAATTGAGTATCGTTCCAATTTACCCTCAATCGTCGCAAAATGCTAAATTGGATTTGTTCCATTCTTACCCAGGGGATTGCAAATTGCCTCAAGAGTGTCGCAAAATGAAATGACCCAATGGAATGCGATAGGACTCATTTGCCTTGAAGGTAACCTTTAAATTAAAGGAGCCCTCCGGTCCACGGACCCGATGGCATAAAAAATGATGATGGTCCAAAGCAACCCGAAAGAAAACAAGGCCCAACTAAGCAAAGCACTTATGTGGCAAGCTCAAAGTGAAGGGCAACTCGGGACATACAATCCAATCCAATCCAAATGAAGGAACTTCCTCAATTCAAATTCAATGGAAGTACATACAAGGGTAAAACAGTATCGTTCCAATTTTTCTAGAATATGAAGAACATATACTACCGCATTCATTTTCATTTTTGCAGTGAAAGTCTCTACTGGCCAGATTTTCCTGTCTACTATTCCCTATCAGCATCACCTCCGCTACTCGTCTCCAATCTCGAGCCAAGAAAATCCGACATCTCTGCCAAAAGTTTGACGGGATGACACAACTTTGAAAAAGGAGAAAGAAAGGTGACTTGGGTGGGAGACAAGGAAAATGGGATTCGTTTTTATAGGAGAACACGCCAGCAAATCAACGGTAGAGACGTTGATAGGGACCCTACCACTATGAAGAGATGAGAAAAGACGAGCCAAGCAAGAAACACGCAGGAAAGGTTGAGAAAGACAGAACTCTCGGGAGAAGCGATACATATGCTAAGCCGACGCCAAATTTTAAAAAGAGACATCCTCCTGATAATCTTTATTCATACGTTGAAGAGAGTTTTAAAGCATACACGGTTCAGAGAGAGTGAAAATACAGAAAGATATAGTAAACCTTGAGAAATCATCGACCAAATCGAAGATGTCTCAACCCAATACTTCCGAAAGCTATCGTTGCCTGCTGAATATGGGAGAGGAAGAGTTCGAAACCATGTTTGGGATCGAGCCTATGGAGCCTGGCCCTTCCGCCGACGACGTCCAAGATCTCAGTAAAGATAAGGACAACAACGGTAAGGGTCAAAAGAAGCGTTACCATCGCCATACTAAGGAGCAAGTACAAAGGCTTGAGGATTTCTTCAGAACATGTCCTATGCCAGACGGCAAACAGAAAATGGAACTAAGTCAAGAGCTAGGACTTGAACCTTCACAAATCAATTTCTGGTTTCAAAATAGGCGAACCCGAATGAAGACTCGTCATGAGCACAACGAAGCCGAGTTTCTAAGAGTTGAAAATGAAAACCTCTGAGCGGAAAACAAGATGTATAAAGAGGCTTTTGACTCCGCCACCTGGCCTAACTGCAACAGCCTCCTCCTCGCCTTCGATGAAATGCATGATCTGAGGATTGAAAATGCGTGTTTGAGAAGCGAGTTAGACCAGTTTATAACAGAATCGAGTTCTGTTGGAGGAGGGTACAAAAAGACTAATGCTACTGGATCAGCATCAATACCTCCCGGGGAAGGGGAGATGTATCACCACCAGGCAAGCGGCATTGACGATGAACTCACCGCCATGATCAACCAGTTTAATGTTAATGAAGCACGAGGACAGTAATATGCACAGGGAGTCTGTATTTCGAAGCTGAGATCACGGGTCCTTCAACATAGCCGATGCGTACCTGGTCCAGAATGAAGCCAGCTGATCATGGGAGAGCCTGCTGAGGAAGCAGAATCGATCCTGAATGAGTGAACGTGTTTTATTCCCTTGCGTGATATGTTTTTCCGCTTTTGTAATATGTAAAAGCAAGGAGTAATGATCCGACTTCCCCCTATTAAATGCTCGAATCCGCCACCTCACCAACCTCGCGACGAATTCATGGCGAGTAAAAATCTGCGTAAACCTGAAGGGTAACTCCGTATCGTCTCAATGTACCATCGAATTACTCCGGTTTTAAATTAGATCCCTGTTATTTTCAGGAATTTGCAAATCGACCCGAGAACACGAGTATACCCAAATGCGTATTGAACAAAATTCGGGGCAAATTGATCCGTGGACATTATTGCTGGATGGACAGCTTCAAACAAAAGGGGAATACGAGCGAAAGACGCGAGCAGCCTTAGAGATGGGTAGTTTTGTATCGTTTCAATCTTCCCCTGATCGTCTCGAATTCTGAATTACTTTATTCCGTCTTAACAGGGGTTGTAAAATACTTTGGAGAGCATTGTGGCGTAGATTTGCCAAATACGACAAGATCATACCATCCGTGGATTAACCCTTAAAAGGGAGCCTCCATAAACGCCTACAGCCTAATGGGCCTGAGAGCATGAGGAATAACAGTGATCTGGAACGAAAGAAATCAGGATATTCGATGAGCGAAATCAAGGCCCATGCTTTGCCACAGCCTGGCCCCTAATGATAAAGCGTCCAACGGAAACTGGAGACAAACTCGATCCAGTGAACCCGATAAAGAGATCATGCAAAGCGTGCAAGATGAAGGGTAAACCAGTATCGTATCCAATTCATCATTTCTAATACTAGCTAACACGTCTTCTCCTCCATTATTTGACAGGAAATGTCTAACTTGACATACCAACGGAGAAAATCCCGAGTGGTGAAGCTGGTAAAGGAGTTGCGCGAAGCGCTTAAGGGTAAATCAGTATCGTGTCCAGTTCATCATTTCCGATACTAGCTAACATGTCTTCTTCCTTTTTACAGGAAATGTTAAACTAACATCTGATACGTCAAAGAAAACAGCCCCAAGGGGCAAAAATTATAATCATCTGACAAGATCCATTCTGATGAAAATGGGGCAACAACCCTAGATTGAAAAAGGGACGTTTGACCGGCAACCGTGACGGTTATTAACATTGAGAAGGCCCAAACGCTTCGCTTAACCCATGCATTTTGTTTTGCAGGAGCAAAGCCAGAGATAAGCCACTCCTTGACTTAAGGAGTACGCCCTCAATTTGTTTAGTCAGCACGTCTAGGGGCAATTCGAATCTCTTCCTTTCCTAGGAAATTCTCGTCCATACTTGCACATTCTGTAAACACACGAAGTGCTAAAAATTGCCACATCTGCATCATATTTACACATGCCATGATTCATGCATGACTATGCTGCATGTTTAATTTTGCCAATTCTGACTGGGGGCATAAACTGCATATGATGCGTCGAATGTGTAGAATGGGGCATGACAGGATGATGAAAGGCGACCCCATTTTCATACACGTCCCACATCCACAGTGAGTTGTGTGCCAAGTAGATTCCGTATTCCCCAAGGCAATGGGTTTTCTCGCAAAATGTACAATAGCCGAAAGGAAAGAGGCATTCATTTCTCTACCCTAAACACTACAGGTGCCCATTGGCAACCCATTTGAGCGGCGGATTCATTTTATAACCCCTGTCAAGAACCACCCCACATCGGGGCCAAATGGAGGTAGTTCCAGCAGTTATCATGATGAAAATGGTTAGAAATTGTCTTGCTTGGACTAATATCAATCTTCGAGTGTTTCTTTGCATTTAACTCGAATTTTAATTCAAGTGTTTTAGGATGACAAAGAGCATTCGTTTCTCTATCCTACACATCCTTTGCATTGAGCCTAGAAATTCATTTCACAAGCCCTTGTTGGTGATCATTGCTCGTTCCAAAGAAGGATGACGCTTTCCTCAAGAAGCAGAATCAAAGAAATTGGGTCAACAATGAACCCTCGAAATGAACTTATGTCATGTGCTAGACTTTTCATGTAATGTCTAGTATCAATTTTTGAAAATCATCTTGTCAAAAAGAAAAACAAGTGTAGCCAAAAAATGGGCCTGCTCCCAAACAAAAGGGAGTCAGGAGTAAGAAAAGCAAGGGCTACTCCAAAAATCTGGGGCAGAAAAAGCAAAGTGCCTATCAAAAGCAAGGTCAATGCTCATTCATCTGTAATATACTTCTGATTTTGAGAACGCTCAAAAGAGAATTTACAAAATGCAATTTCCAGCAAAAGAACTACCACCCCTCAGCCAATGGTGGTATTCATTGAAGACAAATTCAGGAAGGTCAAAGATCGGTGACAAGACTGCAATGATCACCAACACCAAGCATTTCTCATATATTTTTCTGAGCCAAAACGAGCCTTTCGTTTCTCAGTCCTAAATCCCAACCTACGTTACAACCCTTGAAAGTCTCTTCTAATTAGAGCACTTGAATTAACGTAAGAGTTGAATGATTTTAAGCATCGCTCGAAGAAGTTCGAGCAAGACTGTTTCTCTCTCATTTTTGCAGGGTTCTTGACTTGTAAACCCGGAGCAGATAATGAAGACATTTTTGTCATTGGCCTTGACTCAAAAGAGTCCCCTTTAGTAAGCCTTGACCCAGCCTACATTATAGTCCTAATTAAGACCTCCAGATCGACGTAGTCGTACCAATTGCGAGATTACTCAGACCCTTGCTGAATGCGATGGTGGTAAGGTTGAGTGATTTCTTTTCAAATCCTGCAATCAGGATAAACAGCCTTTCTCGAGAGTGAGAGAAAGCCCTTTCGGACTGAAGTCCCCATTCAGGTTACATTCGAGGTATTCATGACATGATAACCTCCCTGAACAGAATTGGAAATGCAAACTTGACAGAATAGTCATGCATGATCCACATTATGAGCATACACATACGGTTTTAATCATTGCAAACTCAACTGGATGGTTTTGCATGAACCGATGAACTCATTGATAAAAATGCTTGCATATGTTACCTCTTACACTGTCTGACGGGTAGTGCATTCCTGATAGTCGAGTTACCCTCCGAGGTCTCGAAATTCATCCAAGGGCTATTGAACAAACAAGCCCTGTTGGCAAATGCTTGCCAAGCATTTTCAGCACGGCCTCCTATCTTCGAAGACTTTACCTACACCAGAAGGCGATACATCTTCATTTCTCAAAGACCTCATCTGTGCAAGAAAGCAATACGGCCTCAACTTCAGGCGAAATGCCATCTCTGGTGACCTTCCATTGGAAACCCCAATACGAAACGGTCCATCTTCAAAGTCTTGAAAAGCAGGCACCAATCAGGCGAAATGCCACCTCTAGAACCCTTTCATCGGAAATCCCGATACGGAAAGGTCCATTTTCAAGTCCTGAAAAGCAGGCACCAATCAGGTGAAAATGCCGTCTCTGGAACCTTCCATTGGAAACCCCAATACTGCAAGGTCCATCTTCAAAGTCCTGAAAAGTAGGCACCAATCAGGCGAAATGCCACCTCTAGAACCCTTCCATCGGAAACCCCGATACGGAAAGGTCCATTTTCAAGTCCTGAAAAGCAGGCACCAATTAGGCGAAATGCTATCTCTGGAACCCTTCCATTGGAAACCCCAATACGGAATGATCCATTTAAGTCCTTCTTACAGGTACCCAAAAGTCCTTCTTACAGGCACCAAAGTCCTTCTTACAGGCAACCAAAAGTCCTTCTTACAGGCACCAAAGTCCTTCTTACAGGCATTTCCATGGGTGGCCTACCATATGGGTCAAATTTCAATCAGTAGAATCCTTTCATTAGGAATCTACCATGGGGTGACCTACCATACGGGTCAAATTTCAATCAGAGTTTAATCAGTAGAATCCTTTCACTAGGAATCTATCATGGTACGACCCACCATACGGGTCAAAATTCAGACGAATCCTCTAAATAGGATAGATCGCCATTGGATTCCTTTAATTAGGAACTCTACCATGGGGTGACCTACCATACGGGTCGAATTTCAATTAAAGTAGAATCCCTTCGTTAGGAATCTACCATGGGTTGACCTACCATACGGGTCCAAGTTCAACCACCCTAAGATTTTCTTATAACGAATCCTTAGGTTCTCATTCCACTGTCAGTAGAACATGCGTGTCCGGCAACCGCCACACAACGGGCAGGTAAGTGTCAGGTAAACTCTCCTTTTTGTCTCTCTCTCAATGCATGAAAGCCTCCTCAAACCGGGTTTGGATCGGAACTTGCTAAGAGGAGTATTGGAGATCAAATGTCACGACACTTTTTATTTTCTTGTGTACTAAGTCGATTAGGATTCTGGTGTCATCTCGTCTTTGAAATGAACCTCTGCCGAGCTTCCTTTCAAAGAGGGGCAGCTCTTGACACCTAATTTTTAATCATCTTTTCTCTTTTGAAATTAACAAAAAATCCATAAAAATTTATAAAATTAAAAAATTCAAGTTTGGAGACCTTGGTCAAGCCTAGGGAACCAATTTTGACCAAAAATTGATTTTTCATATTTTTAGTATTTTTCGGTATTTTTATTTTCGAAAATTAATAAAAAATCCATAAAAATTCATAAAATTGAAAAATCAACTTTGGAGACCTTGGCCAAGCCTAGAGAACCATTTTTGAACAAAAAATAATTTTTCATAATTTGTTTTGTATTTTTATATATTTTTTAGAAATTAGGAAAATATTTAATAAATAATAATATATGATGCCACAAAAATACATAAAAATATTGAATATTTTTCTTTTCATGTTGGCCATCGCAAATTTAAAAAAAAATCCAATTCGGGGTCGTGTATTTCTTCACGAGCATGGTCTCGAATCAGGCCAAAAAAAAAATTCAATTTGAGTTAATTTATCTTTATTTTTCACTTTTAGGAGTTGTGACATTATCCTCTAATATTTTAAATTTTCTTCTTGGCCCAATTATACCCAGAATGACTCAATTTTTTCAAAGGGCTTTAATTAAATTTTGCATTATCTTCAGCGGCAGAAAATAAGCTTAAATTTGACATGAGGTGAATTTCGACTAAGCATAAAAGAGGTGTGTCGAAAATTGTGAGGAGATTTGGACTTAAAAAAATATTTCTCCAGGGACTGAATTGCAAATACTTAAAATCTCAGGGACTAGAGTGCAAATACCTAACACTTGAGTGATTATTTTGCAAATAACAAAAAGAAGAGTTAGTGGAGAAATTAGAATAGAGAAGGGAAGATGGAGAAGAGGAGATAGAGAAGGGAAGATGGAGAAAAGGAGATGGAGAGGAGAAGATGGAGAAGAATAGATGGAGAAAATAAGATGAGAATGGAGAAGGGAAGATGGAGATGAAGAAGAGTTAGTGGAGAAATTAGAATGGGAGATATATATGGAGAAGGGAAGATGGAGATGGAGAAGAATAGGTGGAGAAATTAGAATGTGAGATAGAGATGGAGAATGGAAGATGAAGTTGAAGAAGAGTTAGTGGAAAAATTAGAATGGGAGATGGAGTTAGTGGAGAAATTAGAATGGGAGGTAGATGAGTTGATTATAAAAGGAGGAAGAAGTGAACTTGGGAGGGGGGATTATTTTTGGAGAGAAAATTTTGGATGTTTGAGAGAGTTTTGGAAGGTTGAAGAAAAATTTGAGAGAAAGAAAATACCAAAAAGAGAGAGAGAATTTTGAGGATGATGGGAGTTTAAACCTAGGAGTTATCATCACCAATTCCTTTATCGATCAACATAAATCAAGAGTTCATCCTCGTCAACGAGCAAGCAAATCCGAGCTAAGTGTTTGTATTTATTCATTTATTTGTGGTTTTAGTCACAAATTAGCACAAAATTGTATACACTTTCTCCATTTCTCATTTCTCCATATTTTTATGTCAGGCAAAGGACAACTCCAAGTCAACAGTAAATCTTATGGAGGTGTAAACACAAAAAGAGAGCACTCCACTAGAGCCTGAGGAATAAACCAAGCCTGAATTGCCAAATCAGGATATCCATGAAATTAAGGTACCGAAAGGGCATTAGTTTTAATTAACTAGTGTAACCAAGTCCCCAAACTCATAATCTCTGGTTCGTAGAAGTAATTTAGTCCTCCCGCTAATTTACTTAGGTTTCTAATCAACCTACCAAAAATGATTAGTGGCGACTCTAAATTCTAAAATCATGTGAAAAAAATCAAAGTTGCGATTTGGTAGAGCTTGGGAGAGCTCGAACTAGGTTAGTTAATTTAATTAATTAATCTGGTAATCCATTAACCTAAAAATGAATTTTAGGTCGCGACACTGACATGAAGACTTCACTCTTCCTCAAGTTCGATTTCAGCCCAGACTAAGAAGAGAACATGTTAATGGCCAACTTCAACAGGCCAATAGCCGCAAGGTTAGCTTCAGAGAATAATAAGACATCGTCCGCAAAAAGTAGGTGCGATAACTGTAAAGCTTTGCAACGCCAGAAGAACTTGAAGGCTAGGAGCTTCGTATGTGCATCAAGAATACCGGAGAAAATTTCCATTACAAGGGTGAACAAGTAGGGAGTCATCGGATCCCCTTGACAAATACCCCTGCCACTAGGGAAAAATCCATGAAGTTCCCCGTTAATGGCCACCGAGAACTTTGGAGACCGGACACAAGACATAATGAGTCTTGTAAGGTGTAACTCAAAGGCAATGAGGACCCATTCAAGAAAATCCCAATCCACGGAGTCATATGCCATGTGGAAGTCGACTTTGATGGCGCACTTTGGCAAGTATGGGTCATGGTGAAAGCCATGGAATAGTTCTTGAGCCAATAAGATATTGTCACTAATGCGACACCCCTTAATGAATGCCGATTAGGGAGGACTGACGATCAAGCGAAGAACACTCGCCAAGCTGTTTGCAATGATCTTGGTGATGCATTTATAGATAGTGTTACAACATCCAATAGGCCTGAAGTCATTAAGACTATAGGCATTTGGCACTTTTGGAATCAAGGTGAGGATAGTATTGTTGATTTCCTTCAGAAGAAAGCCAGAAGAAAAAAAGTCTTTAATAGCTAGAGAAACCGAGGGACCAACTACATCCCAGGACTTCTGAAAGAACTCAGCAGAGAAACTATCCGGACCTGGAGCCTTCCCTTTTGGAAGCGAGAAAACCATTTGACGAATCTCACAATCTATTACAGGCCGAGACAGAAACGCAACTTCATTCGAGTCAAGAGGACGAACAATGACTGACCTGAGGTCCTGATCCGATGGAAAATCAGCAACGGGATCTCGGGCAAGCAAGTTTTCATAGAAGGAGATGATATGGTTCTGGATCTACTGCAAATCAGTGATCAACATCCCCGAGAGAAGCCTATTCTGCAGGTTCCTTTTGTTGACCAAGCAATGGAAAAATTTGGTGTTAAGATCCCCTTCCTTTAGCCATTTAATTTTGGATTTCTGAGCATAAAATGCCTCCTCACATAGCCGTAAGATGGAGAAGTCTAGAAGCAGAGTCTTTTCACGGTCTGCCAGCTCTCTATTACTGGGTTCAAGGACTAGTGCATCTTGAACAGAGGTAAGATCATTTCTTGCCTTAGCCGTATGGGACGAAATGTCAGAGAATTCTTATTTGTTTAACAACTTGAGCCGTGCTTTCAGGAGTTTCAGCCTTTTGCATAGGATAAACATTAGAGTTCTAGTCAGTTGAGAATTCCATACCTGGGATACCACTGTTGCAAGGAAGGGGTGCGACGTCCAGAAGTTAAAAAATTTGAATGGTTTCCTTGTCATGACAGGAGAAGCAATTCGAATCAGTATCGAGGTGTGGTCAGAAACTCTAGGGGCCAGTAAATTGGCTTCCGAGAAGGAGAATTCCTCATCCATTGGGCATTGACCAAGGCATGATCAATTTTCCGTTGCTTGCGGGACTCACCAACACCTACCGACCAAGTGAATCTGTGGCCTATATATCTCGGATCATCTAACTCAGCTTGAGAGAGACAATGGCTCAGATCATCATAACTGGGGAGCCAAGTATTGGAGCTACCGATACGGTCAGATGGGCTTTTAATAGCATTGAAGTCCCCGAGAACCATCCAGGGGAGGTCACGGTTATCACTCAATTGAATAAGGTCAGACCATAAAGGCCGTCTAGCAACAAAAGTGTGCTCAGCATATATTATCGACCAAAAACACCTCTTATTAAGGGGCAGCAGATGCAAGAGCCTACGGATAGCTTGAGTGGACTGTGAATGAATATCAAAAGAGGCAATATGGTGGTCCCAACCAAACTAGATTCTACCACTAGCCGAGTGATCATAGTTGGCTAGTCATTTCCAACCCGAGATGAGATTGGTAGAGATGTGCACAAAAAGGGCTTCAGGGACCTTAGTCTCAAGTATCCTAATGCAATAAAGAGAGTTGGCTCTGATAAAATTCCTAACTTCCGCTTGTTTCAGGGGGCTCATAAGGCCCATGATATTCCAAGCTCCAAAAAATATCACAAAAAAGAAGGGTTATCGTTTTTTCTTGCCCTTCCTCCTCTTGGAGGATTTAAGGGCCACCATGGCTTCTGGAGAAGAATTGGCTTCCGCTTGCAGAGTAATACCACAAGAAGGGACAGCCGCAGATTTTCTATTTTTTCTATCAACTTTAACGGAAACCTGGGAAGGCTAGGGTTGCTCAACATTTACAATGGGCTTCGGTACTACTTCAGCAACCTCTGAGCATTTGTGACCGAAGATCCCACACTTGGTGCATGAGATAGGCCTCCACTCATATTCTACCGAGATTGAACAAGGCTTTGAGTCATCCAACAGAATGAGGACCGAATTTAGGAGCTCATGATTAGCCTTAATTTCAATACATACTCTAGCATAAGCAATTCTTTTCGCCCTTTCAGTTGCCAAATCAACATGTGAAGGTTTGCCAAGGCCACTAGCAATTAAGTTGATCCCAAGCGCAGACCACATAGAGTTAGGGATACCTCTGAGTTTCACCCATACCAGGAGAGCTTCATGACGGTCCCTCCTCAACACCAGCCGAAGGTACCATTGTTGGAAAATCAACGGCGTTTAAGCTACCGTAATGTGGCCGCTATCCAGAATCTTCCTACGGAATTCATCGTCCGGAATGTGGAAGAAATAGAAACTTTCCGCATTGGCTACAACTTCGACTAAGCAATCACCCCATAGGTTTTTAACCACATTCTCGGTTAGTCTAAACGGCAACCTTCTTCCAACATAGTAGCCAATGAGACACAATTTCAACTTAGGGTCACAGCCTTCTAGAACTGTATCAGGGACCTTAATAGCTCGAGTATCATTAACTTTATCCGGTGGAATGTAAGATAAGGCATACCCTTTCTCAGTTGCTTTAGTGATGGATGCCCAAGATCTCTAAACAACCGGCAGATGGACAACACCAGCAGGGCCCCTGGAGTGACCCCTGCTCTAACCTCGACGCTTAGTTTAGCCATCAGGAGCCTTCGAGGAAGATTTGCCCTTGCTCTTCTCTCACCGTTTAGGGACTTCTTCAGGGTTCACACCCACAGGGTCAGATGCGACCGGGTTGGAGGGAGATGAGGCTCCCGAGCTCCCCCGATTCCCCACCTCAGATTGAGCGACCACTACAGGAGTCGGCGAAGCTATAAGCACCTGCTTGTTCTTCATTGAAGCCACCGTAGCCATCCGAGAGGAGGAAGGCTCGTATGACACCCGCGTCTCAGCCATGGCAGTAGGTCGTAGATACGTCTCATCTCACATTTGGTTGCACCTCCCCCAAATCCGATCGGAGAGGAGGGAGGGGGTGTTGAGGCAACCACACCTTCCGAGAAAGGGGCTGATTCGATGGTAAGAGTTATCGCAATCGCCGAGAAACTAGGTAGGACAGCTAGGGCACGAACCAGAAAACAGAGAGGATTCTGGAGCTACAGTAGAATCGTGCTACAGTACCTTGAGGGCAAATGAGAAGCTTAATTACAAATCCCAGTTATTTTTTTTAATAAGGTAAGAATATATTAGCTTAATTACAAATCCCAGTTGTTTTTTTTGTGAAGGCAAGAAATATATAAGCTACTCAAAAAGTGCGATTACAAAAAAAGTTGGAACACAAAACCTCGCACCAATTAAGACAGTAGGAATGTCTCAATAGGTACGAAGGTGTAGAGGCAAAAAAGGGGGGGCCGAAGGGCACATCATTAAACAGCTTAATACACGGCCAGCAAGTGCAGCAGAACAGCCGCACAAATTAAGAAAAATATCAAGGGACATCCCCCAATTAGCTTGGATCTTCTTGTTACCCGGAGAGTCTTGAATCGGCTTCAAGGACAGACCTCGGTCTTTCACCAACTTAGTTAAATGAATGCACATGGAGGGCACGAAACAAGCTCGGTTGCGAAAGAGGGCATTATTACTTTCCATCCATATGATGTAGCAGAGGGCAGCAAAAGAGAATCGACCAATTTGATCCCAAAATGAGGATCTCTCGAATGTTCGGCCAACCCAAGAAAGAGTTTCCAGCCAGGGTCTATTCCGCCAATGTAGGTTGAACTTGGATGCCCAAAAACGGGCCAAGGATTCAGTGGAGGAGCAGCCAAAGTATAAGTGGTCTATTGAGTCCGGTCTACAATGGCAAAAGGCACAAGCACCGTTTGCAATTCTATGGTAGGCTAGCAAGTATACCTGCGTGGGCAGCCTTTTGAGGGAGATCAACCACAGTAAGAAGGAGTGTCTCGGCACAATGCTATTGTTCCACACAAAGGAGCACCAGGGTACCTTCGGAGCTTTTAAGCGAATAGAGTCTTACACAGAAGCTATGGAGAACTTACCGGAGGGGCCATTAAGCCATAATAGCTTGTCTCTGTGATTTTCCTCAAGGGCAGGGACGTGTTCCATCCAATCTGTAAACTGGTTGAGGAAGTAAGACTTTAGCCAAGAATCACGATAAAAGTCTCGAACAGTGTGATAGTCTGAAAATTCGACCCATTTTATCGGCATTTCTAAATGAATGGAAATACTTCGTTAATACACTCTGATCGACGCTCACTCAGGATTAGCTACCCTGAGGTGACTAACTGAAGGGGAAAGGCTGCCTGGGAAAATTTTCCAAACAGCCGCCCGTTGGTCTGAGGCAGAGACAGAGTCGGTATTTAATGAAATTGACCACAGAATGAAAACCGACAATGGACAATTGAATTAGTAAGATAAACACAATGCAAGAATGGAATTAGTTTCAGAAATGTCGCCAGAAGGGCAGACAATCGGTGTACGTTGTGAAGCAAGACGTGATTGGAAAATTACCGAAATGCCCCCGGTAAATGCTCAGTCCTTAGGATTAGTTGAATTAGGATTTTTGAGAGTAGATTTGGTAAATCGAAATCAAATCCTATCTGAAATTCGTTCGCGCTCGGGACCCAATCGGTGCATTTGGCATGCAAATCGAGGCAAGTCAAATCAGTTGTCAAATCAACCAATGTCTTGTCAATCACATCAATCATTCATGGCACAATTTCCAAGGCATGACAACCCATCAATCCATCCATCAACATGTCAAGTATAAGTCATGTACATATTACTATTCAAGCTACCTAACCCACTATCAAATTTTGAAATTTTATCAAACTTGATTAAACCTCTCTCTCTCTCTTCCCTACCTCATTCGGCCGAGACCCTCTCTCCCTCTCCTCTTCATTTTCTTCTTCTTCCTCTCCCTTCCGTCGCCGTCCGCCCGAGCTCCACCGTGGACCGCCGCCGTCCTCCTTCGTCTCCGCCAGCCATCTTCACCGTCCGGCCTCCCCACATCTCGGTAAGCCTCTTTTCTCTCTCTCCTTGCTGTCCCGTGGCCTTGGTAGCCACCGTAAACCCGAACCAACCCTCACCCTCTCTCTCTTTCTCTCTCTCTCTCTCTCTCTCTCTCTCTCGGGTTTCTTTAGCCGGCCGCCCCAAACGTCGCTTGCTCTGCCGCCGTCCGGCCACCTCCAGCCACCGCCGACCCTCCTCAACTCTTGGTAATTCTTCCTAGCTCACTATTGTTTATTTTCTATGGCTTGAACACCCCATGGAATGCCCGAAACCGCCCCATTTTTCCTTCGTCGTTTCATTCGTCGTTCTGCACCAACTTGAACCCAACCTCACCCCTCTTGCTTCCCCCGGCTATTTACCTTCCTTGGCTTGTGAAATGGTCATTCTAGGACCCTTGGAGGATTGTGGAACCACCGAACCAACCCCGAACAGCCGCCCTCCTTTCCGTTGGCCGAGAGCTCATTCGGCCGTCCCCTGCCCCGTCGTCCGTCATTGTCAAATTCGGTCCAACCAAGGTAAGCTCTACTACTAACCTTGGCTTAGGCTAGTTGTATATGAGTGTGGTTTGGTGTATAAAAAGGTTAGTGATTTCGGTTTAGGCATAAATGAGTGATTATGTGAAATGCACACTAATCTAACTCAATGGGACTTCGATTTGGGCCGAATATAGGGGCTGTTGGCATGTGAAATGGGCTTTAAAATGGAACGTGAGGGCTGCCATGAATGGTGTAGGCGTGCTAGGGGAGGGCCGAGATGTATTAGTGGGCTTGAGGGCCTAAAATTTTGCGAAACTAACCTTGTATAAGCTATTGGGCCTAAAATACTCTAACGGGTTTGCTAACGGACGAATTTAATAAGTTAATTAGACCTTAAAATGGTCAAATATGTGCTACCATTGTTGATTTAGGCGTGGATTAGTGGGCCGAAATGTGTAGGGGGGCTTGGGGGTTCATTCCTAAGCTAATTGGGCCTGAACTAAGCAAAGTGGATCTAAATTGTAATGGTGGGCCTTAATGGACGAAAATTATAACTCATTGGGCCCAAACTGTCATCTTGAGTATTAAAATATGAGGTCCAATAATGTATATGGGCTTAGGATAGCAAATTGGGCCTAAAATAGTCAATTTTGGCTTAATAGGTTAATCATTAAAAATGGGCTTAGGCCTTGCGCGAAATTAATATAATAATGGGCCCAATTCATATATTTTAATTTAAGAAATAATTATGGACCTTGAATCCTGAAATGGGCCTTAGGCCCAATTGAACCCAAATCAATTATCGAGCCTTAATCTAAGCTAACCCTAATTTAATGAAGCCGAGACGATTAAGACATTAATCGTGGGTTACTGACTCCCATAGAACTAACATGGGTTATTGGGTTTAAGTCGAGTTACTGAGTCCGCTAAGATGGAGTTCGAATTTACAAGGGTTCAATCAGGGAATTGAGCCTGGCTGATCGAGAAACCGTGTGTGGGGCATTAGATCTATTATAGTTTGCTTTGACGAGCATGTGATTACTTTGATGATTTCTTGATGCGCTTTGTGCTTGTACTTATGTACCATTGTATGCATGCTCTGTGACTAAATTGCTGTTTGCAATCATTTGGGCCCCGTATACATTGAGAGCATTGCATGAGTCACTAGAGATGTGACATGAGAATGAGCCCCAGAGGCGTTGTTACGCGAGGGAAATGGAGGGACAAGGGAGTAGCCAACGTAAGGCGTCAGAGAACGCAGTTGTGGCATTTGTCGGATGACACTATTGGATGTGCCCTGATGGGATTTGGAGTGATAGGCGGGCTGATCCATTGTGATCTGTCATGGCCGGTTGAGGCCTAAGCTCGACCCGGTGGGATCCGATATGGCCGATCGAGGCTTGCATCATTTGCATGTGGCGTTATGACTGATTGCTGGTTATGACCCATTTGCGTTGTGCGATTTGCATTGTTATGCGTTACGCGTTTGATCATGCGCTGGGATCTAGTACCGAGGTGAGCTGAGAATGTCTGAACCTTGGATCGTAAACCCTAGCTCATTGGTTACGATCAACCCCACTTGTATACTTTACCCTACGCTAGGATTAGTGGTGAGCTTGCTAAGTCCTCGACTCACTGGTGGTGGTTACCTTCCTTTTCAGATTCAGGACGCTAGTGATGGCAGCACCCCCGATGCTTTTTGGATTACCAGTTCAGATGGATACCCAGGTCACCCTCCATTTTGATATGCATGCCGCGATGTGGCATAGGCACGTGACGACTGTACTAGTAGATCAGGGTGGGTCCTACCTTGTACCCCATAGGTTCGAGGCGTGGTTTAGAGAGGGCCTTCATGGTTTTGAGGGACCCTAGCGTGACTCTCCGATACCTATGGAGGAGGACCCATTCTAGTTGCAGCCTGCGGAGTATGGAGGCCAGGTGATCGACCCTGACCCGCTGCAGGAGTTGCCGTCCCCAGGACGCTTTGAGATTGATGGCCATGAAGAAGGCGATGCCATGGACACCGATGAGGAGGACCCAGAGAAGGATCCAGAGGAGGACCCTGAGGAGGATCCCGAGGAGGAGGAGCCTGAGGTGGACTGAGTCCCGCTGGTGCTGGTTTAGTTTTGATGTTAGTATGAGTGTAGGTCTCTGTCTGTAGGTTGTGGTTTCTTTTGGGGGTCTGTACCTAACGCTTATGATATGTATATATTGTTGTTGGTGTTCATTCTGTTCGTACTACCTCTCCGTATTGTATGCTTGTTTGTATGGTTAGGAGGCACGTTTCCGCAGATTCGAGAGTTCGACAAAGGACGCGCCGTCTGGTCATGACGGAGTGATTCCTAGGCCGTCGCTATCATAAACCTGACGAGCGTGATGAGAATCTTCCGTGGAACGGGATGCCGCGTGTCCGATTGGGGATCCGAGGCGTGACAAACAGAAGCATCCTGTGGTATATCAAAGTTGTAAATATCACGGTCCGAGAATAGCAAGTGCAAGGGCCCTCGAGGGTGCTAATAGTCAAACCAGAAGGATGAGGAGGCTCCATCACCAATATGCATTTTAAATGTCAGTATGAACTCTTGGCGTAAGTCAAAAATTTTTTTCCAGCTCCAGGAACAAAACGTCGATTTGGTGGAAACCCCAAAGTTCTTTTTCTTTAGAAAGTTTGAATGAATCCATCGACACCAAAGTAATTCTTTGTTTGAGAAAAGCACCCAGATATGCTTAAGCATGGAGGCTCGGTTGGAATCAAAGAGACGCCGTATGCCCGGGCCACCTTCATCCTTTGGTCTACACACATCTTCCCACGGGACTTTCACACCCCCAGCACTTAGTTCCAGTCCCTTCCACAGGAAATGTCTGAGAATCATTTCAATTCTAGCTAGCACTGTCTTCGGGAGAGTGAAAATATTCGCCCAAAAATACTTGGATAGCATGCAAGACTGATTTGATGAGCTGGAGACGACTAGCAAAGGACAAGAAACGTTGAGACCAGGAGCGAGCTCTTGCCGTATTAAGTTCACCAGAGAAGTGCAGTCTGCCTTGCCTAGCCTGGATGCAATGACAGGGACACTAAGGTAGCAAAAATAGAGCTTACTTTCCTAGAAATCGAAGCAGTCCAGAATGCCTTGTCGAGTAGAAGCAGATCTCCTAGACAGGAATAGCTCACTTTTGCTGGGGTTCAGGTTGCGGCCAGACCACTCCGAGAATAAGTTCAGACCTAACTTAAGGAGATTAGCCGAACCAATGTTTGCCTCAGCAAAGAGAAGCACATCATCAGCAAAGAATAAGTGCGATAACTTGGTATGTTTGCAACGCCAATAAATTTGAAGTCCGGTTGCCGTGTCTGGGCATTGAGGACTCCAGTAAACACTTCCATAACAAGAGTGAATAAGTAGGGAGACATAGGATCGCCTTGGCGGATGCCTCTTCCACTAGCAAAGTATCCGTGGAGGTCCCCGTTGATAGACACCGAAAATTTTGGAGAAGAAACGAATTCCATAACCAGCAACACAAATTTGGCCGGGAAGCCAAACGATTGAAGGGCTACCTTGATAAATCCCCAATTAATGGTGTCATAAACCTTCTGAAAGTCCACTTTGATGGCACACTTTGGAGAATAAGGTTCGTGGTAGAATCCAGCAAATAACTCTTAAGCAATGAGGATATTATCAGTAATCCTCCTCCCCTTGACGAAGGCATTCTGGGGGTGACTAATGATAGACGGCAAGACACCATCAATCCTGTTAGCAAGAATTTTGGTGATGCACTTATAAATCGTATTGCAGCAGGTAATGGGGCGGAAGTCATTCATGGCCAACGCAGTAGGGATCTTAGGGACTAGGGTAAGTATTGTCGCATTAATCTCCTTTAAAAGGCACCCAAAGCGAAAGAAGTCTTTAATGGCCAGGGTTACTAGTGGCCCTACAACATCCCAGCAAGAAGTGAAGAATTCAACATTGAAACCATCCGGACCTGGGGCTTTACCTTTCGCAAGGGAAAACATCGCATTCTGGATCTCTGTTCCCATCACTTCACAAGCAAGACCCTGTACCTCTTCGTCATCCAAAATATGCGGGAGGATAGGACGGATGTCCTCCATAGCAAACCGAGTGGATGTAGGTGCTGCAGCAAGCAAATTCTCAAAGTGAGTTACAATAAGTTGTTGTACCTTGATAGGGTCACTTACAGTAGAACCATCTATATCAGTAACCGAGAGGATACGGTTCTATAGGCGTCGTTTGTTGACGAAATGGTGGAAGTTCGCCATATTTAGATCACCTTCCTTTAACCATATAATCCTTGATTTCTATCTATAGAAAGACTCTTCCTAAAGCTGAAGCTTAGAGAAGGTCAGTAGCCTTTCTTTTTCAAGGTTCGCCTTCTCTTGGTTAAATAGATCACTAGCCAACTCATCCTGAATTCGCTTGATGGCTGATCTGGCTTGCTCGGTATGAGCTGAGATATCAGAGAAAAACTCCATGTTTAGAAGCTTGAGCTGAAATTTCAACAACTTGAGCTTTTGGCAGAGAATAAACATAGGAGTTCCAGACTGCCGAGACTCCTAGACCTGGGATAGAATAGCCCTGAAAGAAGGATGGGACATCCACAAGTTAAAAAACTTGAAAGGCTTCTGGAAATGCACCAGGTTATCAATTTTGATGACCATAGGGGTATGATCGGAGATCCCTTTAGCAAGAAAGGAGGCCTCTGAAAAGGAGAAGGCCGAGGTCCATGCATCGTTGATCAAGACCCTATCAATCTTCCTTTGTTTCTGTGAGGCTCCTGAAGAAGTGGACCAAGTGAAGCGATGCCCAACATATCTCAAGTCATCGAGCCCAGCTTCATTTAGGCATTCATTAAATTCATCGAAGGCTGGAATCCATAAATTGGAACTGCCCATTCTGTCCGAGTCAAACCGGATAGCATTAAAGTCCCCAGTGACTAGCCAAGGATCATCCACCAAGTAATTACTAGTGTGAATAAGGTCAGCCCAAAAAGTCCTTCGGGCGACAAAAGTATGATCACCATAGACCACCGAGAAGTAACATGCCTTAGCCAAAGCACGGAGGTTAATTCGGCAATGAATCACCTGCATTGACATAGAGTAAATAGCAAGGTCTACTGAGTTAAGATTCCAACCAATCCAGATTCTACCACGGGGGGAGTGCTACAAATCCCAGTTGTTTTTTTTTTATTGGTAAAGTATGAATTGAATTAACTTTCCAAAAACGCTAATACAAAGAGAAAGCCAACCACAAACCTCGTGTCCAAAGAGACATGAACGGATGTCACAGAGGGTGCGAAGGTGTAGAGGCCACTAGCAAAGAACAACAACAAAAAACAGCCAAGGCCTAAGCTAAGGAATAACCAGCCAGCCAAAGAAAACAGCGAGCAATCAGGCAACCATGTGCCCCGGACAGAACAACCAAAAACAGAGGGTCACAATAGCAACAAGATAGCCCGAACTAAAAGGAAACTAAGCAAAGATATCAAGGGGTAAGTCCCAACGACGCTGGACATTCCTATTGTAAGGGGAATCCTCAATCGGTTTAAGGGATAAAGCCTTGTCCTTCATCGCCTTGATGAGATGTTTTTCAAGCACCAGCAAGAAGAGCTTGTGGTTGCAGAATAGGATATTGTTCCTCTCCTTCCAAATAATGTTGCACAATTCCGTAAAGGAAAAACGAGCAATCTTATGGTGAAATAGCTAGCCACTAAAAGCTTTAGCAGCCCACCGAAGGGTCTCAGACCAGCCCTTATTCCTCCACACCAGATTGTTTCTGGTTGCCCAGAAGTGAGCTAAACTTGCTGTGATATGATCCAAAGATGGTCACTGGAGTCGAGTCTAAGGTAGAAAGCACAGGATCCATCCTCGATTTTGCGATAGGTGAGGAGAACAATCTGAGTCAGGAGTCTATTCAGCGATATGATCCAAAGAAGAAACGCATGGCGAGGAGCAATACAACGATCCCATACAAAAGAGTGCCAAGGGACATTAGGCCCCCGATTTCGAATAGCATCCCAAGTAAAGGCTATCGAGAAGACACCTAAGTGGTGTCCCAGCCACAGCAGATGATTGGGAGTCCCCGAGACCAGAGTAGGGGCAGTTTCCGTCCAAGAGCATATAGTAGTATAAGCACTAGAGGGTGGCGGGGTAGAGGACAGGAAGTCAGCCACTGAAGCTTCCCTCGGGATACCAGAACTATAGATCGCCCTATCAGAGAAAAGCTTGAACAAAGGGCCCCGAGGATGCCAATTATCGAACCAAAATGATACCAATTTTCTATTCCCGATGCGCCATCTAAAACTCGCTTCAAAGTCACCGTGAAGATCTAAGATCTTCTTCCAGGCCCAAGAGCAAAACGTCGGCTTATGAACAACCCAGAAGTTCTTTTGTTTCAAGAATGTCGAATGGATCCATTTACACCACAGGGACTCCTTGCCAGTGAAGAGAATCCAAATGTGTTTCAACATAGCCGCACGATTGCAATCCGATAATTTACGAATGCCTAGCCCACCTTCCTCCTTAGGTCGACAAACATCAGTCCAAGGGACCTTAACCCCACCAGTACCAAGGTCAGGGCCCTTCCAAAGGAATTGCCGAAGTGTACACTCAATGTCAGAGAGTATTGGTTTTGGGAGTGTGAAAACACTCGCCCAGAAAACGTGAATAGCATGCAATACCGACTTTATGAGCTGGAGACGGCCTAGAAAGGATAAAAAGCGATGGCACCATGACTGGGCTTGAGCAGTTATCTTGTTGACAAGCGATACACAATCTAGCTTGCTCAGCCTAGAGGAAATAACCGGTACTCCCAAGTAACGAAAGGGAAGCGTACCTTGACTGAACCCAAAAGAGTTCATAATATCAGTCTGAGTAGCCTCCAAACCACCCGAGAAGAAAATCTCGCTTTTCATCAGATTCGGTCTCAATCTAGACCATCTCGCAAATCTGTCAATGCCGTCCTTGAGCAACATCGTAGATATCAAATTAAATTTGGAGAAAAGAAGGACGTCATCCACAAAAAAGAGATGGGAAAGGCGGGTAGCCTTGCACCTGCAGAAAAACTTGAAGTCGGGACTCCTAGTATGAGCATCAAGGATTCCTGAAAAAATCTCCATAACAAGAGTAAATAAGTACGGGGACATCAGATCACCTTGCTGGATTCCTCTCCCGCTAGGAAAGAAGCCATGCAACTCCCCATTGATGGAAACCAAAAACATGGGGGATTTCACACAAGCAAGGATCAGCCGGGTAAACATCTCAGGGAACCCGAAAGCAAGCAACACTATCTCCAAGAAACCCCAATCAATCGTGTCATATGCCTTCTGAAAATCAACCTTAATCGCATATTTAGGACGATAGGGAACATGATGGAAATCACAGAATAACTCTTGGGCGAGGAGAATGTTGTCACTAATACGTCTTCCCTTCACAAAAGCATTCTGAGGAAGACTAATAATCGAAGGGAGCACACAAGCAATACGGTTGGCAATAATCTTCATAATACATTTATACACCGTGTTGCAATAAACAATAGGCCGAAAGTCATTTAAGTCAAAAGCATTGGGAATTTTAGGCACCAATGTAAGGATCGTGTCATTAGTTTCTTTAAGCAGACATAATGTAGAGAAAAAATATTTAATAGCCAGAGACACCGAGGGACCAACCACATCCCAAGAATTCTAGAAAAAATCAGCCGTGAACCCATCGAGACCTGGCACTTTACCTTTGGGAAGGGAGAACATAGTATTACGAATCTCAAGATTCGTAACAGGTTGAGATAAAACCAAGATCTGATTCTCATCGAGAGGGCTAGCAATGACTGACCTTAAGTCCTTAATCAATGGAAGATCCACAGGAGAGGAAGCAGTTAGCAGATTCTTGAAGTGGAGAACAACATGCTCCTGTATCAGCACAGGGTTAGTAATCAAGGAGCCCGAGCCATTAGAGACCAAGAGAAGCCTGTTATTTCTCTTGTTAACCAAATGGTGGAAGAACTTCGTATTAAGATCCCCCTCTTTCAACCATTTGATCCGCGATTTTTGGCAATGAAAAGACTCCTCATTCATCCACAAAATAGAAAAAGTATGCAGGAGTGTTTTTTCCTGATTAGCTAACCCTTGGTTGAACAGGTCTAAGGACAGTGCATCTTGAACAGCCTTCAAGTCGCCCCTAGCCTCAGCAGTACGCTTTGATAAGTCCGAATAAGCCTCTTTGTTCAGCAGCTTGAGACGAGCTTTGAGGAGCTTTAGTTTTCTGCGGAGGATAAACATAGGATTACCTTGCAGCTGGGTCTCCCATACCTGGGAAACCAAAGAAGAGTAAGCCGGGTGTGACATCCAAAAATAGAAGAATTTAAAAGGCCTTCGACTGAAGGGAGGGGAAGCAGTCCGAATAATAATGGGAGTATGGTCTGACACCCCAGGGGCCAAGAACGTTACTTTAGAATAGGAAAAGTCACCACTCCAAAGCACATTAATAAGAGCCCGATCAATCTTACGCTGCTTATGCGAACTCCCCGAAGATGTCGCCCAAGTATATCTGTGACCTACATAACGAAGGTTATCAAGGCCCGTTTAAGACAAACAATGGCTAAACTCATCAAAACTGGGAAGCCAAGCATTAGACCTACCCATACGGTCAGAGGGATCCTTTGTGGCATTAAAATCACCAGCAACAAGCCAAGGCATATCCATATTTTCACTAAGACGAACAATATCAACCTACAAAGGGCGTCTCAAAACGAAGGTATGCTCGGCGTAGACCATCGACAAAAAGCATGACTTATTCAAGGGCAACATGTGCATATGGTCGTGGATAACCTGAGATGAAACAGAGTGAAGCTGGAAGAGAGTCTTCTGGGGGTCCCAACCGACCCATATTCTGCCCCTGAAGGAGAAGTTATAGTTGGCCAAACACTTCCAACCAGGGAACAGACCAACAGACACTTGCGCAAAAAGAGGCTCCGGCACTTTTGTTTCAAGAATGCCAATGCAACTCAGGTTATTGGACCGGATAAGGGACCTTATTTCTACTTGTTTGATAGGGTCCATAAGACCCCTAATGTTCCAAGCACCAAAAAACATATACATACAGCAAAAAGTTACCGTTTTTTCTTGCCCCTCCTTCTCTTAAAAGCTTTCGGGGCCGCCACAGCATTCGTAGAAAGATTGCATTCAGGTATACTGCTGGGGACACATTCAGGAGAAGCAACAGCATCAAGAGGAGTTTCAGGCACACGAGAAGCCACAGGGTCATCCCCTTCGAGCAAAGCAGATCTCAATCAAGTGGCTGGGGGGGTAGGAGAGGGGGAGGGAGACTCTTCCTCACTCCCAACATCACTGGCAACTACTCCCCCCCCATTCCTCCGAGTCTGAGGAAGATGCAGAGGAAGAACAGGATATCTTCGAATCATTCAGAATAGCCAAGGCCCCCGAGGTTATCTTAGCAGCACCACTTGTTTGCAGTGCAGGTTCAATAGGTACAGGGGATGTCTCATGGGGGCTGCTTGCTTCCACTGGACTAGAGGAGGACCCGGGGCTTTGATTCCTACCAACTGTGACCCAGAGCTCCTGGGGGCAAGGAGGTTGATCCGCTATTACAGCAGGACCCTGCACAGAGTCAGGGGCTGGAGCAAGGTACTTATGACCGAATATACCACATTTTTCACACGATATCGGTTTCCTTTCATACTTCACTGAGATAGAACATTCTGCCTCATTTTCATTAAGAAGAACTTACACTGAATCAGGAAGATGTTAGTTCGCTTTGATCTCAATACAAACTCGCGCATATGCAATGCGTTTTGTCTTTTCAGTCAGATTATCAACATGTAAGGGCTTGCCGATGTCACTAGCCACTAGACTAATTCCCGGGGCAGACCAAAGAGCATTTGGAATACCAGTGAATCTAACCCAAACTGGGAGAGTGTCATGCTTACCCCTCCTTAGAACTAATCTCGGATGCCATTATTGTAATATAAGAGGGACTATATAAACCGTGATATGGCCATTATCAAGGATCTTCCTTCGAAAGTCGTCGTCCGGAATATGAAAGAAATAGAACCCCTCGGCATTTGCCACAATATCCACAAGCTGAGATCCCCACAGGTTTTTAACAACCATTTCAGTTAGATGAAATGGGAGCCTCCTCCCCACGTAATAGCCAACAAGACAAGATTTCCACTTAGGATCGCACGCCTCAAGGATATTATCAAGCACTCTAATAGCAGAACTACCATCTACTTTAACTGGGGGGGATATAGGATAAAGAGTACCCCTTTTCTGCAAACTTGGCAATGTCTGCCCAAGACTGTTGAGTCGGTGGAGGAGCCTCATCCATTGCAGGGGGACTTTTGACCTGCCTCTACTACGCCCACGCCGAGCGAGGTTGGTAATAGCATCACCACTTCGGGTCTCCACTCCTGATTGTACTCCACCTTCTCGAGCAGATTGCCTATGGTCATCCATTCTTGGCTGAGAGCTAGTAGGCATTCGATTGTCCCTAGAGGGGTGGCGTGGATCTATATAGGTTTATTTCTCCTTCACTGCACCCAGATGAGGAGGAAACACCTCGAGCAGCAGAGCTAGAAGGCTTCTCACCCGAAGGTACAACGGACTTCATCTTCACGGGATACCCCGATTTGTCCGTATTCAACCGAGCATCACTGGACCCCCGACGATCCAAAGAAGACATTCGAGAGGCCACGGGGGCACGTATCTCGTTCTCAACAACCGCTAAGGCAGGTCGCGAGGATGGATTCACATTTAAAGGCATATCAGTCTTCAACTTCATGGACAGGCCGAAGCCATCCACAGCGAGTCGCGTATCCTTAGACCCCAATCGATCCACGGAAGGATTCCAAGAGGCTACATGGCCTTGTTTTTCCTATCTGCAACTGCCGAGGCCGGTTGCGAGACAGGAGCTCCACGAGGGACGGGATTATCGGCCATTCGTAGCTCGCCTTAGATTTGCCATACACTAGCGCAGGAGGCACAACAACCGAATCGCACCGTACAAGGGAGTTGCAGGGGAGGGGCGACCCCAGATACAAATAATCGAGACAATCTAATGGTGCGATGAAGGGAAATCGCATTGGGACCAATTGGGGGGAACAGGGGCGAACGCCCAGAATCGGGAGGATTCTTGGATGCATAGTAACTACATGAACAGTAAACCTGAGCGAGAATGAAAAGTATTACAAATCCAAATTGTTTTTTTTATGAAGGTAAGAATTATATTAGCTAATCACAACGCGATGCAAAAAGGAGCCAAACACAAGCCTCGTACCCAAGGTTACAAAGCTATTACCAAGGGTGCAAGGGTGTAAGGTGAGTCCAAAATACAGGACCAAATAAAAGGGCCACACAAAGAGGCCAATAGAAAACAACTGCCAAAATAGGTGGCCGAAACAGCAAAACTAAAACCAGCAATAATAGAGGATAGAAACAGAGAACGACAACAGCAAAACAAGCAACACCGCAGCAAACAGGAGTGGCTCAACTGAGGAAGAGTGGCAGCATTACTACAGTCCACCAGCAGCTTCCCAGATCCAGCAGCATAGCTTGAAGAGAGGTACGTATAATCCCCCAAGAGCAGCGATTAGCTCTCCCGTTCTAGTAGCTATAGTGGACAACCCCTCGCAGCAGTGAGGAGAACCAGAAAAAGAGCGGCAACAGCATCAAAAACACAGCAATGGAAGCTGACATCAAGAAGCCAAACACCGAAGATAGCAGCAGCCAGAGGAGTTCCAAAGCAGCAGCAACGAAGCAAAATAGCAGCACGCCAACCTGGAAATCTCCACAACAAGAAACAAGACCCCGCAGCTCAACGGAACCTCATGGCCCACAGCAACCAAAAAGTTAGTCCCGAGACTGAACAGCATCCACAAACAGCAGCAAATAGCAAACAAAAGTTGAAGCGTAGAATCATCCAGTAGCTAGCAGCAGCTCGCACCATTTGCTCCGAAAGATACATGGCATACCCAAAAACCCGAGAAGATTATCCCTAGAACAGCAAAGTAACTTCTCAGGCAGCAAGCCAATAGAAGTGTAAGCTACCCCTAAGCAGCAACCAGGGGAGTCCCAAAGCAGTAGCAGCGAACCAAAGTAGCAGCAAGCCAAGCTAGAGACCTCCACAACAGATAACAGGACCCCGCAGCTTAATAGAGATTCATGACCTACAGCAGAAGGTCGAGAGTTCAGCAACATCCAGCAGCACAAGAGGACTGGACAACCACCCAGCAACACACCACCAGTAGTTGAACTAAGGTAAATCAGCCAGGCCAAATAAGATAGCCAAATCAAGTGAGGAACTCCCATCTTCCAACAGCTCAACAATTATTACAGAAGTCGTACTAGAGGACCACACAGCCCTGGGCAATCCCCTCCAACAATAATATACAGAGGATCCTAGTAGCTAGCAAGCATATCGACTGGAGGGGAACTGATGTAGCACAACCACTCCCAGGCAGGTGCATCCAAAATCCAACATAGCGAAGAGAGACGGAGCTAGGGCAGGGTAAGTCCATCGCTGCCAGGGTTACAACAGATAGGCAGGAGAAAACCGGGCACCCAAGTGAGTCAGCAGTAGCATAGTATGAGGATCCAGAAAGGCAAAACAAGGCCTTGCCAAGTAGAGGTCCAGCCAGCAAGCAACTAACTTCAATATAGTACAGCATCTCTCCAGACTACGAGCACGAAGGAAAATCAGTCAAAAATAGAGGGTGGAATCTCCAAGCAACGCTGCACTCTCATATTACGAGACGTATCTTCCACCGGCTTAAGGGATATAGCCTTATCTCTAACGGATTTAATTAAATGCTTCTTTAAGGCCGGCAAGAAAAAAGAGTGATTCCGGAACAAGATATCATTCCTTTCCTTCTAACTAAGATGGCACAGGACCCCAAAGGCGTAGTGGGCAATGCGATTATGAAAGGATTTGCCCCTAATCTTCTTGGTGATCCACTGAAGATTTTCTTGCCATCCTCTATTAGTCCAAGCAAGGCTATTCTTCGTAGCCCAGAAGCGAGCCAGATCCACAGAGATTGAGCACCCAAAAAACAAGTGATCAATCGAATCCAGTCTAAGGTTACAAAATCCACATAAACCATCCTTAATCCTGCGATAGTTGAGGAGAATAGTTTGAGTAGGGAGCCTAGCAAGTGTAATAATCCAAAGAAGGAAGGAATGACAAGGAGTAATATCTTTATCCCACACAAAAGAATGCCAAGGGACCAGGGCATTGTGATTCCGAATCAGTTCCAGGCAGATGCAACAGAGAACATACTAGATTAATCTCCCAACCATCTGAACAGTTAGATTTTTAGGGGACCAGAGTAGGCATAGGGTCTGGCAAAGAGCCAATCACATCAATGACGCGGGAGGGGTGGTGAGGGGCAGTCAAAAACTCCTTTATCGAACAGTTTCTGGGGATGCCAGAGCAATATATGTCCCTATTCGAGAAAAGCCTATGAAGAGGTCCACGGAGGTGCCAATTATTGAACCAAAAGGAGACAGCTTCACCATTTTCAACACGCCATTGAAATTGCGTGACACAAGAAGGGTGAAGCTGAAGAATCTTCTTCCAAGCCTATGAGTAAATGGTGGGTTCTCGAACAATCCAGAAGTTCTTGTGTTTTAAGAAGGTAGAATGGATCCATCGACACCAAAGAGATTCCTTGTCGGAAAAAAGAATCCAAATATATTTCATCATAGCTGCACGGTTACAGTCCTCTAATTTACGAATGCCCTTACAAATCCCAGTTGTTTTTTTTTTGGGTAAGGCAAGTATATATATTAGCTAATCACAACGCGATACAAAAAGGAGACCAGACACAAGCCTCGTACCCAGGGTTACACAGCTATCTCCAAGGGTGCAAGGGTGTATGGCGAGTACAAAATACAAAGAACAAACCAAAAGGGCCAAACAACGGCTAAGAAAAACCAACAGCCAAAATAGATGGTTGAGAAAGCGCAAACACAAGCCTAAAACAGAATAAAGAAGCAAAGGGACGACAACACAGCCCACAATAGACGCAAGAGATCCTTATACAAACAGCAGCAACCTGAGGAGTCCCAAAGCAGTAGCAGCGAACCAAAGCAGCAGCAAGCCAACTTGGAAACCTCCACAATAGAAAATAAGACCCAGCAACTGTTGACACCTAATTTTTAATCATTTTTTCTCTTTTAAAATTAATAAAATATATCCATAAAAATTCATAAAATTGAAAAATTAACTTTGGGAACCTTGGTCAAGCCTAGGGAACCAATTTTGACCAAAAAATAATTTTTCATATTTTCAGTATTTCTCCATATTTTTAATTTCGAAAATTCATAAAAAAAATAAGAAAAATGAGAAAATTGCAAAATCAACTTTGGAGGCCTTGACCAAGCTTAGGCGACCATTTTTGAACAAAAAATAATTTTTCATCTTTTTTGTATATATTTTAGAAATTAGGAGAATATTTAATAAATAATAGCATTTGAGGCCACCAAAATAAATAAAAATAGTCAATATTTTTATTTTAAATCCCTTTTCATGTTGGTCATCACAAATTTAAAAAATCCAATTTGGGGTTGCGTATTCCTTCACGATCATAATCTCGAACCGAGCCTAAAAAATTCAATTTGAGTCAATGTATTTTCATTTTTTCACTTTTAGGAGTTGTGATATTGTTCTCTAATATTTCAAATTTTCATTTTAGCCCAATTATACCAAGAATGACTCAATTTTGTAAAAGGGCTTTAATTAAATTCTGCATTATTTTCAGCGGCAAGAAATGAGCTTAAATTTGACATGCGGTGAATTTTGACTAAGTATAGGGGAGGTATGTCAAAAATTGTGAGGAGATTTGGAGTTAAAGAAATATTTTTTTTCAGGAACTAAATTGTAAATACTTAAAATTTAGGGACTAGAGTGCAAATACCTAACTCTTGAAGGCTTATTTTACAAATAACAAAAAAAGAGTTAGTGAAGAAATTAGAATAGAGAAGGGAAGATGGAGAAGAGGAGATGGAGAAGAATGGATGGAGAAAATAATATAAGAATAGAGAATGGAAGATGGAGAAGAGAAGATAAAGAAAAATGGATGGAGAAAATAAGATAAGAATAAAGAAGGGAAGATGGAGATGAAGAAGAGTTCAGAATGGGAGATAAATATGGAGAAGGGAAGATGAAGATGAAGAAGAGTTAGTGGAAAGATTAGAATGTGAGATAGAGATAGAGAAGGGAAGATGAAAATGAAGAAGAGTTAATGGATAAATTAGAATAGGAGATAGAGCGAGTGGAAAAATTAGAATGGGAGATAGATGAGTGGGTTATAAAAGAAGGAAGAAGTGAGCTTGAGAGGGGAATTTTTTGGAGAGAAAATTTTGGATGTTTGAAAGGGTTTTGTAATATTGAAGAAAAATTTGAGAGAAAGAAAATACCAAAAGAGAGAAAATTTTGGAGATGATCGGAGTTTAAAGTTAGGGGTTATCATAACAAATTCCTTCATCGATCAACATAAATCAAGAGTTCATCCTCGTCAACGAACAAGCAAATTCGAGCTAAGTGTTTTTATTTATTCATTTATTTGTGGTTTTAGTCTCAAATTAGCACAAATTGTATGCACTTTCTCCATCTTCCTTTTCCCATATTTTATGGCAGGTAAAAAAAAAGGGGGACAACTCCGTATCAACGATAAATTCCATGGAGGTGCAAAGTGAGCTCAAACAAATTCCAAGGTGCCCATCAAATTTGCAGCCAACCCGTCAACGGATTTTAGTTCAAATTGTTGAAACAATTTGTTGTATTTTATTTTAAAGAACTAAAACTCCAGAATGGAGAGGCAAAGCCCATCCACTAGAGATCGTTTATTTCCTGCAATTTAAATTCCTGCACCATCAAACCCCAAAAGGAAGAGCCAAGCCAATGTTATGCCGCCAATTGGAGGTTTTTACTTACTGCAATTTAAATTCATGCACCATTAAACCTCAAAGGGAAGAGCCAAGCCAATGCTAGGCCGCCCATTGGAGGTTTTTACTTACTGCAATTTAAATTCCTACACCATCAAACCCCAAAGGGAAGAGCCAAGCCAATGCTAGGCCGCCTACTGGAGGTTTTTACTTACTGCAATTTAAATCATGCACCATCAAACCCCAAAGGGAAGAGCCAAGCCAATTCTAGGCCGCTTATTCGAGGTTTTCACTTACCGTTATTTAAATTCCCACAATTTAATTCCTGCACCATTAAACCCCAAAGGGGAGAGCCAAGCCAAGGCTGGGCCATCCATTGGAGGTCTTTATTTGCTGTTATTGACTTTCTGCCGTTTAATTTTTGAATCACCAGACCCTAAAGTGAGTAGACTGTAACACTGCACAGAAGTCGTTAACACACTCCCTCTTTCGGCTTTAGGGAATTTTTAACACTTTGAAAATAAAAAAAATACCACCCATGCATCCTATCTAAAAAGTGAAAATACAAAAAGAAAACACCCTACTAGAGTCTTAGGAATAAACCAAACTTGAGTTGCCAAATCAGGATACCCATGAAATTAAGGTACCGAAAGGGCATTAGTTTTAATTAACTAGTGTAACCAAGTCCCCGAACTCATAATCTCTGATTCGTAGAAGTAATTTAATCCTCTCGCTAATTTACTTAGGTATCTAATTAACCTATCAAAAATGATTAGTGGCGATTCCAAATTTTAAAACCATTTGAACAAAAACCAAAGTTGCGATTTGGTAGGATTTGGGAGGGTCTGTATTAGGTTAATTCATCTAATAAACCTAATAATCCGTTAATCCGATCGAAAAAATATTCTTAGGGTTCTGACAGCTTGACGACTCCGCTGGGGACGCGTCCTTAATTTTTAAAAATTTAATAACCTAGAGGACTTAGGCCAGAAAATTTCGTGAAAATCCATTTGGTTTGAATTGGGTGGATCCTAATCTTTAGGTGTTAAATGGTATTGCAGATGGGAGTTATAAGGGGTAGAGTGTTTGTAACTGACCCCTTGTTTTCCAGGTTTGGTTTGTGGAAATTTGAATTTAATTTTTGCACATTTTTGAAGCGGTGTTTGAATTTAATTGTTGTGCATGATTAATTGCTTTAGCACTACATTACACACGTCCCGTGGTCGGACTTGGGCCACTAGTTTTACGATGGTATTGTGATTTGGTTTTAGCGTTCGGCGTGAGATCATATTGAAAATTAGCTCAGATTCAATCCCGAACCTCTTTTCAAAAATGAGTTTAAAAGTTATGCCTCAGACTTGGTAAGATTACCAAAGCAATGGTTTTAATTTTTAGCTCGAGCAGCCGAAGTGGGAAGGCCCGGCTAATCCTGACTACGTCGTGGGATCACGGCTAATCTTGATTATGTGCTCAAGATTGTCGCCTTGCCGTAAGTCTTTTGCTTCTATTTGTCAACATTTAGAGTAGTTAGGCTAAGGTTTAAACTCACGGTTCATGTGTATGTTTGTGTGATCTACATGGTATTTTTCATGGTGGAAGTAAGTTCTCTAACTTCATCTTGTATTTATTGTTGGTTGGCCCATGTTAGGTATCGGTTAAATTTGAACTTAACATCATGGTCATTTTTTTAAAAAGAAAATAAAAATAAATTGGTATCCCATTTCTAAAAAAATGTGGAAAAATCCCTTCAGGGAATTTTGTCGACCAATAAAGGATTTTATCACACATTTTTTGCTTCAATATAAATAAGATTTTCTTAACGAATTTACCCCTGAAAATTCATTTTGATAAAAGAGGAAAATCAATTCGAGAAATTTGCTAAAAATCAAAGGATTTTATCACATTTTTCAAGTTATAAAAACCTGCAAGAAAATCATTTTTGAGAAATTCACCCATGTCTTCCTAAGAAAATTTTATCTGATTTCACCACAAAAATTAAAAAACAGAATTGGACTAAGGAGTCATGGACCGACCTCTCCTTAGATCACATATTAATTGTTTCCTCTACTTTTGCAAGTACCCTAGGCAGGAGCAAAATTTGTCTCGTTGATGGTGACATGCTAGGAATGACCTTGAAGAATTACCGATGTCCTAGCTGATAACCCTAAGGGCAAACGAATCAAACCTCCTGGAGACAGAATCATGTCATTCATTCAGTATGTATGAGTTATGTATTTTGATAGGGCTGTAAATTTATCCAGATCAGGCGTGGAGGCATTCTTAATGTATTAGAGGGGTTTTTGTATTTTTGTTGAAAATGCATGGATTGTGTAATCAGAGCCCGTGAAGAAAATATATTAACCCGACCTTGCAGCCTTTTTGATTAAATCAACCAATGGCCTGCCTTAAAACTTCCTCGGATTCGAACCACATAGAGAACTTGGAAGAGATCAGTGTTTTATTAATGAGAATGGCCCACAGGCATTTGTTTTACGCTATAGACAACCGACACAGACAAGTGGACGCCGAAAGAGAAAAGCATGAGTGAAGTGGGGCACGCAATAGGTGGCCGGGTTCATTATTAGCATACTGACCGAGTAGCCGTATCTGTAATAATTCATGCAACTAGCTCATAGGGCTCAAGGTGGCTAGTGGGGGCCTCTGCCGAATGCTTCTTTAATGTTGTTGATATCATTGTCTACCGCAGCTAACAAGAACATCAAGAAGAATGTCAAACCTCAGCGTTTCCGATACCTTAAGTTTTCATGCTATGGGAAAGGGAAGACATGGCGGAAAAATAAGAGCACAAACATGGGAAACATTTCTCTTATTCCGTTCATCAAGGAGTATTACAACAGCTCACTAGGAGGAAAAGTAAAACCAAACTGAGTCCTGATAAGCATTACAAAAGAGTTCAATTGACTCTCCATAAAATTAATACTCTGCCTACACTGAGCAATCTAGGAGTTGAGATCTGCAAGCTTGAAGAATAGACGGGTACATTTCTCCTTGTACCTGGCGGCATTCATCTCATGGTGTTCAACAGTGAGTTTTAAGTTGTCGATCAGTTCCCTCTCGAAAGCTATATCCGCTGTTAGATCGTCGAGCCTCTCCTCTAGCCACTCACATCTGAACTTCATCACAACGTCTCCGAGTCATGCTCAAAGTAAGTCTGATTCAAAGTTAGGCGCTCCACTAGCTTCTCTCTCTCGTGAACCAACAGCGAGACCCGCTCTTCGGCAAACTTAAAAGTCTTCTTGTATCGAACAACCGAGCGTTCTGCAAACTCTAAGCACTCAGATCGATCTTGGTAGCGGGCCTTCACGGCGCAGGCTAAGGTGACCGTCTCCTGGGTATTTCGGCATGCCTCTAGAAAGTTAATAAAAACGTGTGGGAATGTCCTATATTCCTTCTCCAAATTGGTGCCTTCAACTGAAGAAGCATTTATCTCCCTGAACAAACCGAGAATCTCCGTTTCGATACTCGAATGATGGGCTATGTAAATATAGCCTCGGCTGAGAAGATGATAGAGCCTCTCCCATTTGAACTTAGCGTCGGCTGGAAAGATATGGGTAGGGAGATTGGCCATTATCAAGAAGGAAATCAAAACAGACGAGCGGAATACGAAAGAAAGGAGGAGATAGGTGAAGCAGACTAGCGGAATGTGAAGATGGTAATTTGTGTTGAAGTAAATATTGATTTCGTAGTGACAGTATCAACCAGTCAAGATTTCCCTATCTACCACTCTCTATTGGCACCACCCCCGTTGGCTCGAATCCCCGTCAGATGGCGACTTTGAGCCAAACAAATCCGAAATCTCCGCAGAAAGTTTGACGAGACACCGCTACTTTGAAGAAGAAGAGGAAAAGACGAGCTGAGTGAGAGACAAGACAAACTTTAGCAAAAAAAGAAGCGAAGACTTATATTTAGTTGTAGACAGAGAAAAGAGCTCGCCTGCAAAATCGATGCTCGAGACCGGCAAAAGAGATAACGACACGAGCCCTACCACTATGACAAAGATGAAAGGAGACAAACCAAGTGAGAAATACGAAAAAGACTGAACTCTCAAGAGAAGCAATACAGTTTGCTAAACCCATGCTCGAATCTTAAAAGGAGACGTTCTCCTAATACCCTGAAAAGAGTTTCAAAGACGGTCGCTCAGAAAAACCTAGAGAGAGTGAAAGCACCAGAAGAGTTAGCAAACCTTATGGAATTATCGAAGATGTCTCAACCCAATTCTCTCAAGAGCTATCGTCACTTGCTGAATATGGAAGAGGAAGAGTTCGAAACCATGTTTGGGATCGAGCCCATGGAGCCTGGCGCTTTCACCAATGACGTCCAAGATCTCAGTAAAGATAAAAATAACAACAGTAAGGTTCAAAGGAAGCGTTACCGTCGCCATACTGAGGAGCAAGTACAAAGGTTTGAGGATTTCTTCAGAACGTGACCTATGCTAGACGGCAAACAAAAAATGGAACTGAGTCAAGAGCTAAGACTTGAACCTTCGCAAATCAAGTTTTGGTTTCAGAATAGGCGAACCCGAGTAAAAACTTGTCATGAGCGCAACGAAGCCGAGTTTCTAAGAGCTGAAAATGAAAACCTCCGAGCGGAGAACAAGATGTATAAAGAGGCTTTTGACTTCGCCACCTGCCCCAACTGCAATGGCCTCCTTACTCTTGATGAAACGCATTATCTGAGGATCGAAAATGCTCATTTAAGAGGTGAGTTAGACCAGTTTATGACAGGGTTAAGTTCTGTTGGGGGAAAGCATGAAAAGACGGATCCCGTGGGGTTAGCGGTGATGCCTCCCAGGGAAGGGGAGATGTATTACCACCAAGCAAGTGGCATTGACAACGAACTCACCGCCATAATCAACCAATTCAATGTTGATGAAGCACTAGGGCTGTAAGGTGCACACGGAGCCTGTATTTTAAAGCTAGTGATCACGGGATCTTCAAAATGGTCGACGCGTACCTGATACGGAGCGAAGCTAGCTCATTGTGGGAGAGCCCCGAGAGGAAGCAGGACTGATCCTGAACAAATACATTTTCGTTCCCTTGCGAGGGATATTTTCTATTTGTTATAGATGTTAGGGATCAATACAAAAGCAGAAAGTAGTAATTTCCCGTTCTCCTATTAAATGCTTGGAGCCTTTACTTCACCAAACTCGGGATAACATTAATTGCGAGTAAAAATCTGCGTAGGCTCGAAGGGTAAACCCATATCGTTTCAATTTACCCTTAATTACTCCGATTTTAAATTCAACCTCTTCTATTTTTAGGAATTTGCAAAATATCCCGAGAACACAGTTATACCCAAATGCGAAATCCCCTTGTTGAACGAAACTGGGGGCAAATTGATTTGTAGATATCGCTACTCAACAGACGACTTCGAATGAAGAAAATACGAACGAAAGACTTGTACGATCTTGAAGAAGGGTAATTTTGTATCGTTCTAATTTACTCAGGATTGTCTCAAATTTTGAAATACTTTCTTCCGTCTTAATAGGGATTGTAAGTTGCCTTGAAAAGAATCGAGACATGAAATTGCAAGACCACGTCACCTCAAAGATCAACCTTTAAAGGCGAACCTCCACGGACGCCGACGGTTTTGTGGACCGGATGGCACGGGGGAAAGTCAGCGGTCTGAAATATCTCGAGTTCGATCCTCAAGGGTGGGGAATGTTGTAAGTATTGTAAATAAATAAAACAACTTTTTGCTCATTTCTTTTTGCAGAAAGAAACAGGAATAGAGCAATACAAATATTAGTTTGTCACGATATTAGCCTAATGTTGAAGTGTCCAGCGAAAGCCAAGGAAAATTCAATCCAGCGAAGCTAATAAAGGGGTCGTGCAAAACATTCAAGATGAAGGGTAAATCAGTATCGTTTCCAATTCATTCCTTCCAATGCTGGCTAACATGTCTCCTTTTCTTTTGACAAGAAATGTTAATATTAACATTTAATATGTTGAAGAAGACAGCCCCAAGGGGCAAAATTATAATCATATGATAAGATCCACTCGGATGAAAATAGGGTAAATTGATGGCTACCTTGAATCGAAAAAAGGCGTTCGACCGACAACCATAATGGTTGTTAACATTGAAAATGCCCAAATGCTGTGCAGGGGCAAACTTAGATACGGGCCATTCCTTGACTTAAGTAGTAGACTCCCAATTTGCTCGATCTATTCGTATATCCAGGGGCAGTTCAAATTCACCAATTTCCTTCCGTACTTGCATTTTTGGTAAACACGTGTGAGGCTGAAAACTGCTACAACTGCATTGCGTTCACACATGCCATGATTCATATATGACTATTTGCATATTTAATTTTTCTAATTCTGGCTTGGGGTATAAACTGCATATGATGCATCGAATGTGTAGAATGGGGCATGATAGGATGATGAAAGGCAATCTTTTGCCATACACGTCCTATATCCATAATGAGTCGTGCACAAAATAGGTTTCACATCTCTCAAGGCAATGAGTTTTCTCGCAAAAGGTACGATAGCTGAAGGGAAAGAGGCGTTCATTTCTATATTCTAAACACTACAGGTAACCATTGATAACCTATTTGAGCGGTGGTTTCATTCTGTAATCCCTGTCAAGAACCACCTCACATCGGGGCCAAATGGAGGTTGTCCCAGCAAATGAAACGAGGTAAATGGTTAGAAATTTTCTTGCTCGGATTAACATTAATTTTCATGTGTTGCTTTGCTTTCAACTTCACACGGTAATTCAAGTGCCTTAGGACGACGAAAAGCATTCGTTTGTCCATCCAATCCACTTTTATCCTTTGCATTGCCCAATTGAGCCTGCATATTTATTTCTTAAATTCACATTGGTGATCGTTGCTCATTTCAAGATGAAGATGGTGCTATCTTAAAGCAGAAGAACTCAGAAGAAGTAAGGTCTACACAGAGTTCCTGAGTTAATTCTTCAAGTATGCTAGACCTTTGATATGTATGTGCATGCGATACAATCTTTGAAAATTCCTTTTCCTAGACAGGATGAAAAGGAAAAGGCAAAAGGTAGGACCAAAAAAAGCCAGTCTCTGGGCTTGAAAAAAGTAAAGTGCCAGTCAAAAGCAAGGTCAATGCCCATTCAAATCAATGTCCATGTACATTTGGTGAAAACATCTTGTCTTTTGTTGTAAATTCCCAATGGGGTCCAATTGCAAAAGAAAACTCTCCGAAGGGGTCGAATTGCAAAATATACGCAGTTGACGTTTACATCATTCGGGAGCAACGAAGGTATCAGCAGAAATTGACACCATCCTCATACAATGATGATGTTCTTTGAGGATTATTCTGAGGGCCGAGACTAGTGATAAAGATACGATGATCACCAATGTTAAACTCACCTCACATACTGTCTGGGCCAAAATAAGACTTTTACTTCCTTGGTCCCCAATTCTAACCTACGTTATAACCCGTGAAAGCCTTTTCTGATTAAGGCACTTGAATTAATGTAGAGTTGAATGATTCAAAGCATCGCTCGAAAGGTACGAGCAAGATTATTTCTCTCTCATTTTTGCAGGGTTCTAGACTTGTAAACCCGAAGCAGATGGAAAACTTTTCTGTCAATGGCCTTGACTCAAAAGAATCCCCTTTGGTAAGCCTTGGCCTAGCCTACATTACGATCCTAATTAAGACCTCTAGATCGGCGTGATCGTACCAATTGTGAGATTACTCAAACTCTTGTTGAATGCGATAATGGTAAGATTGAGTGATTCCTTTTCAATCCTGCAATCAGGATAATCAGCCTTTCTCGAGAGTGAAAGAAAGCCCTTTCGGACTAAGGTCCCCTATTCAGATTACATTCGAGGTGTTCATATTGTGATAACCTCCTCGAACGGAATTGGTAGTGCAAACTTGACAGAATAGTCATACATGATCAACATTTTGATTGATTGCATCATGAGTTATTATGAAGATTGCTCTTAATCATTGCAAACTTTGCTGAGTAGTTTTGCACAAATCGATGAACCCATTGATGAAAATACTTGCACATGTTAACTCTAACACTGCTTGACAGGTAACACATTCCTGATGTTCGAGTTACCTTCCAAGGTCTCGAAATCCAGTCGACAATTGTTGAATGAACAAGCCTAGTTGCCAAGAAACCACCAAGCGTTTCTTCCAATTCTCAGGTAGGTATATCTTTAACTTGAACCCTTCATGGTAAGTTAAAATGGGTTTGAGTTTCTGCAGGATTCCTAGTCTCCCCAGATCCCATAATGGCACCCAAAAAAATATTTTCTCAGTCAATACCTCTTCTGTCTACCCGAGAAAGGTGACATTTAGGTAATCATTGGTGACTTCTAACACAGAATGCTCAATCACCAAGTCCTTCCTACAGGCAACCCGAAGTCCTTCTTATAGGCAACTCAAAGTCCTTCCTACAGGCAACCCAAAGTCCTTCCTATAGGCAACAAGAGTCCTTCTTACAGGCAACCCAAAGTCCTTCCTACATGCAATCCAAAGTCCTTCCTACAGACAACAAGAGCCCTTTTTATAGGCAATCCAAAATCCTTCCTACAGGCAACCCAAAAGTCTTTCTTATAGGCACCAAGTCCTTCTTACAAGCACCAAAGTCTATCTTACAGGCAATCAAAAGTTCTTCTTACAGGCAGCAAGTCCTTCTTACATGCACCAAAGTCCTTCATACAGGCACCAAGTCCTTTCTACAGGCACAAAGTCCTTCTTACATGCATTTCCATGGGGTGATCCATCATACGGGTCAAATCTCAATCCAATTTTTAATTAGTAGAATCCTTTCACCAGGAATCTACCATAGGACGACCTATCATACAGGTCAAATTTCAATCAAATCAGTAGAATCCTTTCATTAGGAATCTATCATGGGTTGACCTATCATACGGGTCCAAGTTCAACCACTCTAAGGTTTTCTTACAACGAATCCTTAGGTTCTCATTCCATTTCCAATAAAGCATTCGTATCAGGCAATAGCCATACAACGGGCAGGTAAGTGCCAGGTAAACTCTCCTCTTTGTCACTCCCTCACCTCCTAGGAGCCTCCTTAAACCAGGTATGGATCGAAACTTGCAGATAGGGGTATTAGAGATCATATGTCACGACTTTTATCATTTTTTTGGTCAAGTCGATTAGGATTCAGGTGTCACCTCGTCTTTGTAATGAACCTTTACCGAGCTTCCTTTCAAAGAGGGGCAGCTGTTGACACTTGATTTTTAATCATCTTTTCTCTTTTAAAATTAATAAAAAAATCTATAAAAATTCATAAAATTGAAAAGTCAACTTTGGGGATCTTGGCCAAGCCTAGGGATCCAATTTTGACCAAAAACTAATTTTTCATATTTTCAGTATTTCTCGATATTTTTAATTGCGAAAATTCATAAAAGAAATCAAGAAAAATGAGAAAATTGCAAAATCAACTTTGGAGGCCTTGGCCAAGCTTAGGCAACTATTTTTGAACAAAAAAAATTTCATATTTTTTGTTTATATTTTAGAAATTAGGAGAATATTTAATAAACAATAGCATTTGAGGCCACCAAAATAATTAAAAATAGTTAATATTTTTATTTTAAGTCCCTTTTCATGTTGGCCGTCACAAATTTAAAAAATTCAAGTCGGGATTATGTATTCCTTAACGAGGATAATCTCGAACCGGGCCTAAAAAATTCAATTTGAGTCAATGTATTTTCATTTTTTCACTTTTAAGAGTTGTGATATTGTTCTCTAATATTTTAAATTTTCATTTTGGCCCAATTATACCCAGAATGACTCAATTCTGCATTATTTTCAGAGGCAAGAAATGAACTTAAATTTGAAATGCGGTGAATTTTGAGTAAGTATAGGGGAGGTGTGTCAAAAATTGTGAGGAGATTTGGACTTAAAAAATATTTTTTTTCAGGGACTAAATTGTAAATGCTTAAAATTTAGGGACTAGAGTACAAATACCTAACTCTTGAAGGATTATTTTGCAAATAACAAAAAGACGAGTTAGTGGAGAAATTAGAATAGAGAAGGGAAGATGGAGAAGAGGAGATGGAGAAAAGAAAATAAGAAAAGATTAGAGAATGGAAGATGGAGAAGAGAAAATGAAGAAGAATGGATGGAGAAAATAAGATAAGAATAAAGAAGGAAAGATGGAGATGAAGAAGAGTTAGTGGAGAAATTAGAATGGGAGATAAATATGGAGAAGGGAAGATGAAGATGAAGATGAAGAAGAGTTAGTGGAGAGATTAGAATGTCAGATAGAGATGGAGAAAGGAAGATGAAAATCAAGAATAGTTGGTGGATAAATTAGAATGGAAGATAGAGTGAGTGGAAAAATTAGAATGGGAGATAAATGAGTGGGTTATAAAAGAAGGAAGAAGTGAGCTTGAGAAGAGAATTTTTGGGAGAGAAAATTTTGGATGTTTAAGAGGGTTTTGGAATATTGAAGAAAAATTTGAGAGAAAGAAAATACCAAAAGAGAGAAAATTTTGGAGATGATCAGAGTTTAAAACTAGGGGTTATCATGACAAATTACTTCATCGATCAACATAAATCAAGAGTTCATCCTTGTCAACGAGCAAGCAAATTCGAGCTAAGTGTTTTTATTTATTCATTTATTTGTGATTTTAGTCTCAAATTAGCACAAATTGTATACACTTTCTCCATCTCCCTTTTCCATATTTTATGGCAGGTAAAAAAAAAACGGACAACTCCGTATCAATAATAAATTCCATCGAGGTGCAAAGTGAGCTCAAACAAATTCCAAGATGCCCATCAAATTTGCAGCCGACTCGTCAACGGATTTTAGTTTAAATTGTTGAAACAATTTGTTGTATTTTATTTTAAAGAACTAAAACCCCAGAATGGAGAAGCAAAGCGCATCCACTGGAGGTGGTTTATTTCCTTCAATTTAAATTCCTGCACCATCAAACCCCAAAGGGAAGAGCCAAGCCAATGCAAGGCCGCCCATTAGAGGTTTTTACTTACTGCAATTTAAATTCCTGCACCATCAAACCCTAAATGGAAGAGCCAAGCCAATGCTAGGCCGCCCATTGGAGGTTTTTACTTACTACAATTTAAATCCTGCACCATCAAACCCCAAAGGGAAGAGCCAAGCCAATTCTAGGCCGCCCATGGGAGGTTTTCACTTACCGTTATTTAAATTTCCACAATTTAATTCCTGCGCCATTAACCCCAAAGGGGAGAGCCAAGCCAAGGCTGGGCCATCCATTGAAGGTCTTTATTTACTGTCATTGACTTCCTGCCGTTTAATTTTTGAATTACCGGACCCTAAAGTGAGTAGACTGTAACACTGCACAGAAGTCGTTAACACACTTCCTCTTTCGGCTTCAGGGAATTTTTAACACTTTGAAAATAAGAAAAATACCACCCATGCATCCTATCTAAAAAGTGAAAATACAAAAAGAGAACACCCCACTAGAATCATAGGAATAAACCAAGCTTGAGTTGCCAAATTAGGATATCCATGAAATTACGGTACCGAAAGGGCATTAGTTTTAATTAACTAGTGTAACCAAGTCCCCGAACTCATAATCTCTGGTTCGTAGAAGTAATTTAGTCCTCCCACTAATTTACTTTGTATCTAATCAACCTACCAAAAATGATTAGTGGCGACTCCAAATTTTAAAACCATTTGAACAAAAACCAAAGTTGCGATTCGGTAGGACTTGGGAGGGTTCGTATTAGGTTAATTCATCTAATAAACCTAATAATCCGTTAATCTGATCGAAAAATTTTTTTTAGAGTCGCGACAGCAGCTCAACGGAAACTCACAACCCACAGCAGGAGGTCGAGAGTTACAGCAACTTCTAGCAGCAAAAGAGGAGTGGACGACCACCCAGCAACATGCCGCCAGTAGCTGAACTAAGGTAAGCTAGCCAGGCCAGTAAGATAGCCAAAACAAATGGAGAATATCAGTCTTCCAGCAACTCATCCAGTATTCCAGGAGTCTCAGTACAAGACCATACAGCACCAGCTAATCCCCTGCGGTAGTAGCATAACAGAGGATTCCAGCAACCAGCAAGTATATCGAGCAAAGGGGCACTAATGCAGCACAGCCCCTCCCGGGCGGGTGCATCCAGAATCCAATATGGCAACTAAACAGGAGAAAACTAAGCACCCTAATGAGCCAGAGCAGCAACAGCAAAACCCAATACCAGAACTAGGACCCTCAGCACCAGGGGAGCAAAACCCCGCAGCTCTAAGGAACACCAGCAACGTCCACAGCACCAGCAAGCTGAGAATAGAGCATCATCCAATAGCGCTAGTGTAATGGCCAGCCTCAATCAGCAGCATATCACGCAGCCAGAAGCCCCTGCAACAAGATTTCCAATAGGAAGTCTTCCCTGTGGCTGAGGATTCCATAGGAGAGCAGGATAACCCCAACTGACCAATAGTGAAGTGTAGCAGCATCCAGGATCACGAGTGTACATGGCATCATTACCAGGCAGAAGCTCAATAGCAGGCAGCAACTACTGCTGATCCTTTACATAGCAGGATCTCCAATAGACATAGGAGTACCCCCACAACACCAAGAAGTTCATCCCTTATGACAAAAGATGAATCTCCCGAGAATCGCAGAACCAACCTATCGGCTGGAGGGGCTAAAACTGATGCAACAGCAACCATGTTTAGTTACTCGAAGATAGCAGGAGATAGCTCCCATAAATTTTACACTCTTCTATTCCGTGGAGTATCACTGACTGGCTTAAGGGACATTGCCTTATCCCTCACTGATTTGATTAGGTGTTTCTTCAACGCTGGGGCAAAAAGTGGTTGTTCCTAGAAGAGGATATCATTCCTTTGCCCCCAAATGAGGTGACATAAGGCTGAAAAGGAGTATTGAGCAATCCTTTGGTGGAAAGAGTCCCCTCCAAAGGTTTTAGCAACCCACCGAAGGGTATTGTGCCGTCCTCTATTAGTCCCAACCAGGCTGTTCTTAGAAGCCCAAAAACGAATTAAGTCAGCGGAGGTACGGCACCGAAAATATAGGTGCTCAATAGAATCCGGCCTTCGATGGCAAAAGGCATAATGACCTTGTTCAATCCTTCTATAGCTGAGAAGCAAAGTCTGAGCTGGGAGACGATTCAGGGTTATGATCCACAGCAAGAACGAATGGCGTGGAACAATGTCTTGGTTCCAGACAAACTTTTGCCAAGGAACCAGAGCCCTTCGATCCCTAACATGTTCCCAAGCTGAAGCAACTAAAAATCTGTCCATGTGATGGTTAAGCCACTTCCAGTAGTCTGGCTTTTGAGGCATGAGGTGGGGGAGACTTTTTGACCAAGAGCAGATTTCGTTCCACGCCTGCGATGGAGGGCAGACAGCAGATAGAACATCCTTTATTGAGCTTTCTCGAGAGATACTAGAGTTATATATATCTCTGTCAAAGAAGATTTTATAGAGGGGGCCTCGACTATGCCAATTATCAAACCAAAATGAAGTAGATTCTCCATTACCAATCTGCCATTGAAAGCAAATGTCAAAAGAAGATCCAAGATCCAAGATCTTCTTCCAAGCCTAAGAGCAGAACGTAGGTTTCCGGGCAACCCAAAAGTTTTTCTGTTTTAAGAATGTGGAATGAATCCACTTACACCATAGGGACTCTTTGTCATTGAATAGGACCCATATGTGTTTCAATATCGCCGCACGATTACAGTCTTCCAATTTCCGAATTCCTAGTCCCCCTTCTTCCTTAGGCCGACATACCTCCGCCCATGGAACTTTGGCCCCTCCAACCCCCAATAGAAGGCCCTTCCATAGGAATTGCCGAAGGATGCACTCAATAGTAGAGAGAACCGTCTTAGGGAGTGTGAACACACTTGCCCAGAACACATGGATTGCATGTAACACGAATTTGATAAGCTGGAGCCGTCCAGCAAAGGAGAGGAATCTATGGCACCAGGAATGTACACCCTCGGTGATTGCATTAACCAAAGAATTGCAATCCTCTTTTGTCAATCTAGCTGCAATGATCGGCACTCCTAGGTACCGAAATGGCAGAGAGCCTTCAATAAACCCAAGAGCTTCCAAAATACTATCCTTTATAATCTGAGAGCCCCCCGAGAAGAAGACTTCACTTTTGGTCAGGTTTGGCTTCAATCCCAACCATCCAGCAAATCTGTCAATCCCATTCTTCAGCAGAGTAATGGACTGAGGGTTCGCTTCAGAAAATAACAGAACATCATCTGCAAAAAAGAGATCTGATAATCGAGAAGCCTTACATCGCCAGAAGAATTTGAAGTTTGGGAGTCTTGTCTGCGTTTCTAAGATACCTGAGAAGATCTCCATAACCATCGTGAACAAGTAGGGCGACATTGGGTCGCCTTGTCTAATCCCCCTACCACTTGGAAAAAAACCATGGAGCTCACCATTTATCACCACAGAGAACATTGGGGGTTCTTACACAAGTTAAAATCAGCTCGATGAAGTGATCTGGAAAATTGAAGGCCTTTAGGACCAGCTCAAGAAAGTTCCAGTCCACTGAGTCATAGGCTTTGTGGAAGTCCACCTTAATTGCGCATTTAGGAGAGTAGGGGTCATGATGGAACCCACAGAACAGGTCCTTGGCCAGTAGGATATTGTCACTTATCCGCCTTCCCTTAACGAATGCCGTTTATGGAAAACTGATAATCGAGGGGAGGATACGCGCCCGCCGGTTTGTAATAATCTTGAATGATGCATTTGTAGATTGTATTGTGTCGCGACCTAAAATTCATTTTTAAGTTAATGGATTACCAGATTAATTAATTAAATTAACTAACCTAGTTCGAGCTTTCCCAAGCTCTACCAAACCGCAACTTTGATTTTTTTTCACATGATTTTAGAATTTAGAGTCGCCACTAATCATTTTTGGTAGGTTGATTAGAAACCTAAGTAAATTAGCGGGAGGACTAAATTACTTCTACGAACCAGAGATTATGAGTTCGGGGACTTGGTTACACTAGTTAATTAAAACTAATGCCCTTTCGGTACCTTAATTTCATGGATATCCTCATTTGGCAATTCAGGCTTGGTTTATTCCTCAGGCTCTAGTGGAGTGCTCTCTTTTTGTGTTTACACCTCCATAAGATTTACCGTTGACTTGGAGTTGTCCTTTGCCTGACATAAAAATATGGAGAAATGAGAAATGGAGAAAGTGTATACAATTTTGTGCTAATTTGCGACTAAAACCACAAATAAATGAATAAATACAAACACTTAGCTCGGATTTGCTTGCTCGTTGACGAGGATGAACTCTTGATTTATGTTGATCGATGAAGAAATTGGTGATGATAACTCCTAGGTTTAAACTCCCATCATCCTCAAAATTCTCTCTCTCTTTTTGGTATTTTCTTTCTCTCAAATTTTTCTTCAACCTTCCAAAACTCTCTCAAACATCCAAAATTTTCTCTCCAAAAATAATCCTCCCTCCCAAGTTCACTTCTTCCTCCTTTTATAATCAACTCATCTACCTCCCATTCTAATTTCTCCACTAACTCCATCTCCCATTCTAATTTTTCCACTAACTCTTCTTCAACTTCATCTTCCATTCTCCATCTCTATCTCACATTCTAATTTCTCCACCTATTCTTCTCCATCTCCATCTTCCCTTCTCCATATATATCTCCCATTCTAATTTCTCCACTAACTCTTCTTCATCTCCATCTTCCCTTCTCCATTCTCATCTTATTTTCTCCATCTATTCTTCTCCATCTTCTCCTCTCCATCTCCTTTTCTCCATCTTCCCTTCTCTATCTCCTCTTCTCCATCTTCCCTTCTCTATTCTAATTTCTCCACTAACTCTTCTTTTTGTTATTTGCAAAATAATCACTCAAGTGTTAGGTATTTGCACTCTAGTCCCTGAGATTTTAAGTATTTGCAATTCAGTCCCTGGAGAAATATTTTTTTAAGTCCAAATCTCCTCACAATTTTCGACATACCTCTTCTATGCTTAGTCGAAATTCACCTCATGTCAAATTTAAGCTTATTTTCTGCCGCTGAAGATAATGCAAAATTTAATTAAAGCCCTTTGAAAAAATTGAGTCATTCTAGGTATAATTGGGCCAAGAAGAAAATTTAAAATATTAGAGGATAATGTCACAACTCCTAAAAGTGAAAAATAAAAATAAATTGACTCAAATTGAATTTTTTTTTTGGCCTGATTCGAGACCATGCTTGTGAAGAAATACACGACCCCGAATTGGATTTTTTTTTAAATTTGCGATGGCCAACATGAAAAGAAAAATATTGAATATTTTTATGTATTTTTGTGGCCTCATATGTTATTATTTATTAAATATTTTCCTAATTTCTAAAAAATATATAAAAATACAAAAAAATTATGAAAAATTATTTTTTGTTCAAAAATGGTTCTCTAGGCTTGGCCAAGGTCTCCAAAGTTGATTTTTCAATTTTATGAATTTTTATGGATTTTTTATTAATTTTCGAAAATAAAAATACCGAAAAATACTGAAAATATGAAAAATCAATTTTTGGTCAAAATTGGTTCCCTAGGCTTGACCAAGGTCTCCAATCTTGAATTTTTTAATTTTATAAATTTTTATGGATTTTTTTGTTAATTTCAAAAGAGAAAAGATGATTAAAAATTAGGTGTCAACAGCTGCCCCTCTTTGAAAGGAAGCTCGGCAGAGGTTCATTTCAAAGATGAGATGACACCAGAATCCTAATCGACTTAGTACACAAGAAAATAAAAAGTGTCGTGACATTTGATCTCAAATACTCCTCTTAGCAAGTTCCGATCCAAACCCGGTTTGAGGAGGCTTTCATGCATTGAGAGAGAGACAAAAAGGAGAGTTTACCTGACACTTACCTGCCCGTTGTGTGGCGGTTGCCGGACACGCATGTTCTACTGAAAGTGGAATGAGAACCTAAGGATTCGTTATAAGAAAATCTTAGGGTGGTTGAACTTGGACCCGTGTGGTAGGTCAACCCATGGTAGATTCCTAACGAAGGGATTCTACTTTAATTGAAATTCGACCCATATGGTAGGTCACCCTTTGGTAGAGTTCCTAATTAAAGGAATCTAATGGCGATCTATCCTATTTAGAGGATTCGTCTGAATTTTGACCCGTATGGTGGGTCGTACCATGATAGATACCTAGTGAAAGGATTCTACTGATTAAACTCTGATTGAAATTTGACCCGTATGGTAGGTCACCCCATGGTAGATTCCTAATGAAAGGATTCTACTGATTGAAATTTGACCCATATGGTAGGCCACCCCATGGAAATGCCTGTAAGAAGGACTTTGGTGCCTGTAAGAAGGACTTTTGGTTGCCTGTAAGAAGGACTTTGGTGCCTGTAAGAAGGACTTTTGGGTGCCTGTAAGAAGGACTTAAATGGATCATTCCGTATTGGGGTTTCCAATGGAAGGGTTCCAGAGATGGCATTTCGCCTAATTGGTGCCTGCTTTTCAGGACTTGAAAATGGACCTTTCCGTATCGGGGTTTCCGATGGAAGGGTTCTAGAGGTGGCATTTCGCCTGATTGGTGCCTACTTTTCAGGACTTTGAAGATGGACCTTGCAGTATTGGGGTTTCCAATGGAAGGTTCCAGAGACGGCATTTTCACCTGATTGGTGCCTGCTTTTCAGGACTTGAAAATGGACCTTTCCGTATCGGGATTTCCGATGAAAGGGTTCTAGAGGTGGCATTTCGCCTGATTGGTGCCTGCTTTTCAAGACTTTGAAGATGGACCGTTTCGTATTGGGGTTTCCAATGGAAGGTCTCTAGAGATGGCATTTCGCCTGAAGTTGAGGCCGTATTGCTTTCTTGCGCAGATGAGGTCTTTGAGAAATGAAGATGTATCGCCTTCTGGTGTAGGTAAAGTCTTCGAAGATAGGAGGCCGTGCTGAAAATGCTTGGCGAGCATTTGCCAACAGGGCTTGTTTGTTCAATAGCCCTTGGATGAATTTCGAGACCTCGGAGGGTAACTCGACTATCAGGAATGCACTACCCGTCAGACAGTGTAAGAGGTAACATGTGCAAGCATTTTTATCAATGAGTTCATCGGTTCATGCAAAACCATCCAGTTGAGTTTGCAATGATTAAAACCGTATGTATATGCTCATAATGTGGATCATGCATGACTATTCTGTCAAGTTTTCATTTCCAATTCTGTTCAGGGAGGTTATCATGTCATGAATACCTCGAATGTAACCTGAATGGGGACTTCAGTCCGAAAGGGCTTTCTCTCACTCTCGAGAAAGGCTGTTTATCCTGATTGCAGGATTTGAAAAGAAATCACTCAACCTTACCATCATCGCATTCAGCAAGGGTCTGAGTAATCTCGCAATTGGTACGACTACGTCGATCTGGAGGTCTTAATTAGGACTATAATGTAGGCTGGGTCAAGGCTTACTAAAGGGGACTCTTTTGAGTCAAGGCCATTGACAAAAATGTCTTCATTATCTGCTCCGGGTTTACAAGTCAAGAACCCTGCAAAAATGAGAGGGAAACAGTCTTGCTCGAACTTCTTCGAGCGATGCTTAAAATCATTCAACTCTTACGTTAATTCAAGTGCTCAAATCAGAAGAGACTTTCAAGGGTTGTAACGTAGGTTGAGATTTAGGACTGAGAAACGAAAGGCTCGTTTTGGCTCAGAAAAATATATGAGAAATGCTTAGTGTTGGTGATCATTGTAGTCTTGTCACCGATCTTTGACCTTCCTGAATTTGTCTTCAATGAATACCACCATTGGCTGAGGGGTGGTAGTTCTTTTGCTGGAAATTGCATTTTGTAAATTCTCTTTTGAGCGTTCTCAAAATCAGAAGTATATTACAGATGAATGGGCATTGACCTTGCTTTTGATAGGCACTTTGCTTTTTCTGCCCCAGATTTTTGGAGTAGCCCTTGCTTTTCTTACTCCTGACTCCCTTTTGTTTGGGAGCAGGCCCATTTTTTGGCTACACTTGTTTTTCTTTTTGACAAGATGATTTTCAAAAATTGATACTAGACATTACATGAAAAGTCTAGCACATGACATAAGTTCATTTCGAGGGTTCATTGTTGACCCAATTTCTTTGATTCTGCTTCTTGAGGAAAGCGTCATCCTTCTTTGGAATGAGCAATGATCACCAACAAGGGCTTGTGAAATGAATTTCTAGGCTCAATGCAAAGGATGTGTAGGATAGAGAAACGAATGCTCTTTGTCATCCTAAAACACTTGAATTAAAATTCGAGTTAAATGCAAAGAAACACTCGAAGATTGATATTAGTCCAAGCAAGACAATTTCTAACCATTTTCATCATGATAACTGCTGGAACTACCTCCATTTGGCCCCGATGTGGGGTGGTTCTTGACAGGGGTTATAAAATGAATCCGCCGCTCAAATGGGTTGCCAATGGGCACCTGTAGTGTTTAGGGTAGAGAAATGAATGCCTCTTTCCTTTCGGCTATTGTACCTTTTGCGAGAAAACCCATTGCCTTGGGGAATACGGAATCTACTTGGCACACAACTCACTGTGGATGTGGGACGTGTATGAAAATGGGGTCGCCTTTCATCATCCTGTCATGCCCCATTCTACACATTCGACGCATCATATGCAGTTTATGCCCCCAGTCAGAATTGGCAAAATTAAACATGCAGCATAGTCATGCATGAATCATGGCATGTGTAAATATGATGCAGATGTGGCAATTTTTAGCACTTCGTGTGTTTACAGAATGTGCAAGTATGGACGAGAATTTCCTAGGAAAGGAAGAGATTCGAATTGCCCCTAGACGTGCTGACTAAACAAATTGAGGGCGTACTCCTTAAGTCAAGGAGTGGCTTGTCTCTGGCTTTGCTCCTGCAAAACAAAATGCATGGGTTAAGCGAAGCGTTTGGGCCTTCTCAATGTTAATAACCGTCACGGTTGCCGGTCAAACGTCCCTTTTCAATCAGGGTTGTTGCCCCATTTTCATCAGAATGGATCTTGTCAGATGATTATAATTTTTGCCCCTTGGGGCTGTTTTCTTTGACGTATCAGATGTTAGTTTAACATTTCCTGTAAAAAGGAAGAAGACATGTTAGCTAGTATCGGAAATGATGAACTGGACACGATACTGATTTACCCTTGAGCGCTTCGCGCAACTCCTTTACCAGCTTCACCACTCGGGATTTTCTCCGTTGGTATGTCAAGTTAGACATTTCCTGTCAAATAATGGAGGAGAAGACGTGTTAGCTAGTATTAGAAATGATGAATTGGATACGATACTGGTTTACCCTTCATCTTGCACGCTTTGCATGATCTCTTTATCGGGTTCACTGGATCGAGTTTGTCTCCAGTTTCCGTTGGACGCTTTATCATTAGGGGCCAGGCTGTGGCAAAGCATGGGCCTTGATTTCGCTCATCGAATATCCTGATTTCTTTCGTTCCAGATCACTGTTATTCCTCATGCTCTCAGGCCCATTAGGCTGTAGGCGTCTATGGAGGCTCCCTTTTAAGGGTTAATCCACGGATGGTATGATCTTGTCGTATTTGGCAAATCTACGCCACAATGCTCTCCAAAGTATTTTACAACCCCTGTTAAGACGGAATAAAGTAATTCAGAATTCGAGACGATCAGGGGAAGATTGAAACGATACAAAACTACCCATCTCTAAGGCTACTCGCGTCTTTCGCTCGTATTCCCCTTTTGTTTGAAGCTGTCCATCCAGCAATAATGTCCACGGATCAATTTGCCTCGAATTTTGTTCAATACGCATTTGGGTATGCTCGTGTTCTCGGGTCGATTTGCAAATTCCTGAAAATAACAGGGATCTAATTTAAAACCGGAGTAATTCGAGGGTACATTGAGACGATACGGAGTTACCCTTCAGGTTTACGCAGATTTTTACTCGCCATCAATTCGTCGCGAGGTTGGTGAGGTGGCGAATTCGAGCATTTAATAGGGGGAAGTCGGATCATTACTCCTTGCTTTTACATATTACAAAAGCGGAAAAACATATCACGCAAGGGAATAAAACACGTTCACTCATTCAGGATCGATTCTGCTTCCTCAGCAGGCTCTCCCATGATCAGCTGGCTTCATTTTTGACCAGGTACGCATCGGCTATGTTGAAGGACCCGTGATCTCAACTTCGAAATACAGACTCCCTGTGCATATTATAGTCCTCGTGCTTCATTAACATTAAACTGGTTGATCATGGCGGTGAGTTCATCATCAATGCCGCTTGCCTGGTGGTGATACATCTCCCCTTCCCCGGGAGGTATTGATGCTGATCCAGTAGCATTAGTCTTTTTGTACCCTCCTCCAACAGAACTCGATTCTGTTATAAACTGGTCTAACTCGCTTCTCAAACACGCATTTTCAATCCTCAGATCATGCATTTCATCGAAGGCGAGGAGGAGGTTGTTGCAGTTAGGGCAGGTGGCGGAGTCAAAAGCCTCTTTATACATCTTGTTTTCCGCTCGGAGGTTTTCATTTTCAACTCTTAGAAACTCGGCTTCGTTGTGCTCATGACGAGTCTTCATTCGGGTTCGCCTATTTTGAAACCAGAACTTGATTTGTGAAGGTTCAAATCCTAGCTCTTGACTTAGTTCCATTTTCTGTTTGCCGTCTGGCATAGGACATGTTCTGAAGAAATCCTCAAGCCTTTGTACTTGCTCCTTAGTATGGCGACGGTAACGCTTCTTTTGACCCTTACCGTTGTTGTCCTTATCTTTACTGAGATCTTGGACGTCGTCGGCGGAAGGGCCAGGCTCCATAGGCTCGATCCCAAACATGGTTTCGAACTCTTCCTCTCCCATATTCAGCAGGCAACGATAGCTTTCGGAAGTATTGGATTGAGACATCTTCGATTTGGTCGATGATTTCTCAAGGTTTACTATATCTTTCTGTATTTTCACTCTCTCTGAACCGTGTATGCTTTAAAACTCTCTTCAACGTATGAATAAAGATTATCAGGAGGATGTCTCTTTTAAAATTTGGCGTCGGCTTAGCATATGTATCGCTTTCTCCCGAGAGTTCTGTCTTTCTCAACCTTTCCTGCGTGTTTCTTGCTTGGCTCGTCTTTTCTCATCTCTTCATAGTGGTAGGGTCCCTATCAACGTCTCTACCGTCGATTTGCTGGCGTGTTCTCCTATAAAAACGAATCCCATTTTCCTTGTCTCCCACGCAAGTCACCTTTCTTTCTCCTTTTTCAAAGTTGTGTCATCCCGTCAAACTTTTGGCAGAGATGTCGGATTTGCTTGGCTCGAGATTGGAGACGAGTAGCGGAGGTGATGCTGATAGGGAATGGTAGACAGGAAAATCTGGCCAATAGAGACTTTCACTGCAAAAATGAAAATGAATGCGGTAGTATATGTTCTTCATATTCTAGAAAAATTGGAACGATACTGTTTTACCCTTGTATGTACTTCCATTGAATTTGAATTGAGGAAGTTTCTTCATTTGGATTGGATTGGATTGTATGTCCCGAGTTGCCCTTCACTTTGAGCTTGCCACATAAGTGCTTTGCTTAGTTGGGCCTTGTTTTCTTTCGGGTTGCTTTGGACCATCATCATTTTTTATGCCATCGGGTCCGTGGACCGGAGGGCTCCTTTAATTTAAAGGTTACCTTCAAGGCAAATGAGTCCTATCGCATTCCATTGGGTCATTTCATTTTGCGACACTCTTGAGGCAATTTGCAATCCCCTAGGTGAGAATGGAACAAATCCAATTTAGCATTTTGCGACGATTGAGGGTAAATTGGAACGATACTCAATTACCCGTCTTCGAGCTCGCCTGGGCTCTTCACTTTAAATTTCCCTACGTGAGGCCATTCAACATTTCTCATTATGGCAGTCAGCGACTTTGCCACAAATTGATCCGCCCTGAGTCTAGCATAAAAAGGGATTCACGCATTCGACGGGATAAAAAACAAATTACCCCATGCCCCTGAATTAAATCTAGACACCTAGAAAGCTGGAAATATCACACGCAGGGGAATTAAGCATGAAGTGAAAGGTGCACTTGTTCAAGGTCAGTTCTGCCTCTCCTGCGGCTCTTCGATAATCAGCTAGTCTCGTGCTGGTTCAGGCATGGATGACCGATGTTTGAGAGTCCCTAATCACTGGCTTCCGATCATGGCTTCGGATGTCTGTCAACCTTAAACTGGTTGACCAGGGCAGTAAGCTCATCATCTGGGTAATCTCTTGAACCTTCCAGCAACTGATGCTCGAATTGGGCATTATTGTTGGCAAATGCTGGCGGTAGATTTCTCATTCTGTCCTCGCCATGAGCAATTTGACTTTTCGAGCTGAAGTCTTCATCATTACTCCAGAAAGTGTGGGGATCACCAACTGTCCTGCTGCCAAGAACTCCTTCCATTCGAGGATTAGAGAAGTGGAAGTGCTCAGGATAATTTCTTGTCTGATTCTCTGGCTGCGCAGGCGTGCTGATCATGGGATGAATTCTAGCCACGGGTTGGTGCTCAAACCAAGGAGTCTGAATACACTGCCCCTGCGGTCTATACTTTTGAAGAGCATTAGGGTGATTCTGGGGGATGCTTTGATTAACGCCTGGGGGATTGATGGCACGGCTACTGGTTTGGTTGATGATAGGAAGTGGCTCGCCCCATGCTAACCTGTGGAACTTATGGTGGCAAGGAGACTCGACGTTCAGGCTTGGATCAGTCCCGCCTTGGTTTTCTTGATTCTGAGCTGCATTGTGTTCTCTCACCCTTTTTCTGTACTTCTGAAGATGACTCGAAACATTTGCTTTAGTGAGTCCCTCTACCTTCATAATTTCCAGTATATGTTGCGGCCGTGCCGAATCGATTCCTAGCTGCTGAACTGCATTAACAAACATACGATGCAGCTCGGGAGACCAACTCATCTTCTTTCTCCAGTTGCTTGGAATAAAATTGAAGGCTTGATGCTTGTTCTCATGGTCGTGCAATTGCTTCCTTACCACGTGCTGCCATATGTTTTGAAGCATCTGAACCCTAACTGGTTTCGTTACGACGTCTTGGGCCCCGTTTAAGACAGCTTTCATCATGGCTTGCTGATCATCGCTTGCCGATATTACGAGGACTGGCATGTTTAATTTAGAATTGATGACTTCCAAGAGAGTGAAAACATCCATGTCAATCCCTACCATGGCGGTGAGGACGATATCAAACTGGTCACTACTCCTCCTTAATATCTCTAAGGCCTCTGTCGCCTTTGCTTGAGCTACAACCTTATACCGGCATTTTCTTAATACAGTAACAAGGATTGACAGAGAGACTGGATTACCGTCAATGGCCATGACCAGTAGACCCTCAGGGTAAGGAACTTCATCAGCTTCGACCAGGGTTGAACATGCGCCCATTTCCCTAATGCTTGACATATTTCTGGATCTAGGACTGCCGATTCGAGACCACCTCAGGATGTCTTCTCGGACTTGAGGGATCACGGGATCGTTGATGGCTTCTCGTAATAGGCTTTGAAAGCCAATGCTTTGATGGTGAAGGTTTTGAATTCCTCTCCCACGAGAACTCCTTCCTCTCTATCTTTCTCCTGCGAGTTCGTGCAGATGAACCCTCACTATCAAATGAGGATAAATTCTCTCTCTAGCAATAGCAACGACTTCCCCCTTCACGGGCAGTGCTATTAGATTTACCGAGGGGAAAATCTGACATTCAGCTTTTGATTAAAGGGGAAATCCTCGTTTATCGCTCAGTTTGTCTTCTTCTTTCTTTTCGCGGTAGAGGGCCCCTGTCAAGATTTCCACCGTCGATTTACTAGCGAGTCCTCCAATGAAGACGAGTAATATCTCTCTTTCTGCCGAAAATTTCTTTGTCCCCCACTCAGCTCGTCTTTTCGTTCTTTCTTTTTTCAAAGCGGTGGAGTCCCGTCCAGCTTTTCCACAGAGACGTCAGGTTTGTTCGGCTCGAGGTTACCACTTGACTGGAATTTGAGCCACCGGGGGTGTTGCCGACAGAGAATGGTAGATAGGAAAACCTATAAGGACTGCCCCTGTGAAATCAGTATTTAAATTGAAGCAGATTACCATCTTCGCATTCCGCTCATCTGCCTCACCTCTCTCTTTCAAAAATGGCCAATTCTCCTAACCACACCTTATCCGCCGAAGTCCTGGCTGGGTGGGAGAGACTCTACAATCTTCTTGGTAGAGGTTACGCTCATATAGCCAAAAACTCTACTGTTGAGGCTGAAATCCTTGGTTTATTCAGGACTGTGGACGCTGCTTCTGTTGAGGGTACCCAACTGGGGAAGGAGTATCGGAACTTCTCGACCGTCTTCATCAATTTTCTAGCTGCCTATAACCGCGCTTATGAGACGGTCCTTGTGACCGCCGTCGTGAAAGCTCGTTACCGAGACCGGCACGAGCGTCTGGCAACAGTTACATTTGTGGCTGATAATCACAAAAAGGCCCTCAAGTTTGCCAACGATCAGCTTTCGTGGCTGGTTCGTGAGAGGGGAAAGCTGGTGGACCGTCTGGCCTTGGTCCGAACTTACGCCGAACAGGAGCCAGACAATATTGTGATGAGGTGCAAATACGGTTGGCTGCAGGAGAGGCTTGATGACATTACCGCAGACATTGCTTTCGAGAGGGCGGCGATTCCGGACCTGGAGTTTGCCGTTGAGCATTACGAGGCCACTATGGCCCAGGTTAAAGAGAAGTGCGATCGCCTCTTCTTTAGGCTCGCGGAGCTTGATCCCGAGAACGCCCGGTGCACCCAGAGCATCAACTTCATGGAGAGCCAGCTGAGCTCCTTTGTGACGCTTATTAGGGCTCAATTTGATTTCACTTTTCCTCCCCAGTGAGTTGTTGTAAGGTTTGTTGGTGAATGGAATGAAGAGAAAGTTTCACGTGTTTATGCTTTTCATTTTCTTGCCATTTCTTCGCCCATATAGCATGATAGGACGATTTACGGTACTGAAGACGTTGAGGCTTAACACTCTTCTCGGTGTTCTTGTTATCTGCTGCCGGCGATGATATCAAGGACATTGGCGAAGGGTTCGGTGGCGGCCCCCACCGGTCACAGCGCCGTGAGTCAGTCGTGTGAATTATTGCAAATCGACCACTCGATTAGTGCTCCAATAAACAAACCGGGCTGCCCGTTGCGTGCCCCACTTTACTCCTGCCTATCTCTTTCGGCGTCCACTTGAATGTGTCGGTCGCCTGTAGCGTTGGGAGAAATGATTGCGGACCATGCTCGGTAATAAAATACTAGTCCTCCAAAATCTTCCATGTGTTTTGAATCCGAGGAAGGTAAAAAGGCAAGCCTTTGTTCAATTTAATCAGAAAGGCGTCGCAAGGTCGGGTTCATAATCTTGCCCCATGGGTTTTGATTACACAGTCTCGACTTTCTCAACAAAAATACATGAACCCTTCTAATACATTAAAAATGTCCCCAGGCCCGATCTGGATGCATTCACTACCCCTCATCAAAATACATGGCCCATACGTGCTGACTTATTGACACGATTCTGTCTCCGGAAGAATTGGCCTCTTCATATGCCCCTAGGGTTAACGATTTCTTCGCTTGCCCCTTGATTGTTATCACCAACGAGCCCGATTTTTCTCCACCCCAGGGTACCTATAATTCCCTGCAAAAGTAAAGAAAATAATCAGTATGTGATTCAAGAGAGGTCGGTCCATGACTCCTAGATTGGCCCAATTTTAGTTTTCCATTTTATGAAGAAATCAGATGAAATTTTCTTAGGAAGACATGGACAAATTTCCCAGAAAGAGTTTTCTTGCAGATTTTATAACTCAGAAGACTGTGGTAAAATCCTTTGACATTTAACAAATTTCCCGAAGAAATTACCTTCTTTTATCACAATAAATTTTCAAGGGTAAATTTGTCAAGAAAATCTTGTATCCATTGAAGCAGTAAGGAGAAATGTGACAAAATCTTTTTATTGGCCGACAAAATTTCCCAAAGGGATTTTTCTGCATTCATCTTTTCAGAAATGGGACACCAATTTGATTTTGATTTTTCATGTTCTTTGAAAAAATGACCACGTGGTTAAGTCCAAAATTTAACTGACACTTATCATGGACCGACCAAAAATAAATACAAGACGAAGTTAGAAAACTTACTTTCACCGTGAAAAATACCATGTAGGTCACATAGACATGCACATGAATCGTGAGTTTAAATCTTAGCCTATCTACTCTAAAGGCTGACAAATTGAAGCGAAAGATATCGAGAAGGTTTTAAGTTCCTGCACTTTTATTCAATTCGCGAATCCCTGACTCGCTACTTTTAAAACAGGTAAAATTCTGTAGTCACGAAGACTCGCAGTAAGACGCGAAAGATGGCTGAAGAGCTGACTTCTAGAGTGACTGGCCTCGAGGATCAGATTAACTTGATGGCTGCCATGATGGCGGAAATGAAGTCAATGATGACTGCGCAAGGAAAGGCCCCAGCTGCACCCGAAGTTAACCCCACCACTTCGAACGATTTCGACACCAACCAGACCACTAGCACTGAATCTGAGAAGGACGTGCCCCATAAAACCCCTCCGTTCGTGATCGACTTGGAAAAAGAGAAGAAGGAAAGGCCACCGGCTAAGACTGAAGAGGGCGCGAGAAGGCTCGCGAAAATCGAAGAGTGTTTGAGCAGCCAGGGTTACGAACTGGCCAGGTTCGACAAGATCTCCCCATTCACCAAGATTGAAGTCCCGGCTGGATACAAGGAGCCGGAGTTCGTGAGGAAGTATGATGGGATAGGCTGTCCCCGGGCTCACCTGAGATATTACCTGCGCAAGATGGCACACTACTCGGACTACGTCCCATTGCTGATGAACACCTTCCAGGAGAGCTTGTCAGGCGCCGCGCTGGCCTGGTTTATTGAACTGGACATGGAGGAATACGATAGCTGGGAGGATTTGGCCGAAGATTTTCTGCACCAGTATAAGTTCAACACGGCCACGGCACCGACCAGGGAAGACCTGTTAAGGACCGCGAAAGGAAGAAACGAGACGATACGCACCTTTGCCCAGAGGTGGCGGGCTATAGCCACTCAGGTGAAACCGCCTATCCCGGAGGAGGAGTTAGTGGACCTGTTTTTGAAGACGCTGCCACTCGATTATTTCGAGAAACTGAACATGTCGGGCTGTCAGACCTTCACCCACCTTGTTAAGGTGGCAGAACGTCATGAGTGGGCGCTTAGAGAGAAGCGCGTGTCAGAACCACCGATCAGACGATCTTATCCAACCAGGAGAGAGCGAGAAAACGTGGGAGACGTTGCATTTGTACCAAACCTCTCGAAGCCGAAGAAGTTCCCAGAATCCACCCCCACTCAGGGTGGGACGTCAGGATTGGCCCCAAAGAAGTTCGAGGCCAGGAAGAAAGCTCCACCATCATTCACACCGCTCCCTCGCCCTCTGTCAAGGCTACTGCCCATGCTGTTAGACGGGTACTTAGTAGCCAAAGAGCCTCCAAGACCGAACCCGCCGAGGTTCCCTGGGTTCGACGAGACCCAGTTATGCGCATACCACATGGGAGAAAAGGAGCATAATGTGGACAACTGTCTGGTGCTCAAGTATAAAGTGCAGGCGTTGATAAACGGGGGAATGCTGGAATTTGATAAGACAGAGCCGAATGTGCAGTAGAACCCTCTGCCAGACCACGGGAGGGTGAACGCTATTTGGGACAATGGTGATGCAGATAACGGAAGGTTAGGAGAGGCCCCACGTGAACACGGACCGAGTGAAGAACGAGCTGTTGAAGAGTTCGACGAGGAACCAAATGATGACGACGTCCGTCGTAAAAGGGCGCATGAGGCCAACAAGAAGTTCCTACGAGAGGCCCTGGAAAGAGGAGATATAGTGGATACCTTGGGACAGGATAGCGGCAGCTACAACTACCGGGTGCTTTATTCCGTCCCGCTAAGCTTTTTCGTCAGGACGGAGGAGATCGTCCCTGATAGGTGGGACGGCATGGATGACCCTGTTAACGAAGAGGAAGCAGTAGCCGAAGTGGATAAAACAATCCCGACCCAGGCAAAGGAACAGTGTGATTTGGGAACTCAAGAACGACTCGTCGGTTTAGAGAAAGGCATGGACAGTCTAATGGCCGAACTGTCAAAAATGGCAGAGAACACACGGGCGCCGCCCGCGGAGGAGAAGTATCAGATGCTGGAGCTGAGGAAAACCATCGAGTGGCAAAACAGAAAGATAGCCGGATTGGAGGACCAGTGTAAAGACCTGGCCAACATGGTGCGTGAGTTGAAGGCAATTGCTACCCGGGGAGGACGGCAATATCGACCTGACCAGTCTATAACGTTCTTGGACAAGTTCGGAGGGGAAGGCTGCCCCTTGAACCACATCTCCTGCTACCTCAGCAAGATGACCGGTCATCATGAGAATGATCAAATCCTCATCAGCAACTTCGAGCGCAGCCTAATCGGCCCGGCCCTGTACTGGTATCACTCGATCGACCTCGAGTGGATTGCTGACTGGAGGATCTCGAAAGGCAGTTCATACAGCGATTTGAGGCCAATGTAAAGTCTATAGTCGGCAAGGACAATCTGACCCGCGTTACCATGGAGGAGGGCGAAGGGTTCAAGGCATTTGCACGTAGATGGGAGTTGCAGGCAAGGCAGGTTTTACCCCCACTGGATGAGAAAGAAATGCTGGAAATCTTTATGCAGGTCCTCCCCCAGAAATACCTCGAGCGTATGTGCGCATACGGATTTCAGTCTTTTGACCATGTGATAAGCATCGGATTGAAGCACGAGCAAATTGTTCAAAGGAGCGAACTTGGAAGCAAAAGGGACTCTGACCCGGCTGGCTCTTCTACCGGATCGGTGCGGACTAATGATCGCCAAAGGCAAAATGACTTTCTACCGAAACCGATGAAGACGACAACAGAGCCATGGTGCCGAGATTACGATTCAGACCACATCGATGAGGATGAGCTGATTGCGATGATAGGAACGAGGGCCCGTTTCGTAATCAAGTTAGCCGAAGTAGACGAGTGTAAAGACGTCAGGAGTGGTTCCGCAGGACGTATGGTGATTTCCCTAGCCAATTTGGAGCTAGAGGATGAGAAGACGCAGGGCGACAGTAGGACTGAAAAGACCGTGATAAAAGTCCCGCCGCCGACAGAGCATGATCCCAAGGCTGTCCCTTGGGACTATGGGACAGGAGAAATCGATGCGGTCATGAGGTCCGGTAGGTGTTACGCTCCGAGAGAAGGGGAGCCCGAAAAGAGAGAGGTGTCAAAGGAGGATGCAGAGAGGGTTTTGTCCATCGTTAGGACCAGTGAATTCGAAGTAATCAAACAGCAAGAAAGATGCCAGCCCAGATATCGCTGCTCGATCTATTTGTCAACTTAGAAAAACATAAGAGTGCACTGATGAAGGTGCTGAACGAAGTGCACGTACCGAAGACGATAAATGAGGTGCAGCTGGAGGAATTTGTCGGATCCATTTTGCTAAAGGATCAGATATCCTTCTCAGATGAAGACGTCCCTGTAGACGGGTGGGCCCATAACAAGGCGCTGTATATATCGGCTAGGAGCCACAGCAAGCACATCTCCCATGTTTTAATCGACAACGGCTCAGCATTCAACATATGCCCATTAGCTACGCTCAGAAACTTGGGCATAAACGAGGAACTCATCCGTACCTCCAAGGCCACCATCATGGCATTTGATGAGATGAGGAAGACTGTAGTTGGCGAGATTGACCTGGACGTCTTCATCGGACCTGTAGAGTTCTCCATCGGGTTCCAAGTCATTGATCTCCCGAGCACCTTCGGACTTTTACTGGGCAGGCCGTGGATTCATACAGCTAGCGCAATACCATCGAGTCTACACCAGAAGGTCAGATTCGTAGTAAACGGGAAAGTGATAACTGTACATGGGGAGACAGACCTGGCGGCGTATCAGAGGAGTGCAGTCCCGTACATAAAGCCAGAGCAGAAGGAGGAGGCTAGCTACCACTCTCTCGAATTGGTGGCCGTTACGTACGCGCCTGCCGGGACTAAAAGGAGAATTCCTGAACCTTCCCAGTACACTTTGGCTCCTGGGAAAATATTACTGGCGCACGGGTTTATTCCCGGACACGGGTTAGGAAAGAATGGCCAGGGAATCCGGTCGCCACTGCAGTTAGACGTTAACGAGCGACGGACAGGTTTGGGATATACCGGTAAGTCCAGTGGGGGCTTTACTTCTGGAGGCCGAGGCAAGGGCCAATATGGAGGCCGTGGAAGCCTGGGAAGGAGAGTTGGACCATCCATCGGCTCCAAGGCATGGAAAGGGAGAGCTAGCATGATCAGCAGCCCTCTGGACCAGTATTTCTCGGGGTGCCCCAAGATGCTGGCAGACGAAATGATTCAGAACATAGCAGAACCGGATTTGTCCAACCCGTTCTTAGAGGACACGGTTAATGTCGCCATCGAAGGACTTGAGAAGGAATCCGACCAGCCTGAGTAAAGAGGCCCCTTTTCTCTTATGCATTTTAATTCCCGCATGTTATTTTCATCCCTAGGCAATGCATTTCCCTTTCAATCTAAAAAAAATCAAATAAAAAAAAGAGAAAAAAAAAGAAAAAGAATGCCCTTGGATCTCGGACCGTTGGTTCAAGTGGTGCATGCTGTAATGCGGTCCATTTTCTAATAAAAACCCCATGAATTTTGTTGGAGACATGTGGGATGACAAATCGGCCCAATGATGATACTCGACTTCAGATTTTTGAAGTTTGAGGGCTGATTTCCCACATGATCCTTTGTTTCCTCAAAAACAATTTTAAGAGAGCGAGGGCGTCCAATGAAATGAGGACTAATCCCCCTCCTCTCTTTTGCTTAAAAAAAAAACCCTTTTCAAAATGTTTTTGAAAAAATTAATGCATCTTCATTAGTATCACCAACATACTGACCGTGCTTATGACATTCCAGGCATGCCATCCCTCACATGCATAACAGGTTAATACGTGGCTCAGACTACAGTGATGACTCCTCCTACGAGATCGAGGAAGAGTGCGAGGATGATGCCAATGATATCAGAAGAGACTGGGGCAGATATGAGGAACACAAACCACTGACCGCAGAGGACACTATTATAGTCAACCTCGGAGATTCTGAAAATGTGAAAGAAGTCAAGATAGGAGGAAGATTATCTTCGTCTGAGGCGGCTCGATTTACCGAACTTCTCAAAGAATACCAAGATGTATTTGCCTGGTCCTATGCAGATATGCCAGGTTTGGACCCGAATATTGTCGAACACTCGCTCCCGACAGACCCGAGCGTTCCTGCCAAGAAACAGAAGCTTCGACGGACGAAACCGGAGTTGTCTAAGAAGATCGAAGAAGAGGTAATGAAGCTGCTAAAAGTGGGATTCATCGAAGTGATCGCTTATCCCGAATGGGTTGCTAATATCATCCCGGTGATGAAGAAAGACGGAAGGTTCAGAGTCTGCGTGGACTATCGCGACCTGAATAAGGCAAGCCCGAAAGATGACTTTCCGCTTCCACATATAGATGTCTTGGTCGACAGCACGGCGGGATTCGACATGTTCTCGTTCATGGATGGGTTCTCTGGATACAACCAAATCCTTCTGAAGGAGGAGGACAAAGCAAAGACCTCGTTTATAACACCATGGGGCACCTTTTGCTATAAGGTTATGCCTTTCGGCTTGAAGAATGCAGGGGCAACGTACCAAAGGGCTATGGTGGCTCTATTCCACGACATGATGCATAAGGAGATAGAAGTATATGTCGATGACATGATCGCGAAGTCTAAACCTGGAGAAGATCATGTTCAGATATTGAGAAAGTTGTTCGAACGACTTCGGAAGTATAGGTTGAAATTAAACCCTGCTAAATGCATATTCGGGGCACGGTCAGGAAAACTTCTCGGGTTTGTGGTGAGTAATCGGGGGGTCGAAATCGATCCTTCCAAAGTCAAAGCGATACTAGACCTCAGTACTCCCACTACAGTTAAGGAAGTAAGAAGTTTGCTGGGAAGACTAAATTATATCGCTAGGTTCATTTGTCAGCTCTCCGATGTCGTGAAGCCGTTCTTCAAGTTGCTGAAAAAGGGAGCCAAGGTGAAATGGGATTCCGAATGCCATCAAGCACTGGAGAAGATCAAAAGCTACTTTATCTCACCACCGGTTTTGGTGCCTCCCGTACCAAGGTCTCCGCTAACCCTGTACCTCACCGTTCATCAGGAATCCTTAGGAGCTTTGCTTGCTCAAACGAGTCCGGAAGATGGCAAGGAGCGGGCCATCTATTATCTGAGCAAGAAATTCACTGCATCGGAAATGAATTACCCCGCAGTCGACAAGACCTGTGTCGCGTTAGTCTGGGTACTACACAGGTTGAGGCAATACACTCTTCATCACCGCATACAGCTGGTGACGGAGAACGACCCAATAAAGTATTTCCTGGAAAAGCCAGCCCTAATCGGGAAGTTGGCCAAGTGGCAGGTTCTTCTGTCAGAATTCGATGTTAGAAGCTCAACTCATAAGTCTATAAAGGAGCGAGCTATAGCGGATATGTTGGCTGAAGATGCCCAGGGATCCAGTGTCCCAAGTGATGAAAAGGCGGAAGATCGCATTTCCAATCTGTCCGAAGGTGAATGGACGATGTATTTCGATGACGCAGTAAATCTCGCGGGGTCTGGAACCGGGGCAATCCTTATTTCTCCTGAAGGACAACATTATCCGGTCGCTGCAAAGTTGACATTCCCATGCACCAACAATATTGCCGAGTACAAGGCATGTATTCTCGGGTTGCAACTGGCCTTCACTATGAAAGTAAAGAAATTGCAAGTGTACGGAGACTCCATGCTGATTATTTTGCAAACCCAGGGTGAATGGAAGACCAAAGACTCAAAGCTCATCCCCTATCACAGGTTCCTAGAGGAGATGATTGAAGAATTCGAAGAGATCGACTTCGAATACCTGCCCAGAACTCAGAACCACTTCGCAGATGCCTTGGCCACCCTATCGTCCATGCTGCAGGTCACGGAAGGCTTAGATATTGAGCCATTGAGGGTAGGCATTATCAAGCAACCGGCTTACTGCATGGTGATCGAGGAAGGATTTGACGACCAACCCTGGTATCATGATATCAAGAATTATTTGCTGAAGGGAGAGTATCCTCCAGGGAGCCAGGCGGGAGATAGAAAGTACATAACCAAGATGGCTACCAAATTCTTCCTCAGCGGATAGGCACTGTATAAGAAGTCATTTGATGCGATCCTGTTGAGGTGCGTAGATGCTAAGGAAGCAAACCTGCTTATGAAGTATATCCACGAAGGGGAATGCGGACCACATATGAACGGCCACCTCCTCGCTAAGAAGATCATGAGGCTCGGTTATTATTGGATGACCATGGAGTCAGATTGTAACCAGCACGTGAGACCCTGCCATCAGTGCCAGGTGTATGGAGATCGGATTAATGCTCCCCCAAATGAGCTTCATCAGATGTCTGAGGCCTGGCCATTCTCTATGTGGGGAATCGACATGATCGGGCCAATCAACCCTCACGCTTCAAATGGGCACCGCTTCATCTTGGTGGCGATAGATTATTTCACCAAATGGATCGAAGCCAATTCGTATGCCAATGTCACAGCTAAGAGCGTCGCGAAGTTCATTAAAAGGGATATCATCACGAGGTATGGGACGCCTCAGGTTATTATCACAGACAATGGGTCCAACCTGAATAACAAGGTGGTTGATGATCTTTTGGACCGGTTTAAGATCAGACACCTTAACTCTTCCCCTTACCGCCCACAAATGAATGGAGCTGTGGAAGCGGCAAATAAGAATATAAAGAAGATCCTGGCCAAGACTGCAGAGAACTTTCGAGATTGGCACGAGAGGTTGCCATATGCGTTAATGGCATACCGAACTTCGATCCGAACTTCAACCGGGGCAACCCCCTACTCTTTGGTATACGGCATGGAGGCCGTTCTTCCCGTGGAAGTCGAAATCCCTTCCTTACGAATATTAACCCAAGCCGAACTTTCGGAGGCCGAATGGATCCAGCAGAGGCATGAGCAGTTGAACCTGATTGATGAAAAACGGCTGAAGGCTATATGTCATGGATAGGCGTACCAGAAGCGGGTAGCCAAGTCATTCGATCGCAAGGTAAAGCCCAAAAGTTTTATGGTCGGGGATTTAGTCGTGAAGAAGGTGCTCCCTAATGTTCCTCATCTCGGGGGCAAGTTCGCACCGAACTACGAAGGTCCGTACGTGGTGCAGAAAGTCTTACCAGGCGGCGCTCTAATTCTTTTGAATATGGACGGGGAAGAATTGGCAAATCCTGTAAATGCAGATGCTGTCAAGAAATACTACCCTTGAATAAGACGAGGATTTGACCAACTCTCGTACCCCACTCGAATCTGAGCCACATTGAGACCCATTACACGCATTCCATGCATACATGCATACATTTGCATATTTCTCTCTTTGTCGCAGGTCCAAGAGAGATTCCCAGATGAAGGAGGCAACTCGAACAACTTCACCCGAACCGAGGGATCATGAAGAAGAGAGAGATCCGCTAGACAGGCTACCTATCGGTGTTCCGGGTTCGCAATCAAAGGTAAAAGTTGTATCGTTCCAATTTTAATGCAAGAATGGACACTAACCCCTGAAATGTTTTGTTCTTCTCAGATACCTCCAGCCGCCGCAAGCAGGTAAGTATCCCTTACCCTAAGGCGTTTTGGTCTACTACGTCATGAACAATAAGATCACACCATTGACAAGATGCGTGAGGTAACTTCATACGCACTCTCATTTAAAAAATCTTCGAAAACCTGACTTTCACATGCATCACGAATCCCTTGTGAAAGCTAATGCTGATGAAATAGGAATGAAATCTCCAAATGAGAACGATCAAGTCTGTCATGCTGGAGTAGACCGAAATCTGAGGGGGCCAACCACGCCCAAACACGTCCCTGCACACTTGAGTGGATGAGTGAAAGGAATGCAGGATAAAAAGCCTTTGTCCATGAACGTGGGGACCATTTGCAGTGATTACACGGATTGAAATGATAGAAGACATTTTCATTTCTTTATCCTAAACACATAATGATCCGTCGCAAGCCCATTTGAGCCTGTAAAGGGAGAATTCAAAAGCAACCCTGTCAAGAACCACCCCACACCGGGGCAATTTGGAGGTTCATCGGTTGGTTCCTAGGAGAAAAGACCAAGGTAAGACTTTATTGTGCTGACTTGCATCAATCTTTTCGTAATAACTTCAGGTGGCATCCCGTGGAGATCTGAAACATCAAAGTGAAAGAGAGCAATTCATTTCTCTATCCTACGCACTTTATCCTTTGATGAGCCAATTTGAGCCTGCAAATCTTCTTTTCAAAACCCAGTTGGTGATCACCTCCCTACCCTGAGGCAATGCATATGACTTGCCAATGAAAAGCAAGACACCTGATAAAGGCAAGGCCAAAGCCCATTATTGAAGAATAGCAACAATGCTTAAAAACCAGTCGAAGAAAAATGCAATGAAAATGTCAAAAGGCAATAGGGCTAACAAAAGCAAAGTGCCTGGTAAAAGCAAGGCCAAAGTCCTTCGTAGGAACAAAAGCCATGATGGATGAAGCGCCAAAAGAAAATCTTTTGGTAAACGAGTGACAAGAACAAGGAAAACATGGAGCTTAGTTGAACATGAGTATCCAGAGAACCTTTGGGGAGGGCACAAGATACAAATTTAAACCCCAGCAGCTATGACAGTGGGTGATGATGCAAAGGTGATCACCAGCATATCGTACCCCTCACTCAGAAAATGGCCATTTCAAACCTACCCTGAACCAATGTTACAACCTATCCCGAAAGCCTCTCCTCATTGAGACGTTTCAGATCAACACGGGATTTCACACGAGAGACTACTGCCTAAGGGAGCAAGTACAATACAGTCTTATATGATCTTCGAGGTTCTTGACTTGTAAACCCGAAGAAGTCGCTTTTAGAATGTTGATTCTTTTCTGAAAACCTCAAGATGCCTACCCATTGCGTAAGCCTTTGACCAAGCCTGCATTACGGTCCCTTAGAAGACCTTCTCTGATCAATCAGGTTGTATACACTGCAAATGGTCTCGAAATTCTTAGCATAGGTTCCGAGTGTTAGTTTGAGTGTTTCTAGAAATCTTCCTCAGTGAGAAAGCAAAATGAAATGGATATCGTGAGAAGTCCTCCCTGATAAAGGTACTCCAGTTCATATGACTGATCGAACTCATCTGATGACTTCAGATTTATTGATTCAAAATTATCCTAGCAAAGGATTTTCGATTACACATGTAGGTTGCAAGATTGTCTTGATTAACCATCTTATACACCCTGCATTTACTGAAACGAGTCCATATGACTCACGGGGGCATGGCTCGTGTTGAAATTTGCATATGTCTGATGAATAAGAATTCTTTCCAAACTCTTCATTCACTAAAATAAATCGGGTTCGAGCTTCTGCAGGATTCCTGTTATTCACAGATCCTAGAATGGCACCCAAAGTCCTTGATATAGGCACCAAGTCCTTGATATAGGCATCTCAATGGAGTGACCTACCATACGGGTCAAAAATCAAATCAAGTTTTAATTAGTAGGTTTCATTCATTAGGAATCTATCATGGGGGGACCTACCATACGGGTCAAATCTTGATCAAATTTTAATCAGTAGAATCCTTTCGCTAGGAATCTGCCACGGGTCGACCTACCATACGGGTCAAATCTGAATCGAATTTTTAATCAGTAGAATCCTTTCACTAGGAATCTACCATGGGATGACCTACCATACGGGTCAAAAATCAAATCAAGTTTTAATCAGTAGAATCCTTTCATTAGGAATCTATCATGGGTTGACCTACCATACGGGTCCGAGTTCAATCACCCTAAGGTATTCTTATAACGAATCCTTAGGTCTTCATTCTAGAGCAGTCAATGGCGACACGAGGCAAACAGGTAAGTTCCAGGTAAATCTCCTGACTAGCTTTTCTCCCTCTCTCCCCACGTCAAAGTGAGCAGCATGAAATCTGGACTTAAGCTTTCAAGGAGGAAACTAGAGTTGGATGTCACGACTTTTCATTTTTCCCAGTAGAGTCGGTTAAACTTCAAGTGTCACCTTGTCTTTGAAAGTGATCTCTCACGGGACCATTCTCAAAGAGGGGCAGCTGTTGACACTCGATTTTTGGCTAATTTTATTTTCAATTTTTTTTTAAAAAAATTTATAAAAAAAGTGAAAAAATTGCAAAATCAACTTTGGGGACCTCAGCCTAGCCTAGGGAACCAATTTTGAGCAAAAAATAATTTTCCTAATTTTTCATATTTTTCTGCATTTTATTTTCAAAAATTCATAAAAAAATAAATAAAAAGTGAGCAAATTGCAAAATCAGCTTTGGGGACCTCAGCCTAGCTTAGGGAACTGATTTTGGACAAAAAATAATTTTCCTTATTTTTTGTATTTTTCTGCATTTTATTTTCAAAAATTCATAAAAAATAAATAAAAAGTGAGAAAATTGAAAAATCAGCTTTAGGGACCTCAGACTAGCCTAGGGAACCAATTTTGAACAAAAAAAAATTTTCCTTATTTTTTGCATTTTTAATATTTTCAGAAATTAGGAAAATAATAGAAAATTAATAAAAAATAGCATTTGAAGCCATAAAATTACCAAAAAATAGTAAATATTTTTAATTTAACTTTCTCTTCATTTTTGATGAATAAATTTTGGAAAATAAAGTCTGGAATCTACGGTTTCTTTGTTAATTTTATTTTTTAGATTATTTAAATAATTCTAGAAATTCCATTTTAGATTTTTAATTTTCCATTTTTAAATTTTTAAGTTTTAGAATTGCCCAATTGCACAAAAAGGACCAAATTGCATAAGATTTTTACAATTTAGTCCCTAGTTTCATTGAAAGTAAAATTAAAATTTTTCTAGGGGCTTAATTGGAAAAATAGATGCGTCACCCTCTATTTTAAGACTTGCTGAATCGATTGGTGGGGGTAATTTGACCTAATTTGACCATTTAGGGTTCGGATCGTGCGAAATGGGTAATCGGGTAAAGTTTGAAAATTGGGGTTTTTGTGCAATTTCTAGATGAAAATTGGGGAAAACCACTTCTTTGAATAAATCTAGTGCCCCAAGACTGATTCTGAGAATTAATTTGGAAAATTCACAAAACATGAGGGTCAATTTCATGAAATCATGCGAACCGGGTCTGTCGGGTCGAACCGGGTCCGACCCGCAGACCCGCCACTATTCTTCTTCCCCGCGAGATGGGACTTTTGCAGATTTTCGAGCCGAATTTCGACGCCCAAATTGAAGCATGAATCGGCTCTAATTGGAAAAAAGGCGACGTGGGCCGACAAGCCCTCGAGGTTCCACTCCGATTGAGCCATGCCCGACGGCTAGCGGTCGCCGGCGTCGGTTCGACGAGGCAGGTCAAGCTTGCGGCCGAGAAAGGTCAACGCGGGGCCCGAAATGGTTTGAAATCGAGCTAAGTTGCGCACGATTCGCGCAAAAGCCGAACACCCGGGATTGACGACGATTCAACCGGAATTCCCCTGGCGACAGCGTGCACGTGGACAACGACCGGCGAGATACTCGCCCGTTCGAACGACGAAATTTGAAAAGATTTGACCGACGCGGATTCTTGGAAATTCTTGGAAAATCTCAACAATAGGGAGGAGTTTTCGCGGCTTTAAGACGGGGAGATCCTCGCTCAGTGAAAGGAGAGAGCTTAGGAGGAGAGGGGGAGGCTCCGCGACGGCCATTGCAGCATTTTCGAGCTCGGTCTGGGCAAGCAATCCGACGGTATTCTAGACCTCCTCGAAGCTTCGAAACACCGCGGGAAGCTCCCTCAAGCTCCCAGGAGTCACAGGCCATCCATCGCGAAGCTCGCCATCGCCAAAAGTGTGAGTTTCGAACTCCAAGTTTCTCTCGACACGTCAATGGTGGATCGCAAATCCGGCCTTAATTCTTGCAATTGATGTGTGCGTTTTACTTCTAGAACATCACTGAACTCGTCTACATTTCTTTTTCGCTTGGATTTTGCATATGACCCTCAAATCAAACCCCTCATCGAGCTTGAAAATGCCGCGACTTGGGTCGCGAAACCTGGCGATCTAGGGTTCAATCCGAGCCCTAGGTAAGTATCCCGAACTCGAATAGATACTATCCTGAGCTTGAATTCAATTGTTATGCTCTGGGTTGCATGCTTGAGTCTCGCGTTCTTTGCTCTGTGATTGTGCAATTAGGTTAGATCAAGTCGCTAGAAATGGCTAGGGCGGATATATGTGAAACTGGAGAGGATATTCGGTCGATCGACGGCGGTTCGAGGCCGATCGGAGTCAATCACACCGTTGGATCGCGCCGGCGGCCCCTCTGCCGTCCATTCAACCCGTCGGGAGGTTGAAGAAGACCATGACATGGCGACGCCACGTCGTCCTTTGACTCGGACAATGTACACGTGGCGATGACGTGTCGGACACGTCAGACACCACGTGTACTGCCGATATAATAAACTTAGTCCGACGGGTGGCATAAAGCCACGTGTCGAGATCTTGCAATTTTCGAAAATAAAAAATAGGTTTTAGATTTTATAATAGGTTTTCAAATTAGAAAATAAAGATTTAGATCGAACGGCCCGGATTGATTCTAGATCGACTCTGGACCGTTGGATTTGGCGCCGAGTTTGAACGGTTGAGATCAAAGTCTCCGTTCGATCTCGACCGTTGATATCAGTAATAGGTTTTAACGGTCGAGATTGAGTCTTCTTTAGATCATGGCCGTCGATCTTAGTAAACCAATCCAACAGCTGTGGAATAGCCACGTGTCACGTCTTTGGCCTTATGATCTATTATTTTAGTATTATTTTAGATAAATAAGAAATTAAATCCAAAAAATACAGAATAAAAATAAAAATAAAAACAATAAAATAATAAATAATAAATCAAATAGAAAATAAAATAAAAATACAAAAATAAAAAAAATAAAAATAAAAATAAAAAATTCTGAAAATCTTGTAAAAAATTAGAAAATTCGAAATCATAGGGAAATAAATAAAATAATAAATAAAAATAAAAAAATCATAGAAAGTTCAGAAAAATTGGTAAATTTGTTAAAAAATGTAGAAAATGCTTGGAAAAATTAGGAAAAGTGTTAGAAAATGAAAATAAAAATTCAAAAAAATATAGAAAATGTTCTAAAAAACAGGAAAATCACTAGAAAGTCTTAGAAAATCCTAAAAATTAGAAAAAATATTAGAAAATAAAAATAAAAATTCCAGAAAATATAGAAAATGTTCCAAAAATATAGGAAAACCCTTAGAAAATTCTTAGAAACTTTGAAAAATGCTAGAAAAATTCTAAAAAATTCAGAAAAATCCAAGAAAATTCCAAAAAATCGTGAAAATTATGGAAAAACCACATTCAACTGGTTTGACCTATTTTCATAGTTTTGGTTTCCTGAATTTTCCAAAATGACCATTCTGCCCTTCCAGTCAATTTGACCCAAATCGTTCCAAATCATCCTCGAACCCAATTGGCATGTTTTCTAGGCCTTCCTAAGATTCCCCTAGGCCCGCCTTGACCTGTTTTGATGTGACTCCTCTATGAATTGGTTCCTTGATTGTGCATTTATTTTCATGATTGTGATTGATAGGATAGATACTCCCATCTGCATGAATACCTTAGACTCTTAGAGCCTACCTTACCCAATCCCGCCTGCATAAATTCCTTAGATTATGATATCACTCAACTTAGGTACCGAAACGGCGTCGATAGTAGGATCGACGTAACTAAGTCCCCGAATCTAGATCTCTGGCTTTCGTAGGATCGAGCGATCTCTCCCAGTCGTTCGATAGGGTTTCCAATCATACCCTCCAATAAATGATTGGTGGCGACTCCAATGGCATGCATACTAATCACATGTCACCTGACCGCACTAAGGTCGACCTCGATTTAAATTTTCCTGACGCGATTTGGTATGGGCCTGGGAGGGCCCGAGCTGAGCCTAGATACCCAATGGGCCTTATAATCCATTAACTCCCTCGGGATCCCCGGAAAATCTCGGGAGGGTCGCGACAAACACCATGAGATTAATGCAGCTAGGTACACGGAGAAATGTACTCGCATGTTCTTCAAGCTTGCAGATCTCGACTCTCAGATCGCTCAGTGTAGGCAGAGTATTGGCTTCATGGTAAGCCAGTTGAGTTCTTTTGTGATGCTTATTAGGGCTCAGTCTGGCTTTACTTTTCCTCCCCAGTGATCTATTGTAATACTCCTTGATGAATGGGATGAGAGAAATGTTTCACATGTTTGTGTTTTTATTTTTCCGCCATGTCTTCTCCCGTAAAGCATGATAGAACGATCCAAGGTATAGAGGTTTAACATTTTTCTTGATATTAGCCGCTTTAGATGATAACATCAAGAATATTAAATCAACTTTTGACAGCGGACCCCACTGGCCACCTTGAGCCCCGTCAGCTATTCACGTGAATTATTGCAAATATGACCACTTGATTAGTGCGCCAATAAATAAGCTAGGCCACCTGTTGCGTGCCCCACTTATTTTCACGCTATATCTCTTTCGGCGTCCACTTATTGGTGTCGGTCACCTGTAGCATTGGGAGAAACATATGTGGGCCACGCTCAATAATAATTCCCCGATCTTCCAAAATTCTCCACGTGGTTCGAACTTGAGAAAGTCTAAAATGCAGGTCTTTGATGGATTTAACTAGAAATACATTGCGGGGTTGGATCAACGTACTTGCTACATAGATTCTGATTACAAAATCTATACTTTAACCTCCAAACACATTAAAAATGCCCCCAAGGCCTGACGGATACATTCACTATGCCATCAAAATATATAGCCTATATGTGCTCACTGATTGACGCAATTCCATCTTCGAGAGAAAGGACTTCTTCAGTTGCCCCCAGGGTAATCGGCTAAGACCTCGGCAATTTTACGTCCTTTCATATTCTCGAAGATTATTCCTGATGTACTTCTGAACTTGATTTTGTTTCCACCTGGGGTACTTGTGATTCCTTGCAAAAGTAAAGGACATAATTAGTATGTGATCCAAAATAGGTCGGTCTATGACTACTGTCGCGACCTAAAATTCATTTTTAAGTTAATGGATTACCAGATTAATTAATTAAATTAACTAACCTAGTTCGAGCTCTCCCAAGCTCTACCAAATCGCAACTTTGATTTTTTTTTCACATGATTTTAGAATTTAGAGTCGCCACTAATCATTTTTGGTAGGTTGATTAGAAACCTAAGTAAATTAGCGGGAGGACTAAATTACTTCTACGAACCAGAGATTATGAGTTCGGGGACTTGGTTACACTAGTTAATTAAAACTAATGCCCTTTCGGTACCTTAATTTCATGGATATCCTGATTTGGCAATTCAGGCTTGGTTTATTCCTCAGGCTCTAGTGGAGTGCTCTCTTTTTGTGTTTACACCTCCATAAGATTTACCGTTGACTTGGAGTTGTCCTTTGCCTGACATAAAAATATGGAGAAATGAGAAATGGAGAAAGTGTATACAATTTTGTGCTAATTTGCGACTAAAACCACAAATAAATGAATAAATACAAACACTTAGCTCGGATTTGCTTGCTCGTTGACGAGGATGAACTCTTGATTTATGTTGATCGATGAAGGAATTGGTGATGATAACTCCTAGGTTTAAACTCCCATCATCCTCAAAATTCTCTCTCTCTTTTTGGTATTTTCTTTCTCTCAAATTTTTCTTCAACCTTCCAAAACTCTCTCAAACAACCAAAATTTTCTCTCCAAAAATAATCCTCCCTCCCAAGTTCACTTCTTCCTCCTTTTATAATCAACTCATCTACCTCCCATTCTAATTTCTCCACTAACTCCATCTCCCATTCTAATTTTTCCACTAACTCTTCTTCAACTTCATCTTCCATTCTCCATCTCTATCTCACATTCTAATTTCTCCACCTATTCTTCTCCATCTCCATCTTCCCTTCTCCATATATATCTCCCATTCTAATTTCTCCACCAACTCTTCTTCATCTCCATCTTCCCTTCTCCATTCTCATCTTATTTTCTCCATCTATTCTTCTCTATCTTCTCCTCTCCATCTCCTTTTCTCCATCTTCCCTTCTCTATCTCCTCTTCTCCATCTTCCCTTCTCTATTCTAATTTCTCCACTAACTCTTCTTTTTGTTATTTGCAAAATAATCACTCAAGTGTTAGGTATTTGCACTCTAGTCCCTGAGATTTTAAGTATTTGCAATTCAGTCCCTGGAGAAATATTTTTTTAAGTCCAAATCTCCTCACAATTTTCGACACACCTCTTCTATGCTTAGTCGAAATTCACCTCATGTCAAATTTAAGCTTATTTTCTGCTGCTGAAGATAATGCAAAATTTAATTAAAGCCCTTTGAAAAAATTGAGTCATTCTGGGTATAATTGGGCCAAGAAGAAAATTTAAAATATTAGAGGATAATGTCACAACTCCTAAAATTGAAAAATAAAAATAAATTGACTCAAATTGAATTTTTTTTTGGCCTAATTCGAGACCATGCTCGTGAAGAAATACACGACCCCGAATTGGATTTTTTTTTAATTTGCGATGGCCAACATGAAAAGAAAAATATTGAATATTTTTATGTATTTTTGTGGCCTCATATGTTATTATTTATTAAATATTTTCCTAATTTCTAAAAAATATATAAAAATACAAAAAAATTATGAAAAATTCTTTTTTGTTCAAAAATGGTTCTCTAGGCTTGACCAAGGTCTCCAAAGTTGATTTTTCAATTTTATGAATTTTTATGGATTTTTTTATTAATTTTCGAAAATAAAAATACCGAAAAATACTGAAAATATGAAAAATCAATTTTTGGTCAAAATTGGTTCCCTAGGCTTGACCAAGGTCTCCAAACTTGAATTTTTTAATTTTATAAATTTTTATGGATTTTTTGTTAATTTCAAAATAGAAAAGATGATTAAAAATTAGGTGTCAACAGCTGCCCCTCTTTGAAAGGAAGCTCGGCAGAGGTTCATTTCAAAGACGAGATGACACCAGAATCCTAATCGACTTAGTACACAAGAAAATAAAAAGTGTCGTGACATTTGATCCCTAATACCTTTCTGTGTAAGTTCTAGGCCAAACCCGGTTTGAGGAGGCTTTCATGCAGTGAGGGAGAGGCAAAGAGGAGAGTTTACCTGGCGCTTACCTGCCCGTCGTATAGCTGTTGCCTGACATGAATGTTTTTTGAACAAGTGCCCGAAGATTCATTCTGAGGATACTCCGAGAAGGTTAAGCTTTGACCCGTATGGTGGGTCGTACCATGATAGAATCCTGATGAAAGGATTCTACTGAGCGGTTAACCTGATTTCAGGTAAACCAAAGAAAATGTCTGTAATAAGGACTTTGTGCCTGTAAGAAGGACTTTGGTGCCTGTAAGAAGGACTTTTGGTTGCCTGTAAGAAGGACTTTGGTGCTTGTAAGAAGGACTTTGGTTTGCCTATAAGAAGGACTTTGGTGCCTGTAAGAAGGACTTTGGGTACCTGTAAAAAGGACTTTGGGTTGCCTGTAAGAAGGACTTTGGTGCCTGTAAGAAAGACTTTTGTGTGCCTGTAAGAAGGACTTTTGTGAGCCTGTAAGAAGGACTTTTGTGAGCCTGTAAGAAGGACTTTGGTGCCTGTAAGAAGGACTTTGGTTGCCTGTAAGAAGGACTTTGGTGACTGTAAGAAGGACTTTGGTTTGCCTGTAAAAAGGACTTTGGGGTGCCTATAGAAAGGACTTTGGGTGCCTATAGAAAGGACTTTGGGTGCCTATAGAAAGGACTTTGGTTTGCCTATAGAAAGGACTTTTGGTTGCCTATAGAAAGGACTTGGTGCCTGTAAGAAGGACTTTTGTGTGCCTGTAGAAAGGAATTGGTGCCTGTAAAAAGGACTTGATGCCTGTAAGAAGGACTTGTGCCTGTAGAAAGGACTTTGATGCCTGTAAAAAGGACTTGATTTGGTTTCCTGTAGAAAGGACTTGGTCGCCTGTAGAAAGGACTTTGGTTGCTTGTAAAAAGGACTTTTGATTGCCTGTAGAAAGGACTTGGTCGCCTGTAGAAAGGACTTTGGTCGCCTGTAAAAAGGACTTTGGGAATGGACCGTTCCGTATTGGGGTTTCCAATGGAAGGGCTCCGGAGATAATATACCCTAGATGTCACCTTTTTTGGGTAGACTGAAGAGGTATTGATTGAGAAAATGATTTTTGGGTATATCTGGGATCTAAGGAGATCAAGAATCCTGCAAACGCTCTAACCCAATTTAACTTACCATGAAGGGTGCCATTCTGGGATCTGGGGAAACCAGGAATCTTGCAGACGCTCAAACCCGATTTAACTTACCTTGAAGGGTGTCATTCTGGGATCTAGGGAGACCAGGAATCCTCAAAATCCGACTTAACTTACCTTGAAGGGTGCCATTCTGGGATTTGGGGAAACCAGGAATCCTGCAGACGCTCAAATCCAATTTGACTTATCATGAAGGGTGCCATTCTGGGATCTGGGGAAACCAAAAATCCTGCAGAAGCTCAAACCTAATTTTTGTTGTCCCATCACTTTAGGAATAAACCGATGAGGCAAAGATCAAGAACACGAGAGTTGGTCAATCATGATTTGATAAAGCTTGAGAACACGAGATTGTATCAATCGTGAGCTGATGAAGACTTCATGAGAGTATGTTGATCATGAGTTGCAAGGGTTCAGAAGACTTACCTGGATCTTCTGAGTTAATGATCGAGGCATAGACAGACCGATTGTATCGTGTCAGCTTGCTCACTGAATGACCTTATGTGCTGCAATGGATTTGAGCACCCAGACAATCATCAGAATTGAAAGGTTCATGTTGAAGATATACTCACCTGAAAATGCTTGGCGAGCATTAGCCAACAGGGCTTGTTTGTTTAATAGCCTCTAGATGAATTTCGAGACCTCGGAGAGTAACTCGACTATTAGGAATGCACTACTTGTCAGACAGTGTCAGAGGTAACATGTGCAAGCATTTTTATCAATGAGTTCATCGGTTCATGCAAAACCATTCAGTTGAGTTTGCAATGATTAAAACCATATGTGTATGCTCATAATATGGATCATGCATGACTATTCTGTCGAGTTTGCATTTCCAATTCTGTCCAGGGAGGTTATCATGTCATGCATACCTCGAATTAAACCTGAATGGGGACTTCAGTCCGAAAGGGCTTTCTCTCACTCTCGAGAAACGCTGTTTATCCGGATTGCAGGATTTGAAAAGAAAGCACTCAACCTTACCATCATCGCATTCAGCGAGGGTCTGAGTAATCTTGCAATTGATACGATCAAGCCGATCTAGAGGTCTTGATTAGGACCGTAATGTGGGCTGGGTCAAAGGCTTATCAAAGGAGACTCATTTCGAGTCAGGGCCATTGACAAAAAAGGTCTTCATCATCTGCTCCGGGTTTACAAGTCAAGAACCCTGCAAAATGGGAGAGAAATAATCTTGCTCGAACTTCTTCGAGCGATTCTTAAAGTCATTCAACTCTTACATTAATTCAAGTGCCCTAATCAGAAGAGACTTTCAAGGGTCGTAACGTAGGTCGGGATTTGGGTCTGAGAAACGAAAGGCTCGTTTTGGCTCAGCAAAATATATGAGAAGGGCTTGGTGTTGGTGATCATTGCAGTCTTGTCACCGATCTTTGACCTTCCTGAATTTGTCTTCAATGAATACCACCATTGGCTGAGGGGTGGTAGTTCTTTTACACTTTGCAAACTGACTTCTTTGGGGATCCTTTTTCGGGAATTCTCAAAATGTATGTTCGAAGTCAGAAGTTCATTACAGATATATGGGCATTGGCCTTGCTTTTGATAGGCACTTTGCTCTTTCTGCCCGAGATTATTTGGAGTAGCCTTTGCTTTTCTTACTCCCGACTCCCTTTTGTTTGGAAGCAGGCCCATTTTCATTAGGCTACACTTGTCTCTCTCCTTTTTTTTTGTTTAATAATCTTGTGATTTTGAATTTTAGCAAGAAGATGATTTTCAACAAATGATACTAGACATTACATGAAAGTCTAGCATATGAAATGGGCTGATTCGAGAATTCTCTATTGGCCCAATTTCTTCAATTCTGCCCTTTTGGGGGAAGGTGTCGTCGTTACCTTGAAATGAGCAAGGATCACCAACATGGGCTTGAGAAATGAATTTGCAGGCTCAATTGGGTTATGCAAAGGATGAATGTGTAGGATAGAGAAAATAAATGCTCTTCGTCATCCTAAAGCACTTGAATTAAAATTCGAGTATCATGCAAAGAAACACTCGAAGATTGATGTTAGTCTAAGCAAGAGAATTTCTAACCATTTATCTCCTGATATTGTTGGAATTACCTCTGTTTTGCCCCAGTGCGGGGTGGTTCTTGACAGGGTCATGAAATGAAATCACCGTTTAAATGGGTTGTCAATGGTTGCCTGAAGTGTTTGGAATAGAGAATGAATGCCTCCTTCACTTCGACTATCGTATCTTTTGCGAGAAAACCCATTGCCTTGGAGAATGCAGAATCTGTCTACCGCTCAACTCACTGTGGATTAGGACGTATGTGGAAATGGCTTGCCTTTCATCGTCCTGTCATACCCCATTCTGTACATTCGATGCATCGTGTACAGTTTATACCCCAAGTCAAAATTGACAAATTGAACATGCAGAACAGTCATGCATAAATCATGGAATGTGTAAACATCATGCAAATATGGCAATGCAAGTACAAGTATGGAAATTGCCCCTGGCTGTGTGGGCGGATCAGACACGTTGGGGGCCTATTCCCCGAGTCGAGGAGTAGCTTGTTTCTGGTTTTGCCTCTTTTCGATCTAGGGTTTGCCATTGATTTCCCTTATTTTATCAGACGGATCGCATCAGGCGATCATAACTTGGCCCCTTTGGGCTGTTTTCTTTGAAGTATCAGGTGTTAGTTTAACATTTCCTGTAAAAAGGAAGGAGACCTGTTAGCCAGTATCAGAAATGATGAACTGGACACGATACTGAGTTACCCTTGAGTGCTTCGCGCAACTCCTTTACCAGTTTTACCACTCGGGATTTTCTCCGTGGGTATGTCAAGTTAGACATTTCCTGTCAAACAATGGAGAAGAAGACGTATTAGTCAGTATTAGAAATGATGTATTGGATACGATATTGGTTTACCCTTCATCTTGAATGTTTTGCGTGACGCCTTTATCAAGTTCACTGGATTGAGTTTCCCTTGGCTTTCGCTGGACACTTCAACGTTAAGCTAAGATCGTAACAAAATACTGACCTTGGTATTGCTCGTCGAGTATTCCTGTTTCTTTCTGCAAAAAGAAATGCGAGAAAAAGTTGTTTTATTTATTTACAATACTTATAACATTTCCATCCTCGAGGATCGAACTCGGGACGTCTCGGACCACTGTCATTCCCCATGCCATCTAGTCCACAAGACCGCAGGCGCTCATGGAGGTTCCTTTTAAGAGTCAATCCTTGAGATGACACGGTGTTGTTGTATTGTACTAGGTAATTCCAGGTCACTGTATTTTTCGGGGCGGTTTACAAACCCTGTTAAGAATGGAATAAAATAATTCAGAACACGAGACGAGTATGAGCAAATTAGAACGATACAGAATTACCCTTCTTTGAGATTGTTTGGGTCTTTCGTTCACATATTCCTCATTTGAAGCCGTCCATACTGTGGCGATGTCCACGAATCTATTTGCCCAAAGTTTTGATTAATCGGGGAATTTCGTTTTTGGGTCAATTTGCAAATTCCTGTAAACATAAGGGATCTAATTTAGAATCGGGACAATTTGAGGGTAAATTGAAACGATACTGCTTTATCCTTCTAGTTCGCGCAACTTTTTACTTGCAATAAATTCACTACGAGTTTGGTGTGGTAGAAGACTCGAGCATTTAATAGGAGAACAGGAAATTGCTGCTTCTTGCTTTTGCGTTCATTCTGAACATCAATAAAAGTAGAAAACATCCCATGCAAGGAAATGAAGCGTCTGCATTCGTTCAAGATCAATTTTGCTCCCTCAGCAGGCTCTCCCATGATCAGCTGGCTTCATTCTGGACCAGGTATGCATCGCCTATGTTGAAGGACCCGTGATCTCAGCTTCGAAATACAGACTCCCTGTGCATATTACAGTCCCCGTGCTTCATTAACATTAAACTGGTTGATCATGGCAGTGAGTTCATCGTCAATGCCGCTTGCCTGGTGGTGATACATCTCCCCTTCCCCGGGAGGTATTGATGCTGATCCAGTAGCATTAGTCTTTTTGTACCCTGCTCCAACAGAACTCGATTCTGTTATAAACTGGTCTAACTCGCTTCTCAAACACGCATTTTCAATCCTCAGATCATGCATTTCATCGAAGGCGAGGAGGAGGCTGTTGCAGTTAGGGCAGGTGGCGGAGTCAAAAGCCTCTTTATACATCTTGTTTTCCGCTCGGAGGTTTTCATTTTCAACTCTTAGAAACTCGGCTTCGTTGTGCTCATGACGAGTCTTCATTCGGGTTCGCCTATTTTGAAACCAGAACTTGATTTGTGAAGGTTCAAGTCCTAGCTCTTGACTTAGTTCCATTTTCTGTTTGCCGTCTGGCATAGGACATGTTCTGAAGAAATCCTCAAGCCTTTGTACTTGCTCCTTAGTATGGCGATAGTAACGCTTCTTTTGACCCTTACCGTTGTTGTCCTTATCTTTACTGAGATCTTGGACGTCGTCGGTGGAAGGGCCAGGTTCCATAGGCTCGATCCCAAACATGGTTTCGAACTCTTCCTCTCCCATATTCAGCAGGCAATGATAGCTTTCGGAAGTATTGGGTTGAGACTCTTCAATGTATGAATAAAGATTATCAGGAGGATGTCTCTTTTAAAATTTGGCGTCGGCTTAGCATATGTATCGCTTCTCCCGAGATTTCTGTCTTTCTCAACCTTTCCTGCGAGTTTCTTGCTTGGCTCGTCTTTTCTCATCTCTTCATAGTGGTAGGGTCCCTATCAACGTCTCTACTGTCGATTTGCTGGCGTGTTCTCCTATAAAAACGAATCCCATTTTCCTTGTCTCCCACCCAAGTCACCTTTCTTTCTCCTTTTTCAAAGTTGTGTCATCCCGTCAAACTTTTGGCAGAGATGTCGGATTTGCTTGGCTCGAGATTGGAGACGAGTAGCGGAGGTGATGCTGATAGGGAATGGTAGACAGGAAAATCTGGCCAGTAGAGACTTTCACTGCAAAAATGAAAGGGAATGCGGCAGTATATGTTCTTCATATTCTAGAAAAATTGGAACGATACTGTTTTACCCTTGTATGTACTTCCATTGAATTTGAATTGAGGAAGTTCCTTCATTTGGATTGGATTGGATTGTATGTCCCGAGTTGCCCTTCACTTTGAGCTTGCCACATAAGTGCTTTGCTTAGTTGGGCCTTGTTTTCTTTCGGGTTGCTTTGGACCATCATCATTTTTTATGCCATCGGGTCCGTGGATCGGAGGGCTCCTTTAATTTAAAGGTTACTTTTAAGGCAAATGAGTCCTATCGCATTCCATTGGGTCATTTCATTTTGCGACACTCTTGAGGCAATTTGCAATCCCCTGGGTGAGAATGGAACAAATCCAATTTAGCATTTTGCGACGATTGAGGGTAAATTGGAACGACACACAGTTACCCGTCTTTGAGCTCGCCTGGGCTTTTCACTTGAAATTTCCCTACGTGAGGCCATTCAACATTTCTCATTATGGCAGTCAGCGACGTTGCCACAAATTGATCCGCCCTGAGTCTAGCATAAAAAGGGATTCACGCATTCGACGGGATAAAAAACAAATTACCCCATGCCCCTGAATTAAATCTAGACACCTAGAAAGCTGGAAATATCACACGCAGGGGAATTAAGCATGAAATGAAAGGTGCACTTGTTCAAGGTCAGTTCTGCCTCTCCTGCGGCTCTTCGATAATCAGCTAGTCTCATGCTGGTTCAGGCATGGATGACCGATGTTTGAGAGTCCTTAATCACTGGCTTCCGATTATGGCTTCGGATGTCTGTCAACCTTAAACTGGTTGACCAGGGCAGTAAGCTCATCATCTGGGTAATCTCTTGAACCTTCCAGCAACTGATGCTCGAATTGGGCATTATTGTTGGCAAATGCTGGCGGTAGATTTCTCATTCTGTCCTTGCCATGAGCAATTTGACTTCTCAAGCTGAAGTCTTCATCATTACTCCAGAAAGTGTGGGGATCACCAACTGTCCTGCTGCCAAGAACTCCTTCCATTCGAGGATTAGAGAAGTGGAAGTGCTCAGGATAATTTCTTGTCTAATTCTCTGGCTGCGCAGGCGCGCTGATCATGGGTTGGTGCTCAAACCAAGGAGTCTGAATACACTGCCCCTGCGATCTATACTCTTGAAGAGCATTAGGGTGATTCTGGGGGATACTTTGATTAACGCCTGGGGGATTGATGGCACGGCTACTGGTTTGGTTGATGATGGGAAGTGGCTCGCCCCATGCTAACCTGTGGAACTTATGGTGGCGAGGAGACTCGACGTTCAGGCTTGGATCAGTCCCGCCTTGGTTTTCTTGATTCTGAGCTGCATTGTGTTCTCTCACCCTTTTTCTGTACTTCTGAAGATGACTCGAAACATTTGCTTTAGTGAGTCCCTCTACCTTCATAATTTCCAGTATATGTTGCGGCCGTGCCGAATCGATTCCTAGCTGCTGAACTGCATTAACAAACATACGATGCAGCTCGGGAGACCAACTCATCTTCTTTCTCCAGTTGCTTGGAATAAAATTGAAGGCTTGATGCTTGTTCTCATGGTCGTGCAATTGCTTCCTTACCACGTGCTGCCATATGTTTTGAAGCATCTGAACCCTAACTGGTTTCGTTACGACGTCTTGGGCCCCGTTTAAGACAGCCTTCATCATGGCTTGCTGATCATCGCTTGCCGATATTACGAGGACTGGCATGTTTAATTTAGAATTGATGACTTCCAAGAGAGTGAAAACATCCATGTCAATCCCTACCATGGCGGTGAGGACGATATCAAACTGGTCACTACTCCTCCTTAATATATCTAAGGCCTCTGTCGCCTTTGCTTGAGCTACAACCTTATACCGGCATTTTCTTAATACGGTAACAAGGATTGACAGAGAGACTGGATTACCGTCAATGGCCATGACCAGTAGACCCTCAGGGTAAGGAACTTCATCAGCTTCGACCAGGGTTGAACATGCGCCCATTTCCCTAATGCTCGACATATTTCTGGATCTAGGACTACCGATTCGAGACCGCCTCAGGATGTCTTCTCGGACTTGAGGGATCACGGGATCGTTGATGGCTTCTCGTAACAGGCTTTGAAAGCCAATGCTTTGATGGTGAAGGTTTTGAATTCCTCTCTCACGAGAACTCCTTCCTCTCTATCTTTCTCCTGCGAGTTCGTGCAGATGAACCCTCACTATCAAATGAGGATAAATTCTCTCTCTGGCAATAGCAACGACTTCCCCCTTCACGGGCAGTGCTATTAGATTTACCGAGGGGAAAATCTGACATTCAGCTTTTGATTAAAGGGGAAATCCTCGTTTATCGCTCAGTTTGTCTTCTTCTTTCTTTTCGCGGTAGAGGGCCCCTGTCAAGATTTCCACCGTCGATTTACTGGCGAGTCCTCCAATGAAGACGAGTAATATCTCTCTTTCTGCCGAAAATTTTTTTGTCCCCCACTCAGCTCGTCTTTTCGTTCTTTCTTTTTTCAAAGCGGTGGAGTCCCGTCCAGCTTTTCCATAGAGATGTCAGGTTTGTTCGGCTCGAGCTTGCCACTTGACTGGAATTTGAGCCACCGGGGGTGTTGCCGACAGAGAATGGTAGATAGGAAAACCTATAAGGACTGCCCCTGTGAAATCAGTATTTAAATTGAAGCACATTACCATCTTCGCATTCCGCTCATCTGCCTCACCTCTCTCTTTCAAAAATGGCCAATTCTCCTAACCACACCTTATCCGCCGAAGTCCTGGCTGGGTGGGAGAGACTCTACAATCTTCTTGGTAGAGGTTACGCTCATATAGCCAAAAACTCTACTGTTGAGGCTGAAATCCTTGGTTTATTCAGGACTGTGGACGCTGCTTCTATTGAGGGTACCCAACTAGGGAAGGAGTATCGGAACTTCTCGACCGTCTTCATCAATTTTCTGGCTGCCTATAACCGCGCTTATGAGACGGTCCTTGTGACCGCCGTCGTGAAAGCTCGTTACCGAGACCGGCACGAGCGTCTGGCAACAGTTACATTTGTGGCTGATAATCACAAAAAGGCCCTCAAGTTTGCCAACGATCAGCTTTCGTGGCTGGTTCGTGAGAGGGGAAAGCTGGTGGACCGTCTGGCCTTGGTCCGAACTTACGCCGAACAGGAGCCAGGCAATATTGTGATGAGGTGCAAATGCGGTTGGCTGCAGGTGAGGCTTGATGACATTACGGCAGACATTGCTTTCGAGAGGGCGGCGATTCCGGACCTGGAGTTTGCCGTTGAGCATTACGAGGCCACTATGGCCCAGGTTAAAGAGAAGTGCGATCGCCTCTTCTTTAGGCTCGCGGAGCTTGATCCCGAGAACGCCCGATGCACCCAGAGCATCAACTTCATGGAGAGCCAGCTGAGCTCCTTTGTGACGCTTATTAGGGCTCAATTTGATTTCACTTTTCCTCCCCAGTGAGTTGTTGTAAGGTTTGTTGGTGAATGGAATGAAGAGAAAGTTTCACGTGTTTGTGCTTTTCATTTTCCTGCCATTTCTTCGCCCATATAGCATGATAGGACGATTTACGGTACTGAAGACGTTGAGGCTTAACACTCTTCTCGGTGTTCTTGTTATCTGCTGCCGGCGATGATATCAAGGACATTGGCGAAGGGTTCGGTGGCGGCCCCCACCGGTCACAGCGCCGTGAGTCAGTCGTGTGAATTATTGCAAATCGACCACTCGATTAGTGCTCTAATAAACAAACCGGGCTGCCCGTTGCGTGCCCCACTTTACTCCTGCCTATCTCTTTCGGCGTCCACTTGAATGTGTCGGTCGCCTGTAGCGTTGGGAGAAATGATTGCGGACCATGCTCGGTAATAAAATACTAGTCCTCCAAAATCTTCCATGTGTTTTGAATCCGAGGAAGGTAAAAAGGTAAGCCTTTGTTCAATTTAATCAGAAAGGCGTCGCAAGGTCGGGTTCATAATCTTGCCCCATGTGTTTTGATTACACAGTCTCGACTTTCTCAACAAAAATACATGAACCCTTCTAATACATTAAAAATGTCCTCAGGCCCGATCTGGATGCATTCACTACCCCTCATCAAAATACATGGCCCATACGTGCTGACTTATTGACACGATTCTGTCTCCGGAAGAATTGGCCTCTTCATTTGCCCCTAGGGTTAACGATTTCTTCGCTTGCCCCCTGATTGTTATCACCAACGAGCCCGATTTTTCTCCACCCCAGGGTACCTATAATTCCCTGCAAAAGTAAAGAAAATAATCAGTATGTGATCCAAGAGAGGTCGGTCCATGACTCCTAGATTGGCCCAATTTTAGTTTTCCATTTTATGAAGAAATCAGATGAAATTTTCTTAGGAAGACATGGACAAATTTCCCAGAAAGAGTTTTCTTGCAGATTTTATAACTCAGAAGACTGTGGTAAAATCCTTTGACATTTAACAAATTTCCCGAAGAAATTACCTTCTTTTATCACAATAAATTTTCAAGGGTAAATTTGTCAAGAAAATCTTGTATCCATTGAAGCAGTAAGGAGAAATGTGACAAAATCTTTTTATTGGCCGACAAAATTTCCCAAAGGGATTTTTCTGCATTCATCTTTTCAGAAATGGGACACCAATTTGATTTCGATTTTTCATTTTCTTTGAAAAAATGACCACGTGGTTAAGTCCAAAATTTAACTGACACTTATCATGGACCGACCAAAAATAAATACAAGACGAAGTTAGAAAACTTACTTTCACCGTGAAAAATACCATGTAGGTCACATAGACATGCACATGAATCGTGAGTTTAAATCTTAGCCTATCTACTCTAAAGGCTGACAAATTGAAGCGAAAGACTTACGGCAAGGCGACAATCTCGCGCACATAATCAAGATTAGCCGTGATCCGACGACGTAACCAGGATTAGCCGAGCCTTCCCACTTCGGCTGCTCGAGCTAAAAATTAAAACCACTGCTTTGGTAATCTTACCAAGCCTGAGGCCTAACTTTTAAACTCATTTTTGAAAAGAGGTTCGGGATTGAATCTGGGCTAACTTTCGACGTGATCTCACGCCGAACGCTAAAACCAAATCACAATACCATCCTAAAACTAGTAGCCCAGGTCCGGCCACGGAAAGTGTGTGATGTAGTGCTAAAACTGTAAACACATGCATAACATTTAAATGCAAACACCGCTTCAATAATGTGCATAATTTAAATTGAATTCCCACACACCAGACCTGCAAAACAAAGGGTTAGCCAAACACTCTACCCCTTATAACTCCCATCCTGCAAAACTATTTAACACCTAAAGATCAGAATCCAACCAAGTCAAACCAAATGAATTTTCATGAAATTTTTCTGGCCTAAGTCCTCTAGGTTCTTAAATTTTTTCAAAAATTAAGAACAAGTCCCCAGTGGAGTCGCCAAGCTGTCGCGACCTAAAATTCATTTTTAAGTTAATGGATTACCAGATTAATTAATTAAATTAACTAACCTAGTTCGAGCTCTCCCAAGCTCTACCAAATCGCAACTTTGATTTTTTTTTCACATGATTTTAGAATTTAGAGTCGCCACTAATCATTTTTGGTAGGTTGATTAGAAACCTAAGTAAATTAGCGGGAGGACTAAATTACTTCTACGAACCAGAGATTATGAGTTCGGGGACTCGGTTACACTAGTTAATTAAAACTAATGCCCTTTCGGTACCTTAATTTCATGGATATCCTGATTTGGCAATTCAGGCTTGGTTTATTCCTCAGGCTCTAGTGGAGTGCTCTCTTTTTGTGTTTACACCTCCATAAGATTTACCGTTGACTTGGAGTTGTCCTTTGCCTGACATAAAAATATGGAGAAATGAGAAATGGAGAAAGTTTTGTTGACACCTGATTTTTAATCATTTTTTCTATTGCTAAAGTAATAAAAAATCCATAAAAATTCATAAAATTGAAAAATCAACTTTGGGGACCTTAGCCAAGCCTAGGGAACCAATTTTGACCAAAAAATGATTTTTCACATTTTCAGTATTTTTCGGTATTTTTATTTTCGAAAATTCATAAAACAAAAAATGAAGAAAAAATGAGAAAATTGAAAAATCAACTTTGGAAGCCTTGGCCAAGCATAGGCAACCATTTTTGAACAAAAAATAAAATTTCATATTATATATATTTTTAATTTTTTAAAAAAAATACAAAAATACTTGAAAATTTTGGAAAAATAACATTTGAGGCCAAAAAAAATACACAAAGATAGTTAATATTTTTATTTTAAATCTATTTTCATATTGGCCATCGCAAATTCAGAAAAATCCAATTCGAGTCACGTGTTCCTTCACGAGTATAATCTTGAATCGGGCCTAAAAAAATTTCATTTGAGTCAACTTACTTTTAATTTTCACTTTTTATGAGTTGTGACATTATCTTCTAATATTTTAAATTTTCATCTTGGCCCAATTATACCCAGAATGACTTAATTTTGCAAAAGGGCTTTAATTAAATTCTGCATTATTTTCAACGGCAAGAAATGAGCTTAAATTTGACATGTGGTAAATTTTGGTGTGTCAAAAATTGTGAGGAGATTTGGACTTAAAGAAATATATTTTTTCAGGGACTAAATTGTAAATACTTAAAATTCAAGGACTAGAGTGCAAATACTTAACTCTTGAAGGATTATTTTACAAATAACAAAAAGAAGAGTTAGTGGATAAATTAGAATAGAGAAGGGAAGATGGAGAAGAGGGGATGAAGAAGAGAAGTTGAAAAAGAATGGATGGAGAAACTAAGATAAGAATAGAGAATGGAAGATGGAGAAGAGTTAGTAGAGAAATTAGAATGGAAGATAAGAATAGAGAAGGGAAGATGGAGATGAAGAAGAGTTAGTGGAGAAATTAGAATGGGAGATAAATATGGAGAAGGGAAGATGAAGATGAAGAAGAGTTAGTGAAGAGGTTAGAATGTGAGATAGAGATGGAGAATGGAAGATGAAAATGAAGAAGAGTTAGTGGAGAAATTAGAATGGGAGATAGAGTTAGTGGAAAAATTAGAATGGGAGATAGATGAGTAGATTATAAAAGGAGGAAGAAGTGAGCTTGAGGGGGGAGATTTTTGGAGAGAAAATTTGAAGTGTTTGAGAGGAATTTTTTTGGAGAGAAAATTTTGGATGTTTGAGAGAGTTTTGGGAGATTGAAGAAAAATTCGAGAGAAAGAAAATACCAAAAGAGAGAGAATTTTGAAGATGATGGGAGTTTAAAGCCAGGGGTTATCATCACAAATTCCTTTATCGATTAATATAAAGCAAGAGTTCATCCTCGTCAACGAGCAAGCAAATTCGAGCTAAGTGTTTTTATTTATTCATTTATTTATGGTTTTACTCGCAAATTAGCACAAATTGTATGCACTTTCTCCATCTCTTTTTTTTTTCTCCATATTTTATGTCAGGAGAAGGATATCTCTACGTCAACAGCAAAAATCTCGTAGAGATGCAAAAATCAGCCCAGACAAGCTCCTAAGCTGTCCACCGATTTCTCAACTGATCTGTGACTAAAAGTCCCTCTTAATTCAAAAGAAACTCTCTATATTGGGAACATAGAGAGCGAAAATCAATTATAGAAATCCCTCCCAAAAAACGGGAGATAAGTACTCTTTCCACTCTTCTGGTTTTAGGTGCAGATTAGCACATATTTTGTATACTGACACTTCACTCTATTTTATGTCAGGAAGCCGCAACTCTATATCAGTGGTCAACCCTATGGAAGCACAAAATCGGCTTGGAGGAGTCCTCAAGCGCGTACAAATTTCAAATTGTTGAATCAATTCGTTGTATTTTATTTTAAAGAATTCATACCCCAGAATGGAGAGGACAAAGTCCATCCGCAACTTAAATACCTGCATCATAAATCCCAAAGGGAAGAGCCAAGCCAATGCTTAGCCTCCCATTGGAGGTTTTTACTTACAGTAGTGAAATACCTGCAACTTAAATACCTGTACCTTAAATCCCAAAGGGAAGAGCCAAGCCAATGCATAGCCTCCCATTGGAGGTTTTTACTTGCAGTAGTTAAATATCTGCAACTTAAATACCTATACCTTAAATCCCAAAGGGAAGAGCCAAGCCAATGCTTAGCCTCCCATTGGAGGTTTTTACTTACAGTAGTTAAATACCTGCAACTTAAATACCTGTACCTTAAATCCCAAAGGGAAGAGCCAAGCCAATGCTTAGCCTCCCATTGGAGGTTTTTACTTACAGTAGTTAAATACCTGCAACTTAAATACATGTACCTTAAATCCCAAAGGGAAGAGCCAAGCCAATGCTTAGCCTCCCATTGGAGGTTTTTTACTTACAGTAGTTTAAATACTTGCAACTTAAATACCTATACCTTAAATCCCAAAGGGAAGAGCCAAGCCAATGCTAGGCCTCCCATTGGAGGTGTTTATTCACTGTCATGTACTTCCTATAATTTAATTTTTGAATCATCAAACCCAAAAGATGAGTAGGTCGTAATACTGCACAGAAGTTGTTAACACACTCCCTCTTACGGCTTCAGGGAATCTTTAACATTTAAAAAAATATAACAAATAAAAATATATACCATCCATGCATCCTATTTAAAAAGTGAAAACACAAAAGAGAATACCCTATTAAAGCCTTAGGAATATACCAAGCCTGAGTTGCCGAATTAGGATATCCATGAAATTAAGGTACCGAAAGGGCATTAGTTTTAATTAACTAGTGTAACCAAGTCTCCGAGCTCATAATCTCTGGTTCGCAGGAATAAATTAGTTCTCCCGCTAATTTATTTAGGTTTCTAATCGACCTACCAAGAACGATTAGTGGCGACTCCAAATTTCAAAATCATTTAAACAAAAACCAAAGTTGCGATTCGGTAGGGCTTGGGAGGGTCCGCGTTAGGTTAGTCAAATCTAATTAACCTAATAATCCGTTAACCCCTTTAAAATTTAAAATTTTTTTAGAGGATCGCGACAGCTTGGCGACTCCGCTGGGGAATAGAGATTTTTAAATTTTCGAAAAAAGATACCAATTGGAATACTTAAATTTTTTCAAAATTTTAAAAGTCTTAGTGGATTTAGGCCAATGAAAATTTCGTGGATATCTCGCTTCTGGCGATCTTGATTGGGACTCATTCTATAGGTGTTATATGTTTTTGCAGGATGGGAGTTATAAGGGGCGGAGTGTTTGGCTAACCCATTTGTTTTGCAGGCTCGGTGTTGGGATTATGTTTAATTTCACACATTTTTAGAAGCGCTGTTTTGATATCAATTGTTGTGCATGTCTTGCATATTTTGAGGATCACAACACCTGCACACACAAGCATCTAAACCCAAGTCGCGAAATTTTTCCTAGGTAACCATAGATAGGGATCGAATATGCAACGCTCTTGCGTCGATTGCGCTTGGGTTGACCATATTTTATCCCGCTCATTATCTGAATTGACAATTCTTCCCATTGTGATTTGATTGAGCGGAGGGTAAGGTTGTCAATTCGGATAGTGGGGGCCTTTTAGGTCCACACCCTGTCTCTCCTTCTTTTATTTTCTAGAGTCCACTCCTCACTTGAGTCATGCGCATGACTATGTGATTTGCATTTCTCCAAGGTAAAAGTAAGTTCTCTAATTTTATCTTGTATTTATTTTCGGTCGGTCCATGCTAGGTGTTAGTTAGTTTTTGAGCTTGATATTACGACCATTCTTTTAAAAGAAAATAAAAATTAAATTTGTCCCTCATTTCTTTTTAAAAAAATTTTTTTGAAAAAATGATGTGAAAAAATCCCTTCATGGGAATTTTATTAACCAATAAGGGATTTTTGTCATGTTTTTATTGCTTCAATAAAAATGAAATTTTCCTGAAAAAATTTTCCTCTGAAAATTTATTTCAATAAAAAGAAAAATTCCTTAAAAAAAACTCTAGTAGACATCAAGTGATTTTATCACATTTTTCAAATTATAAAAACTTGCAAGAAAATTCTTCTCGAGAAATTCGCTCATGTTTTTCTAAGAAAAGTTTCTCTAAATAAAATTAGACTAATGTCTCGGGGGAATTGTATTGACCAATAAGAGATTTTTGTCATGTTTTTCTTGCTTCAATAAAAATGAAATTTTCCTGACAAATTTTCCTCTGAAAATTTATTTCGATAAAAAGAAAAATTCCTTCAAAAAAAACTTTGGTAAACATCAAGTGATTTTATCACATTCTTTCAAATTATAAAAACTTGCAACAAAAATTCTTTTCGAGAAATTCGCTCATGTTTTTCTAAGAAAATTTTCTCTAAATAAAATTAGACTAATGTCTCGGGGGAATTTTGTTAACCAATAAAGGATTTCTGTTATGTCTTTCCTGCTTCAATAAAAATAAAATTTTCCTAATAAATTTACCTCTGAAAATTTATTTTGATAAAAAGGAAATTCCTTCAAAAATTTTAGTAAACATCAAGAGGTTTTGTCACATTCCTTTAAAAAAATAATAAAAAAAAGAGTAATAAATCTGCAAAAAAAAAATTCTGTATCAGAAATTAACCCATTTCTTCCTAAAGAAATTTTTTTTTCTGATTTCTCTATAAAATAGAAAAAATAAAATTGGACTAATATAGGAGTCATGGACCGACATTCCTTGTGTCGCATACTAATTATATCCTTTTCTTTTGCAGGGAGATCCTAGATACCCCAGACGGGTGTAAAAATTAAGTTCAATAATATATCGAGAATCATCTTCAGAAATACCAAAAGACGAAAAACACCAAGGCTTCAACCGTTAATTCAGGGGGGCAAACGAACACTGTCCATCTTTGACAGATAGAGTTGTGTCAATCCGTAAACTTGCATGGGCAGTGTATTGTGATATGATGGTGGACTTATACTGATTAAACACGGGGGCATATTTAATGTATTACAGAGGATCTCGCGTCTTTTGAAAGACAATATGGATTATATAATCAGAAACCATGAAATAAGTACCTTAACCTGATTAAATCAACTAGAGACCGGTCTTAAAATTTCATCGGATCCGAAACACGCGGAGCGTTTTAGAGGACCGAGGTTCTATTAATGAATGTGACCCACAAGTATTTCTCCCAATGCTACAGGCGCCCGACAAGAGTAAGTGGGCACCAAAAGAAACAAAACACGGTTGAAGTGGGGCACGCAACAAATGGCCGAATTTATTGGCACACTAATTAAGTGGTGGTAGCTTTATTAATTTACTTGATTGAACGCGGGTCTCTAGGCGGCTGGTGGAAAGCCACACTGAATGCCTCTCTAATGTTCTTGATATCATCGTCTACCGCAACCCGCGAGAGCATCATGAAGAAGATTAAACCTAGACGAATACGTCTACTTAGTTTCATCGCACGTTCTCGCCTTTTGTCGATGTCCAAAATTAATGCACAAGCTAGAAGTAATCATTTTCCTTTCCCCTCTATTAAATGCTCGGAGCCGTTAACCGCACCAAACTCAAAAAAATTAATATCGAGACGAAATCTGCGTAAATTTGAAGGGTAAATCCGTATCGTTCCAATTTACCCTTAAATTGCTCCGGTTTTAAATTTGATCCCTTCTATTTTCAGGAATTTGCAAAAGCGACTCGAGAATACAATTGTATCCAAAAACCAAATTTCCTAGTCGGGCTAAATTGGGGGCAAATCAACTCATGGACATTACCACGGGATAGACAGCTTCGGTTAAAGAAAAATACAAGCGAAAGATCCGAACAATCTCAGACATGGGTAATTCTGTATCGTTTTAATTTGCACATAATCATATCGAGTCCTGAATTTTTTTATTCCATTCTTAACAGGGATTGCAAATTACCTCGAGAAATATCGTAACAAGGCCCAAGGTGATACAACAGGGCCACGTTATCCCCAAGGATTAACCTTTGAAAAGAAAGCCCCATGGACACCTACGGTCCAATGGACCGAATGGTATGGGGAATGACAGTAGGTCCGAAATATCCCGAGTTCGATCCCCAAGGGTGGGGAATGTTGTATGTATTATAAATAAATGAAACAACTTTTTGTACATTTCTTTTTTACAAACAGGAATACTCGACGAGTAATATCAAAGTCAGTATTTTACCATAGTCTTCCCATAATGGTGAGGCGCCCAACAAAAGTCGAGGAAAATTCAATCCAACAAAACTGGTAAAGACTCGTGCAAGACATTCAAGATGAAGGGTAAATCAGTATCGTTTTCAATTTATCCCTTTTAATACTGGCTGATATGTCTTTTTTTCTTTTTACAGAAAATGTTTACACTAACATTTAACATGTTGAAGGAGACAAATCCAAAAGAAAATTATGATCATCTGACAAGATCTATTCTGGTGAAAAACGGGGCAAATTGATCGCAAGCTCTGAAGCGAAAAAGCAAATATGTCTTTCTTATCTCGTTTGATTTCGAGAATAATTTATCTGCTTTTTGCAGGGGCATTTAACCGCCAAACCATGGCGGTCGCTATCACTAAACAAACCAAAATGCTCCCTCACCCATATGCCTCATCGTGCAGGGGCAAAACTTGAGACAAACCGCTCCTCGACATAAGGAGTGGCCTTCCCAATTTGTTCAATCCACCCACATACCAGGGGCAATTCAAATCCGCCCATGTTTGCACATTATATAAACACACATGATGCTAAAAATTGTCACATCGGCATTGTGTTTACACATTTCATGAATTATGTATGACTATTCCGCATGTTTAATTTACCAACTCCAACTTAGAGCATAAACTGCATAGGAGACATCAAATGTGCAAAATGGGGCATAACAGGATGAGGAAAGGCAAACCATTTCCACACAGGTCTAACATTTTAATCTACAGATAAACAGCCTTTCTTCAGAATGAGAGAAAGCCCTTTCGGAATGAAGTCGCCCATTCATATTACATTCGAGGTGTTCATACTATAAGAACCTCCTTAAACAGAAATGGTAATGCAATACATGATCCATATGTTGATCAATTGCATCATGAGTTATTACACAGACTGCCTCTAATCATTGCCAACTTAGCTGAACAATTTTGTATGAACCAATGAACGCATTGATGAAAATGCTTGCACATGTTAGCTCTGACATTGCCTGACAGGCAACACATTCCCGGTGTTTGAGTTACCTTCCAAAGTCTTGAAATTCATTCGGCGATTATTGAATGAACAAGCCTGGTTGTCGAGAAGCCACCAAGCATTTCTTCCAAATTCTCAGGTAAGTATATCTTCAACCTGAACCTTTCAAGAGAATGAATTCTGACGGTTGTTGGGGTACTCGAATCCATTGCGGTATATATAGGTATCCACCTTCTTCAATAAAGCATGATTTGTCTCAAGGACAGAAATGTTCGAGACCTTTTGATCTCTGCCTCTTTGGTTTATTCCTAAAGCGACAGGAGAATATAATTTGGGTTTGAGCTTCCGTAGGATTCCTAGTCTCCCCAGATTTCAGAATGGCACCCTTTGAGGTACACCAAGCCCTTCTTACAAGCAAACTAAGTCCTTCTTACAGGCAAACTAAGTCCTTCTTACAGGCAAACCAAGTCCTTCTTACAGGCATAAAGTCCTTCTTACAGGCAAACTAAGTCCTTCTTACAGGCAAACCAAGTCCTTCTTACAGGCAAACCAAGTCCTTCTTACAGGCACAAAGTCCTTCTTACAGGCAAACCAAGTCCTTCTTACAGGCATAAAGTCCTTCTTACAGGCAAATCAAGTCCTTCTTACAGGCAAACAAAGTCTTTCTTACAGGCAAAACAAGTCCTTCTTACAGGCAAATCAAGTCCTTCTTATAGGTACAAAGTCCTTCTTACAGGCACAAAGTCCTTCTTACAGGCAAATCAAGTCCTTCTTACAGGCATAAAGTCCTTCTTACAGGCAAATCAAGTCCTTCTTACAGGCAAACTAAGTCCTTCTTACAGGCAAACCAAGTCCTTCTTACAGGCACAAAGTCCTTCTTATAGGCAAATCAAGTCCTTCTTACAGGCAAGCTAAGTCCTTCTTACAGGCACAAAGTCCTTCTTACAGGCAAATCAAGTCCTTCTTACAGGCACAAAGTCCTTCTTACAGGCAAATCAAGTCCTTCTTACAGGCAACGCAAGTCCTTCTTACAGGCACAAAGTCCTTCTTACAGGCAAAGTAAGTCCTTCTTACAGGCAAATCAAGTCCTTCTTACAAGCAAATTAAGTCCTTTTTACAGGCAAATCAAGTCCTTCTTACAGGCACAAGTCCTTTTTACAGACACCAAGTCCTTTCTACAGGCACCAAGTCCTTCTTACAGGTATCTCCATGGGGTGACCTACCATACGGGTCAAATCTCAATCAAAATTTAATCAGTAGAATCCTTTTATTAGGAATCTACCATGGTACGACCCACCATACGGGTCAAATGGTATGACCCACCATACGGGTCAAATTTTAATTCAATTTTTAATCAGTAGAATCCTTTTATTAGGAATCTACCATGGGTTGATCCACCATACGGGTTCAAGTTCAACCACCCTAAAGTTTTTTTATATAACGAATCCTTAGGTTCTCATTTCATTTTCAGTGGAACATTCATGTCACGACTCTTTTTATTTCCTTGTATTGAGTCGATTAGAATTCAGGTGTCATCTCGTCTTTGAAATGAACCTCTACCGAGCTTCCTTTCAAAGAGGGGCAGCTGTTGACACCTGATTTTTAATCATTTTTTCTATTGCTAAAGTAATAAAAAATCCATAAAAATTCATAAAATTGAAAAATCAACTTTGGGGACCTTAGCCAAGCCTAGGGAACCAATTTTGACCAAAAAATGATTTTTCATATTTTCAGTATTTTTCGGTATTTTTATTTTCTAAAATTCATAAAACAAAAAATGAAGAAAAAATGAGAAAATTGAAAAATCAACTTTGGAAGCCTTGGCCAAGCCTAGGCAACCATTTTTGAACAAAAAATAAAATTTCATATTATATATATATTTTTAATTTTTAAAAAAAAATACAAAAATACTTGAAAATTTTGGAAAAATAACATTTGAGGCCAAAAAAAATACACAAAGATAGTTAATATTTTTATTTTAAATCTATTTTCATATTGGCCATCGCAAATTCAGAAAAATCCAATTCGAGTCACGTGTTCCTTCACGAGTATAATCTTGAATCGGGCCTAAAAAAATTTCATTTGAGTCAACTTATTTTTAATTTTCACTTTTTATGAGTTGTGACATTGTCTTCTAATATTTTAAATTTTCATCTTGGCCCAATTATACCCAGAATGACTTAATTTTGCAAAAGGGCTTTAATTAAATTCTGCATTATTTTCAACGGCAAGAAATGAGCTTAAATTTGACATGTGGTAAATTTTGGTGTGTCAAAAATTGTGAGGAGATTTGGACTTAAAGAAATATATTTTTTCAGGGACTAAATTGTAAATACTTAAAATTCAAGGACTAGAGTGCAAATACTTAACTCTTGAAGGATTATTTTACAAATAACAAAAAGAAGAGTTAGTGGATAAATTAGAATAGAGAAGGGAAGATGGAGAAGAGGGGATGAAGAAGAGAAGTTGGAGAAGAATGGATGGAGAAAATAAGATAAGAATAAAGAATGGAAGATGGAGAAGAGTTAGTAGAGAAATTAGAATGGAAGATAAGAATAGAGAAGGGAAGATGGAGATGAAGAAGAGTTAGTGGAGAAATTAGAATGGGAGATAAATATGGAGAAGGGAAGATGAAGATGAAGAAGAGTTAGTGAAGAGGTTAGAATGTGAGATAGAGATGGAGAATGGAAGATGAAAATGAAGAAGAGTTAGTGGAGAAATTAGAATGGGAGATAGAGTTAGTGGAAAAATTAGAATGGGAGATAGATGAGTAGATTATAAAAGGAGGAAGAAGTGAGCTTGAGGGGGGAGATTTTTGGAGAGAAAATTTGAAGTGTTTGAGAGGAATTTTTTTGGAGAGAAAATTTTGGATGTTTGAGAGAGTTTTTGGAGATTGAAGAAAAATTCGAGAGAAAGAAAATACCAAAAGAGAGAGAATTTTGAAGATGATGGCAGTTTAAAGCCAGGGGTTATCATCACAAATTCCTTTATCGATTAATATAAAGCAAGAGTTCATCCTCGTCAACGAGCAAGCAAATTCGAGCTAAGTGTTTTTATTTATTCATTTATTTATGGTTTTACTCGCAAATTAGCACAAATTGTATGCACTTTCTCCATCTCTTTTTTTTTTCTCCATATTTTATGTCAGGAGAAGGATATCTCTACGTCAACAGCAAAAATCTCGTAGAGATGCAAAAATCAGCCCAGACAAGCTCCTAAGCTGTCCACCGATTTCTCAACTGATCTGTGACTAAAAGTCCCTCTTAATTCAAAAGAAACTCTCTATATTGGGAACATAGAGAGCGAAAATCAATTATAGAAATCCCTCCCAAAAAACGGGAGATAAGTACTCTTTCCACTCTTCTGGTTTTAGGTGCAGATTAGCACATATTTTGTATACTGACACTTCACTCTATTTTATGTCAGGAAGCCGCAACTCTATATCAGTGGTCAACCCTATGGAAGCACAAAATCGGCTTGGAGGAGTCCTCAAGCGCGTACAAATTTCAAATTGTTGAATCAATTCGTTGTATTTTATTTTAAAGAATTCATACCCCAGAATGGAGAGGACAAAGTCCATCCGCAACTTAAATACCTGCATCATAAATCCCAAAGGGAAGAGCCAAGCCAATGCTTAGCCTCCCATTGGAGGTTTTTACTTACAGTAGTGAAATACCTGCAACTTAAATACCTGTACCTTAAATCCCAAAGGGAAGAGCCAAGCCAATGCTTAGCCTCCCATTGGAGGTTTTTACTTGCAGTAGTTAAATATCTGCAACTTAAATACCTATACCTTAAATCCCAAAGGGAAGAGCCAAGTCAATGCTTAGCCTCCCATTTGAGGTTTTTACTTACAGTAGTTAAATACCTGCAACTTAAATACCTGTACCTTAAATCCCAAAGGGAAGAGCCAAGCCAATGCTTAGCCTCCCATTGGAGGTTTTTACTTACAGTAGTTAAATACCTGCAACTTAAATACCTGTACCTTAAATCCCAAAGGGAAGAGCCAAGCCAATGCTTAGCCTCCCATTGGAGGTTTTTTACTTACAGTAGTTTAAATACTTGCAACTTAAATACCTATACCTTAAATCCCAAAGGGAAGAGCCAAGCCAATGCTAGGCCTCCCATTGGAGGTGTTTATTCACTGTCATGTACTTCCTATAATTTAATTTTTGAATCATCAAACCCAAAAGATGAGTAGGTCGTAATACTGCACAGAAGTTGTTAACACACTCCCTCTTACGGCTTCAGGGAATCTTTAACACTTAAAAAAATATAACAAATAAAAATATATACCATCCATGCATCCTATTTAAAAAGTGAAAACACAAAAGAGAATACCCTATTAAAGCCTTAGGAATATACCAAGCCTGAGTTGCCGAATTAGGATATCCATGAAATTAAGGTACCGAAAGGGCATTAGTTTTAATTAACTAGTGTAACCAAGTCTCCGAGCTCATAATCTCTGGTTCGCAGGAATAAATTAGTTCTCCCGCTAATTTATTTAGGTTTCTAATCGACCTACCAAGAACGATTAGTGGCGACTCCAAATTTCAAAATCATTTAAACAAAAACCAAAGTTGCGATTCGGTAGGGCTTGGGAGGGTCCGGGTTAGGTTAGTCAAATCTAATTAACCTAATAATCCGTTAACCCCTTTAAAATTTAAAATTTTTTTAGAGGATCGCGACAAGTGTATACAATTTTGTGCTAATTTGCGACTAAAACCACAAATAAATGAATAAATACAAACACTTAGCTCGGATTTGCTTGCTCGTTGACGAGGATGAACTCTTGATTTATGTTGATCGATGAAGGAATTGGTGATGATAACTCCTAGGTTTAAACTCCCATCATCCTCAAAATTCTCTCTCTCTTTTTGGTATTTTCTTTCTCTCAAATTTTTCTTCAACCTTCCAAAACTCTCTCAAACATCCAAAATTTTCTCTCCAAAAATAATCCTCCCTCCCAAGTTCACTTCTTCCTCCTTTTATAATCAACTCATCTACCTCCCATTCTAATTTCTTCACTAACTCCATCTCCCATTCTAATTTTTCCACTAACTCTTCTTCAACTTCATCTTCCATTCTCCATCTCTATCTCACATTCTAATTTCTCCACCTATTCTTCTCCATCTCCATCTTCCCTTCTCCATACATATCTCCCATTCTAATTTCTCCACTAACTCTTTTTCATCTCCATCTTCCCTTCTCCATTCTCATCTTATTTTCTCCATCTATTCTTCTCTATCTTCTCCTCTCCATCTCCTTTTCTCCATCTTCCCTTCTCTATCTCCTCTTCTCCATCTTCCCTTCTCTATTCTAATTTCTCCACTAACTCTTCTTTTTGTTATTTGCAAAATAATCACTCAAGTGTTAGGTATTTGCACTCTAGTCCCTGAGATTTTAAGTATTTGCAATTCAGTCCCTGGAGAAATATTTTTTTAAGTCCAAATCTCCTCACAATTTTCGACACACCTCTTCTATGCTTAGTCGAAATTCACCTCATGTCAAATTTAAGCTTATTTTCTGCCGCTGAAGATAATGCAAAATTTAATTAAAGCCCTTTGAAAAAATTGAGTCATTCTGGGTATAATTGGGCCAAGAAGAAAATTTAAAATATTAGAGGATAATGTCACAACTCCTAAAAGTGAAAAATAAAAATAAATTGACTCAAATTAAATTTTTTTTTGGCCTGATTCGAGACCATGCTCGTGAAGAAATACACGACCCCGTATTGGATTTTTTTTTTAATTTGCGATGGCCAACATGAAAAGAAAAATATTGAATATTTTTATGTATTTTTGTGGCCTCATATGTTATTATTTATTAAATATTTTCCTAATTTCTAAAAAATATATAAAAATACAAAAAAATTATGAAAAATTATTTTTTGTTCAAAAATGGTTCTCTAGGCTTGGCCAAGGTCTCCAAAGTTAATTTTTCAATTTTATGAATTTTTATGGATTTTTTATTAATTTTCGAAAATAAAAATACCGAAAAATACTGAAAATATGAAAAATCAATTTTTGGTCAAAATTGGTTCCCTAGGCTTGACCAAGGTCTCCAAACTTGAATTTTTTAATTTTATAAATTTTTATGGATTTTTTGTTAATTTCAAAAGAGAAAAGATGATTAAAAATTAGGTGTCAACAACTACTACATTAGTCCAATTTTATTTTTCCATTTTACGAAAATTCAGAGAAAATTTTCTTAGAAAAACATGAGTGGATTTCTTAAAAGGGATTTTCTTACAACTTCATAACTCAAAAAATGTGGTAAAGTCGTTTGAGTTTTAGTAAATTTTCCGAATGAATTTTCTTCTTTTAATCATAATGAATTTTCAATGATAAATTGGTTAAGAAAATCTGGTGTCCATTGAAATTTTAAGGAAAACCGTAACAAAATCTTTCATTGGTCAACAAAATTCCTCTAAGGGATTTTTCACATTCATCACTTTTTTTCAAAAATGGAACACCAACTTGATTTTTGTTTTCTTTTGAAAAAAATGATCACGATATTAGGTTCAAAATTTGGCAGAATCTTAACATGGACCGACCCAAAAATAAATACAGGATAAGGTTAGAAAACTTACTTCACCTTGAAAGAAATACCATGCAAATCACATAGACATGCACATGAATCGTGAGTTTAAATCTTAGTCTATCTACCTTAAAGGCTCATAAATTGAAGCGAAAGACTTACGGTAAGGTGACAATCTCGCACACATAATCAAGATTAGTCGTGATCCCACGACGTAATCAGGATTAGCTAGGCCTTTTCATTTCGGCTGCTCGAGTCAAAAATTACAACCCCCGCTTTGGTAATCTTACCAAGCCTAAGGCTTAACTTTTAAAACTCATTTTTCAAAAGAGGTTCGGGATTGAATCTGGACTAACTTTCGACGTAATCTCACGGTGAACGCTCGAACCAAATCACAATACCATCCTAAAACTAGTGGCCTAGGTCTGGCCACGGGACGTGTGTGATGTAGTGCTAAAACAAATAATCATGCACAGTAGTTAAATTCAAACACCGCTTCAAAAATATGAAAAAAATTAAATTCCAATCCCCACACACCAAACCTGCAAAACAAGGGGTTAGCCAAATACTCCACCCTTATAACTCCCATCTGCAAAACTATTTAATACATAAAGGTCATAATCCAATTAATCGTCAACCAAAACGAATTTCCATGAAATTTTTCTGGCCTAAGTCCTCTAAGTTGTTAAATTTTAAAAATTAAGAACAAGTCCCCAGCGGAGTTGCCAAGCTATCACGACCCGCAAAAAAATTTTAATTTAGGTGAACGGATTATCAGGTTAATTAGATGGATTAACCTAACGCGGACCCTCCCAAGTCTTACCGAATTGCAACTTTGGTTTTTGTTCAAATGGTTTTAAGATTTGGAGTCGCCACTAATCATTTTTGGTAGGTCGAATAGAAACCTAAATAAATTAGTGGGAGAACTAATTTATTTCTGCAAACCAGAGAAAATGAGTTCGGAGACTTGGTTACGTTAGATTACTCTAACGCTTTTTCAGTACCAATTTCATGAAAAATCATTTGGAGCGACTTGAAAAGATTGGGATCAAACTGATCAGAAGGGTAAAATGGTCATTTTTCAAGGCTCGGGAAGTGAAAATAGGTCAAACCAGTTGAATATGGTCATTCCTTATTTCCTACAATTTCTGAGAATTTTTCGAAATTTTTCGAGACGATTAACCTATGAGGGGTAAAATCATCATTTTAAAAATATCAAGAAGGCAAATCATCCAAAAATAGGATTAACCAGTCGAAATGGCCTGTTTCCTAATTCTTGAGGTCTTCTGAATTTTCTGAAACTTTTCAAGACAATTTGCCTATGAGGGGCAAAATCATCATTTTGAAAAGATTGGGATGGGAATTTATCAAAAATAGGATTGATCAGTCGAAATGACCTATTTCCTAATTTCTGAGATTTTTCTGAATTTTTCAAAATTTTTTGAGACAATTTACTCATAATGGACAAAATCATCATTTTGGACAGATCGGGGTGAAAATTCACCAAAAATATGATTGGTCAATTGAAATGACCGGTTTCCTAATTTCTAAGATTTTTCTGAATTTTTCAGAAATTTTTTGAGACAATTTGCCCATAAGGGGCAAAGTCGTCATTTTGGAAAGATCGGGGTGAAAATTCACCAAAAACAGGATTGGTCAGTCGAAATGACCCGTTTCCTAATTTCTAAGATTTTTCTAAATTTTTCTGAATTTTTTGAGACAATTTACCCATAAGGGGCAAAATCGTCATTTTGGAAAGATCGGGGTGAAAATTCACAAAAAACAGGATTAGTCAGTCGAAATGACCCGTTTCCTAATTTCTGAGAATTTTCCTGAATTTTTCTAATTTTTATGGATTTTTATTTTATTTTTATCATTATTATTTTATTTTTTAAAATTTTGGCCCTAAATCGAACTATGCCCAAATATGCATATCCTAACTCAGATTGAAATCTATTATAGTTTGTTCCGAAAAAGATCAATTAAACATGCAACTCTAACTAGCATGATTTTGTCTTAAAACGCGATTTAATTTAAACGTGTCGATTCTAATATACATGTAACAATTATTTACATGCAATGTTCTAAATTTCCAACATGCGTTCAAATAGTGCAAAATAAACAAGACAATATTCAAAGTTTAAACAAGATAGCAATTCGATTAATTGGATTCGTACAAAATAAACAAGAAAATATTTGAAGTTTTGGATGAGGAAGTGCGCCCAAATTGATGAGATTGCCCTTCCTCTATCCACGTCCAGCATGAGTTCCTTGCCCACGAAGAAGCCTATATTGTAGCATCCACAACCATAAATTAAAATGCGTACCGCAAGGTTTCTTGCATCACCCTGTCCATGTCGTGGGCATTGGGCCCGAAGGAAATGACGGGATCAACTTCAAGAAGAGAGGCAAAGAACACCTAATCCCCATTGTCGCGACCCTAAGAATAATAAGTTTCGATCGAGTTAACGGATTATTAGGTTTATTAGATGAATTAACCTAATATGGACCCTCCCAAGTCCTACTGAATCGCAACTTTGGTTTTTGTTCAAATGATTTTAAAATTTGGAATCGCCACTAATCATTTTTGGTAGGTTGATTAGATACCTAAGTAAATTAGCGGGAGGACTAAATTACTTCTACGAACCAAAGATTATGAGTTCGGGGACTTGGTTACACTAGTTAATTAAAACTAATGCCCTTTCGGTATCTTAATTTCATGGATATCCTAATTTGGCAACCCAAGCTTGGTTTATTCCTAAGACTCTAGTGGGGTGTTCTCTTTTTGTATTTTTACTTTTTAGATAGGATGCATGGGTGGTATTTTTTTTTCAAAGTGTTAAAAATTTCCTGAAGCCGAAAGAGGGAGTGTGTTAACGACTTCTGTGCAGTATTATAGTCTACTCATTTTGGGGTCTGGTGATTCAAAAATTAAACGGCAGGAAGTCAATGACAGTAAATAAAGACCTCCAATGGATGGCCCAGTCTTGACTTGGCTCTTCCCTTTGGTGTTTAATGGTGCAAGAATTAAATTGCGGGAATTTAAATAACGGTAAGTAAAAACCTCCAATGGGCGGCCTAGCATTGACTTAGCTTTTCCCTTTGGGGTTTGATGGTGCAGGAATTTAAATTGCAGTAAGTAAAAACCTCCAATGGGCGGTCTAGCATTGGCTTGGCTCTTCCCTCTGGGGTTTGAGGTGTAGGAATTTAAATTGCAAGAAATAAATGACCTCCAGTGGATGCGCTTTGCCTCTCCATTCTGGGGTTTTAGTTCTTTAAAATAAAATATAACAAATTGTTTCAACAATTCGAACTAAAATCCGTTGACGGGACGGCTGCAAATTTGATGGGCACCTTGGAATTTGTTTGGGCTCACTTTGCACCTCCATGAAATTTTCGTTGATACGGAGTTGTCTCTTTTTTTTTACCTACCATAAAATACCGGAAAAAGACAGATGGAGAAAGTGTAAACAATTTGTGCTAATTTGAGACTAAAACCTCAAATAAATGAATAAATAAAAACACTTAGCTCGAATTTGCTTGCTTGTTGACGAGGATGAACTCTTGATTTATGTTGATCGATGAAGGAATTTATGATGATAACCCCTTGTCGTGACCCTCCCATCAAAGGGGTGTGGGGGCTAATGGATTGCTAGGCCCATTCGTATAATCTGGGCTTCGCTCGGGCCCTCCCAGGCCCATACCAAATCGCGTTAGGAAAATTTAAATCGGGATCGACCTTAGTGTGGTCGGGTGACATGTGCTCAGTATGCATGCCATTGGAGTCGCCAGCAATCATTTCTTGGAGGGTATGATTAGAAACCCTATCGAGCGATCGGGAGGTATCATTCGATTCTGCGTAAACCAGAGATTTTGGATTCGGGGACTTAGTTACGCCAATATTGCTATTGACGCCCTTTCGGTACCTAAATTGAGTGATTTCCTAAGCTAAGGAGTTCATGCAGGCGAAATTGAGTAAGGTAGGCTCTAAGGAGTTTAGGGTGTTCATGCAAGTGGGAATATCTATCCTATTAATCACGATCATAGAAATAGATGCACAATCAAGGAAATAATTAGGGAGAAATCACATCACATCAAGTCAAGGCGGGCCTATGGGAGTCTAAGTAGTCTAGAAATCATGTCAAATGGGTTCAAGGGTGGTTTGGGAGAGTTTGGGTCAGATTGACCAGAGGGGCAAAATGGTCATTTTGGAAGGCTCGGGAATTCAAAATGGTGAAAATAGGTCAAACCAGTTGAATGTGGTTTTTCCCTAATTTTCACAATTTTTGGAAAATTTTCTAGATTTTTCTAAGACTTTTCTAATTTTTTTTTAGAATTTTCTAAGACTTTCTAATAATTTCCTATTTTTGAAATATTTTCTATATTTTCTAGAATTTTTGTTTTGACTTCCTATATTTTTCCTATTTTCCTAAGCATTTTCTATATTTTATAAAATATTTTTAAAATTTTTCTAAAGTTTTTACAAATTTTTATGATATATTTTTTTATTCTTATATTATTTTTTGCTGATTTATTATTTCTTTGTTATGTTTTTCTATAATTCCTGAATTTTCTAAATTTTAATAAGATTTTTGAGAATTTTTTTTATTACTATTTGTTTTATTTATTATATTATTTACTACTATTTATTATCCTATGTATTTCTTTCTGTTTCTATTTTTTATTTATTATTATTATATTTTTTTCTTTATTTATGTTTCCCTTTTGTTTTATTTTATTTTATTTTGTTTCTATTTTTTATTTATTTTTATTTATATTTATTTATTTTGTATTCATTTTATCTATGTTTATCGTATTTTCAATCTATTATTATTTTCTATTCTATATTTTTTGAATTTTATTTGGCTTTTTAATGTTTTCTAAAATTTTATTATTATTATTATTATTTAATTTAAATTTCTTATTATTTTTTATTATTTTTGAAAATTTTTTATTATTTTTTAAGGATTTTACGGGATTATCTATTGTTTATTATTTTTTTATTGTTTATTTTTTATTATTTTGTAATTTTCCGGACCGGGTTGGGTCGACCCGGCCCACCCCAAGAATCCGGCCCGAAGACCCGAACCTAAACCCACATCTAAAACGACGTCGCTTCAAGTTTTATTAATTTTCTAATTTTTTCTAATTTTGTATTATATATTTTTTTAATGATTTTCCGAATTTTCATTATCTTTTATTTATTTATTTATTTATTTATATTAGTTATACGGACCGAGCCAAGGGACCCAGCCCAAGACCCGGCCCGGCCCGAAGGCCCAGACCTAAGTTGACATGGAACGACGTAGTTTTGGTTTTGATTTTTAAAATTTTCGAAACTTTCAGATTTTTTATCCTATCTTCATTTTTCCCGCCTATCCGTAATCCAACGGTCTGAAATCGTCCACGCGCCATCATCAAGACCATTCGTCCTTCACCCCGAAACAACGGCCTAGATCTAAACTAGGATCCCATCATAGCCGTCCAACTTTCATACTAATTCTGCGCCCGAGATCAACCTAAGACCAGATCTACACCGTCCATTATTATTTATTTCTAAAAAAGGTTATAACATTCGAATTAAGGCTTTTTATCCTCGAAAATTACCAAATTGCGTCATGTGGTTATATCCCATCCGTCGAATCAAGTTTGTTATTTTGCCAAATTCTGTTACAACGGCCTGCTGACGTGTCGTCCACGTCGTTCGTTGACTAGGGCAACTCGATGACGTGTCATCTGACGTGGCTTGCCACGTCAGCGTCACGTCATCCGTTGACCAAGTCAACGAATGACTGGACTTCGTCTTCTTCGCGAGGTTCAAACCTAGACGGACGGCCGGAATACTTCCGGCGGGATCTAACGGCGAATCCATCTCCGATCAACCCGATCTTGACACTAATCCATTTCTTCTCAACCCTAGGCTAATATATCCGAAAACAAACAAGATCTAACGGCTAAAACCAAGTAATTGAACCTCAAGCAGAGACAGTCATGGCAGATTCGATCCAACGATTCCGATCATAACAATACGATTCAGTCACAGGCAAGCATCTAAAGGAGTTCAGAAGACTTACCTTCAGGTCCGATTGACCTGGTATTGGCTGGCTTGAGCCAGTGGACTCGCGACCGAGTTCGCGGTAATGGAGGTTTCGATTTGACGGTTTCATGCAAAATCGAGGCAAAATAGGAATGGAAACATGCTCAGTGAAGTTCGAGGAGTGAAACCCCTCTAAAAAACACACGAAATGATGGCCGGATGTAAGATCCACCATGGATGCACAGTGAGGAGTTCAAAAATGGCGCTCACTGATTTAGGCCAAGATAGACAACGAAACTTGGTGCGGTCGACTTCTCCGGACGAGACGAAGCTTCTGAAGGTGAAATAGAGCTTCGACGTACTCTCGGCTGCTTGGGGCGAGGACTTGCAGACGACCTCTCCAAGCTCGAGAATGGCGGCTCCCGGGAACTCCTTCTCTCTCTCTCTCTCTCTCTCTCTCTCTCTCTCTCTCTCTCTCTCTCTCTCTCTCTCTCTCTCTCTCTCTCTCTCTCTCTCTCTCTCTCTCTCTCTCGACTTCCCTCTCTCTCTGGAATCTTCTCAGGTCGAAAAAAGTGAAGTCCCCTTCTTCAAAACGCGTCACTCAACTTATATACCCCCTGTAAATTTGGGCGCGCGCGAGTGTTGGAACCGACTCAATTCTCACGTGCTCCCATGTGAGTTATGGTTCGCCGGAGACTAAACAGACGTTGGCCATTTCGTTCACATTCCGTTCGATCTCCGTTGAGCCTCCGTTTGATGCAAATCGCACGTAAATTGGCTCGGTTTGGTAGAGTATTTGCATTTCGTTGACTTTCTTCGCCAGAGTACTTGACCAGCTTCGTCGACGCGGCTCCGATGGTGATGCGACGTTGGACTTGGCTTCTCGGGTGCGGAACCACCCTGTCTCGACGGCCCACGTTGTAGTTTCGTCGATTGTCGACCATGGAGATCGAATTTGGTTGCCAAAGTTCGACTCCTCTTCGGCCGTTTAGACTTGCGCAGATCTAGGTATGGGGAAGAAGATGATACTATGCAGGTCGTTGGGTCAGATCCAATCCGACCCGACAGACCCACTAGTGACCAACTTATCAAATTGGTCCCCCTAATTTGCAAAATTTTAAAATTAATTTTCAGGATTGACTTTGGGACGTTCAATTTGTCTAAAAATGTAATTTTGCCCAAATTTTATCAATGAATTGTACAAAAAATCCTAATTTTCATTTTCGACCCGAGGGTCTATTTTGTAGCATTCAAACTCTAAATGGCCCTTTTTGCCAAAATTGATGCGACCAATGGATTCAGAGGGCCAAAAACTAGGGGTTGGCGTGCTCCAATTTTCAATTAAGTCCTTATAACAATTTTAATTGCGTTTTATGTGTTTTTAAGGACTAAATTGAAAAGCTAAAAATTGCAATCTGGTCCCTTTCTTGCGAAATTGAGCAATTCTGTGGATTTTTAGACCTGAATTTTAATTTTGAGAAATAGAGGGGGATGCCACGACTCTAAAAATGTAAAAAACAAAAACTACAGAATTAAAATGGAATTTTTAGAACTTTTTTCAATTAATTTGAAAAATGTGATTTACAAAGAAAGTCACATTTTCAGATTAATTTTTTCAAAATTTCTTTGGTCAAAATGAAGAGAAAAATGAGGGAAAAATATTGAATATTTTTCTGAATTTTTGTGGCCACGAATGCTATTTTTTGTATTAATTTCTTGCATTTTTCTATTTTCTGAAAAATATTTAAAAAGTGCAAAAATAAGGAAAATTGTTTTTTTGTCCAAAATTGGTTCCTTAGGCTATGCTAGGGCTTCCAACATTGATTTTGTAATTTTTTCATTTTTTATTGATTTTTTTATGAATTTTTGAAAATAAAATGCAAAAAATACAAAAAATATGAAAAATTATTTTTTTGCCCCAAATTGGTTTCCGAGGCTAGACCAAAGTCTCCAAAGTTGATTTTTTAATTTTCTGAATTTTTATGGATTTTCTAAAAATTTTCTAAAAATCAAATTGGCCAAAAATTCAAGTGTCAACAGCTGCCCCTCTTTGAGAGGGGTCTCGTGAGAGATCACTCTCAAAGATAAGACGACACTTGATGACTAGCCGACTCTACTGGGAAAATGAAAAGTCGTGCCATCCGCTTCTGTTTATTTCTTTGAAAACTCAAGTCCAAAGTCCTTCCTGCTCATTATGATCCAAGGAGAGAGAGATAGAGTTAAGAGGTTTACTTGAAACTCACCTGTTTGCCCCGCGGCTGAATGAACGCCTAAGGATTCATTATAGGAATACCTTAGGATGGTTGAATTCGGACCCGTATGGTAGGTCACCCCATGGCAGATTACTTGATGAAAGGACTCTACTGATTATGAAATTTGATTAAGATTTGACCCGTATGATAGGTCACCCCATAGTAGGGCCTGTAAGAAGGACTTTGGTGCCTATATAATAAGGACTTGTGTGCCTATACGAAGGACTTGGGTGCCTATACGAAGGACTTGTGTGCCTATACGAAGGACTTTGGTGCCTATTCGAAGGACTTGTGTGCCTATACAAGGACTTGGGTGCCTATATGAAGGAATTATGTGCCTATACGAAGGACTTAGGTGCCTATACGAAGGACTTGTGTGCCTATACGAAGGACTTTGAAAGTAGTTTACCTCATGTAGGTTTACCGGATAAAGGTCAAAGAAGCTGCCATTCTGGAATCTGGGGAGATCAGGAATCCTGCAGAAGCTCGAACTCATATCATCTTATATTGAAAGGTCACAGCAAGTATTTTGGTATTGTGAACATATCCAGTTCCCAAAATGAATCATTCCTCCGTAGGTCATATAGAATTCTTTAAACAACTACGGGGTGTATAAGGTGGTTTTCCAAGACAATCTTGCAACTCATGTGTATGATCGGGAATCCTTTGTTAGGACAATTTTGAATCAATAGACCTGAAGTCACCAGATGAGTTTGATCTGTCATATCAACTGGAGTTCCCTTATCAGAGAGGATTTCTCATGATATCTGTTTATGAAGGTTTCTGCTTTCTCACTGGGAAAGTTTTCTAGAAACATTCAAGCTAACACTCGAGACCTATGTCCAGAACTTCGGGACTATTTGCAGTGTATACAATATGATTGATTAGAGAAGGTCTTTTAAGGGACCGTAATGTAGGGTTGGTCAATGGTTTATGCAACGGGTAGGCATTTTGAATTTTAGCAACGAATCAGAATTTTAAAAATAGCTTCTTCAAGTCTACAAGTCAAGAACCTTGAAGATCATATAAGACCGTATTGTACTTACTCCTTTAGGCAGTGACCTCTTGTGTGCAATCCCGCGTTGATTCGAAACGTCTCAATCAGGAGAGGCTTTCGGGATAGGTTGTAATATTGGTTCAGGGTAGGCTGCAGAGGTCATTTTTCAGAATAGGGTTTTGAGAGGTTGGTAATCACCTTTGCATCATCACCAACTGTCATGATAGTTGGGAGGCAAATCTACGTCTTTGGGCCTCCCAAAATTCGTCCGGATAGCTACATTCAAATAGACTGTTGGTTTTCCTTGCTTTTGTCATTCGCTCGCCGACAAATTGTCTGTTTTGGTGCTTTGTTTATATTTCCAGCACTATGGCTTTCATTTCTATGAAGGGCTTTGGCCTTGCTTTTACCTGGCACTTTGCTTTTATCAGCCCTATCGCCTTTTGACATTTTCATCGCACTCTTCTTTGATTGATTTTTTTCAAGCATTGTCGCTCTTCTTCGATTTTAGATTTTGACCCTGTTTCCGTCAGGTGTCTTGCTTTTTATTGGCAGGTCATCTGCATTGCCCCGGTATAGGGAGGTGATCACCAACTGGGGTTAGAAATGAAGATTTAAAGGCTCAACTTGGCTCAACAAAGGATAGCGTGTATGAGATAGAAAAATGAACTGCTCTCCTTCACTTTGATGTTTCGGATCCCCGCGGGAGTCTACCCGAAGCTACTACAAAAAGATTGATGCAAGTTAGCATAATAGAGTCTTACTTGATCTTTTCTCCAAGGAATCAATCAATGAACCTCCAAATTGCCCCTGTGTGGGGTGGTTCTTGACAGGGTTAATTTTGGATTCTCCCTTTATAGGTTCAAATTGGCTGGCAAAGGATCATTAAGTGTTTAGGATAGAGAATCGAACGTGCCTTTCATCATTTCAAACTATGTAATCACTGCAAATGGTCCCTACGTTCATGGACAAAAGGCTTTTGTTTTGCTTTTCTCTCGCTTACCTTTCAAGTGTATAGGGACATATTTGGGTGTGGTTTACCTCTCAGGTTCTGAGTAATTCCAGTTGGACCCGTCTGATCATTCTCATCTGAGGATTCATTTTATTTCGTCAAAATTAGCCCTTGCAGGAAATCATAATACATGTGAGCTTCAAGTTCTCTTGGGTAACCTCGGGGATTTTTTTTTACGATCATGGAGATGGGGTTATTTCGTGGATTTCCATTGATATTGCAGTTTATTGATTGCCATGGCGCAGTAAATTAAAAGGTTTTTAGGGTGAAGGATACTTACCTGAATGCCATGACTGGAATTCCCTGGGAAAATAAAAAGTGTTCCAAGAGTTAGTGTACATTTTGGTGTATAAAAACTGGGACGATACAACTTTTACCCTTGATCGCGAACTAAGTGAGTTGATATGCGGCCCGTCTTCTAGACGTTTTTTTTTTCTTGTGCTCTCTAGACCTAGAGAAAGTCATTTGAGTTGCTTCCTCTCTCTGGGAGACCTTCTCAAACCTGCAACACAGAGAAAATGATGCAAGTGTATGCGTGTATGCATGAGATGCATGTGTTGTTCTTCGATGTGACCCGGACATCTGTGAGACATAGAAGCTGATCAAATCTTCATTTTATTCAGGGATAATACTTCTTGACAGCATCGGCATTTACAGGACTTGCTAACTCTTCTCCGTCCATATTTACAAGAATTAACGCACCTCCACCTAGAACTTTGTGGACTACATATGGACCTTCGTAGTTCGGTGCAAATTTGCCTCTGGAATGGGGCACGTTAGGGAGCATCTTCTTCACAACTAGGTCTCCTGCAGCGAATTGTCTGGGTCTCACTTTGCGATTGAATGATTTAGCTACTCTCTTCTGATACGCCTGTCCATGGCAGATAGCCATTAGCCGTTTTTCATCAATCAGATTCAACTGCTCATGCCTCTGCCGGATCCATTCAGCTTCTGAGAGCTCTGTTTGGGATAATACTCGCAGAGAGGGGATTTCGACTTCAATAGGAAGGACAGCCTCCATGCCGTATACTAGGGAATAAGGTGTTGCCCCAGTTGAAGTCCTGATCGAAGTCCGGTACGCCATTAATGCATATGGCAGTCTCTCATGCCAATCCCGGAAGTTTTCCGCAGTTTTAGCCAGGATCTTCTTGATATTTTTATTTGCCGCATCCACCGCTCCATTCATTTGTGGGCGGTAAGGGGAAGAATTAAGGTGTCTGACCTTAAATCGATCCAAGAGGTCGTCCACCACCTTATTATTCAGATTAGAGCCGTTGTCTGTAATGATAGCCTAGGGCGTCCCATATCTTGCAATAATGTCCCGTTTGATGAACTTGGCGACACTCTTAGCCGTAACATTGGCGTATGACTTCGCCTCGATCCATTTAGTAAAGTAATCGATCGCTACCAAGATAAAAACGATGTCCATTTGAAGCATTAGGATTTATCGGCCCGATCATATCAATCCCCCACATGGAAAATTGCCAAGCCTCGGACATTTGGTGAAGCTCGTTGGGAGGGGCGTTAATCCTGTCTCCATACACCTGACACTGATGGCAAGACCTCACATGTTGGTTGCAGTCCGATTCCATGGTCATCCAGTAATAACCGAGTCTCATAATCTTCTTAGCAAGAAGATGCCCATTCATGTGTGGCCCGCATTCTCCTTCATGAATCTCCTGCATGAGCGTATTTGCTTCTTTGGCATCCACGCACTCAAGAGAACCGAATCGAATGACTTTTTATACAACGTCTGGCCGCTAAGAAAGAATTTTGTAGCCACCTTGGTTATATACTTCTTATCTCCTATTTGACTTCCTAGGGGGTATTCTCCCTTCAGCAAGTAATTCTTGATATCGTGATACCAAGGCTGATCGTCGAACCCCTCTTCAATTACCATGCAATAAGCGGGCTGATTGATGATGTTAACTTTCAATGGCCTGATGTCTAAGCCTTCTGCTACTTGCAACATAGATGATAGGGTAGCGAGCGCGTCAGCAAAGTGATTCTGAGTCCTCGGTAGGTATTCGAAATCGACTTCCTCAAATTCTCCGGTTATCTCTTCCAGGTATTTGTGGTAGGGGATGAGCTTAAAGTCTTTGGTTTTCCATTCACTTTGGGTCTGCAAGATGATTAGCATGGAATCCCCATAGACCTGCAGTCTCTTCACTTTCATGGTGAGGGCCAGCTGTAGCCCTAGGATACATGCTTCGTACTCAGAAATATTATTGGTACATGGAAATACTAGCTTGGCCGCTACTGGGTAATGTCGACCCTCCGGGGAGATTAAAACTGCCCCAGTTCCAGATCCAGTTAGGTTTACGGCTCCATCAAAATACATTGTCCATTTGTCTTTGGACAAGTTTGCAACACGATCTTCTGACTTCTCATCACCTGGGATACCAAATCCCTAGGCATTTTCTGCTAACAGATCTGCTATGGCTCATCCTTTTACGGACTTCTGAGTTGAACTTCTGACGTCAAACTCTGATAGGAGAACTTGCAATTTGGCCAATTTCCCAATCAAGGCTGGCTTTTCCAATAGATACTTTATCGGGTCACTTTCTGTGACCAACTGAATATGGTGATGCAGGGTATACTGCCTTAGTCTATGCAACACCCATATCAGCGCCACACACGTCTTCTCGACTGTAGGGTAATTCATTTCTGACATAGTGAACTTTTTACTCAAATAGTAAATAGCCCTTTCTTTGTTGTCCTCCGGGATAGTTTGAGCCAGCAAAGCTCCCAAGGATTCTTGATGCACAGTGAGATAAAGTGTCAGTGGCGAGCCGAGTATAGGAGGAACTAACACTGGTGGCGAGATAAGGTATTCCTTAATTCTCTCCAGCGCTTGGTGGCATTCAGAGTCCCACTTCACCTTGGCTCCTTTTTTCAGCAGCTTGAAGAATGGCTTTGCTATTTCGGAGAGTTGACAAATAAATCTAGCGATGTAGTTGAGTCTCCCCAGTAAACTCCTTACTTCTTTGACGGTTGTGGGGGCCCGAAGGTCTAGTATCGCCTTGACTTTGGAAGGATCAATTTCAATTCCTCGGTTGCTCACTATGAATCCTAACAGTTTTCCTGACCGTGTCCCGAATATGCATTTAGCAGGGTTTAACTTTAATCTATATTTCCGTAGTCGTTCAAATAACTTCCTCAATATCTGAATATGATCTTCCCCAGGCTTAGATTTCGCGATCATGTCGTTGACATAGACTTCTATCTCTTTGTGCATCATATCATGAAACAGAGTTACCATCGCCCTTTGGTATGTTGCCCCTGCATTCTTCAGGCCGAAAGGCATAACCCTATAGAAGAAGGTGCCCCAGGGCGTTATAAAAGAGGTTTTGGCCTTATCCTCTTCTTTCAATAGGATCTGGTTATATCCAGAAAACCCGTCCATAAATGAAAACATCTCAAAACCGGCAGTGCTGTCGACCAAGACGTCAATATGTGGAAGGGGAAAATTGTCTTTTGGGCTCTTGTTCAGGTCGCGATAATCTACGTAGACCCTGACTTTGCCGTCCTTCTTCATTACAGGGACAATGTTGGCGATCCATTCAGGATAAGAGATCACCTCGATGAACCCCACTTTAAGTAATTTCATCACTTCCTCCTCAATCTTTTTAGACAGTTCTGGCTTTGTGCGCCGAAGTTTTTGTTTTTTAGCTGGAACACTTGGGTCTGTTGGAAGTGAATGCTCGACAATACTCGGATCCAGACCCGGCATATCCACATAGGACCAGGCGAATACATCTTGGTATTGCTTGAGAAGTTCGATGAACCGTGATGCTTCTAGAGAAGACAGACCTCCTCCGATTTTTACTTCTTTCACATTTTCAGCATCTCCCAGATCGATTGTGATGGTATTCTCCACGGTTAGAGGCCTCTGTTCCTCGAAACTATTCCAGTCCCTCTTAATCTCGCTGGCATCTTCATCTCTTTCTTCTTCAATTTCATAGGAGGGATTAACAGCGTAGCCTGAGTCACTTAATAACCTGTCATGCACATGAGGGATGGTATGCCTGAAATGTTCATGGGCATGGTTAGTATTGTGCTATCACAAACACAAATGCATGATCTATGAAGAAGATTCTGAAAGTAGTTTTGAAAAATAGAAGAAAAATGGGGAACTGATCCTCATTTCATCGGACGTTCTTGTTCCCTCGAACGTTTTTTTTTTTAGAAAACAGGAATCATGTGGCAAATCAGTCCTCAAGCTTCAAGGATTTAAAGTCAATTATCATCATCGGGTCGATTTGTGGTTCCACATGTCCTCAACAAAACCAATGAGACTTTTATTTCATGAATGAAATGGACCGCATTACAACGTCTACTGCTTGGACCAGCGGTCGAAGGTCCAAGGGTGTTTTTCAAGGAAAATGAAACAACATGGACTGAGGTACAAAGGAAGTAATGATGGAATCTAAATGCATCAAAGGAAAGGGATAGAAAAGGCCTCTTTACACAGATAGGGCAGATTCCTCGTCCAGCTGCTCAATGACGACGTTCACAGTATCCTCCAAGAACGGGTTAGAAAGATTAGGTTCTGCCTGGTTCTGGACAGTTTCGTCCACCAACATCTTCGGGCGCTCAGAGAAATACTGATCTAAAGGGCTAGTGATCGCACGAGCTCTCCCTTTCCAACTTCCGGAGCCGATGAACAAACCAGACCTGCCTCCCTGGCCTCCACGGCCCCTGCGTTGGCCTCGGCCTCGGCATCCATAACTGTTCTTAAAGCCATCACTGAATTTACCCGTATACCCTAAACTTGCCCGTTGCTGGTTGACGTCTAGCTGTAGTGGCGACCGGATACCCTGGCCATCCTTTCCCAATCCACGTCCGGGGACGAACCCATATGCCAGTAATATCTTCCCAGGAGCTAGAGTGTAACGAGAGGGTTCAGGAATTCTTCTTTTAGCCCCGGGGGGCGTATGCATGACAGCCACCAATTCGAGGGAGTGGTAACTAGCTTCTTCCTTTTGTTCGGGTTCTATATACGGGACTGCGCCCCTCTGATAAGCCGCCAAATCCGTCTCTCCGTGCACAGTTATGATTTTCCCATTTACCACGAATCTAACTTTCTGGTGTAGGCTCGAAGGTATTGCACCTGCTGTATGGATCCAAGGCCTGCCCAGGAGAAGTCCGAAGGCACCTGGGAGGTCCATGACCTGGAATCCAATGGAGAATTCTACTGGCCCGATGTGCACGTCTAGGTCTATCTCCCCGACTACGTTCTTCCTCATCCCATCAAATGCTCTGATGGTGGCCTTTGAGGTGCGGATCAGCTCTTCATTTATACCTAGATTCCTGAGCGTAGCCAGTGGGCATATGTTAAATGCTGAGCCATTATCAATCAATACGTGAGATACCTGCTTTCCATGACTTCTTACTGATATGTACAGGGCCTTGTTATGGGCCCACCCGTCCACAGGAACGTCTTCGTCCGAGAAGGATATCTGATCCTTCAGCAGGATGGACCCTACAAAGTCCTCCAGCTGTACTTCATTAATGGTCTCTGGAACGTGTACCTCATTCAGCACCTTCATTAGTGCACTCTTGTGCTTCTCTGAATGGGTAAATAGATCCAGAAGTGAGATCTGGGCCGGCATCTTCCTTAATTGTTCGATCACTTCGAACTCACTAGTCCTCACAATAGATAATGCCTTTTCTGCGTCTTCCTTGGACACTTCTCTCTTTTCTGGCTCTCCTTCTCTCCGTGCGTAACACCTGCCCGATCTCATCACAGCATCAATTTTACCCGTGCCATAATCCCAGGGGACCGCTTTGGGATCGTACTCAGGCGGCGGAGGGATCTTTATTATGACTTTTTCAATCTTTTCACTGAGCTGCGTCTCTGACTCTTCAAGCTTAAGTTTTGACAGGGCGATCACGGTGCGATCGAGGGAGCTATTCCCTGCATCCTCCCATTTATCTACTTGATTCAGCTTGATCACAAAAGGGGTTTTGGAGCCTACCACAGCGATCATTTCATCTTCGTCAATGTACTCGGACTCGCAACCTTCATACCATCCATCAGGCGACGTCACAGCTGGCTCAATTGACGGCGAAAAGTCGTTCCATCTTGGTTGATCTCGGGTCCAAACTCTCTCCCTAGAAGGGCTAGCATGATCTGGGTCGTTTACATCCCCGGGATCATTCCTGCGGATGATACTTTCGTGTCTTTCTCCAATACTCACCATGTGTTTGAACGATTGGAAGCCATATGCATACATGCGCTCAAAATATCTTTGGGGAAGAGTTCGCACGAAAAGCTCTATTGCCTCTCTCTCAGTTAATGGGGGTATGATTTGCCTGGCCTGCAGTTTCCACCTGTGTGCGAACATCTTAAATGCTTCACCTTCATTCATAGTAATGTGGGCCAAATCGTTCCTGGTGACGGTGAACTTCATATTGGCCTCGAATCGTCTTAAGAACAGCCCTTCGAGCTCCCACCAGCTCAAAATCCAATCTAGGTCAATGGAACGATACCAACTCAAAGCCGAGCTTGTCAGACTTCGTTCAAAAGTGGAAATAAGGATTTGGTCATCCTCGTGATACCCGACCGTCTTAGTGAGATAATAAGACACATGATCGAGAGGGCAGCCCTCACCTCCAAATTTCTTTGGGAACGTTATCAACTGTTCGGGCCGATATGGTTTCCCTCCTCGAGCAATAATAGCCCTTAGTTCCGACACCATGTTCGCCAAGTCCTTGGACTGATCCTCCAACTCCGCCAATCTCCTGTTCTGCCATTCTACAGTCCTCTTCAATTCCAACATCTGATATTCCTCCTCTACAGGTGGTACATAAACATTCACCGTTTTTCTTGACAGCTCGCGTATTGCAAACACCATGCGATTCATACATCTTTCCAAATTGTGAAGTCTTTCCTGTGTTTCGAAGCCGTATTCCTCCTTCACAGGCTTGTCATGGTCTGAAGCTGCTTCATCGATAGCACCTACCAGCCCACCCTGCTCAACGGGGTCATCCATACCTCCCCAACCGTCGGGGACTATTTCTTCAGTTCGAACGAAGAAACTTGGCGGGACTGAGTAGAGAACGTGGTAATTGTAACCCCCACTATCCTGACCAAGCATATCCACGATGTCTCCTCTTTTCAGGGCTTCCTGCAGGAATCTTTTGTCAGCCTCATGCGCTTTCTTACGACGTAGCTCTTCGTCATCCGTCTCCTCTTCGGGTTCTCCTACAACACGTTCGTTGTTCTGTGTGTGTCCACATGGGATCCCCCCTATGTCCTCTTGATCAACTTCCAGTCTGCATTCAGCGTCGGTCAAATCAACGCTCACTCGTGGGCCCCCTACTAGGGAGCTATCGTTCTGATCCAGAACTCCCAAGTTGACCAATTTGGCCAGGCATTGTACCTTTTCCACCCTCGAGGCTTCTCTATCAGCAGGGTATGCAGCCGCCAAGTCGAGTACTTCTTGCAGTTTGGCTATAGCAGCCGTGAATTCTAGCTTGTCCTCCCCATTCTCATCCCATATGGCATTTATCCCGCCATGGTCCGGTAATGGGTTCTGTTGCACATTCGGTTCCTCTTTGTCGAATTCCAGTAGTCCACCGTTAATCAATGCTTGCACCCTATACTTGAGCGCAATGCAGTCATCTACATTGTGCCCCTTTTCACCCATGTGATAGGCGCACGATCGAGTCTCATCAAACCTTGGAAACCTTGGCGGATTCGGCCTGGGGGGTTCTTTGGCAACCAAGCGGGCCTCTAACAGCATAGGCAGTAGCTTTGACAGCGGGCGAGGTAGCGACGTAAAAGATGGCGCGGCCCTTCTCTTGGCCTCAAACCTTCTCGGGACTGGTCCGGACATGCTTCCTTGGGCGGGTGCAGATTCTGAGAACTTTCTCGGTTTTGGAGGGTTTGGTACGAACGCGACTTCGCCTGCATTTTCCTTCTCCTTTCTAGCCGGGAATTGTCATCTAAACGGTGGCTTCGACACCCGCTTCTCCCTGAGGGCCTATTCGTGGCGTTCCGCCACCTTGACGAGGTGCGTGAATGTCTGACAGCCCGAGGTGTTGAGTTTCTCAAAGTATTCCAGAGGTAACGCCTTTAGGAATAGATCTACCAACTCCTCCTCTGGGATAGTAGGCTTGACCTGGGTGGCTATCGCCCGCCACCTCTGGGCGAAGGTACGCATTGGCTCATTCCTCCCTTTTTGGGTTCTCAACAAATCCTCTCTAGTCGGTGCGGTAGCCGTGTTGAATTTATACTGATGTAGGAAGCTTTCGGCCAAATCCTCCCATCCATCATAATCTTCTAACTCCAGTTCAATAAACCATGCCAGAGCTGCTCCGGACAGGCTTTCTTGAAACGTGTTCATTAACAGCGGGACGTAGTCAGAGTAGTGCGCCATTTTGCGCAGGTAGTACTTCAAATGAGCACGAGGACAGCCTGTCCCGTCGTATTTCCTCACAAATTCAGGCTCCTTGTAACCAGGTGGAACTTCTATCTTCATAAATGGAGAGATCTTGTCAAAGCGAGTCAGTTCATAGCCTTGACTGCTAAGACATTCCTCTATTTTTACGAGTCTCCTAGCACCTTCTTCTGTCTTAGTGGCGGGCTTCCCCCTCTCTTTATCTGAGTTTAGCGTCATTGGTTCAGCTCTGGGTGGTAACTCAACAGGTACACTCTGACTGTTTCTGACGGTTTGGTCCTCTCCGGGAGTTCGGGTCTCATCCGAGGTATTGGATGGGGATGGTCGGGCCGCCTGATCATGCGCAGGGGCAGTTTTCTCTTGGGCGGCCATCATCATGGCCCTCATTTCTGCCAGCATTGTGGCCATGGAGGTCATTTGGTTCTCCAGATTGATAACCCTCGGGCTCAGTTCCTCCTGCTCCATTCGGGTTCTTAGGCGGGTTTTAACACGGTGTCTAGTAGATTCCGTGGTTGGCAATTACCTGCTTTTAATATAAGAAGGTTAGAATGGCGAATAATACGGGTAAGAAAAGACTTAATCTAGTTAATTTCATGTTTTCGCGCGGTTTAACGAGGAAAAGAATTGTCTTGTGAGCCCTTAGTCACGCAAAAAGAGTTCTTTTCATCATTACCTGCTAAAAAACATGAAATTAAAAGAAGCGTAATCTGTGCCAATAGTTTTGAGAATAAAAACAAAGATGCCATGATATATATAAAAATATATCTGAATGCGTCTCTTTACAAAGAAAAGGCTCTCTGAGAGCGCTCAAGCTAAACATGCAACCCTAATATGGCCTAATCTCGATGGGAATTTCATTCTATCCAAGTTTGGGACGCTTCGGAGCTAAATTGTCTTCAACTTCCTTGGGAGGATCAGATTCCCAGTCACTGCTTCCCTCATTTTCGCAGTAAGTCTGTAGTCCCATATCTTCTGGTACATAAGGTTCGACTCCTGGTACGTATGGTACTATGTATTTTGGTACATAGGGTTTCACGAAGCCACGCCTGATTGTTTTGTAATGCTGGATATACTCCGGTGAAGCTCTGTGAATTTCCATCTCTCCTTCTAAGGAATCCGGCCATTTGATGTCTTGCGGCGGCGAGTTATTCAGGCTCTCCTAGATGTGCGTCACCTTGGCTGTGAGTTGCTCCTTATCCTTCTCTGAGAGAACACCCGATAGTGTATCGAACGAGAAAATCCCTGGTGTCTGAGGTGGAGGGATCTCCTGTAATACTCCAAGCTGTCTGACCACGCGGAGTGGATAATATGTTGCTCCGCCAGTAATGCCTAATAAAGGAACGGGGTCTCCATTGTTGCAGGTGAGGCGTGCTTTGGAGAATCTTGGCCACCTAAGCCGCCATCGGAGTTGTTTTGGCTCTAGGATCTCAAGGAACTCTTTCCAATCAGTGTAGGACTGTTCGGTGACTACTGATTGGTTTTGGACAAAAGACTTGATTGGATGAGTATATTGGTTAATTTCTCTAAAGCTCATGCGAAGACGGTATTTCTTGAGGTGGAAAGTAAACCATATGTAAAGGAGTTCAGACGAGGCTCGGAAGGTGCCCTTACCTCGAGTTCTATAACGATTAAGGGAGATGACGGTTTCGGCTAAAATAAGGTTAGAATAATCCCACCCACAGCAAATCTGTCTAGCGATTACAGACATTACCGGATCAAAAGTAACGGGAGAAATGGGGAATAGGATGAAACTAAGGAATGCTAGAATGAATATCCTACCAGGCTTGGTTCCTTTGTCCACAGGAAGGTGAGAGAATCTGTTTATGAGGAATGACAGAGGGAATCTCCCTGAATTGCTCTTAAGGACAGGTAAGATTTCCGAAAGACTGGTATCTAAGAACTCGGCTAAGGCACTTTTGGATTCGATTCCTATAGGTAGCCTGCACGAGGCGAGGATTTGTAAAATTAACCCCGATGACGGCTTTGTACTCTTCTAAAGTTGGTGTAAACTCTAATCCCTCTATGTTGAAGGTGATGGTGCTGGGATCCCAAAAATGGGCCAGGGCCTGGATGAGGGTAACTTGACACCGCACTTGCATCAGCTCGAGTAAAAATCCCAGCTTCTTCTTCACAAACGCCTGATTTGCTTCGTTGAGGTCATTCCACCACGCTTGGAGCTCATCTCTGGGGGCGGGAACCACTTGGATATCTTTCTTTCCCATCGAGTCTAAAATCTATAGATGATATTTTGAAAAAAAAATCAATTGGCATGGATTACTTAAAAAATGCAGAATGCATGATGCAAATGTTATGAGTGATGCATGAAACTCCTCGATAGCGTACTTCTTCTTAGGTGAAATAAGAATTAGAGTCTTTTATTTGACTTAAAAGTAATCAAACAAGAGTTCTAATTAATATTTCTCTTTAAGAGAAGTATGTAATCGAGAAGGGCCATTCAAGTGATTAAAAGTAATGCCAACATCACATTCCATTGATTAGGGCTAAAATAGAGAGCATACAACTGATATAGATCCCTAGTACATGGGTATCTAAGGGAAAGGATAGAGAGTAGGGACACTGGTGAGAAGGGGAGTCCCCTATACATGACATCTAGAAACTTGAAAGTAAAACTGGACATAAGAACCAATGGAGTGTGATACTATTTCTATAACAGAAAAAACCCTCTAGACTTGATCTTCAAGGATCGGTCCCTGGAGTCTCCATGTTCTCTGGCCCTATCTCCTCATGCTCTTCATTAGCAGGTGGTGCTTTAGAGCATTCTCCCTTTTCAGGCTTCTTCTTCAGGGTCATGCGCTTTGGGCGAGTCCTAATAGCGGGACGATGCCCCTTTTTCTCCCAAGGTGCCGTCATCGGTCTGTTTTCTTTGGCGATGCGTTCCTCCTTTAGACGGCGACGCCTTTCCCTAGCCCGGCTGTTACGGATCTGCCTTTGAGTTTCGCGATAGGATTCCAAGAATTTCTCGGTGTCCCTTTTTAGTTGAATATTGTCTATGTGGAAGGTGGTGTGGCAATCTTCAGATGGTCCTAAATTCCTTCCAGTAAACTCTCGCCCGTGCAGGAACTGGGTGATATGAAACCTGGTGTTGTGGGTGGGCCATACCACCCTCTTTTCGTGGCGAAAAGGTTCCAAGTCCGAAGCAACAGTGCGATACATTGACAATCGATCCTAAAGTTGGCATTAAATTTAATCACTTGTACGAGGATGTAGTGATATGCTTGATGAAAAGAAACGTGGGCATGCATGTATCCTGAGTAATTAAACGTGTACGTATAAAAAGAAGAAGGAATAGATGTGAGAAAGGAACAAACTTACCCACCGTACTCGAAGAGCGTATATATATATTTTTTATGTATACATATTCTTACGTTCGGTTTTAGGTATACCAACCGTCCATAGACATGCGCGTGAGACAAGTGAGGGTTGGACTCTAGAAATAAAACGCGCGGGTATGGAACGTATGGCCAAGGCTCCCACGATCCAGATGAAGCAGATTCCCCCCCAAGAGCACCCGCCCAAGAGGGTTGGAGATCGCCAATCAGGATAGTGAGCGGGAACGAATACGAGAGTCTCAAGTGCCATCGAACACGAGATCCTCTCGCACCCTTTCCCTATCTAAGGTAATCCTAAAAGGTGGTTGCAGTCTGGGTTTGACCGCGAGTGTGTGCGAAGTGTCGTGATCGCCAGATATGCAAGACATGCACAGCAGTTTATATCAAAACACCGCTCCTATAATCACATTAATATCCATACATCCCGAACTCCATCCTGCAGAAAAAATGTCAGCATAGACTCCACCCCTTATTTCTCCCGTCTGCAAAAACATTTAACACAATAGTTAGGGGACTTACCTCACCTTCAAGAGCGCCTGCAGGAAACATGTTAGAAAACACTCAGCTTTTTAATCGGCTTAAGACCTCTAATGGGTTAAAACCAATTCCCCAGCGGAGTCGCCAGTCTGTGGCGACCCTCCCATCAAAGGGGTGTGGGGGCTAATGGATTGCTAGGCCCATTCGTATAATCTGGGCTTCGCTCGGGCCCTCCCAAACCCATACCAAATCGCGTCAGGAAAATTTAAATCGGGATCGACCTTAGTGTGGTCGGGTGACATGTGCTCAGTGTGCATGCCATTGGAGTCGCCACCAATCATTTCTTGGAGGGTATAATTAGAAACCCTATCGAGCGATTAGGAGGTATCGTTCGATTCTGCGTAAACCAGAGATTTTGGATTCGGGGACTTAGTTACGCCAATATTGCTATTGACGCCCTTTCGGTACCTAAATTGAGTGATTTCCTAAGCTAAGGAGTTCATGCAGGCGAAATTGGGTAAGGTAGGTTCTAAAGAGTCTATGGTGTTCATGCAAGTGGAAATATCTATCCTATCAATCACGATCATAGAAATAGATGCACAATCAAGGAAATAATTAGGAAGAAATCACATCACATCAAGTCAAGGCGGGCCTATGGGAGGAGTCTAAGTAGTCTAGAAATCATGTCAAATGGGTTCAAGGGTGGTTTGGGAGAGTTTGGGTCAGATTGACCAAAGGGGCAAAATGGTCATTTTGGAAGGCTCGAGAATTCAAAACGGTGGTTAAACCAGTTGAATGTGGTTTTTCCCTAATTTTCACAATTTTTGGAAACTTTTCTAGATTTTTCTAAGACTTTTCTAATTTTTTTTTAGAATTTTCTAAGACTTTCTAATAATTTCCTATTTTTGAAATATTTTCTATATTTTCTAGAATTTTTGTTTTGACTTCCTATATTTTTTCTATTTTCCTAAGCATTTTCTATATTTTCTAAAATATTTTTAAAATTTTTCTAAAGTTTTTACAAATTTTTATGATATATTTTTTTATTCTTATATTATTTTTTGTTGATTTATTATTTCTTTGTTATGTTTTTCTATAATTCCTGAATTTTCTAAATTTTAATAAGATTTTTGAGAATTTTTTTTATTACTATTTGTTTTATTTATTATATTATTTACTACTATTTATTATCCTATGTATTTCTTTCGGTTTCTATTTTTTATTTATTATTATTATATTTTTTTCTTTATTTATGTTTCCCTTTTGTTTTATTTTATTTTATTTTATTTTGTTTCTATTTTTTATTTATTTTTATTTTTATTTATTTATTTTGTATTCATTTTATCTATGTTTATTGTATTTTCAATCTATTATTATTTTCTATTCTATATTTTTTGAATTTTATTTGGCTTTTTAATGTTTTCTAAAATTTTATTATTATTATTATTATTTATTTTAAATTTCTTATTATTTTTTATCATTTTTTAGAATTTTTTATTATTTTTTAAGGATTTTACGGGATTATCTATTGTTTATTATTTTTTTATTGTTTATTTTTTATTATTTTGTAATTTTCCGGACCGGGTCGGGTCGACCCGGCCCACCCCGAGAATCCGGCCCGAAGACCCGAACCTAAACCCACATCTAAAACGACGTTGCTTCAAGTTTTATTAATTTTCTAATTTTTTCTAATTTTGTATTATATTTTTTTTAATGATTTTCTGAATTTTCATTATCTTTTATTTATTTATTTATTTATTTATTTATTTTTATTAGTTATACGGACCGAGCCAAGGGACCCAGCCCAAGACCCGGCCCGGCTCGAAGGCCCAAACCTAAGTTGACATGGAACGACGTAGTTTTGGTTTTGATTTTTAAAATTTTCGAAATTTTCAGATTTTTTATCCTATCTTCATTTTTCCCGCCTATCCGTAATCCAACGGTCTGAAATCGTCCACGCGCCATCATCAAGACCATTCGTCCTTCACCTCGAAACAACGGCCTAGATCTAAACTAGGATCCCATCATAGCCGTCCAACTTTCATACTAATTCTGCGCCCGAGATCAACCTAAGACCAGATCTACACCGTCCATTATTATTTATTTCTAAAAAAGGTTATAGCATTCGAATTAAGGCTTTTTATCCTCGAAAATTACCAAATTGCGCCACGTGGTTATATCCCATCCGTCGGATCAAGTTTGTTATTTTGCCAAATTCTATTACAACGGCCTACTGACGTGTCGTCCACGTCGTTCGTTGACTAGGTCAACTCGACGACGTGTCATCTGACGTGGCTTGCCACGTCAGCGTCACATCATCCGTTGACCAAGTCAACGAATGACTGGACTTCGTCTTCTTCGCGAGGTTCAAACCTAGACGGACGGCCGGAATACTTCCGGCAGGATCTAACAGCGAATCCATCTCCGATCAACCCGATCTTGACACTAATCGATTTCTTCTCAACCCTAGGCTAATATATCCGAAAACAAACAAGATCTAACGGCTAAAACCAAGTAATCGAACCTCAAGCAGAGACAGTCATGGCAGATTCGATCCAACGATTCCGATCATAACAATACGATTCAGTCACAGGCAAGCATCTAAAGGAGTTCAGAAGACTTACCTTCAGGTCCGATTGACCTGGTATTGGCTGGCTTGAGCCAGTGGACTCGTGACCGAGTTCGCGGTAATGGAGGTTTCGATTTGACGGTTTCATGCAAAATCGAGGCAAAATAGGAATGGAAACATGCTCAGTGAAGTTCGAGGAGTGAAACCCCTCTAAAAAACACACGAAATGATGGCCGGATGTAAGATCCACCATGGATGCACAGTGAGGAGTTCAAAAATGGCGCTCATCGATTTAGGCCAAGATAGACAACGAAACTTGGTGCGGTCGACTTCTCCGGACGAGACGAAGCTTCTGAAGGTGAAATAGAGCTTCGACGTACTCTCGGCTGCTTGGGGCGAGGACTTGCAGACGACCTCTCCAAGCTCGAGAATGGCGGCTCCCGGGAACTCCTTCTCTCTCTCTCTCTCTCTCTCTCTCTCTCTCTCTCTCTCTCTCTCTCTCTCTCTCTCTCTCTCTCAACTTCCCTCTCTCTCTGGAATCTTCTCGGGTCGAAAAAAGTGAAGTCCCCTTCTTCAAAACGTGTCACTCAACTTATATACCCCCTGCAAATTTGGGCGCGCGCGAGTGTTGGAACCGACTCAATTCTCACGTGCTCCCACGTGAGTTATGGTTCGCTGGAGACTAAACAGACGTTGGCCATTCCGTTCACATTCCGTTTGATCTCCGTTGAGCCTCCATTTGATGCAAATCGCACGTAAATTGGCTCGGTTTGGTAGAGTATTTGCATTTCGTTGACTTTCTTCGCCAGAGTACTTGACCAGCTTCGTCGACGCGGCTCCGATGGTGATGCGACGTTGGACTTGGCTTCTCGGGTGCGGAACCACCCTGTCTCGACGGCCCACATTGTAGTTTCGTCGATTGTCGACCATGGGGATCGAATTTGGTTGCCAAAGTTCGACTCCTCTTCGGCCGTTTAGACTTGCGCAGATCTGGGTATGGGGAAGAAGATGATACTATGCGGGTCGTTGGGTCGGATCCAATCCGACCCGACAGACCCGCTAGTGACCAACTTATCAAATTGGTCCCCCTAATTTGCAAAATTTTAAAATTAATTTTCAGGATTGACTTTGGGACGTTCAATTTGTCTAAAAATGTAATTTTGCCCAAATTTTATCAATGAATTGTACAAAAAATCCTAATTTTCATTTTCGACCCGAGGGTCTATTTTGTAGAATTCAAACTCTAAATGGCCCTTTTTGCCAAAATTGATGTGACCAATGGATTCAGAGGGCCAAAAACTAGGGGTTGGCGTGCTCCAATGTTCAATTAAGTCCTTATAACAATTTTAATTGCGTTTTATGTGTTTTTAAGGACTAAATTGAAAAGCTAAAAATTGCAATCTGGTCCCTTTCTTGCGAAATTGAGCAATTCTGTGGATTTTTAGACCTGAATTTTAATTTTGAGAAATAGAGGGGGATGCCACGACTCTAAAAATGTAAAAAACAAAAACTACAGAATTAAAATGGAATTTTTAGAACTTTTTTCAATTAATTTGAAAAATGTGATTTACAAAGAAAGTCACATTTTCAGATTAATTTTTTCAAAATTTCTTTGGTCAAAATGAAGAGAAAAATGAGGGAAAAATATTGACTATTTTTCTGAATTTTTGTGGCCACGAATACTATTTTTTGTATTAATTTCTTGCATTTTCTATTTTCTGAAAAATATTTAAAAAGTACAAAAATAAGGAAAATTGTTTTTTTGTCCAAAATTGGTTCCTTAGGCTATGCTAGGGCTTCCAACATTGATTTTGTAATTTTTTCATTTTTTATTGATTTTTTTTATGAATTTTTGAAAATAAAATGCAAAAAATACAAAAAATATGAAAAATTATTTTTTTGCCCCAAATTGGTTTCCGAGGCTAGACCAAGGTCCCCAAAGTTGATTTTTTAATTTTCTGAATTTTTATGGATTTTCTAAAAATTTTCTAAAAATCAAATTGGCCAAAAATTCAAGTGTCAACACCCCTACCTTCAAACTCCTATCATTTTCAAAAGTTTCTCTCTCTTTTGGTTTTTTCTTTCTCTCAAATTTTTCTTCAATCTTCCAAAACCCTCTCAAACATCCAAAATTTTCTCTCCAAAAAAAATTCCCCTCTTAAGCTCATTTCTTCCTCCTTTTATAACCCACTCATCTATCTCCCATTCTAATTTCTCCACTAACTCTTTTTCAACTCCATCTTCCCTTCTCTATTCTTATCTTATTTTCTCCATCCATTATTCTTCATCTTCTCTTCTCAATCTTCCATTCTTATCTTATTTTCTTCATCCATTCTTCTCCATCTCCTCTTCTCCATCTTCCATTCTCTATTCTAATTTCTCCACTAACTCTTCTTTTTGTTATTTTCAAAATAATCCTTCAAGAGTTAGGTATTTACACTCTAGTCCCTGAATTTTAATTATTTACAATTTAATCCCTAAAAATATTTCTTTAAGTCCAAATCTCCTCACAATTTTTGACACAATTCACCGCATGTCAAATTTAAGCTCATTTCTTGTTACTGAAAATAATGCAAAATTTAATTAAAGCCCTTTTTGTAAAATTGGGTCATTCTGGGTATAATTGGGCCAATATGAAAATTTAGAATATTAGAGAACAATGTCACAACTCCTAAAAGTGAAAAATGAAAATAAATTGACTCAAATTGAATTTTTTTAGGCCCGATTCGAGATTATGCTCGTAAAGGAATACATGACCCCGAATTGGATTTTTTCAATTTACGATGGCCAACATGGAAAGGGATTTAAAAGAAAAATATTGACTATTTTTATGTATTTTTGTGGCCTCAAATGCTATTATTTATGAAATATTTTCCTAATTTCTAAAAAATATATTTAAAAAATACAAAAAAATATGAAAATTTATTTTTTGCTCAAAAATGGTCGCTTAAGCTTGGCTAAAGCTTCCAAAGTTGATTTTGCAATTTTCTCATGTTTTCATGATTTTTTATGAATGTTTGAAAATAAAAATATCGGAAAAAATGAAAAATCATTTTTTGGCCAAAATTAGTTCCCCAGGTTTGGCCAAGGTCCCCAAAGTTGATATTTTAATTTTATGAATTTTTATGAATTTTCTATTAATTTTCGAAAATAATTAAAAATCAGGTGTCAACAGCTGCCCCTGTTTGAAAGGAAGCTCGGTAGAGGTTCATTTCAAAGACGAGATGACACCTGAATCCTAATCGACTCAACACAAGTAAATATCCAGAGTCGTGACATTGATCCTGGATACCCCTTGGTGTAAGCTCTGATCCAAGCCAGATTTAAAGAGGCTCCAATGAATTGAATGAGAGATTTGGAGAGGAGAATTTACTTGGCACTTACCTGCCTGTCATCTGGCGGTTGCCTGACACGCATGCTCTACTGAAAATGGAATGCGAACCTAAGGATTTGTTAAGAAAACCTTAGGGTGATTGAACTTGGACCCGTATGGTAGGTCAACCCATGGTAGATTCCTAATGAAAGGATTCTACTGATTAAAATTTGATTGAAATTTGACCCGTATGGTAGGTCACACCATGGCAGAGTTCCTAATGAAAGGATTGTAGTGATTAAGATTTGACCCGTATGGTGGGTCGCTGTTGACACCTGATTTTTAACCATCTTTTTCTCTTTTAAAATTAATAAAAAATCCCTAAAAATTCATAAAATTGAAAAATCAACTTTGGGGGCCTTGGCCAAGCCTAGGAAACCAATTTTGAGCAAAAAAATAATTTTCCATATTTTCAGCATTTTTTAATATTTGTTAGAAATTAGGGAAATATTTAATAAAAATTAGCGTTTGAGGCCACAAAAATATGTAAAAAGAGTCAGTATTTTTATTTTTATTTTCTCTTCATTTTGGCCGAAGAAAATTTGCAAAAATTAATCTGAAATTGAAAATTACTTTGTTAATCTCATTTTCAGGGTAATTGAAAAAAAAATTATTATAGAAAATTCATTTTAGCTCTGTAATTTTCGATTCTTGCATTTCTGGAGTCGTGACACTGTCCCCTAATAGACCAAAATTTTCAATAGCCTGATAATGTCTTTTTCGTAATTGCGTTCGATTTTTCGAACTCAATTTGTCATTGGATGGGCCTCGCTTGAATATGCATTTGTTGCAAAGCTCAATTATTTGTACTAGATTTCAGAATTTTAGAAAAGGGTGATTTTGCGTGAAGTCTTGTTATCCAGCTTCAACTTGGGGGAGCTTGGGTCGATAGGAGATAGTGAGTCATCTGCTTGCGATTGCACCTCCTAGCAAGAACGTCGAAACAACACCCAATTCTACACAGCTGCTGATCTACTTTCTCAAGAACAATACTCGGAGACACTCTTCACGTATGATAAACTCATTGACCCGAGTAATCAGATGTGGATACAGTTTGATCGCAACATCGAAACTGGATTTCGACACACCTCCTTTCATAGTTGCGCTTTGAAAGAGTACGAAAACGAACAAATCAGCTGATGGAATAGTTTCGGGTGGGGGGTTTGCTGGTTTTTGAACTATTCATCAAGCTTTGACTTTGACGGCAGACGAACTTATAGACGAACAGAGCAGATCGTGAGATGAAGATAGGCTGAAAGAAGAAAAGTCATTGAATGATGATCGACATTTCAGCGTGGTAAAGTAACCGACACCATCACCCAGCTCACACCTTTTTCGAAGATAAGATTATAATAAATACATGAAGATATATCTTCAAGGGAATCTGATCACAGATCGTGGGCTCTAGCACCGAAAGAGAGAGCAAGAACGTGGGAGACAACGAAAAAAGAAACGCCGCTAGTGGAGCTGGTAAAGGAAAAATGGTTCAGAAGCCGCTAAAAAGAAAAGAAGTGATGGGAGAGAGAACTCAAGGAGGCCAAAATGGTAGGGGGTTGGAGAATGTAGAGAGAACGGTGGTTCTAAGAGGAGAATGGAAGATATCTGGAGAGGGAGGTGAGAAAGGTAGATGGTTTTTGGCTCGGGAGGATGGGGAGCCCAACTTCGTTCCTCCGATGGCGACTCATCTGGGGGGAAATCGGAGGTGGCTTTTTTTTTGGGTCATTTTCACTGAGAGCAATGGGGCCACTGGCCTTTTTACCACCTCTCCTTCTAAAAGCTCGCCAAGACGCGTCGTTTCAACCGAGTCGATGACCTCCCCCTCAACCAGATCAGAGCGGCAACTCTTAGAGCCCACTCGAGTTCGAGGGCTCTTAAATTCGCTTCATGATAATCTACTCAAACACTAGAAGGGTCGACGGAGTTATGCGGACTTTCGACTACGCGCGTCGCAAAGTGTTGCGATATCAGCAAACAATTTCTCCGTGTTGTTTTGAGTGTCCATTTGAATAATGGATTGATCGAGAGGGTTCACGGCTGGTTCGAGAAACCGCCGTGCGAGCTCAGAATGATGTCAACAGTTGTCATGCACAATCTGGTTTTGAAGGCGTTTGCTAAGGACAAACAATACGGACGCGGTTCACGCTTGAGCATCTTATTCTTCTTCTTCGGGGTAGCTGAGAGAGCAAAGTTGCAAGTACCGACTGCCTCTAGCCATCATTTGTTCGCCGTTCGAGCTCACCATCGCCGTAACCACCCTCCGGCTCGTGTCATCTATTAGTTTGCGTCACCACCCCAGTCTCAGCTCACTACCTCCAGCTGTCGTTGCTCGGTCACCGCTCTTCCGACTGTTGTATCGCATGGTCGTCCAGCTACCGTCCCACCGTGAGTTGTAGCTCATCCAAACACTACATCTTACATCACCCCGATCTCCTCCATAAGTTAAACGTTTAGCTCCAAGGCTTGGCTAGTGAGTTCAAAAAGATCCTTTCTCCTCCTCTAGGGCCATCGGCCTATATTCTCAGTTATATGAACCCATTATATTTGAGTTATGAGGACCACAGCAGGGGTGAAGTTTGGTGCCCAATAATTTCGTGCCTGCAAGGGTGGGTCGTGTTCGGGGCTGCTTGGTCCTAAGCTCAGTTCGTAGCTTCTAAGGACGTATGTATGCCGCGGTTGATTCAATGAAAGCCTCGGGTTTCGGCTGGACGGTTGCGGGCAAACCACAGAGCTCGAGATGCCAGACGAATCTGTGGTCTGCGCACTCACCACGCTTATGGTGATCGAGTTCCGAGGGACTATTCCCATCGGTTATCGGATTAAACCCAGACCTCCACTCATTATCTTATCTATTCCCGAGGGAGGGGTGGCTGGTTTTGGAGGACGCCGAGTGTCTCAACAGGAGGAATTCTCATCTCCCTCCAAGAGGACTCTCTCTTTGGATTTGACGATGTCTATCCTAGAGAGAATCCATTTTCATGGAGCATGCATAAGAAATAGAGGACTCTTTGATCTCATGGAAGATCACATGACGCGAGCAAAGAAGAATTCTCCTCTGGGAACCCTAGCCTCCTCTATTAGTTGCAAAACCTCCTGCGGCTCTATATCAAGCAAGACAAATGTTGAGACAGATATAGCAGTTCCATGTCAACCGAAGAAGAAGACGTTCTAGAAGGTCAGCTTTAGTTGCGTCAACTTCGATGCGCTCCTCGACATGCCCACCGACGAGCTCGTCAGCTGTTTAAGAGAGAGCTTTGAAGCGAAAGCCAATGGTTTTGATCAAGAAACTGCTACAAAGCTAAGGGTAGTAGCAAATGAGAAAGCTGAAACAGAGAAGTGATTCTGAAGATCAAGAGAGACTGAAGAAAACGTGCCTGGGACCATTACAAAAGGCGTCATGCACATGGTTCTCGTTACCCAGTACTTCGACACCATGAGGGAAATCGGTGATACATCTAAAACGTCCACTGTGTTCATCCCCATGGCCCTGGTGCTGTTCGTGATGTTGCCCCCTCAGATTCGCGAGGGACCTCTTCGAGCTTCCTCCGTCAGCCAGTTGCACAATGGGGTTTATTCGAAATGAGGATGAAGTCCCGAAAAAAAAAAGGGAGAAGCCTTCCTTGGTTTACTATGTAAATATTTTCTGTGTGTATTTGCTGGTGATGATTTCCGAATATCCGTTTGGTTGGACCATTTGGAGTGATAGTCCAAGCGCTGCGTATATGAATCTTAAAAGAGTTCCTAAAATAGTCTTCATGCTTCTACTCGGAGATGTTATCGTGAGTTGCTTATTTGAATATTGTCTTGGGTTTGCTATGAGGACATGGAAGGCACTTACGTCAATGGAAGAAAAAGTTTGCTTATTCTGAAGGAAGTGCTGAACTGTTGTCGAAGCAAGAGTTACAGCAAAGTTCTCGAGTTGCATCACCTGTTCTCAAAAGTGCAGAGCGAGTTAAAAAAAGAAGAGAGAGAGTGTGTGAGGGAGAGAGAGATGATGGCTTTACGGACTCGTTTCCTCGAAAGCATTAACATCGATCGCGCCGAGAAACTTGAAATGATGAAAACAGAGAAAAGGAGGAGGAATGTGTCTCTACGGATTTCTGACCTGAAGCTATCCTCCCATGACCCATCCATCCTCCTAAAAAAATCTACAACGAGCCCAAGTTTCGGGGGAATCATGAGAACCAATGTACCCCCGTCGTGGACTAAGAGAGTGAGAACCTATGGATGTATTAGGCTTCATACCCATGACCGTCGTTTTCTGGTTTTGGATGAAGTTGATAAGTTTCGTTCATTTAAATTTCGGGAAGATACGCATCGGATATTACAACATGTGGGAGACTGGGAGCATTTCACCCTTCATGTAAGTAACTTTACTGGAGAATTGCGGCGTGCATATGTCTTCCAACACAGTGGTGGTGGTTGGATCAAGGCGTCTGACTTGGAATACATTGAGGAGAACAGGCCAAGGGTTTTCTCTTCTAAATGTGGTCATGAGAGCTTCCCGCACCCTGGGACCTATCTACAAGGATCTTACAGGCTGGGAATAGGAGCAAGAAATGATTGCACTCGGAGTGAGCTCTACGTAGATTCAAGCAAGAAGTCCAAGATCATTGCAGCTGCGTATCTTGGTGAAGGTTCTCTGTGGGAAACCTCTTTGACTTGTTTCCGACGGAGCTTCCCGGCGTGAAAGGGCCAACAGGACCCAAAGAGAAAGATAACGGGCTGGAAGCTGAGAGAGGACAGTTTGCATGTTGCCTTGGGTGTTCATTTTAAGAGTGAAGCTGCGGCGAAGACGTGCGCCAGGCAAGAACCTATGATGATCAGGAGAGTGGCAACGTAACGGGCAAGACTTGATGGCAAGGACCAAACCGAAGCTCCTACCTCAGCGTTTGAACGTCGCCTTGGGTTAGAGGCCCTCCGCCACGTTAGTTTCCTATTCCTTTGATGCTCTAGTGAAGATACGTTTAGTTCTCATGCGTTGATTTCGTAGAGTTATTTGCTGATGAGTTTGATTCTTGAGGGAGTTTATTTGGTCTGAGTAGAAAACGTCTAGGGAAGGTGACGAACCAGAGAGACCAAAAAGAAAGGGAAACAAAAAAAATATATGTATATAAAAATAAAAGTAAAAAAAAAAAGTGAAAATAGAAGAAGGGTAGAAAACGTGGGTCATGAAAAGAGGCTACTGGGTGCATGTTGGGCTTGACCTCTTAGTCGTGTGGGCTAACCTTGTTAAATTGAGAATTGGGCCTGTTTAGATTCAAGTTATTTCGGGCCAGATTTAGATTTAATTTGAGTTGGGCTTTAAAACAAAGATTTGGGCTTGATTTTCATTTGGCCTTTAAACCCATTCTTATTGCACTGTCTTAGAAAAGTTGGGCTTAGAAGCCCAACCCAGATCACTATTTTCGGAATAAATTATATTTATATATAAATATATATAATGGTAAATTCTAAAAAAAATCATCATCATCAGCAAAAAAATTCAGAAAATTCAGAAAAATCTCAGAAATTGAGAAACGATCCATTTTGACTGGTCAATCCTATTTTTGATAAATTCACTTCCCGAGCTTTGAAAATTGACCATTTTACCCTTCTGGTCAGTTTGACCCAAATCTTTCCAAATCATCCCAAATGAATTTTCATGAAATTGGTACCGAAAGGGCATTAGAGTAATCTAACGTAACCAAGTCCCCGAACTCATGATCTCTGGTTCGCAGAAATAAATTAGTTCTCCCGCTAATTTATTTAGGTTTCTAATCGACCTACCAAGAACGATTAGTGGCGACTCCAAAATCTTAAAATCAAATAAACCAAAAAATAAAGTCGCGATTTGGTAGAGTTTGGGAGAGCTCGAACTAGGTTAGTTAATTTAATCAATTAATCTGGTAATCCATTAACCTAAAAAATGAATTTTAGGTCGCGACAGTCGCCCCATGAAAATGCCTGTAAGAAGGACTTTGTGCCTGTAGAAAGGACTTTTGTGTGCCTATAAAAAAGACTTTGGGGTGCCTGTAGGAAGGACTTTTGGTGCCTCTAGGAAGGACTTTTGGTGCCTCTAGGAAGGACTTTAGGTGCCTATAGAAAGGACTTTAGGTGCCTGTAAGAAGGATTTTTGTGTGCTTGTAGAAAGGACTTTTGTGTGCCTGTAGAAAGGACTTTGGTGCCCGTAAGAAGGACTTTTGTGTGCATGTAGAAAGGACTTTGGTGCTTGTGAAAAGGACTTTGTGTGCCTATAGAAAGGACTTTAGTGCCTGTAAAAAGGACTTTAGTGCCTGTAAGAAGGACTTTTGGTGCCTGTAAGAAGGACTTTGGTGCCTGTAAAAAGGACTTTGGTGCCTGTAAAAAGGACTTTGGTACCTGTAAAAAGGACTTTGTGTGCCTGCAGAAAGGACTTTAGTGCAGGTAGAAAGGACTTTGTGTGCCTGTAGAAAGGACTTTTGGTGCCTGTAGAAAGGACTTTGTGTGCCTGTGAAAGGACTTTTGGTGCCTGTAAGAAGGACTTGGGTGCCTGTAAGAAGGACTTTTGTGTACCTGTAGAAAGGACTTTTATGTGCCTGTAGAAAGAACTTTGGATGCCTGTAAGAAGGACTTGGGTACTTGTAAGAAGGACTTTCGGTGCATGTAAGAAGGACTTTGGGTTCCTGTAAGAAGGACTTCGGTGCCTGTAAGAAGGACTTTTGTGTTTCGAAGGGTGCCATTCTAGGATATAGGGAGACTAGGGATCTTGCAGAAGCTCAAACCCGATTTTACTTACCTCAAAGGGTGCCATTCTGTGATCTGGGGAGACTAGGGATCCTGCAAAAGCTCAAACCCGATTTAACTTACCTCAAAGGGTGCCATTTTGGGATCTGGGGAGACCAGGAATCTTGCAGAAGCTCAAACCCGATTTAACTTACCTTGAAGGGTGCCATTCTGGGATCTGGAGAGACTAAGAATCCTGCAGAAACTCAAACCCTATTTAACTTACCTTGAAGGGTGCCATTCTAGGATCTTGGGAAACTAGAAATCCTGCAAAAGCTCAAACCTGATTTATCTTACCTGGAAGGGTGCCATTCTGGAATCTGGAGAGACCAGGAATTCTACAAAAGCTTAAACCCAATTTCTATTTTCCCGTCATTTTAGGAATAAACCAATGAGATAGACATCCAATTATCTCAAATTTTTTCATTTTTGAGACGAATCATGTTTCATTGAGGAAGACAAATACCTGTATGTGTCGCAATAGATTCAAATGCCTTGACAATCATAAGAATTCACCCTTTTGAAGAGTTTGGGTTGAAGATATACCTACCTGCAGATTTAGAAGAAACGCCTGGTGGTTTCTCGATAGCTAGGATTGTTCATTCATTGATCGCCAAATGAATTTCGAGACTTCGGAAGGTAAGTCGAACCTCAGGAACTTGTTACATGTCAAGCAATATCAGAGGTAACATACGCAAGCATTCTCATTAATAAGTTCATTGGTTCATGCAAAACTATTCAGCAAAGTTTGCAGTGATTAGAAGCAATCTGTGTAATAATTCATGATGTAATCAAACAAGATGTTGATCATGCATAACTATTCTGTCAAGTTTGCACTGCCAATTCTATTCAAGGAAGTTATCCTACAATGAATGCTTCGAATGTAATCTGAATGGGGGACTTCAATCCAAAAGGGCTTTCTCTTATTCTTGAGAAAGGATGTTTATCCTGATTGCAGGATTTAAAGGAAATCACTCAATCTTACCATCATCGCATTCAGCAAGGGTCTGAGTGATCTCGCAATCGGTACGATCGAGCTAATCTGGAGGTCTTGATTAGGATCGTCATGTAGGCTGGGTCAAAGGCTTACCAAAGGGGTCTATTTCGAGTCAAGGTCGTCGACAGAAAAGATTTCATCATCTGCTCCAGGTTTACAAGTCAAGAACCCTACAAAAATGAGAGAGAAACAGTCTTGCTCGTACCTTTTCGAACGATTCTTAAAATCATTCAACTCTACGTTAATTCAAGCGCCTCAATCAGAAAAGACTTTTACGGGTTGTAACATAGGTTGGGATTGGGAATCAAGATAGGCTTATTTTGGCCCAGAAAACATATGAGGTGGGTTTGACGTTGGTGATCATTGCATCTTTGTCACCCGTTTCGGCCCTCAGAATAGTCCTCAAAGAACACCATTGTTATATGAGGGTGGTGTCAATTTCTGCTGATACCGTCGTCGTCTCTAAATGGTATAGACTTCAACTGTGTATATTTTGCAATCCGATTCATTTGAAGAGTCTTCTTTCACAATTATATCCTATTGAGGATTTACATTAGTTTGAATGGGCATTGTCCTTGCTTTTGACTGGCGCTTTGCTTTTTCGTGCCCAAGGACTGGCTCTTATTCTTTTAGTCCCGCCTCTTGTCTTTGTGTATCTTTTCTGTTCAGTTTTCTAAAGATTGTGCTATACACACATGTATATCAAAAGTACACTTGAATAGATGACTCGAGAACTCTTTGTAGACTCATTTCTTTTGAGTTCTCCTACTTCGAAATGTTGCCATCTTCATTTGAGCAATGATCACCAATGGGGTTTTAAGAAACGAATATGCAGGCTCAATTGGGCGACGCAAGGGATAAAAGTATATCGGATATAGAAGCGAATGCTTTTCGTCGTCCTAAGGCACTTGAATTATCGCCTGAAGCTGAAAGCAAAGAAACGCTCAAAAATTGATGTTAGTCCGAGCAAGAAAATTTCTAACCATTTACCTTGTGAACTTGCCGGGACTACCTCCATTTGGCCCCGATGTGGGGTGATTCTTGACAGGGGTTATGAAATGAAACCGCCGCTCAAATGAGTTATCAATGGCCACTTGTAGTGTTTATGATAGAGAAACGAATGCCTCCTTCTTTTCGGTATCGTACCATTCGCAAGAAAACCCATTGCCTTGGGGAATACAAAACCCATTTGACATACAACTCATTGTGGATATGGGATGTGTATGGAAATGGGGTCGCCTTTCATCATCCTGTCATGCCCCACTCTATGCATTCGATGCATCATACATAGTTTATGTCCCAAGCCAGAATTGACAATATTAAACATGTAGAATAGTCATACATGAATCATGTCATGTGTAAATGCAATGCAGATTAATAGTTTTCAGCCTCACACGCATCTATTAAAAATGCAAGTATGGAAGAAAATGGGTGAATTGGAATTGCCCCTGGATATGTGGGCAGGTTGAGCGAGTTGGGAGTCCACTCCTTAAGTCGAGGAATGGCCCGTATCTGAGTTTGTCCTCCATTTTGATCGGAATGGATCTCTTCAGATGATCATAATTTTGCTATTTGGGGCTGTCTCATTCAACATGTTAAATGTTAGTGTAAATATTTCATGTAAAAAGGAAAGGAGACGTGTTAGCCAGTATTGGAGGGAATAAATTGGAAACGATACTGGTTTACTCTCCATCTTGAGCGCTTTGCATGATTCCTTTATCAGGTTCATTGAGTCGAGTTTGCCTTCAACTTTCGTTGGACACTTAATCATTTGGACCAAGGCTTGAGTGTCGAACTTGGGTTGCTCGTCTAGTATTTCTGTTTCCTTCTGCAAAAAGAAATGTGCAAAAAGGTTGTATTATTCATTTACAATATTTACAACATTTCCATCCTCGAGGATCGAACTCGGGACGTCTCGAACCACTGTCATTCTCCATGCAATCAGGCCCATTGGACCGTAGGCGTTCATGGAGGCTTTCTTTTAAGAGTTAACCGTTGAGATGGCGTCGTTTTGCTAGTTTGCATTGGGCAATTCCACGTCACGGTTCTTTTCAAGGCAATCCACAGTCCCTGTTAAGACAGAATAAATCAATTCAAAACTCAAGACATTTATGGGTAAATTGGAACGATACAGAATTACCCATTTTTGAAATTACTTGTATTTTTTGCTCGTGCTTTTCTTTGTTCGAATTTGTCCATCTTGCAATAATGTCTATGAGTTGATTTGCCCCTAGTCTCCTTCAATACGAGGACTTCGCATTTGGGCATAACCGTTATCGGATCAATTTGCAAATTCCTGAGAATAGAATGGGCTTAATTTTAAAACTTGGAGCAATTGAGGGTAAATTGAAACGATACGGAACTACCCTTCGAGTTTACGCGGATTTTTACTCGCTATTAATTCCTCCCCGGGTTTGGTGAAGCGATGGATCCGTGCATTTAATAAGAGGGAGAAAGTTTACTGCTTCTTGTTTTTACATAGATTCAAGACATTGATGAAAGTAGATAACATCCCCTGCTAGGGAATAAAACTTATGTATTCATTCATGATCTGCTCGGCTTCCTTTGTGGGTCTTCCGGTGATCAGCCAGCTTCGAAATATAGACTCAGTGTGCCTTACAGCCCTGAGGCTTTACCGATATCGAACTGGTTGATTATGGGGAAAAGATCATCGTCAATGTCCACTTGGTGATGATCTGTCCCCTCTTACTCGGAAGGTATTGATGCTAATCCAGTAGCATTGGTCTTTTTGTACCCTGCTCCAATAGAACTCGATCTTGTTATAAACTGGTTTAACTCACTTCTTAAATGCGCATTTTCAATCCTCAGATCACGCATTTCATTGAAGGTGAGGAGGCTATTGCAGTTGGTGCAGGTGGCAGAGTCAAAAGCCTCTTTATACATCTTGTTTTCCGCTCGGAGGTTTTCATTTTCAGCTCTTAGAAACTCGGCGTCGTTGTGCTCATGACGAATCTTCATTCGGGTTCGCCTATTTTGAAACCAGAACTTGATTTGCAAAGGTTCAAGTCCTAGCTCTTGACTTAGTTTCATTTTCTATTTGCCGTCTAGCATAGGGTATGTTCTGAAGAAATCCTCAAGCCTTTGTACTTGCTCCTTAGTATGGCGACGGTAACACTTCTTTTGACCCTTACAGTTATTGTCCTTATCTTTACTAAGATCTTGGACGTCGTTGGCGGAAGGGCCAGGCTCCATGGGCTCGATCTCAAACATGGCTTCGAATTCTTCCTCTCCCATGTTTAGCAAATGACGGTAGCTCTCGAATGTGTTGGGTTGAAACATCCTCGACTGGTTATCGGTTCCTCAAGGTTTGCTGCTCTTCTTTATCCTTTCACTCTCTCCGAGTTTTTCTAAGCGATTGTGTATACTTCGAGGTCTTTTCTTTTTCGGTTCAAATGAAGACTACCAGGAGGGCGCCTCTTTTAAAATCTAAGCGTGGGCTCCGAAATTACATTGCTTCCCCCAATATTCATGTCCTTCTCAACTTTTTCACCATATTTCCTACTCTTTCGGCTTGTTTTCTTTCATCTTTTCATAATGGTATGATTTCTGTCACTATTTCCTTCGCCTATATGAAGCGTCGATCTTGCAGGTGATCTCTCTTCTTTTCATGACTAGAGACAAATCTCTCTCCTTTATTCCTTGTCTCCCACTCGGCGCGTCTTTTTTTCTTTCTTTTTTTCAAAGTGGTGTCATTCCATCAAACTTTTTGCGGATATGTAGGATTTGCATGTCTCGAGATGGCAGGCCAACGGAGATTCGAGCCGATAGAGATAACACCTAAAGGGGACGACGAGTAGGAAAATCTAACCTCATAGAGACTGCCCTCCTGAAATCAATATTTAACTTGATCTAGACTATCACTTCCAGTCATCTGCTTCATTTCTCCTCTTCCCTTTCGTATTTCGGCCGCCTACCTTGATTTCCTCCTTGATAATGGCTAATCTTCCTGCCCACATCTTCCCAGCCGACGTTATGTTCAAATAAGAGAGGATTTATCATCTTCTTGGCCGAGACTATATCTACATAGCCCATCATTCGAGTGTCGAAGCTGAGATCCTTGGCCTGTTCAGGGAACTAAATGCTTCTTCAGTTGAAGGCACTAACTTGGAGAGGGAATACAGAGCGTTCCCATACGTCTTCATCGATTTTCTAGAGGCTTGTCGAAACACCCAGGAGACAGTCACCTTAGCCCGCGTCGTAAAGGCCCGCTACCAGGATCGATCTAAATGCTTGGAGTTTGCAGAACGCTCAATTGCTCGATACAAGGAGGCTGGCAGGTCTGCTGATGAGCGGGTCTCGCTGTTGGTTCACGAGAAAGAGAAGTTGGTGGAGCGCCTAGCTTTGAATCAGACTTATTTTGAGCATGACCCGTGGGATGTTGTGATGAAGTTCAGATGTGAGTGGCTGGAGGAGAGGCTCGACGATCTAACAGCGGATATAGCTTTCGAAAGGGACCTGATCGACAACTAAAAACTTGCCGTTGAACACCATGAGATGAATGCATCCAGGTACAAGGAGAAATGTACCCGTCTGTTCTTCAAGCTTGCAGATCTCGACTCTCAGATTGCTCAATGCAGGCAGAGCATTAATTTCATGGAGAGCCAGTTGAACTCTTTTATGATACTTATTAGAGTTCAGTTTGGCTTTACTTTTCCTCCTCAGTGATCCGTTGTAATACTCATTGATGAACGGAATGAGAGAAATATTTGTGCTTTTATTTTTTTCGCTATGTCTTCTCTTCCGCATAGCATGAATTACCTAAGGTACTGGAAACGTTGAGGTTTGACATTCTCCTTGATGTTCTTGCTTGCTGCTGTAGGCGATGATCTCGAGAATATTAAAGAAGCTTTCGACAGTGGACCCCACTAGCCCCGTCGAGACCCGTGAGTTGGTCACATGAATTATGACAACTCGGTCAGCACGCCAATAAATGAATCAAGCCACCTGTTGCGTGCCCCTACTTAGCTCATGCTATTCTCTTTCGGCGTCCATATGTTCGTGTCGGTCGCCTGTAGCGTTGGGAGGAATGATTGTGGGCCATGCCTATTAATAAAACACCAATCCTCTAATATCTTCCATGTAGTTCGAATCCGAAGGAGTTGAAAAGCAAGCCTTTAGTCGATTTAATCAAGAAGGCGTTGCAAGATGAAGTTGCTCCATGGGTTCTGTTTACACAACCTTTTTTCTTTCTTTTTTTTTTCTCTTCTTTTTTTTAACAAAAATACAAGAACCCCTCCCAATCATTAAAAATATCCCCTTGCCTGATCCGAATGAATTTACCGCCCCATTAAAATACATAACTCATACATGCTGACTGATTGACGAAATTCCGTCTCCAAGAGAAGAAACTTCTTCGCTTGCCCCTTGGGTAATCGGCTAAGGCATCAGTAATTTTCCTCCTTTCGCATTCCTGAAGATTGTTCCTGGTGTATTGTTGAATCCAATTTTGCTCCCCCCTGGGGTACTTGCGATTTCCTGCAAAAGTAAAGGAAATAATGAGTATGTGATCTAAGAAAGGTCGGTCCATGACTCCTAAATTAGTCCAATTTTATTTTTCAATTTTAGGAGAAATTAGGGAAAATTTTCTTAGAAAAATATGGGTGAATTACTTTAGAAAACAATTTCTCGCAGATTTTATAGCTTGAAAAATGTGGAAAAATCTTCTGACGTTTATCAAATTTTCTGAAGGAATTTTTCTCTTTTATCAAAATGAACTTTCAGGGGTAAATTTGTTAAGGAAATCTCATTTCTACTGAAGTAGGAAAGATGTGACAAAATCCTTTATTGGTCTACAAAATTCCCAGAAGGGATTTTTCCGCATTTATTTTTTTTCAGAAATGGGATACCAATTTAATTTTTATTTTCTTTTGAAAAATGACCATGATATTAAATTGAAAATTTGACCGACACCTAACATGGACCGACCAAAAATAAATACAAGATAAAGTCCGAGGTCTTACTTTTACCTTGAAAAATACCATGTAGGTCACATAGACATGCGGATGAATTGTGAGTTTAAATCTTAGCCTATCTACTCTAAAGGCTGACAAATTGAAGCGAAAGACTTACGGCAAGGCGACAATCTCGCGCACATAATCAAGATTAGCCATGATCTCACGACATAATCAGGATTAGCCGGGCCTTCCCACTTCGGCTGCTCGAGCTAAAAATTAAAACCACTACTTTGGTAATCTTACCAAGCCTAAGGTCTAACTTTTAAAGCTCATTTTTGAAAAAGGGTTCGGGATTGAATCTGGACTAACTTTCGACGTGATCTCACGCCGAACGCTAGAACCAAATCACAATACCATCCTAAAACTAGTGACCTAGGTCTGGCCACGGGACGTGTGTGATGTAGTGCTAAAACAATTAAACATGCACAACAATTAAATGCAAATACCGCTTCAATATTTCAAAAATTAAATAATAATTCTCACACACCAAACCTGTAAAACGAAGGGTTAGCCAAACCATTTAACACCTAAAGATGAGTTCCAAACAAGATCACCAAAAACGAGATATCCATGAAATTTTCATTGGCCTAAGCCCACTAATACTTTTAAAATTTCGAAAAAAATTCAAGTATTCCAATTGGTGTCTTTTTTCAAAAATTTAAAAATCTCGTCCCCACTGGAGTTGCCAAGCTATCGCGACCCTAAGAATAATAAGTTTCGATCGGGTTAACGGATTATTAGGTTTATTAGATGAATTAACCTAATACGGACCCTCCCAAGTCCTACCGAATCGCAACTTTGGTTTTTGTTCAAATGATTTTAAATTTTGGAGTCGCCACTAATCATTTTTGGTAGGTTGATTAGATACATAAGTAAATTAGCGGGAGGACTAAATTACTTCTACGAACCAGAGATTATGAGTTCGGAGACTTGGTTACACTAGTTAATTAAAACTAATGCCCTTTCGGTACCTTAATTTCATGGATATCTTAATTTGGCAACCAAAGCTTGGTTTATTCCTAAGACTCTAGTGAGGTGTTCTCTTTTTGTATTTTCACTTTTTAGATAGGATGCATGGGTGGTATTTTTTTTATTTTTAAAGTGTTAAAAATTCCCTGAAGCCGAAAGAGGGAGTGTGTTAACGACTTCTGTGCAGTATTACAGTCTACTCATTTTGGGGTCTGGTGATTCAAAAATTAAATGGCAGGAAGTCAATGACAGTAAATAAAGATCTCTAATGGATGGCCTAGTCTTGGCTTGGCTCTTCCCTTTGGGGTTTAATGGTGCAGGAATTAAATTGCGAGAATTTAAATAACGGTAAGTAAAAAACTCTAATGGGCAACCTAGCATTGGCTTAGCTCTTCCCTTTGGGGTTTGATGGTGCAGGAATTTAAATTGCAGTAAGTAAAAACCTCCAATGGGCGGCCTAGCATTGGCTTGGCTCTTCCCTTTGCGGTTTGATAGTGCAGAAATTTAAATTGCAAGAACTAAACGACCTCAAGTGGATGCGCTTTACCTCTCCATTCTGGGGTTTTAGTTCTTTAAAATAAAATATAACAAATTGTTTCAACAATTCGAACTAAAATCCGTTGACGGGTCGGCTGCAAATTTGATGGGCACATTGGAATTTGTTTGGGCTCACTTTGCACCTCCATAGAATTTTCGTTGATATGGAGTTGTCCTTTTTTTTTACCTACCATAAAATATGGGAAAAAGGGAGATGGAGAAAGTGTATACAATTTGTGCTAATTTGAGATTAAAGCCACAAATAAATGAATAAATAAAAACATTTAGCTCGAATTTGCTTGCTTGTTGATGAGGATGAACTCTTGATTTATGTTGATCGATGAAGGAATTTATGATGATAACCCATAGTTTTAAACTCCCATCATCTTCAAAATTTTCTCTCTCTTTTGGTATTTTCTTTCTCTCAAATTTTTCTTCAATCTTCCAAAACCCTCTCAAACATCCAAAATTTTCTCTCAAAAAAAAAAAATCCCTCTTAAGCTCACTTCTTTCTCGTTTTATAACCCACTCATCTATCTCCCATTCTAATTTCTCCACTAACTCTTCTTCATCTCCATCTTCCCTTCTCTGTTCTTATCTTATTTTCTCAAATCATTCTTCTTCATCTTCTCTTCTCCATCTTCCATTCTTATCTTATTTTCTCCATCCATTCTTCTCCATCTTCTCTTCTCCATCTCCTCTTCTCCATCTTCTCTTCTCTATTCTAATTTCTCCACTAACACTTCTTTTTGATATTTGCAAAATAATCTTTCAAGAGTTAGGTATTTACACTCTAGTCCCTGAATTTTAATTATTTACAATTTAGTCCCTAAAAAATATTTCTTTAAGTCCAAATCTCCTCACAATTTTTGACACAATTCACGGCATGTCAAATTTAAGCTCATTTCTTATTACTGAAAATAATGCAAATTTTAATTAAAGCCCTTTTTGTAAAATTGGGTCATTCTGGGTATAATTGGGCCAAGATGAAAATTTAGAATATTAGAGAACAATGTCACAACTCCCAAAAGTGAAAAATGAAAATAAATTGACTCAAATTGAATTTTTTAGGCCCGATTCGAGATTATGCTCGTGAAGGAATACACGAACCCGAATTGGATATTTTAAATTTACGATGGCCAACATGGAAAGGGATTTAAAAGAAAAATATTGGCTATTTTTATGTATTTTTGTGGCCTCAAATGCTATTATTTATGAAATATTTTCCTAATTTCTAAAAAATATATTTAAAAAATACAAAAAATATGAAAAATTATTTTTTACTCAAAAATGGTCGCCTAAGCTTGGCCAAAGCTTCCAAAGTTGATTTTGCAATTTTATCATGTTTTCTTGATTTTTTATGAATTTTTGAAAATAAAAAAATCGGAAAATACTAAAAATACGAAAAATCAATTTTTGGTCAAAATTGGTTCCCTAAGTTTGGCCAAGGTCCCCAAAGTTGATATTTTAATTTTATGAATTTTAATTGATTTTTATTAATTTTCGAAAATAATTAAAAATTCGGTGTCAACACCCATTAGCACAAAATGCTGTCCATGTGCTAATCTGAACAACTCGCCGAGCTCAACCATAGGAACATCTTTCTTCTTCCTTTCTTGTTTTGAATATTAACTAGTGTTGACACCTGATTTTTAATCATCTTTTCTATTTTAAAATTAGTAAAAACAATCCATAAAAATTCAAAAAAATTAAAAAATCAACTTTGGGGACCTTCGCCAAGCATAGAGAACCAATTTTGACCAAAAAATAATTTTTCATACTTTCAGTATATTTCGATATTTTTATTTTTGAAAATTCATAAAGAAAATCAAGAAAAAAAATTAGAAAATTGTAAAATCAACTTTGGAAGCCTTGGCCAAGCTTAGGCAACTATTTTTGAGTAAAAAATAATTTTTCATATTTTTTGTATTTTTTAAATATATTTTTTAGAAAATAGTAGAATATTTAATAAATAATAGCATTTGAGGCCACAAAAATACATAAAAATAGTCAATATTTTTCTTTTAAATCCCTTTTCATGTTGGCCATCGCAAATTTAAAAAATTCAATTCGGGGTCGTGTATTCCTTCACGAGTATAATCTCGAATCGGGCCTAAAAAAATTCAATTTGAGTTAATTTATTTTCATTTTTCACTTTTAGGAGTTGTGACATTGTTCTCTAATATTTCAAATTTTCATCTTGGCCCAATTATACGCAGAATAACTCAATTTTACAAAAAGAGCTTTAATTAAATTATGCATTATTTTCAATAGCAAGAAATAAGCTTAAATTCAACATGCAGTAGGTGTGTCGAAAATTGTGAGGAGATTTAGACTTAAAGAAATATTTCTCCATGGACTAGATTACAAATACTTAAAATCTCATGGACGAGAGTACAAATACCTAACACTTGAGGAATTATTTTGTAAATAACAAAAAGAAGAGTTAGTGAAGAAATTAGAATAGAGAAGGGAATATGGAGAAGAGAAGATGGAGAAGAGGGAATGAAGATGGGAAGATGGAGAAGAGGAGATGAAGATGGGAAGATGAATAAGAGGAGATGAAGAAGAGAAGATAAAGAAAATAAGATGAGAATAGAGAAGGGAAGATGTAGATGAAGAAGAGTTAGTAAAATGGAAGAAAGATATGGAGAAGGGAAGATGAATATGAAGAAGAGTTATTGGAGAAATTAGAATGTGAGATAGAGATGGAGAAATGAAGATGAATATGAAGATGAAGATGAGTTAGTAAAGGAATTAGAATGGGAGATAGAGTTAGTGGAAAAATTAAAATGGGAGATGGATAAATAGGCTATAAAAGGAGGAAGAAGTGAGTTTGGGAGGGGGAATTTTTAAGAGAGAAAATTTTGGATGTTTGAGAGGGTTTTGGGAGATTGAAGAAAAATTGGAGAGAAAGAAAATACTAAAAAGAAAGAAAATTTTGAAGATGCTGGGAGTTTAAAGTTAGGAGTTATCATCACCAATTTCTTCATCGATCAACATAAATCAAGAATTTATCCTTGTTAACGAGCAAGCAAATTCGAGCTAAGTATTTTTATTTATTCAATTATTTGTGGTTTTTGTCTCAAATTAGCACAAATTGTATACACTTTCTCCATCTCCCTTTTTCCAATATTTTATGGCAGGTAAAAAAAAAGGACAACTCCGTATCAACGATAAATTCCATGGATGTGCAAAGTGAGCCCAAATAAATTCCAAGGTGCCTATCAAAATTGCAACCGACTCGTCAATGGATTTTAGTTCAAATTGTTGAAACAATTTGTTATATTTTATTTTAAAGAACTAAAACCCCAGAATGAAGAGGCAAAGCGCATCCACTGGAGGTTGTTTATTTCCTGCAATTTAAATTCCTGTATCATCAAACCCCAAAGAGAAGAGCCAAGCCGATGCTAGGCCGTCCATTGGAGGTTTTTACTTATTGCAATTTAAATTCATGCACCATTAAACCACAAAGGGAAGAGCCAAGCCAATACTAGGCCACCCATTGGAGATTTTTACTTACCCTTCATATTGAATGCCTTGCACGAGTCTCTTGTCAGCTTCACCGAATCGAGTTTGTCTCCACTTTCGGTGGGCATTTCACCATTAGAGCCAAGGTTGTGGCAGAGTATCAACTTTGGTATCGCTCGTCGAGTATTCCTGTTTCCTTCTGCAAAAGAAATGTGCAAAAAGTTGTATTATTCATTTACAATACTTACAACATTTCCATCCGCGAGAATCGAACTCGGGACGTCTCGAACCACTGTCATTCCCCATGCCATCTAGTCCACATGACCACAGGTGTTCATGGAGGTTCCTTTTAAGGGTTAATTTTCGAATGGCATAGTCTTGTCGTATTGGGCAATTTTACACCATGATGTTTTTTCATGGCAATTTACAATCCCTGTTAAGATGGAATAAAATAATTTAGAATTCGAGATGATCATGGGTAAATTAGAACGATACAAAATTACCCTTTTTTGAGATTGTCTAGGTCTTTCGTTTGCGTTTTTCTTCATTTGAAGCCGTCCATTCATTGATAATATCCGCAAATTGATTTGCCCCCAGTTTCATTCAATAAGAGGACTTCGCATTCAAATATGATTGTATTCTTGGGGCCGTTTGTAAATTCCTGAAAATGCAGGGGATTCAATTTAAAACTCGGAGCAATTTGAGGGTAAATTGAAACAATACGGGTTTATTCTTCAAGCCCACGCGGATTTTTTTACTTGCAATTAATGTTATCCCGAGTTTGGTAAAGCAACAGATCCATGCATTTACTAAGAGGGAGAAGGATTACTACTTCCCGCTTTTGCACAGATTACAGACATCAATAAAAGTAGAACAAATCCTACACAAGGAAGTAAAACGCATGCACCCATTTAGGATCTGCTCGGTTTCTTTTGTGGGTTTTCCGGTGATCAGCCAGTTTCGTTCCAGATCTGGTACGTATTGGACATGTTGACGATCCCGTGATCACTAACTTTGAAATACAGGCTCCGTATGCATATTACAGGCCTAGTGCTTCATCAACATTGAACTAGTTGATCATGGCGGTGAGTTCGTCGTCAATGCCATTTGCCTGGTGGTGATACATCTCTCTTTCTCCGGGAGGCTTCACTGCTGACCCCGTAGGCTCGGTCTTTTCGTGCTTTCCCCCAACAGAACTTGATCCTATCATAAACTGGTCTAACTCACCTCTTAAACGTGCATTTTTTATCCTTAGATAATGTATTTCATCGAGGGTGAGGAGGCTATTGCAGTTGGGGCAGGTGGCAGAGTCAAAAGCCTTTTTTACGTCTTGTTCTCCGCTCGGAGGTTTTCATTTTCAACTCTTAGAAACTTGGCTTCGTTGTGCTCATTATGAGTCTTCATTCGGGTTCGCCTATTTTGAAACCAAAATTTGATTTGCGAAGGTTCAAGTCCTAGCTCTTGACTCAGTTCCATTTTCTGTTTGCCGTTTGGCATAGGGCACGTTCTGAAGAAATCCTCAAGCCTTTGTACTTGCTCCTCAGTATGGCGACGGTAACGCTTCCTTTGAACCTTACTGTTGTTGTCCTTATCTTTACTGAGATCTTGGACGTCGTCGGCGGAAGGGCCAGGCTCCATGGGCTCGATCCCAAACATGGCTTCGAACTCTTTCTCGCCCATATTCAACAAGTAACGATAACTCTCAAGGGTGTTGGGTTGAGACATCTTCGACTTGGTTAGTGATTTCTCAAAGTTTAATATTTCTTCTTGTATTTTCACTCTCCCTGAACTTTTCTGAGTGACTGGGTATGCTTCGAAACTCTCTTCAGAGTATAGATGAAGATTACCATGAAGACGTCTCTTTTAAAACTTAGGCGTAGGCTTAACATCTGTATTGCTTCTCCCAAGAATTCTGTCTTTCTCAATCTTTCTTGCGTGTCTTCTGCACAGTTTGCTTTCTTTCGTCTTTTCATGGTAGGGGTACCCATCATCATCTCTCATGCTTATCTCCACCGTTGATTTTGCGGGTGCGTTCTCCCATACAGACGGATCCCATCTTCTTTTCCGCTACAAGTTTTCTTTGTCTCGTACTTAGGTCATCTTTTTCCTCTTCTTTTCCGAAGCGGTGGTATCACGTCAAACTTTTTCTGCAAAGATATCGGATTTGCTCGGCTCGAGATTGCTGTCTGATGGGGATTCGAGCCAATGAGGGTGGTGCCAATAGAGAATGGTAGATAGGGAAATCTTGACTGGTTGATGCTGTCACTACGAAATTAATATTTACTTCAAAGAAAATTACCATCTTCGCATCCCGCTAGTCTGCTTCACCTATCTCCTCCTTTCTTTCGTATCCCGCTCATCTGCCTTACCTTCCTCCTTGATAATGGCCAATCTCCCTACCTACATCTTTCAAGCCGATGTTATGTTCAAATGGGAAAGACTCTACCATCTTCTTGGCCAAGGCTATGTCTATATAGCCCATCATCCGAGTGTCGAAGCTAAGATTCTTGGTTTGTTCAGGGAGATAATGCTTTTTCGGTTGAAGGTACCAGCTTAGAGAGGGAATACAGAGTATTTCTATATGTCTTCTTCAACTTTCTGGAAACTTGCCGAAACACTCAGGAAACGGTCACCTTAGCCCGCGTTGTGAGAGCTCGCTATCAAGATCGATCTGAATACTTGGAGTCTGCAGAACAAGCGGTTGCCCGGTACAAGAAGGCCGTCCAGTCTGCCAAAGAACGTGCCTCGCTATTGGTTCACAAGAGAAAGAAGCTGGTGGAACGCCTAGCTTTGAACCAGACTTACTTTGAGCATGACCCCGAGCGATATCGTGATGAAGTTCAGATGTGAGTGGCTGGAGGAAAGGCTCGATGATCTAACGGCAGATATACCTTTCGAGAGAGACTTGATTGAGAATATGAGATTCACCGTTAAACATCACGAGGTCAATGCAGCCAGACAAAAGGATAAATGTATCCGCCTGTTCTTCAAGCTTGCAGATCTTAAATCCCAGCTCGCTCAGTGTAGGCAGAATATTAGTTTCATAGAAAGCTAGTTGAGCTCTTTTGTGATACTTATTAGGACTCAGTTTGGTTTTACTTTTCCTCCCCAGTGAGTGGTTGTAAAACTCGTTGATGAATGGAATGAAAGGAAAGTTTCACATCTCTTGTGCTGTGATCGTCTTGCCATATCTTCTTCCGTATAGTATGATAGAACGGTTCAAAACCTTGGAGGCACCGATGCTTAACATTTTTCTCGATATTAGCTACTTCAGATAATAATATCAGGAGCATTGAATAAACTTTCGACAGTGGACCCCATTAGCCACCTTGAGCCCCGTGAATTATTACAAATACGACCATTCGATTATTGCGCCAATAAATAAACCATGCCACCTGTTGTGTGCCCCACTTTGCTCATGCTCATCTCTTTCAACATCCACTTGTTTGTGTCAGCAGCCCGTAGTATTGGCAGAATGTCCTGTATCGTTGGCAGAAATGCCCGTGGGCCATGCTCAGCAATAAAATATTGGTCCTTCAAAATCCTCTACGTGTTTCGAATTCTATAAAGGTAAAAAGGCAAGCCTTTATTCAATTTAATCAGAAAGGCGTCGTAAGGCCGGGTTAATAAACTTGCTTCATGGGCTTTGATTACACAATTTATGCCTTCTCAATAAAAATACAGGAACCCTTCTAATACATTAAAGATGCCCCCAGGCCCGATCTGGATAAATTTACGGCCTCATCGAAATACATATCCCATACGTGGTCGTTGATCAATAAGATTTTGTCTTCGGAACTTCTTCGCTTGCCCCCTGGATTGTCAGTTGGGGCGTCGGCCATTTCCTATCCTTTTCACATTCTTCAAGATTAACCCCGATATAATGTTGAACCCGATTTTGCTCCTGCCTGGGGTACCTGTGATTCCCTACAAAGGTAGAGAAAATACTTAGTATGTGATCCAAAAGAGATCGGTCCATGACTCCTACATTAGTCCAATTTTATTTTTTCATTTTATTAGAAATTAGAGAGGATTCTCTTAGAAACGCATAGGTGAATTTATTCAGAAAGAATTTTCTTACAGGTTTTTATAACTTGAAAAATGTGATAAAATCCCTTGGTATTTACCAAATTTTTCGAATAAATTTTTAATGATAAATTTGTCAAGGAAATCTCGCGTCTATTGAAGATTTAAGGAAAATTGTGAAAAAAATCTTTCATTGGTCAACAAAATTCCCCTAAGGGATTTTTCACATTCATTCATTTTTTTAATCATTTTTCATTTTTTTCAAAAATGGGATACCAATTTGATTTTTCTTTTCTTTTGAAAAAATGATCACGATGTTAGGTTCAAAATTTGACTGAATCCTAACATTGACCGACCCAAAAATAAATACAATATGAATTTAGAAAACTTACTTTCACCGTGAAAAATACCATGTAGGTCACATAGATATGCACATGTATCGTGAATTTAAATCTTAACCTATCTACTCTAAAGACTGACAAATTGAAGCGAAAGACTTTCGGAAAGGCGACAATCTCGCGCACATAATCAAGATTGGCCATGATCTCACGACGTAATCATGATTAGCCGGGCCTTCCCACTTCGGCTGCTCGAGCAAAAAATTAAAACCACTGCTTTGGTAATCTTACTAAGCCTGAGGCCTAACTTTTAAAGCTCATTTTTTAAAAAGTGTTCGGGATTGAATCTGGGCTAACTTTCGACGTGATCTCACGTCGAACGCTAAAACCAAATCACAATACCATCCTAAAACTAGTGACCAAGGTTTGGCCACGGGACGTGTGTGATGTAGTGCTAAAACAATTAAACTTGCACAACAATTAAATGCAAAAACTGCTTCAATATTTCAAAAATTAAATAATAATTCTCATACACCAAACTTGCAAAACGAAGGGTTAGCCAAACACTCCATCCCTTATAACTCCCATCTATAAAACCATTTAACACCTAAAGATGAGTTCCAAACAAGATCGCCAAAAGTGAGATATCCATAAAATTTTCATTGGCCTAAGTCCACTAAGGCTTTTAAAATTTCAAAAAAAATTCAAATATTCCAATTGGTGTCTTTTTTTCAAAAAATTAAAAATCCCGTCCCCAGCGGAGTCGCCAAGCTCTCGCGACCCTAAGAATTTTTTTCGATTGGGTTAACGGATTATTAGGTTTATTAGATGAATTAATCTAATACGGACCCTCCCAAGTCTTACCGAATCGCAACTTTGGTTTTTGTTCAAATGATAACCTAAGTCACGATTTGGTAGAACTCGGGAGAGTTCGAGCTATGCTAGTTAATTCAATTTAATTAACATGGTAATCCATTAACTTTAAAAATTGGGAAACCGATTTTTAGGTCGCGACAGCTTGGCGACTCCAATGGGGACTTGTTCTTAATTTTTGAAAAAAGTTAAGAACTTAGAGGACTTAGGCCAGAAAATTTCATGAAAATTTATTTCATATGAATAGGGTGAATTCTAACCTTTAGGTGTTAAATGGTTTTGCAGAATGAGAGTTATAAGGGGTGGAGTGTTTGACTAACCCTTTATTTTGCAGGCTTGGTGTTGGGGTTATTTGTTTAATGTTGTACATTTTTGAAGCAGTGTTTGAATTTAACTGCAGTGCATGATTAATCACTTTAGCACTACATCACACACGTCCAGTGACCGGACCTGGGTCACTAGTTTTAGGATGGTGTTGTGATCTGGTTTTAGCGTTCGGCGTAAGATCACGTCGAAAGTTAGCCCAGATTCAATCCCGAACCTCTTTTCAAAAATGAGTTTAAAAGTTAGGCCTCAGGTTTGGTAAGATTACCAAAGCAATGGTTTTAATTTTTAGCTCGAGCAGCCGAAGTGGGGAGACCCGGCTAATCCTGATTACGTCGTAGGGGTCACGGCTAATCTTGATTATGTGCGCGAGATTGTCGCCTTGCCGTAAGTCTTTCGCTTCAATTTGTCAGCCTTTAGAGTAGATAGGCTAAGATTTAAACTCACGATTCATGTGCATGTCTATGTGATGTACATGATATTTTTCACGGTGAAAGTAAGGTTTCTAACTTCATCTTGTATTTATTTTTGGTCGGTCCATGCTAGGTGTCGGTCGAATTTTAAATTTAACATCAACGTCATTTTTCAAAAGAAAATAAAAATTAAATTGGTATCCCATTTCAAAAAAAATAAATGCTGAAAAATCCCTTCTGAGAATTTTGTCGACCAGTAAAAGATTTTGTTACATTTTTCTACTTCAATAGAAATAAGATTTTCTTGACAAATTTATCCCTAAAAATTCATTCTGGTAAAAGGAAAATCCCTTCGGGAAATTTAGTAAATTTTAAAAAGGTTTTATCACATTTTCCAAGTTGTAAAAATTTGTAAGAAAATTCTTTTTGAGATATTCACCCATGTTTTTCTAAGAAAATTTTCTCTAAAATTGAAAAGTAAAATTGGACTAATGTAGGAATCATGGGTCGACCCCTATTGGATCACATACTGATTATTTTCTTTACTTTTGCTGGAAACTACAAGTACCCGAGGCGGAAGTAAAATTGGGTTCACCATTACAATAGGAATAATCTTTAGGGATCAGAAAGGATGGAAATTATCGATGCCTTAACTGATGACCCTAGGGGCAAGCGAAGAAATCCATTCTTCTGGAGACAGAATTATGTCAATCAATGGGCACGTATGGGCTCTGTATGTAGATGGGGCGGAAAATGTATTCGGGTTAAACATGGGGGCATTTTTATTGTATTGGAGGGATTCTTGTATTCTTGTTGAAAAGACACAGATTATCAGAATCCATGAAGCGTTCTTCCCAATATTACAGTCGACCGACACCAATAAGTGGACGCCGAAAGAGGCTAAGCACGATTGAAGTGGGGCACGCAACAGGTGGCGGGTTCATTATTAGCACATTGATCGAGTGATTACGGCTGTATTGATTTACCTGACCAGTCACGAGCCTCACTATGACCGGTGGGGGCCGCCGCCGAATTCTTTTTCCGTGTCCTTAATATCATCATTAGGGAGAAGTGATGGGGTCTCGCTTTTGTTTGTTTGGCTGGTTGTAATCATCACAGTCACCATCTGTCAAGATAAGATATGATTGAGGCTACCCTGCTAGTTGAGGCTGGGACATGTTCACTGTATATTTTTTCGGAGGCACGATTATTAGAAGCAGACTGGATCCAGCAGAGGTAGATGACCTTGTCTCGTGAAGATTACTGCCGACAGTCCCTCTTCCAGAAGAGAAGATTGCACCGAACTATGACGGTTCACATGACGTAACGAAAGTCCTCCCAGAAGGTGCTCTGATCCTAACCAAGTTGGATATTTGTATTGACTCTGATTTCATGAGGAAACGAAGAGATGGCGTGAAGATAAAAATATAGACATGCGAAACATTCCTTTTATTCCATACATCAACAGGTTTTACAATAGCTCACTGGGGAGGAAAGGTAAAGCCAAACTAGCCCCTAATAACCATTACGAAAGAGCTCAACTGACTCTCCAAACAGTTGATGCTCTGGGTGCACCGGGCGCTCTCGGGATTAAGCTCCGCGAGCCTAAAGAAGAGGCGATCGCACTTCTCCTTAGCCTGGGCCATACTGGCCTCATAATGCTCGACGGCAAACTCTAGGTCCGGAATCGCCGCCCTCTCGAAAGCAATATCTGCCGTAATGTCATCAAGTCTCTCCTGCAGCCAACCGCATTTGCACCTCATCACAATATTGCTTGGCTCCTGTTCGGTGTAAGTTCGGACCAAGGCCAAACGGTTCACCAGCTTTCCCCTCTCACGAACTAGCCACGAAAGCTGATCGTTGGCAAACTTGAGGGCCTTCTTGTGATTATCAGCCACAAATGTGACTGTTGCCAGACGCTCGTGCCGGTCTTGGTAACGAGCTTTCACGACGGCGGTCACAAGGACCGTCTCATAAGCGCGGTTATAGGCAGCCAGAAAATTGATGAAGAGGGTCGAGAAGTTCCGATACTCCTTCCCCAGTTGGGTACCCTCAACAGAAGCAGCGTCCACGGCCCTGAATAAACCAAGGATTTCAGCCTCAACGGTAGAGTTTCGAGCTATATGAGCGTAACCTCTACCAAGAAGATTGTAGAGTCTCTCCCACCCAGCCAGGACTTCGGCGGAGAAGGTATGGTTAGGAGAATTGGCCATTTTTGAAAGCAGAATACAAGGGAGAGAGAGGTGAGGCAGATGAGCGGAATGTGAAGATGGTAATCTGCTTTGAAGTAAATATTGATTTTATAGTGACGGTATCAACCAGTCAAGATTTCTCTTATCTACCATTCTCTATTAGGCACCACCCTCGTTAGCTCGAATTTCAGTTAGGCAGCGACCTTGAGCCAAGCAAAATCCAACATCTTTGCGGAAAAGCTGGATGAAACGCCACCACTTTGGAAAAGAAAGAATAAAAAAAACGAGCTGAGTGGGAGACAAGGAAATTTTCGGCAGAAAGGGAGATACGACTCGTCCTTATCGGAGAGCTCGCTCGCAAATCGACGGTGGAAACCACGACAGGAGCTGTACCACTATGAAAAAATGAGAAAAGACGAGCCAAGCAAGAGACACGCAGGAAAGATTGAGAAAGACAGAACTCTCTGGAGAGGCAATACAGATGCTAAGCTCACGCCAAATTTTAAAAGGGACATCCTCCTGATAATCTTCATCCATACTTTGAAGAGAGTTTTAAAGCATACACGATTCAGAGTGAGTGAGAATACAAGAGAAGATAGCAGATCTTGAGAAACCATTCGCCAAATCGGAGATGTCTCAACCCAATACTCTCGAGAGCTATCGTTGCCTGTTGAATATGGGAGAGGAAGAGTTCGAAGCCATGTTTGGGATCGAGCCCATGGAGCCTGGCCCTTCCGCCAACGACGTCCAAGATCTCAGTAAAGATAAGGACAACAACGGTAAGGGTCAAAAGAAGCGTTACCGTCGCCATACTAAGGAGCAAGTACAAAGACTTGAGGATTTCTTCAGAACATGCCCTATGCCAAACGGCAAACAGAAAATGGAACTGAGTCAAGAGCTAGGACTTGAACCTTCGCAAATCAAGTTCTGGTTTCAAAATAGGCGAACCCGAATGAAGACTCGTCATGAGCACAACGAGGCCAAGTTTTTAAGAGTTGAAAATGAAAACCTCCGATCGGAAAACAAGATGTATAAAGAGGCTTTTGACTCCGCCACCTGCCCCAACTGCAACAGCCTCCTCCTCACCTTCGATGAAATGCATGATCTGAGGATCGAAAATGCACGTTTAAGAGGAGAGTTAGACCAGTTTATAACAGGATCGAGTTCTATTGGAAGAGGGTACAAAAGAACCAATGCTACTAGATCATCATCAATACCTCCCGAGGAAGAAGGGACAGATCACCACCAAGCGGATATTGACGATGATCTTTTCGCCATAATCAACCAGTTTGATATCGGTAAAGCATTGAGGCTGTGATGCACATGCTCAGCTAGTGACCACCAGACCTTCAACATGGCCTTGCCCATGGATGAAAATTCAAATTTAATTGGGCCTAGAGATGGTAAATTATGGGCTTATGTGTGTGGATGACGGGCCAAAGGATACTAATGGGCTTGGGGTTAGTTTTTAGGCTAATTGGGCCATTTTGTAACATGTGAGCTTAAAATAAATTTGTGGGCCCTCAATGGACGAAAATAAAATTTAATTGGGCCCCAAATTATGGTTTTGAATGTAAAATTTTAGGGCCCAATAATACACATGAGCTTAGGCTATGAAATTGGGCCTAAAATGACTAAAACGGGCTTAACGGGCTTACTTCTAAAATTGGGCCTAGGCCTTGCAAGAAAATTTATAAAATAATGAGCCTTAAATTATTTAATTATTTATAATATGATCATGGGCTTGTGAATATAGATGGGCCTTAGGCCTAAATAGACTGAACTTACTTAATGGGCTTAAACCTTAAGAAAGAACTCGTGGGCCTTAGTAATTGGGTTTAGTTAAATTTAATAAGATCAAGCGGGATCCGAAAAGGATTTCAAACTCTAATCATGGGCCAATGGCGGGCCAGGGTTGAATAGTAGATACCAAGTTGGGCCGGGCCATTAGGTCGGATTGGACCGAGCTCTGAAATAGATAAGTTCCAACGGTGAAATAAAACACGATTGAGCTGAATTGGGGGATTTATTTCATAAGGAAGTCAATGTCTATCGTAACTACGTGGGGCACCCAATTGAATCCAGTGGTTGAGGAAGTTCATGTATAATATTAAACTTGCACGGGGCATACCCTGATGAATATGGGTTTGATAGAACACGTTAAATCGTCATGCCTCATTACATATGAATCTACAAGATTGCCTATTCTGTGATCGATGCGTGGTTAGAATTGTTTGAGCATTATGTACTGTGAGCATGGCATGAGTCACCTGAGGCGTCTTTACGCGGGGAAATGGAGGGATAAGCTTGGCCAATGTAAGGCGTACCACACGCAGTTGAGGTAATGCCGAATGGCATAGTGGGATGAGCCTTGAGGCGTCTTTACACGGGGAAATGGAGGGATAAGCTTGGCCAACGTAAGGCGTACCACACGCAATTGAGGCAATGCCGAATGGCACAATGGGATAAGCCCTGATGGGAATGGGAGGAATAAGTGGGTAGGATCCGCTGGGATTGTTTGAGGCATACTGAAGCATGTATTTGTCTTGCATATTGAATTGCTATGATTACCTATTGATTGCCCGTCTGCATGTTATTCATTGTGTTGTATCGTGTAGTTTGACCGTTCATATGTGGGGGTTTAGGTATCTACAACCAGTGAGGATACTAGAGCTAGGAGAGTCGACGCCCTAGTTACCGGATAGATCCGAACCCACTAGTATACTCTACCCTACGCTAGGATTAGTGGTGAGCTTGCTGAGTTCTCGACTCACTAGCGGTGGTTGCCCTATTTTCAGATCCCAGACACTAGGGATGGCCGCACCCCCCTATGCTCTTTGGCCTGCCGGTGCAGATGGAGCCCGAGGTTACCCACCATTACGATGAAACTGCAACGATGTGGCTCAGGCGACGGACTACTGTATGGGTGGATCAAGGAGATCCCCAGCTTGTTCCCTATAAGTTCAAGGCTTGGTATAGAGAGGACGAGTTAGGTTTGGAGGGACCCTTGAGAGATGCCCTGATACCCATGGAGGACGACCCTACGATTCTACGACCTGCTGTATATGGAGGCGAGGTGGTCGACCCTAACCCAATGTTGGAGCTGCCGTCCCCAGGACATTCGGAGATAGATAGCCATGAGGAGGGCAATGCTATGGATACCGACGAGGAGGAGGATCCCGAGGAGCAGCTAGAGGACTGACTGTAGTGGGTGTTAAGTCCAGCTTTTGGAAAATGGTCTGAGTGTAGGTGTTAGAGCCGTGCGTTGTATTTTCCTTTTTGGGGGTCTGTACCGAACGCTTTGTTAATATGTATATATTAATGATTTGTGTATTCTCTTTTGTACTACCCCAATTATTGTATGCATGCATGTATGAATAGGGGGCACGCTTCCGCAGGTTCATATGATGGTTTTCAAATGGACGCGCCGTCTGGTCGCGACGAAGAGATTCCCTGGGCCGTCACGTATCGTGGACCAGGCAAGCGCAAGCAGAAGAGAAATTAAATGAATGAGCGGGATGTCGCGGGCTCGAGAGGGGCTCGGGGCATGACACCAATAGTGTTAGTGGGCTTAGAGTTTGCAATTGGGCATAATTATGCTAAAATGGGCTTAATAAGCTTACTTTAAAATATGGGCTTGGGTCTTACTCGAAATTAATGAAATAATGGGTCTTGAATTATTTAATTACTTAAAATTAAATCATGGGCTTGTGAATAGTAAATGGCCCTTAGACCCATTGGGCCTAATTTCCTTTAATGGGCTTAAACATGAGAAAGAACCACTAGGCCTTAGTTATTGGGCTTAATTAAATATAATAAGATCAGGTGGAACCCAAAAGTATTCTCAGACTTTAATTGTGGGCCGTTGTCGGGCCAGGGTCGAATAACAAAGACTAAGTTGGGTCGGGTCATTGGGCCGGATAGGACGGGGTTCCGAAACAGATGGGTTCTAAAGAGAACATTAAACACGAATGGGTTAAATTGGGGACTGCCTCAAGAGAAAAGGAATGTCTAATGCAAATTCATGTGGTACCCAATTAAAACCTAGTCGGTTGTGAAATCTCGTGTAGGGTACTAGGTCTACCTGGGGCATATCCCGATGAATGGGGGTTGGTTAGACCAGTTGTTGAATTGTTATGCCTCATTGCTTTTGATATTCCTGAATTGCCTACTATATGATTGATGCATTATTGCAATTGTTTGAGCACAACATTTTGTGAGCATGGAATGAGTCACCGGAAGGTGTGACATAGATTGATATGCGCCCGGACGTGCTCGGCACGGGGTAGCTGGAGAGATAAGGGTGCCTACCCGGGTCTTAGCTTTGACGCTATGCGGGTTGACGCACCGGGGATGTTATTGTGCACCTGAGTCTTTGCGAACTAGAGGCGTAAATGCGAGTGCATGGATTTTTGGTGATGTGCGTTGAGGCACAGGCATTTGAGCATTGGCATATGGTATGCATGAGAATGAGACTTGATGCGAAATTGGACTGGATTCTGTAATAGATGAGTTCTAAAGATGATATGAAACACGAATGGGTCTATTTGGTAACTGTCTCAAGAGAGAGTGAGTGTCTAATACAAAACATGGGGTACCCAATTGAACCTAGTTGGTTGGGAAATTTTCGTGTAGGGTACCAGGTCTACCTGTGGCACCTCCCGTTGAATGTGGGTTTGTTAGAACAATTGTTTTATTGTTATGCCTCTTTGCTTTTGAAATTACTGGATTGTCTGCTTTGTGATTGATGCATCATTGAAATTGTCTGAGCATCGTATTTTGAGAGCATGGCATGAGTCACCAGAAGAAGTGACATGTTGGATGAGCCCTGATGGGAATTGGAGAGATAAACGTGGGAAATAGAGAGATAAGCGTGCCAACTTGAGGCGTACCACGTGCGGGTTGAGGCACGATGCCGAGTGGCACTGTTGGATGAGCCCTGATGGGAATTGGAGAGATAAGCGGGCAGGATCCACTGGGATCAGTTGAGACGGGCTGAAGCATGCGTCTGTTTTGCATATTGAATTGCTGTCATTATCTGTTGATTGTCATCTGCATTTTATGATTTGCATTACCATGCGTGGTTTGACTATTCCCGTGGTGGGGTTGGGTATCTACAACAAGTGAGGGTACTCGAGTTAGATGACCTGAAACCCTAGTTACTGGATATGTGACAGTCTGAAAATTCGACCCGTTTATCGGATTTTCTAAATGAATGGAAACACTTCATTATAACACTCTGATCAACGCTCACTCAGGATTGGCTACCCTAGGGCGACTAACCGAAGGGGAAAGGCTACTTGGGAAAAAGTTCCCAAACAGCCGCCCGTTGGTCTGAGACGGAAACAGAGTCGGTATTTAATGAAATTGACCACAAAATGAAATCCGACATCGGACAATCGAATTAGTAAGATAAACACAATGAAGAAATGAAATCGCTTTCAGAAGCGTCGCCCGAAGGACAGACCACCGATGCACGTCGAGAAGCAAGACGTGGATGGAAAATTACCGAAATGCCCTCGGTAAATGCTCAGTCCTTAGAATTAGATAAATTAGGATTTTTGAGAGTGAATCCAATAGATCGAAACCAAATCCTGTCCGAAATTCGTTCGCGCTCGAGACCGATCGGTGCATTTGGCACGCAAATCGAGGCAAGTCAGATCAGTTGCCACATCAATCAAGTGTCTTGTCAATCAAGTCAATCACATCATAGTTCAATTCCCAATGCAATCAATCAAGTACAATTGTCACTCATAAGATCACATCAAGTACAACCTACTCCCACCAACTTGTTTATTATTTGATTTTTTCCTATTATAAACTCCATGGTCTCTCTCTCTCTCCTCCCCCATTTATTGATTTTCGGCCGGCCACCCCCTCTTTCTCTCTCTTCTTCTTCTTCTTCTCCTTTTCCATCCTCCCGTGGGCCTTTCCTTCGTCCACCGTGGAGTACCGCCCGTCGCCGCCGTTGCCGCTCCATCGTCGTCGTCAACCAACCATCCTCCAAGCTGTCTAGGTGAGCTTCTCTAGCCTTCCTTCTCCATGTTTCAGTGGCCCATGAATGCCAGCACTAAACCGACCCGACCTCATTCGCTCTCTTCCTCTCTTAGTTCAAGTTCGCCGCCCTCCTGTCGTCGTTCGCCGCCCTCAACCGCGACGGACCGCCACCGACCTCACCTCATCTTCACGTGGTAAGCCTCCTCAACCCTCATCTCACTCTCTCCGTAGCCATGGAGCCTTCTTTTGGGCCGACCCAAACCGTAATCTCTCTCTCTCTCTCTCTCTCTCTCTCTCTCTCTCTCTCTCTCTCTCTCTCTCGGCTTTCTCCTTAGCCGTCGGAGCACCGTCGGCCGTCCGTCCCTTTCCTCATCGTCCTGCCGCCACCACCAGCTCATCCAAGGTAAGTTCTACTCCTAATCCTATCCTAGGCTAGTTGTATATATGTGACATTCTGGATTTTCGACCCATTTTCGGAATTTATAAATTGAATGGATATACCTCATTAATACGCTCTTGTTAAGCCTCACTTATGTCTGATCAACTTGAGACGACCAACTGAAGGAGAATGGCTACCTAGGAAATTTTCCTAAATAGCCGCCTGTTGGTCTGAAGAATTCGACAGAGTCGTAAGTTAATGAATTTGGCCACGAGATGAATTCCGGTCTTAGACAATCGGATTTCTAAAATGGTCACAATAGAGAAATGGATACAATTTCAGAATTTTCGCCTAAAGGGCAGACAGCCGGTGCACGTCGGGAAGCAAGACGTGAATGGAAAATTACCGAAATGCCCTCGGTAAATGCTCAGTCCTTAGAATTAGATCAAATAGGATTTTTGAGAATGAATACGGTAGATTGAAACCAAATCCAGTCCGAAATTCATTCGCGCTCAAAACCCGATCGATGCATTTGGCACGCAAATCGAGGCAAGTCAAATCAAGTGTCAAATCAATCAATGTCTTATCAATCAATCCATCAAGTCAAATCAGTCAATCATGGCACAAGTTCCAAGACAAATCCATCAATCAAGTCATTCAAGTCAAAAGTACCATAATCACATCCATGTCACTATTCATTCACCTAACACCATTATTACCTATTTTTCCTTTATTTTAATTTATTATAATCTCACCCTCTCTCTCTCTCTCTCTCTTCTCCCATTTTCCCCTTCTTCTTCTTCCTCACGTCTCCACCTTTATCCTCCATGGCTTCTTCTTCTTCGGCCGCCCAACGCCGCTGTTCAACCTCCCTCATCTCTGCCGTTCCGCCACCGTCCAATCACCCCATCATCTTGGTAAGTCCTCTAGTCCATCTCTCTTCCATTTTCATGACTTGAAGCCCCGAAGAAACCCCCCAACAAAACCCGTTCTCATTTGTTCTCCGTTCGTTCTTCACACACCCTTGTGAACCCGATCACCCCAGCTTACTCCACTCGGCCCCTCACCTTCTCTAATGTGCAAAGACGTTGTTTTTAGGCCTTGGAAGTCTCTTGGAGCCGTCGAACCAGCCCGTGCTGTCCCCTTTGCTGCCGTTGGCCATAAGCCTACACGGCCGGTTTAGCTCCGCCGTTCGTCGTCGACATTCCACACCCCATTTTAGGTAAGCCCCACTCCTAATCTTAGCTTAGGCTTGTTGTATGCTTGTTTAGTTATTCTATTAGGGGCTGGTGTTGATAAATTAAGGGTGTTGATGAGTAAATTAGGCTAGTTTACTTAAAATTAATTGTGGAAATTAGTGTTAGGCCGAGCATGGGGTTTGGGGAAAATCGAAATGGGCCTTGAAACATTTGATATGGGCTGCCAATGGTGTCTTGGGGGTGTAAAATGAAGGGCCAAGGAATGCAATTGGGCTTAGGGGTTAATTTTTAAGCTAATTGGGCCAATATGTAACTTGTGGGCTTAAGACTTGATAGTGGGCCTTATATGGACGAAAATTAAATGTAATTGGGCCAAATTTAGGGTGTTGAACTTAATAAATTAGGGCCCAATAGTGTACATGGGCTTAGGGGTTGAAACTGGGCATAAAAATGCTAGTATGGGCTTAATAAGCTTATTTTAGAATATGAGCTTGGGCCCCATCCGAAAATTATAAAAGTGAGGGGCCTTAAAATATTTAATATCTCAAATTTAATCATGGGCTTGTGAATAGTAGATGGGCCTTGGGCCTAAATGGACTTAATTTACTTAATGGGCCTAAAACTTAAGAATGATCATTGGGCTTTAGTAATAGGGTTTAATAAAATTTAATAAGATTAATTGGGACCCAAAAGTAATTTCAAGCCTAATTGTGGGCCGATGCCGGGTCGGGGTTGAATAGTAAAAACAAGTTGGGCCAAGCCTTCAAGCTCGATTGGACTGGGTTATGAAACAGACGAATCCAAAGGGTGAAGTAAATCACAATTGAGTTATTGGGTGTCTGTTTTATGAAGAAGTAAATGCCTAAGGTAATTTCGTGGGGGTATCCAACTAAACCCGGTTGATTGAGGAATTCCATGTAAACTACCCGGTCTGTGTGAGACATATCCCGATGGATATGGGTTTGATGAAACAATTGTTAAGCTGTTATGCCTTATTGCGTTTGAGATCCTTGCAATTGCCTGCTCTGGAATTGATCCAGTGTGAATTTGTCTGAGCATCCTGCATTGTGAGCATGGCATGAGTCACCTAGAGGGGTGACATGTGGGATGAGCCCTGAGGCGTCTTTACGCGGGGAAATGGAGGGATAAGCTTGGCCAACGTAAGGCATACCATACGCAGTTGAGGCAATGCCGAATGGCACAGTGGGATGAGCCCTGAGGCGTCTTTACGCGGGGAAATGGAGGGATAAGCTTGGACAACATAAGGCGTACTACACGCAGTTGAGGCAATGCCTAATGGCACAGTGGGATGAGCCCTGATAGGAATGGAAGGTATAAGCGGGCAGGATCCGCTGGGATCGTTTGAGGCATACTGAAGCTTGCATTTGTCTTGCATATTGAATTGCTATGATTGCCTGTTGACTGCCCGTTTGCATGTTATTCATTGCGTTGTATCGTGTAGTTTGACCATTCATACGCGGGGGTTTGGGTATCTACAACTAGTGAGGATGCTAGAGCTAGGAGAGTCGACGCCCTAGTTACTGGATAGGTTCGAACCCACTAGTATACTCTATCCTACGCTAGGATTAGTGGTGAGCTTACTGAGTCCTCGACTCACTGGCGGTGGTTGCCATATTTTCAGATCCCAGATCACCGTGATGGATGCACCCCGACACCTTTTGGACTCCCAATGAAGGTAGAGATCAAGATTGGACACCGACCAAGAGCAGGATCCCGAGGAGGAGCTAGAGGACTGATTGTAGTGGGTGTCAGGTCCAGCTTTTGGAAAATGGTCTGAGTGTAGGTGTTAGAGCTGTGCGTTGTATTTTCCTTTTTGGGGGTCTGTATCGAACGCTTTGTTAATATGTATATATTGATGACTTGTGTATTCTCTTTTGTACTACCCCAATTATTGTATGCATGCATGGATAAGAGGCACGCTTTCGCAGGATCATATGATGGTTTTCAAACGGATGCACCGTCTGGTCGCGACGAAGAGATTTCCTGGGCCGTCGCATATCGTGGACCAGGCGAGCGCGAGTAGAAGAAAAAATTAAATGAATGAACAGGATGTTGCGGGCTCGAGAGGGGCTCGGGGCGTGACAATATATGTGTTGTTTGATGCACTAGGGGCTGGTGAGTGGAACTTGCATGGTTATTGTGTGATTAGGGTTGGATTAGATTAGGCTAAGTGGCTAATTAGTGAATTGGACCGAGATAGGGGCTGGTGGCATTGTAATTGGGCCTTGATGTGTTGATTTCGAGCTGAAATGAGGGGCTTAGGCGTGTAAGGTGATAGGCCAAGGGGAATAATTGGGCTTAGGGGCTAAATTCTAAGCTAATTGGACCAAATCGGAACTTGTGGGCTTAAGTATTATTGGTGGGCCTTAAGTGGACGAAAATTCAGTATAATTGGGCCTTAATTATAGTCTTGAAAATAAAATTTTAGGGCCTAATGATGTACATGGGCTTAAGGACCTAAATTGGGCCTAAATGTGCTAAAATGGACTTATTGGGCTTACCTTAACAAATGAGCTTGGGCCTCATCCGAAAATTAATAATTATAATGGGCCTTAAGATATTTAATTAATTGTAATTAGGTTATGGGCTCGTGAATAGTAGATGGGCCTTAAACCCTAATTAGGCTTAATTTACTTAATGGGCTTAAAATGTAAGAATGGGTCATTGGGCTTTGGTGATTGGGTTTAATAAAAATTTAATAAGATTATTTGAGGACCCAAAAGTAAATTTCAAACTTTAATGGTGGGCCGACGTTGGGCCAGGGTTGAATGGTAAAGACCAAGTTGGGCAAAGTCACCAAACTCGATAGAATTGGGTTCTAGAACAGACGAGTTCTAAGGGTGAAGTAAACACGATTGAGTCAATTGGGGGTCATTTCAAGAGGAAGTAAATGTCTAACATAATTACGTGGAGTACTCGAATTGAATTCTGTTAATTGTGCCATTGAGCACAGGATACCAGGCTTGTATGTGGTACACCCCGATGGATATGGGTAGCTTGACTATTTTTCGAATTGTTCTACTTCCTTGTTATGAAACGCTGAAATTGCCTGCTCTGTGATCGATGCTCTATGAATTCATTTAAAGCGTCATCTACTGTGAGCATGGGATGAGTCACCTGGAGGCGAGACACGTTGGATGAGCCCTAAGGCGTATTTACGCGGGGAAATGGAGGGATAAGCGTGCCAGCCTGAGACGTACTACACGCGGGTTGAGGCACGAGCCCAATGGGCATGAGAATGGGCCCTGATGGGAATTGGAGAGATAAGCGGGTGTTGACACCTGATTTTTAATCATTTTTTCTATTACTAAAGTAATAAAAAATCCATAAAAAATTCATAAAATTGAAAAATCAACTTTGGAGACCTTAGCCAAGCCTAGGGAACCAATTTTGACCAAAAAACGATTTTTCATATTTTCAGTATTTTTCGGTATTTTTATTTTCGAAAATTCATAAAACAAAAAATGAAGAAAAAATGAGAAAATTGAAAAATCAACTTTGGAAGCCTTGGCCAAGCCTAGGCAACCATTTTTGAACAAAAAATAAAATTTCATATTATATATATTTTTTTAATTTTCAAAAAAAAAATACAAAAATACTTGAAAATTTTGGAAAAATAACATTTGAGGCCAAAAAAATACACAAAGATAGTCAATATTTTTATTTTAAATCTATTTTCATCTTGACCATCGCAAATTCAGAAAAATCCAATTCGAGTCACGTGTTCCTTCACTAGTATAATCTTGAATCGGGCCTAAAAAATTTAATTTGAGTCAACTTATTTTTAATTTTCACTTTTTATGAGTTGTGACATTGTCTTCTAATATTTTAAATTTTCATCTTGGCCCAATTATACCCAGAATGACTTAATTTTGCAAAAGGGCTTTAATTAAATTCTGCATTATTTTCAACGGCAAGAAATGAGCTTAAATTTGACATGTGGTGAATTTTGGTGTGTCAAAAATTGTGAGGAGATTTGGACTTAAAGAAATATATTTTTTCAGGGACTAAATTGTAAATACTTAAAATTCAAGGACTAGAGTGCAAATACTTAACTCTTGAAGGATTATTTTACAAATAACAAAAAGAAGAGTTAGTGGATAAATTAGAATAGAGAAGGGAAGATGGAGAAGAGGAGATGAAAAAGAGAAGTTGGAGAAGAATAGATGGAGAAAATAAGATAAGAATAGAGAAGGGAAGATAGAGATGAAGAAGAGTTAGTAGAGAAATTAGAATGGAAGATAAGAATAGAGAAGGGAAGATGGAGATGAAGAAGAGTTAGTGGAGAAATTAGAATGGGAGATAAATATGGAGAAGGGAAGATGAAGATGAAGAAGAGTTAGTGGAGAGATTAGAATGTGAGATAGAGATGGAGAATGGAAGATGAAAATGAAGAAGAGTTAGTGGAGAAATTAGAATGGGAGATAGAGTTAGTGGAAAAATTAGAATGGGAGATAGATGAGTAGATTATAAAAGGAGGATGAAGTGAGCTTGAGAGGGGATTCTTGAGAGAGAAAATTTGAAGTGTTTGGGAGAATTTTTTGGAGAGAAAATTTTGGATGTTTGAGAGAGTTTTGGGAGATTGAAGAAAATTTTGAGAGAAAGAAAATACCAAAAGAGAGAGAATTTTGAAGATGATGGGAGTTTAAAGCTAGGGGTTATCATCACAAATTCTTTCATCGATCAATATAAATCAAGAGTTCATCCTCGTCAACGAGCAAACAAAATCAAGCTAAGTGTTTTTATTTATTCATTTATTTATGGTTTTACTCGCAAATTAGCACAAATTGTATACACTTTCTCCATCTCCTTTTTCTTCCATATTTTATGTCAGGAGAAGGATATCTCTACGTCAACAGCAAAAATCTCGTCGAGATACAAAAATCGGCCCAGACAAGCTCCTAAGCTGTCCACCGATTTCTCAACTGATCTGTGACTAAAAGTCCCTCTTAATTCAAAAGAAACTCTCTATATTGGGAACATAGAGAGCGAAAATCAATTATAGAAATCCCTCCCAAAAAAATGGGAGATAAGTACTCTTTCTACTCTTCTGGTTTTAGATGCAGATTAGCACATATTTTGTATACTAACACTTCACTCTATTTTATGTCAGGAAGCCGCAGCTCTATATCAATGGTCAATCCTATGGAAGCACAAAATCGGCTTGGAGGAGTCCTCAAGCGCGCACAAATTTCAAATTGTTGAATCAATTCGTTGTATTTCATTTTAAAAAATTCATACCCCAAAATGGAGAGGACAAAGTCCATCCGCAATTTAAATACCTGCACCATAAATCCCAAAGGGAAGAGCCAAGCCAATGCTTAGCCTCCCATTGGAGGTTTTTACTTATAGTAGTTAAATACCTGCAACTTAAATACCTGCACCTTAAATCCCAAAGGGAAGAGCCAAGCCAATGCTTAACCTCCCATTGGAGGTTTTTACTTACAGTAGTTAAATACCTGCACCTTAAATCCCAAAGGGAAGAGCCAAGCCAATGCTTAGCCTCCCATTGGAGGTTTTTACTTACAGTAGTTAAATACCTGCACCTTAAATCCCAAAGGGAAGAGCCAAGCCAATGCTTAGCCTCCCATTGGAGGTTTTTACTTACAGTAGTTAAATACCTGCAACTTAAATACCTGTACCTTAAATCCCAAAGGGAAGAGCCAAGCCAATGCTTAGCCTCCCATTGGAGGTTTTTACTTACAGTAGTTTAAATACTTGCAACTTAAATACCTGTACCTTAAATCCCAAAGGGAAGAGCCAAGCCAATGCTAGGCCTCCCATTGGAGGTGTTTATTCACTGTCATGTACTTCCTATAATTTAATTTTTGAATCATCAGACCCAAAAGATGAGTAGGTCGTAATACTGCACAGAAGTCGTTAACACACTCCCTCTTTCGGCTTCAGGGAATCTTTAACACTTAAAAAAATATAACAAATAAAAATATATACCATCCATGCATCCTATTTAAAAAGTGAAAACACAAAAGAGAATACCCTACTAGAGCTTTAGGAATAAACCAAGCCTGAGTTGCCGGATTAGGATATCCATGAAATTAAGGTACCGAAAGGGCATTAGTTTTAATTAACTAGTGTAACCAAGTCCCCGAGCTCATAATCTCTGGTTCGCAGGAATAAATTAGTTCTCCCGCTAATTTATTTAGGTTTCTAATCGACCTACCAAGAACGATTAGTGGCGACTCCAAATTTCAAAATCATTTAAACAAAAACCAAAGTTGCGATTCGGTAGGGCTTGGGAGGGTCCGCATTAGGTTAGTCAAATCTAATTAACCTAATAATCCGTTAACCCATTTTAAAATTAAAATTTTTTTTTAGAGGGTTGCGACAGACTGGCGACTCCACTGGGGAATAGAGATTTTTAATTTTCGAAAAAAGATACCAATTGGAATACTTAAATTTTTTCGAAATTTTAAAAGTCTTAGTGGACTTAGGCCAATGAAAATTTCATGGATATCTCGCTTCTGGCGATCTTGCTTGGGACTCATTCTATAGGTGTTATATGTTTTTGCAGGATGGGAGTTATAAAGGGCGGAGTGTTTGGCTAACCCATTTGTTTTGCAGGCTCGGTGTTGGGATTATGTTTAATTGCACACATTTTTAGAAGCGCTGTTTTGATATCAATTGTTGTGCATGTCTTGCATATTCTGAGGATCACAACACCTGCACACACAAGCGTCTAAACCCAAGTCGCGAAATTTTTCCTAGGTAACCATAGATAGGGATCGAATATGCAAAGCTCTTGCGTCGATTACGCTTGGGTTGACCATATTTTGTCCCGCTCATTATCTGAATTGACAATTCTTCCCATTGTGATTTGATTGCGCGGAGGGTAAGGTTGTCAATTCAGATAGTGGGGGCCTTTTAGGTCCATACCCTGTCTCTCCTTCTTTTATTTTCTAGAGTCCACTCCTCACTTGAGTCATGCGCATGACTATGTGATTTGCATTTCTCCAAGGTAAAAGTAAGTTCTCTAATTTTATCTTGTATTTATTTTCGGTCGGTCCATGCTAGGTGTTAGTCAGTTTTTGAGCTTGATATTACGACCATTCTTTTAAAAGAAAATAAAAATTAAATTTGTCCCTCATTTCTTTTTCTTTTTTTTGAAAAAATGATGTGAAAAAATCCCTTCATGGGAATTTTATTAACCAATAAGAGATTTTTGTCATGTTTTTATTACTTCAATAAAAATGAAATTTTCCTAAAAAAATTTTCCTCTGAAAATTTATTTCAATAAAAAGAAAAATTCCTTAAAAAAAACTCTAGTAGACATCAAGTGATTTTATCACATTTTTCAAATTATAAAAACTTGCAAGAAAATTCTTCTCGAGAAATTCGCTCATGTTTTTCTAAGAAAAGTTTCTCTAAATAAAATTAGACTAATGTCTCGGGGGAGTTGTATTGACCAATAAGAGATTTTTGTCATGTTTTTCTTGCTTCAATAAAAATGAAATTTTCCTGACAAATTTTCCTCTGAAAATTTATTTCGATAAAAAGAAAAATTCCTTCAAAAAAAAACTTTGGTAAACATCAAGTGATTTTATCACATTCTTTCAAATTATAAAAACTTGCAACAAAAATTCTTTTCGAGAAATTCGCTCATGTTTTTCTAAGAAAATTTTCTCTAAATAAAATTAGACTAATGTCTCGGGGGAATTTTGTTAACCAATAAAGGATTTCTGTTATGTCTTTCCTGCTTCAATAAAAATAAAATTTTCCTGATAAATTTACCTCTGAAAATTTATTTTGATAAAAAGGAAATTCCTTCAAAAATTTTAGTAAACATCAAGAGATTTTGTCACATTCCTTTAAAAAAAATAATAAAAAAAAGAGTAATAAATCTGCAAAAAAAAATTCTGTATCAGAAATTAACCCATTTCTTCCTAAAGAAATTTTTTTTTTCTGATTTCTCTATAAAATAGAAAAAATAAAATTGGACTAATATATGAGTCATGGACCGACATTCCTTGTGTCGCATACTAATTATATCCTTTTCTTTTGCAGGGAGATCCTAGATACCCCAGACGGGTGTAAAAATTAAGTTCAATAATATATCAAGAATCATCTTCAGAAATACCAAAAGACGAAAAACACCAAGGCTTCAACCGTTAATTCAGGGGGGCAAACGAACACTGTCCATCTTTGACAGATAGAGTTGTGTCAATCCGTAAACTTGTATGGGCAGTGTATTGTGATATGACGGTGGACTTATACTGATTAAACACGGGGGCATATTTAATGTATTACAGAGGATCCCACGTCTTTTGAAAGACAATATGGATTATATAATCAGAAACCATGAAATAAGTACCTTAACCTGATTAAATCAACCAGAGACCGGTCTTAAAATTTCCTCGGATCCGAAACACGCGGAGGGTTTTAGAGGACCGAGGTTCTATTAATGAATGTGACCCACAAGTATTTCTCCCAATGCTACAGGCGCCCGACAAGAGCAAGTGGGCACCGAAAGAAACAAAACACGGTTGAAGTGGGGCACGCAACAAATGGCCGAATTTATTGGCACACTAATTAAGTGGTGGTAGCTTTATTAATTTACATGATTGAACGCGGGTCTCTAGGCGGCTGGTGGAAAGCCACACTGAATGCCTCTCTAATGTTCTTGATATCATCGTCTACCGCAACCCGCGAGAGCATCATGAAGAAGATTAAACCTAGACGAATACGTCTACTTAGTTTCATCGCACGTTCTCGCCTTTTGTCGATGTCTAAAATTAATGCACAAGCTAGAAGTAATCATTTCCCTTTCCCCCTATTAAATGCTCGGAGCCGTTAACCGCACCAAACTCGAAAAAATTAATATCGAGACGAAATCTGCGTAAATTTGAAGGGTAAATCCGTATCGTTCCAATTTACCCTTAAATTACTCCGGTTTTAAATTTGATCCCTTCTATTTTCAGGAATTTGCAAAAGCGACTCGAGAATACAGTTGTATCCAAAAACCAAATTTCCTGGTCGGGCTAAATTGGGGGCAAATCAACTCATGAACATTACCACGGGATGGACAGCTTCGGTTAAAGAAAAATACAAGCGAAAGATCCGAACAATCTCAGACATGGGTAATTCTGTATCGTTCTAATTTGCACATAATCATCTCGAGTCCTGAATTTTTTTATTCCATTCTTAACAGGGATTGCAAATTACCTCGAGAAATATCGTAACAAGGCCCAAGGTGATACAACAGGGCCGCGTTATCCCCAAGGATTAACCTTTGAAAAGAAAACCCCATGGACACCTATGGTCCAATGGACCGAATGCAGGAATACTCGACGAGTAATACCGAAATCAATATTTTGCCACATTCTCGGCTTAATGGTGAAGCATCCAACAAAAGTCGAAGAAAACTCAACCCAGCAAAATTGGTAAAAGACTTGTCCAAGGCATTCAAGATGAAGGGTAAATCAGTATCGTTTCCAATTTATCCCTTTTAATACCGGTTGACATGTCTCCTTTTCTTGTTACAGGAAATATTTATACTAACATGTAATATGTTGGAGGAGACAAATCCAAAAGAAAATGATGATCATTTGACAAGATCTATTCTGGTGAAAAATGGGGGGCATTTAACTGCTAAACCATGGCGGTCGCTGTCACTAAACAAACCAAAATGCTCCCTCACCCATATGCCTCATCGTGCAGGGGCAAAACTTGAGACAAACCGCTCCTCGACATAAGGAGTGGGCTTCCCAATTTGTTCAATCCACCCACATACCAGGGGCAATTCAAATCCGCCCATGTTTGCACATTATATAAATACACATGATGCTAAAAATTGTCACATCGGCATTGTGTTTACACATTTCACGAATTATGTATGATTATTCCGCATGTTTAATTTACCAACTCCAACTTAGAGCATAAACTGCATAGGAGACATCAAATGTGCAAAATGGGGCATAACAGGATGAGGAAAGTTAAACCATTTCTACACACGGGTCTAACATTTTAATCTACAGATAAACAGTCTTTCTCTAGAGTGAGAGAAAACCCCTTCGGACTAAAGTCCCCCATTCAGATTACATTCGAGGCGTTCATATTATGAGAACCTCCTTAAATAGAATTGGTAATGCAAACTTGACAGAATAGTTTTGCATGATCCACATTTTGATTGATTGCATCATGAGTTATCACACAGACTACTTCTAATCATTGCCAACTTAGCTGAACAATTTTGTATGAACCAATGAACGCATTGATGAAAATGCTTGCACATGTTAGCTCTGACATTGCCTGACAGACAACACATTCCCGATGTTTGAGTTACCTTCCAAAGTCTTGAAATTCATTTGGCGATTATTGAATGAACAAGCCTGGTTGTCGAGAAGCCACCAAGCATTTCTTCCAAATTCTCAGGTAAGTATATCTTCAACCTGAACCTTTCAAGAGAATGAATTCTGACGGTTGTTGGGGTACTCGAATCCATTGCGGTATATATAGGTATCTACCTTCTTCAATAAAGCATGATTTGTCTTAAGGACAGAAATGTTCGAGACCTTTTGATCTCTGCCTCTTTGGTTTATTTCTAAAGCGACAGGAGAATATAATTTGGGTTTGAGCTTCCGTAGGATTCCTGGTCTCCCCAGATTTCAGAATGGCACCCTTTGAGGTACACCATGCCCTTCTTACAGGCAAACTAAGTCCTTCTTACAGGCAAACCAAGTCTTTCTTACAGGCAAACCAAGTCCTTCTTACAGGCATAAAGTCCTTCTTACAGGCAAACTAAGTCCTTCTTACAGGCATAAAGTCCTTCTTACTGGCAAACTAAGTCCTTCTTACAGGCAAACCAAGTCCTTCTTACAGGCATAAAGTCCTTCTTACAGGCAAATCAAGTCCTTCTTACATGCAAACAAAGTCCTTCTTACAGGCAAAACAAGTCCTTCTTACAGGCAAATCAAGTCCTTCTTACAGGTACAAAGTCCTTTTTACAGGCACAAAGTCCTTCTTACAGGCAAATCAAGTCCTTCTTACAGGCATAAAGTCCTTCTTATAGGCAAATCAAGTCCTTCTTACAGGCAAACTAAGTCCTTCTTACAGGCAAACCAAGTCCTTCTTACAGGCACAAAGTCCTTCTTATAGGCAAATCAAGTCCTTCTTACAGGCAAACTAAGTCCTTCTTACAGGCAAACCAAGTCCTTATTATAGGCAAATCAAGTCCTTCTTACAGGCACAAAGTCCTTCTTACAAGCAAATCAAGTCCTTCTTACAGGCATAAAGTCCTTCTTATAGGCAAATCAAGTCTTTCTTACAGGCAAACAAAGTCCTTCTTACAGGTAAACAAAGTCCTTCTTACAGGCAAACAAAGTCCTTCTTACAGGCAAATCAAGTCATTCTTACAGGCACAAGTCCTTTTTACAGACACCAAGTCCTTTCTACAGGCACCAAGTCCTTCTTACAGGTATCTCCATGGGGTGACCTACCATACAGGTCAAATCTCAATCAAAATTTAATCAGTAGAATCCTTTTATTAGGAATCTACCATGGTACGACCCACCATACGGGTCAAATGGTATGACCCACCATACGGGTCAAATTTTAATTCAATTTTTAATCAGTAGAATCCTTTTATTAGGAATCTACCATGGGTTGATCCACCATACGGGTTCAAGTTCAACCACCCTAAAGTTTTTTTATATAACGAATCATTAAGTTCTCATTTCATTTTCAGTGGAACATTCATGTCACGACTCTTTTTATTTCCTTGTATTGAGTCGATTAGAATTCAGGTGTCATCTCGTCTTTGAAATGAACCTCTACCGAGCTTCCTTTCAAAGAGGGGCAGCTGTTGACACCTGATTTTTAATCATTTTTTCTATTGCTAAAGTAATAAAAAATCCATAAAAATTCATAAAATTGAAAAATCAACTTTGGAGACCTTAGCCAAACCTAGGGAACCAATTTTGACCAAAAAACGATTTTTCATATTTTCAGTATTTTTCGGTATTTTTATTTTCGAAAATTCATAAAACAAAAAATGAAGAAAAATGAGAAAATTGAAAAATCAACTTTGGAAGCCTTGGCCAAGCCTAGGCAACCATTTTTGAACAAAAAATAAAATTTCATATTATATATATTTTTAATTTTAAAAAAAAATACAAAAATACTTGAAAATTTTGGAAAAATAACATTTGAGGCCAAAAAAATACACAAAGATAGTTAATATTTTTATTTTAAATCTATTTTCATCTTGGCCATCGCAAATTCAGAAAAATCCAATTCGAGTCACGTGTTCCTTCACTAGTATAATCTTGAATCGGGCCTAAAAAATTTAATTTGAGTCAACTTATTTTTAATTTTCACTTTTTATGAGTTGTGACATTGTCTTCTAATATTTTAAATTTTCATCTTGGCCCAATTATACCTAGAATGACTTAATTTTGCAAAAGGGCTTTAATTAAATTCTGCATTATTTTGAAAGGCAAGAAATGAGCTTAAATTTGACATGTGGTGAATTTTGGTGTGTCAAAAATTGTGAGGAGATTTGGACTTAAAGAAATATATTTTTTCAGGGACTAAATTGTAAATACTTAAAATTCAAGGACTAGAGTGCAAATACTTAACTCTTGAAGGATTATTTTACAAATAACAAAAAGAAGAGTTAGTGGATAAATTAGAATAGAGAAGGGAAGATGGAGAAGAGGAGATGAAGAAGAGAAGTTGGAGAAGAATAGATGGAGAAAATAAGATAAGAATAGAGAAGGGAAGATAGAGATGAAGAAGAGTTAGTAGAGAAATTAGAATGGAAGATAAGAATAGAGAAGGGAAGAGGGAGATGAAGAAGAGTTAGTGGAGAAATTAGAATGGGAGATAAATATGGAGAAGGGAAGATGAAGATGAAGAAGAGTTAGTGGAGAGATTAGAATGTGAGATAGAGATGGAGAATGGAAGATGAAAATGAAGAAGAGTTAGTGGAGAAATTAGAATGGGAGATAGAGTTAGTGGAAAAATTAGAATGGGAGATAGATGAGTAGATTATAAAAGGAGGATGAAGTGAGCTTGAGAGGGGATTCTTGAGAGAGAAAATTTGAAGTGTTTGGGAGAATTTTTTGGAGAGAAAATTTTGGATGTTTGAGAGAGTTTTGGGAGATTGAAGAAAATTTTGAGAGAAAGAAAATACCAAAAGAGAGAGAATTTTGAAGATGATGGGAGTTTAGAGCTAGGGGTTATCATCACAAATTCCTTCATCGATCAATATAAATCAAGAGTTCATCCTCGTCAACGAGCAAACAAATTCAAGCTAAGTGTTTTTATTTATTCATTTATTTATGGTTTTACTCGCAAATTAGCACAAATTGTATACACTTTCTCCATCTCCTTTTTCTTCCATATTTTATGTTAGGAGAAGGATATCTCTACGTCAACAGCAAAAATCTCGTCGAGATACAAAAATCGGCCCAGACAAGCTCCTAAGCTGTCCACCGATTTCTCAATTGATCTGTGACTAAAAGACCCTCTTAATTCAAAAGAAACTCTATATATTGGGAACATAGAGAGCGAAAATCAATTATAGAAATCCCTCCCAAAAAAATGGGAGATAAGTACTCTTTCTACTCTTCTGGTTTTAGATGCAGATTAGCACATATTTTGTATACTAACACTTCACTCTATTTTATGTCAGGAAGCCGCAGCTCTATATCAATGGTCAATCCTATGGAAGCACAAAATCGGCTTGGAGGAGTCCTCAAGCGCGCACAAATGTCAAATTGTTGAATCAATTCGTTGTATTTCATTTTAAAAAATTCATACTCCAAAATGGAGAGGACAAAGTCCATCCGCAATTTAAATACCTGCACCATAAATCCCAAAGGGAAGAGCCAAGCCAATGCTTAGCCTCCCATTGGAGGTTTTTACTTATAGTAGTTAAATACCTGCAACTTAAATACCTGCACCTTAAATCCCAAAGGGAAGAGCCAAGCCAATGCTTAACCTCCCATTGGAGGTTTTTACTTACAGTAGTTAAATACCTGCACCTTAAATCCCAAAGGGAAGAGCCAAGCCAATGCTTAGCCTCCCATTGGAGGTTTTTACTTACAGTAGTTAAATACCTGCACCTTAAATCCCAAAGGGAAGAGCCAAGCCAATGCTTAGCCTCCCATTGGAGGTTTTTACTTACAGTAGTTAAATACCTGCAACTTAAATACCTGTACCTTAAATCCCAAAGGGAAGAGCCAAGCCAATGCTTAGCCTCCCATTGGAGGTTTTTACTTACAGTAGTTTAAATACTTGCAACTTAAATACCTGTACCTTAAATCCCAAAGGGAAGAGCCAAGCCAATGCTAGGCCTCCCATTGGAGGTGTTTATTCACTGTCATGTACTTCCTATAATTTAATTTTTGAATCATCAGACCCAAAAGATGAGTAGGTCGTAATACTGCACAGAAGTCGTTAACACACTCCCTCTTTCGGCTTCAGGGAATCTTTAACACTTAAAAAAATATAACAAATAAAAATATATACCATCCATGCATCCTATTTAAAAAGTGAAAACACAAAAGAGAATACCCTACTAGAGCTTTAGGAATAAACCAAGCCTGAGTTGCCGGATTAGGATATCCATGAAATTAAGGTACCGAAAGGGCATTAGTTTTAATTAACTAGTGTAACCAAGTCCCCGAGCTCATAATCTCTGGTTCGCAGGAATAAATTAGTTCTCCCGCTAATTTATTTAGGTTTCTAATCGACCTACCAAGAACGATTAGTGGCGACTCCAAATTTCAAAATCATTTAAACAAAAACCAAAGTTGCGATTCGGTAGGGCTTGGGAGGGTCCGCATTAGGTTAGTCAAATCTAATTAACCTAATAATCCGTTAACCCCTTTTAAAATTTAAATTTTTTTTTAGAGGGTCGCGACAGCGGGCAGGATCCATTGGGATCATTTGAGGCAAACTAGATGCTTGTATTTGTCTTCGCATATTGAATTGCTGTCATTTTTTATTTACTGCCCGTTTGGATGTTATCATCTTGCTTTGTTACGTATCGTTCGACTATTCACACGTTGGGGTCGGGTATCTATGACCAGTAAGGATACTAAACTAGGTAAGCTGGAACCTTAGTCACTAGATAGGACCGAACCCGCTAGTATACTCTACCCTACGCTAGGATTAGTGGTGAACTTGCTGAGTCCTCGACTCACTGGCGGTGGTTGCCCTGTTTACAGATCCAGGACTCTAGTGATGGCCATGCCCCTTATCCTTTTTGGTCTGCTAGTGTAGATGGAGTCAGAGGTTACCATTTATTTTGATATGTATGCCGCGATGTGGCGTCGTCGTCTGACCACAGTATGGGTGGATCAGGGTGGTCCACGTTTTGTACCCCATAGATTCGATGATTGGTTTAGAGAGGGTCTGTACGGTTTTGATGGACCTTTGAGAGATACCCCGATACCTATGGAGGAGGATCCTATCTTCCTATAGCCTGCTGAGTATGGATGAGAGGTGATTGATCCCGAGCCGCTACACGAGTTGCCGTCCCCAAGACGCTCAGAGATCGATGGCCATGATGAGGGCGAGGCTATGGACATCGACCAAGAGGACCCTGAGGAGGATCCAGAGGAGGACCTTGAGGCGGAGCTCGAGGACTGAGTCAGATGGCGCCGGATAAGTTTTAGGTGTTAGCGTGAGCGTAGGTGTCGAGGCCTTGGGGGCCGTATTTTCTTTTTGGGAGTCTGTACATAACGCTTGTTGATATGTATATATATCTATATGTGTGCAGTTTGTGTTTTTCTTATGTGTGTACTACCTGTTGACACTTGATTTTTAATCATTTTTTTCTTTTAAAATTAATAAAAAAATCCATAAAAATTCATAAAATTGAAAAATCAACTTTGGGGACCTTGGCCAAGCCTAGGAAACCAATTTTGACCAAAAAATGATTTTTCATATTTTTAGTATTTTTTCGGTATTTTTATTTTCGAAAATTCCTAGAAAATCAAGAAAAAATGAGAAAATTACAAAATCGACTTTGGAAGCCTTGGCCAACCCTAGACGACCATTTTTGAACAAAAAAATAATTTTTCGTGTTTTTCACATTTTTAAATATATATATTTTTTTTCTTTCTTTCTTCTTCTCTTTAGAAATTAGGAAAATATTTAATAAAAAAAATTTGAGTCTCCAAATACGTAAAAATAGTCAATATTTTTATTCTAATTTTCTCTTCATTTTGGCCGAATAAATTCTAAAAAATTCAATTTGGAATTGAAAGTTTCCTTATTAATTTCATTTTTAAGTCATTTGAAATTTTTTTTATAGAAAATTCATTTTAGCTCCGTAATTTTTTTTTTGGAGTCGTGACATTATCCTCTAATAGCCCAAGATTTTCAACGGCCTGATGGCGCATTATTCATTGTTGCGTTCGATTTTCCGAATCTAATTTATCATTCGTGATTTTTATCGAAATGTTGGTGTCAGGGTTTGGACCAAATCAAGTCACTGTCACAAGTTTTCTCCCAGAGATATAGCTCTATGATTAAAAAGAGTGTCGGTAGGAGGAATTGCACCCAACTGATATTGATTTTCATCCTATTTGGCATGCATATCTTTTAGTTGGTATAAAAAATGGAGACATCAGGTCATGAGAAGACTGATGATAGGATTTCGCCTTATGTTCTTAATAAGAGGCCAATCGACCAGTTGAGAAAGGGGATCTTAGCCGACTGTCAAAAACTTGTAGCTGAAATACCGAAGCAGTATCCTCGAGGATATGATATTCTCTCGGCTGTTCATTTTGTTGTCGGACCGTAGGAGACTCCCTCCCCTGCATAACAAAAAGAGTCAAACTTAATTCGCTTGGGTGAGGGATGAATGATGACCGTAGATACAAAAGGAGGCGTGGAGTGGGAGCCATCATGAAAATGGGGAAAATGGAGAAAGCATTTCTTAAAAGGAGTACGCAATTGACAGATGAGGAGAGGGCTTAGTCTCATTGCTTTCGGTCTTTCTAGCTACCAAGTAAAAAGTCACTACATGCCGATAGAATTTTGCTGGAAACACGTGATGGAGATGATAGAATTTTGCTGGAAACACGTGATGGAGATGACAGTTGGCAACCGGTCAAAGGCCAACTTCAAAAAACTAGGAGTAAGAGGAGAAGGGTAGAAAGCTCTGGACCTTCTTAAGGATCAGGGGCTCTCTTTGGCTTTGGCTTTTCAACGATGGTTAGGTCCTCCTTCTTAGGGGCCTAAAAAAAAACAAGAAAGATTCACGAGGAACTCACCTACCCCGGGGGGGATGGCTCCTTCTACTCTCCCGGCTGATGGCTTAGTCTACGAGGATCGGACCCGGGGAGACCGGGGGGAATTGGAGGGCTCACGGGGAATGCTCGCAAACGCACAAGACAAGAACATGGCACCTCCTCTGCCGTGACGACCAACCACATGACCCAATCTCCAACCCGATCCTCCGACGACGTCACGATTGACCTCACCTTGCTTTTGTGCTGCGCCTGCAACTAGCAAATGATACGCGGGCTGTCGATGCTTGTCTGGAAGTTCGCGGTGGAGTAGCTCGAGGAGTGGCAGAGCAACTGGGCCTATCCGAAGCATGTGGTGGTGCTCGACGTGCTCTGGAGCTTCGCTTTCGTTGCCGCCGCCACAGAGGCCCTGATTGTGAGCTGGAGGGAGAATCACACAATGCAGCTGAGGGTGTGGATCGTCGGTTATGGGTTGCAGTGTATTTTACACGTGGATTGCATGGTGGATAAGTATAGAAGAGGAGGAGCCTCCAGGGGGGCTGTTCATGCGAGGGATCCGTAGAGAGCCACGAGGATTCTCTAACGTGGGCGGTTGCAAAGGAGACAAAAAAAAAGGCGACGGAATTGAGTTCCATATTGTCAGTAGAGTTGCTAATGCTTTTACAGATTTGAGTTCCAGTGGATTTGAGAAATGGTGATCGAGCATTGCGAGGGGAGGTGGAGCTGAAACAGTCAATTCTCACTGGCCTTTCTCCTCTTCGCTTCGTCCCGAGAACCGGTCTCCGCCTTCTTCACGCCAAACAATATCAACTACTGCATGGGCATGTGGAGAAGAACAAGTCCGACCCTGTATACTCGACTGCGTACTTAGGTGGAATCAGGAAGAGAAGAGTGCTCTGGGAACTCCAGAGAAGAAGGCTGCATGGGGGTATCTCTAAAAGAAGAGTTTCGTTCGTTCAAGCGGACGAACAATGGGTGTTGATGGTAAAATGGCTATTCACCCGGTGGTAGAAGAGATGGGGTCTTCAGACGTTACTCATTGCTTGCTTTGTTTGCTCCCGCGAGCGGTTGCTGTAAAGCCATGAGAGTGGCTTCGGCCCTTTCTTTCGCTGAGGCAAGGAGCCGGAGATGATGCGACGCTCCCCCTTCTCTCGAGATTATGACCGCTGGAAATGAACAGAGAAGAAGTAGATAAAAGCGCAGTGTCTTTCCTCATGCTGGTTTTCTCGAGGTGATGCTAGAGATGGATTCCACTCAACAGTCTGCAGTTACTTCATCAAAGAGCTTCTCTAGGGGACCATTTGACCTCAACCTCGGAGCTAGGCCGTTTTACAATTGTCAGGACATGCTATGGAGGAAAAGATTCGATGAGCAAGCTAATCTACAATAATCCCTCGAACTCCAGAGTCAACGGCTGGTGAGTCTGTAGTTTCTAGATGTCAAGAAGCATATCATCAGAGAGCCGGCTGAGATCCTCGACGAAGCATGTGCCCGTGCCATAGTTCCATCTCCTACGCTGAAGTTCCAGCACCTCGAGTCTTACGTGTCACAAAAAAAGGGCTCACAACCTTAGGTGGCCTCTTTGTCACGTGGAGACCCCCGTAAGTCAACAAATTCGAACACTGTGGAGGCCATAGAGCTTCATAATATATGGCCAAAAGGAAGAAGACAAGCGGTGATCGATGACCTCCTCGAGCTGAGTTGAATTCCATTCTATGACCGCTCTCGACGAGACCCTGTTCGACACCAACCTGTTGATTCCCGACGCTGCTCCAATAGTTCCTCCTGTTCGAGCTACTTCGGTCCTTTGCCCGATATTGCTTTTATTCTATTCGACGCTGCTCCAACCCGTATAGAAATTTCAGCCACGAGCCCACTGGTCGAATCGAGAGCCATCATCGCAAGGTCCAAGGAGTCCTATTGTATTGGCCATACCACAAGTCGCTGATCCGCAGGTCCACCCTTCCCGAGCCGATCCGAAAAGTTGAAGTATGATCGGGCAAAGTCTAATGTCTTAAGCAAGAAGAGCTGCAAGGACTTAGCAAATCCTTCTCACGAAGCCCTCGAGTTGCCATGTCGGTGCCAACTACTGAGTTAGCTTCACAAGTTTTGATTAACTGCTGATCCATATCGGAGTTTTCGGAGCAACTATGGAACGTGTGAAGTCCATGCAAATGAAAATGAGAGGTGAGGCTGAAGAGCAACCTGAGGCTTATGTAGTATCTACCGTGCCCTACTTTGTGTTTCTCGAAGATGGATACGCGAAGAAATACCCAGAGCATAGATGTCGACTCGGGAGTTCGCGAAGCGTGTCCCTGATGCTGTGTTGTTTCATCCATGAGCTGGGCCTCTTCACTATTAGTTAACCTCCAATTGAATCGTGGGCACATTCGCGCGTGGCTGGTCTTTTGTGGTCGAGTTTGACCCGTAAGGAGGCTTCACGTTTGAATCAGGCGAGTGGATTTCACCAACTCAGGTAATAATCCTTATCCTTGAATATTTCGATTGATTTTTCTATTTGTTTCGTTTGATGGAATATTAATTTGAATATCTGACATGTTTTAATATCTTATAGATAGTCGCCGCACGTAAATTAGAATTAACATGTATAGATTAAATTGCATTCTAGTATAAGATCGTATTAGCTAGGGTTGTGTCTTTAATTGATTATTTATTCATTTATTTATTTATTTATTTTTATTCATTTGCAATATGGGGATTTAGAAATGCATGTTTAGGCAAACAATTATGCCTGAAATAGTTTATCTTTAACGGTTTAGGGTCTAAAATATGTGAGATAGCTATCGTTTAAAGCATAGTTATTTTAGGCCATAATTTAATTCGAAAATAAAAAAAATAATAAAAAATAATAATAATAATAACAAATAAAATCTTAAAAGCCTAAAAAATTAGGAAATGGATCAATCCTAACTGATCACTCATTCCCAATCTTTTCAAAATGACGATTTTGCCCCTTATGGGTAAATCATCTCGAAAAATTCAAAAAAAAAATTCTCAGAAATTGTAGAAAATAAGGAATGACCACATTCAACTGGTTTGACCTGTTTTCACTTCCCGATCCTTAAAAAATGGCCATTTTACCCTTCTGGTCAGTTTGACCCTAAACCTTTCCAAATCATCCCAAATGAGTTTTCATGAAATGGTACCGAAAGGGCGTTAGAGTAATCTAGCGTAACCAAGTCCCCGAACTCATTTTCTCTGGTTCGCAAAAATAAATTAGTTCTCTCGCTGATTTATTTAGGTTTCTAATTGACCTACCAAAAACGATTAGTGGCGGCTCCAAAATTAAAAATCATTTGAACAAAATACCAAAGTCACGATTCGGTAGGGCTCGAGAGGGTCCGCGTTAGGTTAGTTCATCTAATTAACCTGATAATCCGTTCACCCGATAAAATATTTAAAAAATTTTCGGGTCGCGACACTACCCCGATCATCGTATTCTGCATGTATGGTTAGGAGACACGCTTCCGTAGGTTTTCAAATTTATGGTTGGTTGAACGCGTCGTTTAGTCGCGACGAAGAATATCTTCCCTGGGCCATCGCGTGTGGTTGATTAGGCGAGCGCCAGAGTGTATTCGAGTTCACTGAGCGGGATGCCGCGTGCTCAATTGGGGCTCGGGGCGTGACATCCCCGTTTGAATGGTATCAGAGCAAGGTCATCTCGATACGAGACTGTTCGAGGATGTGGAGTGATAAGGCTGAGGATTTGGGGTAGTTCGATAGACAGACCCTAGACCTAAGGATTAAAAAGAGGTAGAATGCATGAATTGATTGGTGCATGTGATTGCTTAGTTCAATTGGTCGCCTAGAGTAGACTGAAGCAGTAGTATTTATGAACTAAGTTACAGGTACGTTAGGACCTAAGGTAAGGTTCTAAGGCATAGCCCCAGGAGTAGGGCGCTTGGATGCTGACCGTTGACTGCTGATTGCTGAATGGCTGAATTGGTGGTTGTTGTTTGTGCTTGTATGCTTAGTCGGCTGTCGCGCGCTGCTTGACCATCATGCATTGCATGATTTTTGCATTGAAAACAAGTAGTTTGAATTGAAAATTGTTGGAAAGAGAGATTTGGATTTGAAAAGTACATGCATTACACGTTGTTAGATTGGGTAACCGTCACCCTGGTATGGGACAGATCTAACAGGACGTCTAAAAACTGTGATGAAGCATGGTATGGGACACGTGGAACGGGGCTCTCCTTAGATGTGTATAACTTAGGACAACTGTTCACACCAAGAAATGATGAGGGCGGGGAGTAGTCGCCGGGATAGAGACCCTATCAAGGAGAGGCTCCCGGCAAGCTTCTAGTTGAGGTGGCGAATAGAGTGGCCTGAGTCATGCATTGAAAGGGTTGGGTCTAGATGTTTACCGGGTTCAATTGCATTTAAGCTGCAGCAAATTTTACATGCATATTCATGTCAGTAGACGCGATAGTAGGCGAAAGCTTGGTTGTTAGCCTTGAGGTTCCGAATTCCTAAAGGGAATTTTATTTGGTATAGGTGCGAGAGAGAACTAGGAGGATGAGCAATAGGGGCAGAAGACCTAGTGCTGGTGCATCAAGCTCAAGGGCTCCTGTGCCTAAGGGAGACCCAAGGATTGAAGATATGATGAGGGTTCTGACGGAAGTGAGCAACTTGATGGGTAGGCAAGCCGCTGAGAGGGCTGCCACTGTTGCCTAAGCAGCTGAGGCCGCTGCTAATGGAGCCAATAGAGGCAATGGGCATGGTAATGGAGGGCGTCAGACCCATCACATTGTGGAACAGTTTATGAAGCTGCAACCGCCCAAGTTTGATGGTACTGGAGGACCTGAAGTAGCTACGTTGTGGGTTGAGCAACTAGAGAAAGCATTTACGGTGTTGGGATGTACCGAAGAAGAAAAGGTCTCACTGACGACCTATCAACTCCAGAGTATTGCTGATGATTAGTGGAAGGCCACCCAAGGACGAGTTTTCCCTAAAGTCCCGAGGTCGAACTAGGCTACTTTCTGTGTAGCATTCAATGGGAAGTACTTTTCGGAAGTCGCCTATGAGAGGAAAATGGAAGAGTTTATAAGGCTCAAACAGGGACAAATGACTGTTGACTAGTATGAGGGTGAGTTTGGTAGATTGTCCAAGTTTGCTCGAAGGCTAATTGAGGATCCGTGGGACAAGGCCATAAGGTTTAGGGAAGGTTTGAGACTTGAGCTCAAAAGCATACTGATTGCCACTCGGCTGAGAAACTATAGAGAGATGTATGAGCGAGCCCTGGCAATAGAGCGAGACCTGCAAGGGAAGGCTGCCGCTTCTGGATCGCGGTTCACGCCTGGTAGGGACTTCAGAAACTTTGGCAAAAAACCAATGAAGGACAACCGCAGATTTGTTCCACCTGCAAGGAGAACTCTAGGAAAACCATCCCACCCTAGGAGTCAGAACTGTCGTGACTGTGGCAGGAGGCATGGAAACAACCCCTGCCCGAAGAAGACGGATGGATGCTTTGGGTGTGGATAGTTGGGGCACCTTCTGAGAAACTGCCCAAAGAATGGTCCAAGACCACAGTTCCAACCGCAGCAACAGCAGGTTGTGGTCGCCCCTCAAGGAAATCTGAACCGTCCACCTGTTCAAGGACGAGTCTATGCAGTAGCGCGTAAGGATGCTGAGAATGTGCTAGGGGTGATCACAGGTACCGTCTCTCTCTTTGGTCATACTGCGTATGCGTTATTTGATCCTGGAGCGTCGCATTCCTTTGTATCTGAACGTTTTGCTGAGTTGGCTGGGTTAGATATTAGACCCTTGGATGTGACCCTGCATGTAACCACCCCGTTAAAGGATAGAGTGATCGTTATGTTAGGATGTAAGGGGTGTAAGTTAGCCTTGGGCGATAGAGTGGAGGAAATCGATCTAGCTATTTTACCCATGTATGATTTCGATGTAATTGTTGGCATGGATTGGCTAGTTAGACATGAGGCAGTTATCGACTACGGTAGAAGTATGATACAACTTAACCTAGTAGGCCACCTTGGGTATGAATTTATGGGGAATCGAGGAGGAATGTCGATCCCTTGGATCTTGTCGTTGGAAGGGACCAAACTGATGAGCGAAGGCTGTCTAGGATTCTCGGCATCAGCGACGGATTCGTCTGCCCAAGAAGTGAAGTTGGAAGACGTGCTTGTAGTAAGAGATTATCCAGATATGTTCCCTCAGGAGTTACCTCATTTGCCACCAGAGCACGAAGTAGAGTTTGTGATTGAATTGGCACCTGGAACTGAACCAATCTCAAAAGCACCGTATTATATGTCATTATCTGAGCTGAAGGAGTTAAAGGTACAGATGCAAGAGCTATTGGATAAAGGATTTATTCGCCCCAATGCTTTACCATGGGGAGCTCAGGTGCTGTTTGTTAAAAAAAAGGATGGATTGCTGAGGTTGTGCATCGATTATAGGCAGCTGAACCAAGTGACGATTAAGAACAAGTCTCTTCTGCCAAGGATTGATGATCTATTCGATCAACTTCAAGGAGCGTGTGTGTTCTCTAAAATAGACCTCAAAATAGGCTATCACCAGTTAAGGATTAAGAAGGAGGACATACCGAAGACTGCCTTTAGGACGAGATATGGGCATTATGAGTTCACACTTATGCCCTTTTGATTTGACGAATGCCCCAGCCGCGTTTATGGATATGATGAACCAAGTGTTCAAGGAATTTTTGGATCAGTTCGTGATAGTCTTCATCGACGACATCCTGGTGTACTCGAAAAACTCGATAGACCACGAGGAACACCTAAGGATTGTACTACGGACGTTAAGGGAATATTCATTGTATGCCAAGTTCAGCAAGTGTGAATTCTGGTTCAATAAGGTGGCATTCTTTGGGCATATAGTGTCTGGAGAAGGGAAATCAGTAGATCCAGCTAAGATCGAAGCTGTGGAGAAGTGGCCGAGGCCAACGACCGTGACTGAAGTGCGAAGTTTCCTTGGACTGGCTGGGTACTACAGACGGTTTGTGGAGAAGTTCTCTATGATAGCATCTCCTCTGACACGCTTATTGAAGAAGGAAATGAAGTTCGATTGGACTGGGAAGTGCGAAGAGAGTTTTCAGGAATTGAAGGATCGATTGACTTCCGCACCAGTGTTGACCATCCCATCTGGACCTGGAGGATTTGAGATCTATAGTGATGCATCATTGAGGGGATTGGGATGTGTTCTAATGCAGCATGGACGAGTAGTGGCATATGTGTCTCGACAGTTAAGGCCGCACGAGATGAATTATCCGACGCACGACCTGGAATTGGCTGCCATCGTGTTTGCATTGAAAATTTGGAGGTACTAGCTAGTGGGAGAGAAATTCCAGATTTAAACAGATCACCAGAGTCTGAAGTATTTGTTCTCGCAGAAAGAACTAAACATGAGGCAACGTCGATGGATGGAACTGTTAAAGGACTACGACTGCGACATTTTATACTATCCAGGAAAGGCGAATAAAGTGGCGGATGCATTGAGCAGGAAGTCGAGCATTGCATATATGATGGTCAAGGAATGGACGTTGCTAGAGGAAATTAGGGACTCTAAGTTCAAGATGGAGGTAGGAACCCTTTCCAGCTTGATGGCTACTTTGCAGATTGAACTAGAGATTCAACTGAGGATCAAAAAGCTGCAAACTACGGACCCCGACATTCGGAAGATTGTGATAATGGATGCAGAGGAGAGGAAAGATGAATTCAAAGTGACTGAATATGGGGTATTGAAGTTTAAAGGGCGTCTGTGCGTGCCAAACGATGAGGAGTTAAAGGAAAGGATTTTGTCTGAGGCATACAGAAGCAATTATAGTATTCACCTCGGAAGTACGAAGATATACCAGAATCTGCATCAATACTACTGGTGGAATAGAATGAAAGTAGACGTGGCGAAACATGTGGCCAAGTGTCTGACGTGCCAACAAGTAAAGGCGCAACACTGCAAACCTGGTGGATTACTGCAACCATTGGAAATCCTAGAGTGGAAGTGGGAACATGTCACTATGGACTTCGTGACAGGACTACCGAGGAGTCAAAGAGGAAATGACTCAATCTAGGTAATAGTGGACTTGCTAACTAAATTCGCGCATTTCATTGTGGTGCGAAAGGACTCTACCTTGGAAAAGCTGGCTGAACTATATGTGAGGCAGATTGTGAGACTGCATGTGGTGTCAGTAAGTATAGTATCGGATCGAGATCCTCGCTTTACAGCCACATTTTGGAAGAGTCTGCAGGGTGCCTTGGGAATAGAGTTGAGATTCGGTACAGCCTACCACCCTCAGACCGACGGTCAGTCAGAAAGGACCATACAGACTCTAGAGGATATGCTGAGAGCGTGTGTAATAGACTTCAAAGGTAATTGGGAAGAGCAACTGCACCTGGTGGAATTCGCCTACAACAACAGTTATCAACAAAGTATCAAGATGGCACCATTTGAAGCGTTGTATGGAACGGCTTGCAGGACACCAATTTGTTGGGACGAAGTGGGTGATAAGAGCATAACAGGCCCAGAACTAGTTCAGCAGTCAGTAGAGGCAGTCAAGGTGATTAGAGACAGACTAAGGACCGTTCAGAGTAGGCAGAAAAGCTATGCAGATAAGAGACGTAAGCTATTGGAGTTCCAAGTTGGGGATCACGTCTTTTTGAAGGTGTCGCCGATGAGAGGATTATCTTGATTTGGCAAGAAATGGAAGTTGAGTCCGAGATTTATGGGGCCATTCGAGATTTTGGAAAAGATCGGGACACTGGCTTATCGTCTAGCACTGCCACCGAACTTATCTCAAATTCATAACCTGTTTCATGTGTCGATGCTCCGAAAGTACGAGCCGCATCCTGGCCATGTACTCGATCATGAAGTCATTGAAATGGATGACCGCATCTCGTACGTGGAGAGGCCAGTTAGGATTGAAGATCGAAAAGAGCAAGTCCTCAGGAACAAGACGATACCTTTGGTCAAAGTCATCTGGGAGCACCATGGGGCTGAAGGAGCTACTTGGGAAAGTGAGGACGAAATGAAGAAGAAATACCCATATTTGTTTGAATAGTTTAGTGTAATTCTCTTTTTGAAGAATGAACTTATGGATTGTAAATTTCGAGGACGAAATTTTTATAAGGAGGGAAAAATTGTGACAGTATGAAAATTCGACCCGTTTATCGGAATTTCTAAATGAATGGAAACACTTCATTATTACACTCTGATCGACGCTCACTCAGGATTAGCTACCCTGGGACGACTAACCAAAGGGGAAAGGCTACTTGGGAAAAATTTCCCAAACAGCCGCCCGTTGGTCTGAGACGAAGACAGAGTCGGTATTTAATGAAATTGACCACAAAATGAAATCCGACATCGGACAATCGAATTAGTAAGATAAACACAATGAAGAAATGAAATCGGTTTCAGAAGCGTCGCCCAAAGGACAGACCGCCGTTGCACGTCGAGAAACAAGACGTGAATGGAAAATTACCGAAATGCCCCTGGTAAATGATCAGTCCTTAGAATTAGATAAATTAGAATTTTTGAGAGTGAATCCGATAGATCGAAACCAAATCCTGTCCGAAATTCGTGATTCCTGGTTTTCCCAGATCCCAGAATGGTACCCTTCAACACACAAAAGTCCTTCTTATAGGTACCAAAGTCCTTCTTATAAGCATCCAAAGTCTTTCTTACAGGCACCAAAGTCCTTCTTACAGGCACTTAAAGTCCTTCTTGCAAGCACACAAAAGTCCTTCTTACAGACAACCCAAAGTCCTTCTTACAAGCACACCAAAAAGTCCTTCTTACAGGCACCCGAAAGTCCTTCCTACAGGCATCCAAAAGTCCTTCCTACAAGCACCAAAGTCCTTTCTACATGCAATCCAAAGTCCATCTTACAGGCAACACAAAAGTCCTTCTTACAGGTAACACAAAACTCCTTCCTACAGGTATCAAAGTCCTTCTTACAGGCAACCCAAAGTCCTTCTTACTGACAACCCAAAGTCCTTCTTACAGGCACACCAAAAAGTCCTTCTTATAGGCACCCAAAAGTCTTTCCTACAGGCATCAAAGTCCTTTTTACAGGCAACCCAAAGTCCTTCTTACATGCACCAAGTTCTTTTTACATGTACAAAGTCCTTCTTACAGGCACTAAGTCCTTTCTATAGGCACCCAAAGTCCTTTTTAAAGGCAGCGCAAAGTCCTTTTTACAGGCGACCAATGTCCTTTTTACAGACAATCAAAGTCCTTTCTACAGGCACTTAAAGTCCCTTCTATAGGCCACCAAAGTCCTTTCTACAGGCATCTAAAGTCCTTTCTACAGGCACGCAAAAGTCCTTCTTACAGGTACCAAGTCCTTTCTACAGGCACCCAAAGTCCTTCTTACAGGCATATCCATGGGATAACCCACCATACGGGTCAAATCTTAGTCCAATTTTAATCACTAGAACCTTTTCATTAGGAATCTACCATGGGGTGACCCACAATACGGGTTAAATTTCAATCCAATTTTAATCAGTAGAATCCTTTCATTAGGAATCTACCATGGGGTGACCTACCATATAGGTGAAATTTCAATCAAAGTTTAATCAGTAGAATCCTTTTATTTGAAATCTGCTATGAGTTGACCCACCATACGGGTCCAAGCTCAACCATCCTAAGGTTTCTTATAACGAATCCTTATGTTCTCATTCCACTTTCAGAAGAGTATCCATATCAGACAACCGCCACACAACGGGCAGGTCAGTGCCAGGTAAGCTCGCTCCTCTATCTCTCCTTCACTTCATAAAAACCTCATCCAGTCCGGTTTGGATCAGAACTTGCTCAGAGAAGTATTGGAGATCAAATGTCACAACTCTTTGCATTTTCTTAGGTTGAGTCGATTAAGATTCAGGTGCCATATTGTCTTTGAAATGAATCTCTATCGAGCTTCCTTTCAAAGAGGGGCAGCTGTTGACACCTGATTTTTAATCACCTTTTCTCTTTTAAAATTAATAAAACAAATCCATAAAAATTCGTAAAATTAAAAAATCAACTTTGGAGACCTTCGCCAAGCCTGGAGAACCAATTTTGACCAAAAAATAATTTTTTCATATTTTCAGTATTTTTCGATATTTTTATTTTCGAAAATTCATAAACAAATCAAGAAAAAAAAATGAGAAAATTACAAAATCAACTTTGGAAGCCTTGGCCAAGCTTAGGCAACTATGTTTTAGTAAAAAATAATTTTTCATATTTTTTGTATTTTTTAAATATATTTTTTAGAAATTAGGAAAATATTTAATAAATAATAGCATTTGAAGCCACAAAAATACATAAAAATAGTCAATATTTTTCTTTTAAATCCCTTTTCATGTTAGCTATCGCAAATTTAAAAAATCCAATTCGGGGTCGTGTATTCCTTCACGAGCATAATCTCGAATCGGGCCTAAAAAAAATTCAATTTGAGTCAATTTATTTTCATTATTCACTTTTAGGAGTTGTGACATTGTTTTCTAATATTCCAAATTTTCATCTTGACCCAATTATATCTAGAATGACTCAATTTTACAAAAAGAGCTTTAATTAAATTTTGCATTATTTTTAATAGCAAGAAATGAGCTTAAATTCAACATGCGGTAGGTGTGTCGAAAATTGTGAGGAGATTTGGAATTAAATAAATATTTCTCCAGGGACTAAATTGCATATACTTAAAATCTCATGGACTAGAGTACAAATACCTAACACTTGAGGGATTATTTTGTAAATAACAAAAAGAAGAATTAGTGAATAAATTAGAATAGAGAAGGGAAAATGGAGAAGAGGGGATGAAGATGGGAAGATGGAGAAGAGGAGATGAAGATGGGAAGATGAAGAAGAGGAGATGGAGAAGAGAAAATAAAGAAAATAAGATGAGAATAGAGAAGGGAAGATGGAGATGAAGAAGAGTTAGTAGAATGGGAGATAGATATGGAGAAGGGAAGAAGAATATGAAGAAGAGTTAGTGAAGAAATTAGAATGTGAGATAGAGATGGAGAAAGGAAGATGAAGATGAAGAAAAGTCAGTAGAGGAATTAGAATGGGAGATAGAGTTAGTGGAAAAATTAGAATGTGAGATGGATGAATAGGCTATAAAAGGAGAAAGAACTGAATTTGGGAGGGGGAATTTTTAAGAGAAAAAATTTTGGATGTTTGAGACGATTTTGGGAAATTGAAGAAAAATTGGAGAGAAAGAAAATACCAAAAAGAGAGAGAAAATTTTGAAGATGCTGGAAGTTTAAAGTTAGGAGTTATCATCACCGATTCCTTCATCGATCAACATAAATCAAGAATTCATCCTCGTGAACGAGCAAACAAATTCGAGCTAAGTGTTTTTATTTATTCATTTATTTGTGGTTTTAGTCTCAAATTAGCACAAATTATATACACTTTCTCCAAACAAATTCCAAGGTGCCCATCAAAATTGCAACCGACCTGTCAACGGATTTTAGTTCAAATTGTTGAAACAATTTGTTGTATTTTATTTTAAAGAACGAAAACTCCAGAATGGAGAGGCAAAGCGCATCCACTGGAGGTCGTTTATTTCCTGCAATTTAAATTCATGTACCATCAAACCCCAAAGGGAAGAGCCAAGCCGATATTAGGCCACCCATTGGAGGTTTTTACTTACTGCAATTTAAATTCATGCACCATTAAACCCCAAAGGAAAGAGCCAAGCTAATGCTAGGCCGCCCATTGGAGGTTTTTACTTATAGCAATTTAAATTCATGCAACATCAAACCCCAAAGGGAAGAGCCAAGCCGATGCTAGGCCATCCATTGGAGGTTTTTACTTACTGCAATTTAAATTCATGCACCATTAAACCCCAAAGGAAAGAGCCAAGCTAATGCTAGGCCGCCCATTTGAGGTTTTTACTTACTGTAATTTAAATTCCTGCACCATCAAACCCCAAAGGGAAGAGTCAAGCCAATGCTAGGCCGTCCATTGGAGGTTTTTACTTACCGTTATTTAAATTCCCGTAATTTAATTCCTACACCATTAAACCCCAAAGGGGAGAGTCAAGCCAAGGCTGGGCCATCCATTGGAGGTCTTTATTTAATGTCATTTACTTCCTGCCGTTTAATTTTTGAATCACCAGACCCCAAAGTGAGTAGACTGTAACACTGCATAGAAGTCGTTAACACACTCCCTCTTTCGGCTTTAGGGAATTTTTAACACTTTGAAAATAAAAAAAATACAACCCATGCATCCTATCTAAAAAGTGAAAATACAAAAAGAGAACACCCCACTAGAGTCTCAGGAATAAACCAAGCTTGAGTTACCAAATTAAGATATCCGTGAAATTAAGGTACTGAAAGGGCATTAGTTTTAATTAACTAATATAGCCAAGTCTCCGAACTCATAATCTCTAGTTCGTAGAAGTAATTTAGTTCTCCCGCTAATTTACTTAGGTATCTAATCAACCTATCAAAAATGATTAGTAACGACTCCAAATTTTAAAACCATTTGAACAAAAATCAAAGTTGCGATTCGGTAGGACTTGGGAGGGTCCTTATTAGGTTAATTCATCTAATAAACTCAATAATCTGTTAACCCGATCGAAAAAAATTCTTAGGGTTGCGACAACTGGTAACTCCCCGACCGAGAGCATCATTTTTTTTAACAGCGTCGGAAAGCGCAACGCTCTCGCCAAAGACGGCCATTGTAACATCCATTTTTTTTTTATTTTTATTATTTGTTTATACTCTCTCTCTCCCTTCTCCCACTCTCACCCACCCACTCCCACGTTCACTTTGTCCCCTTCTTTTTCCTCTCACTTTCTCTTTTCTGCCTAACTTCCCAGGAATCCTTCCCTTTGTCCATTGCTTTTAATTTTTTTTATTGACTTCTCCTCCCTCCACAGTGCACGCGAGGAACCATTTCTTTTGCTGCAGCCAAGCTCTTCTCGGTCTCCGTCTTCTTTCTTCTTCCTTCGGTAGCTTCTTGGACGAGCACCGTTGCTGCTTCTGCTCCTTTTCTTCTTATTTTTCCGCTCGGCTAGTCTTCGTTTGCTATTGTTGTCTCTTGCCGCCGTGGATGTCTTCCTTTTCCCTTGGCTGCACGTGAATCTGCCACTGCTCGATCTCCATTTTCTCGACTGATTTGCTGCACCTCGGCCACTGCTTGTTCTGTTGCGTTGTCCTCTCCTTCTCGGCCGCTTGAGCTTGCCGCTCGAGCTCGGTTTCTACTTGAACCTCTGTTGCTCCGCCACCTCCATCGCCCGAGACTACCGCCATCGACGGCCGCCCCTCGGAGCTTCGGTTGTCCTCCGACTAGGCAAGGATATCGTAGTTGTCGTTGCCGTCGCTCGCCGGAAAAATCGCTGTCGATTTCGTCGTCGCCGCCGTTCGCCGAAACCTCGCCGGAACAGTACCTCGTGAACAGTACTCCGGTGAACAGTAACTCCGGCGTGAACAGTAACTCCGGCGTGAACAGTAACTCCGGTGAACAGTACTCCTGTGAACAGTAGCCGGCGTGAACAGTAACTCCGGTGAACAGTACCACCGTTGTCGTCGTCGCCGAATCGCTGGAAAATTTGTGAGTTTGCCCCTAACTCTCGGTTAGGTCGTTAATTGCGTTCGGGACTAGAATAATTAGTCAATTAGGGTGTTTAGGTACAATAATTGTGGTCGGATTAGTTAGAGATTGGGTTAAGTTAAATGACCACAATTAAATAAGTTAGACTGAGTAGTTAGGTGAACTGTGGCTAGTTGATGAGTAGACTGAATTGTGTGACTGCGAGCAAGTGATTGGCTAGAGCCGAGTGACCGACGAAATGTTTGATTGATTGATCGATTGGCGGATTAGGCGCTTGTGGATAATTTAATTATCCAAGCTCATGTTATTGAATTATTATCAACTGCTTGGTGTGGTGATCAACGCCTGACTGTTGAATGTTCTGTTTGGTCTATGATTGACTGTATGAGGGTTGATCACCCAATTATAAATGCAAAGTCTGGTGGATAAATGCATGCATCATATGACCGTATGTGGAATTAAATTGATATTTGAGCATGAAAATGGCCTGTGGCCGATTTTTGGAGCACGCTCGAGTGTGGATGCATTGGACTAAATGTAGAGATAAAACTGGATTGGTTGGATTGCGTGCTCGTGTGGTCATATGATGAGCTTAAAAATCCGTGCCAGTCGTACGGTCCGTGCCAGTCGTACGGTTATTCCTGATAGTAACGTGTCGTGCCAGTCGTACGAATCTTACGGACTATCGGACGCCGGTCGCAGCTTGTGATGGGCCGAAGCCCTTATGGGATTCCTGATATTGCCGTGTCGTGCCAGTCGTACGAATCTTACGGATTATCAGACGCCGTTGCCGAAGGGAAAAGGAACGAAGCCTGGTCATGCCAGTAGACACTGCCAGTCGTAGTGTGGACACTGCCAGTCGTAGTGTCGGGCCACACCAGTCGTGTGAGCCGAGCCCAATGGTTGTTAATAAATTGGAATCCGTGTGGAGCGTTACGTGTGCAAGTTACGGTGGGATTCTGATTGTTCGCCTTGATTGATTAATTTATGTGAGGAGCCGAGTCTTGCATATGTGTGATCCAAGGCGTGGTAAGCTTGCATGTGGTTGATTTTGGTACTGTTGGAATATTTTATTGCATAGGATGCCTGAGCGAATCAGCGCCCTAGCCGGGCTTAGGCGCCGACTCATTGAGATTTTTATCTCATTCCACGTCGTTGACAACTTTTTCAGGTCCGAAGCATTGAGGAAGACGAGGGCGTAGTAGGTCTCTCTTTTGGGAGTAGATACGAAGTTAACCCTGCCTGACCTTATGACTTTTTGTCGGTTTTAGGAAGCCGCCCCGAAGAGTGGGGCTATATTTACTGTAGCTTCCGTAGGGTTGAAGAGTATCAGCCCTTTTGAATGTTTATCGTGTGTTAAACTGGTTTGGATTTTGTTAAACTGATTTTTATTGAGTGATCTTTTATCCTACTATTTTATCCCGGTTGTTATTGATTGTACGGGGAGTTTGTACGTTTCCGCATGCGTAGAAAAATTATTATTTGGTCGTTAGCGTGCCTGGGACGCTATCCTTTTCGACTTGAGGCGTTTTGGTAGGGTTGCCGCGGGCCCCGGGGATCGGGGCGTGACAGCCATCACGGAAGATGTCTCCACGAGCGTGCTTCGAACGAGCGACCATTCCCCGATAAAGACCTTGATCGGGCTAGACTTGGAGGCCGTGGTCCTTGAGCTCGGTGATTTACTCAATTTCTCGATACTGATTGGCCCAGAAATTCTAAAGCTACTACTTTAGTTGTTGCTGCTACTTTAGTTGTTACTACTGCGCCAGTTGACTTGTGTGCGGGCTCGTGACAATTGTTTTGAATACTGGGTGACGCAAGTCAATGGCCTGCTCTGGAGCTAACAACACAGGCATAAGGGTTAAAGGGAACTGGTTGTCAATTTACAAATTCCCCTAAATGAGCTCGAATTTGTTTGCTGTCCCCCATCGTAACTGGTTGAATAACATACGAAGACCCTCTCCAAGTACAAGTATGACAACTCTTTTGGCCTATAAGAGAAACTCCAAGAACTCCCAATTCCACTATAAGCTCTAAAGTCGCTTCATTCTACACTTTGGCTGGCGGCTGAATACTCCCGTGATTTCCTTCGTCCACTTTAACTTCAATAAATTTCTGGCCGTATGGATCTTCCCAAGAGAAATTTGTTGCGGAGAAGGGTTCCATTCGAACTCAATAATTATCATCAAATCCAGCTTGGCAGATGCATATTTTTTTTTATCCTATTCTCCAACATGATTGGACCAAATGCTGATCCAAGATGGAATACAATTATAAACCATGACCCTTCCTTATGGCCCTGTATCATATAAGATTCAGCCTTCGTAAACAAGGCGCTTATGCTTGCTGGAGGCATGCTGCCGGGCCAAATGTAAACTTCTCATGGTTGCCTCGGGCAATTCGACCTGAGGAGGAGCAGCGACTGTCTAAAGTACAGAACACCTTTTGGTGCATCAAATTCAACGAGCATATGGAAAATAACAGAGAGTGAACCAATATCATCAATTGAAGACCACCGATCATTCAATTGCATTTAACAATCAGCTATTGTCCAACTTTCAACATGCTCTCTCATGTTCAGAACTGACAGCACTACCCATGGCTTGAATCATGTTCTTTTCCTCAAGCATTCTCTAATCGGTCATACTTCCACCAATCATCAGGAATATCAACATAAGTGCTAGATACAGACTTCTCTACCCTTTTTAAAGCAATTTCAGTATCATTTACACGTTGTGCGACTTCAAACTCAAAAGCAACAGCCTACTTTGGATGATAGAGCCAAACGAAAGCATCGATTCCTTCAATAGACAAAGTGTCCACAGAAGTTTGACATGTTGATGTGCTGGAATCTTTCTTGACAAATAATTCTTCATATCTTTTGTCTGCCTCCCTTGCACTAGAAATCTACAAGCATACCTGCAGCGTTGCATGGATTTGAGAGCACCGCACCTTCCATTTCTTTGTGAGTAACGTCGAACACGGTCAGGCACGAAGATGCATAGTAATCAAGCGTCAAGGGAGGAACGCTCGCGCGAGAACGTATAACACCAGAAATGAGAGCAATCGCACCTAAGAACTGTATCGCGAGGACACCTGGATGAATCAAAGCTGCCATTCTTGGTTCTTCGGTTAACAATGAGCGATGGAAATCTGTAGTTGGGTTGAACTAGAGATAGAATCTGCTCTTGGGTGCCCTTTCCTTGGTTGAACACGCTGGTGTGAAGAGCGTAGGGATCACCGTTCAAGTTCCCTGAGAACTTGAAATTCTCATCATGGTTCTTCTCGAACATATCTCCATTAGATATGTAGAAAGCAACCACGACGCTGGCAGTGTAATCCGAAGGCAACTTAGTGGAAGCACTGCCATCTTGCGAAGAGCAAGATTGTTGTCTTCGAAGAGCTAAGTATAACCTTCGTCAAAGGCAATGATGGACGAGTTCGAGGACTACCCAGGAGCCAGAACAAGAAGAACAGCATAGCAAGTCAATAACAAGCCCAGATGGAAGTACAACATTTTTTTTCCTACCTCTCTATCCTTTTCAGCTTCGGCGAGTTTCTTGCCCCTCTAATCCCTCAAACGAGAGCTTCACTTATATATCTTGAGATCTTCGTCATTAGCTCCATCGATGTGCCCTTGAGACTAAGATTGGCTATACCTCAGATTAGTCCTAGCATATCTCATATTATCCCCCAGCAAGCCTAGCCAAGGTGGATCCTGCTGAAGTAGGAGCTCCATGTGATAAAGAACTCATCGTCCCTTTTTCTGGGTCTCTAAGTGTCGTTTCTGTGAAGCTTCCATTACGAATATAAGTTAGCTGGGAACTTCAACCTGGACTTATTTGAACAATGCCCTCACTTCATCATCATTATGAACATTTCTAATTCCTTTACCGCCTCCTCCTTGGGATCCGGATCCCCTACCATAGAGGCTCTATGGCAGGGGTGATATAGAAGCAATATCGGCCGTCCATTAAAATTCGACGGCCGAGATTGCGCCACGTCATCCGAACGAATTTAGCCCCAAATTTCAGCGGGAAGAACCAGAAGCGGATTTGAAAAAAACAAAAAAAAAACCTAAATTTCCTCTCTCCTCTCATCAGATTTCTCTCGTCCCCTTTTCTCTCCTCTTGTTTTCCTCTCCTTCCCTCCCTTCCGTAATCCTAGATCCCCTCCCCTCCACGAGATCTCCAGTCGGATCTCGCCACCACACGCTCTGCCGGCGACGCGCGCTCTTCGTCGGAATGGACGTCATGCGCCACTACTCCTCCTTCCTCCTCACCCTCCTCCGATGTCGACGCCGTCGGCTGCCGCCATCCGGCTTACACACTCGTCATGCTCAACCAGTAGCTCCTGCGATTCACTCCTCTCCTCTAGGAGCATAGTACGTAGTTGTCCCGACGAGATTTCGTTTCGGTTTGTTGATTTTAATTTGTCCCGGGACATCGGTTCGTTTAACTCGGATTTTTCGTGCCTGTTTTCTTTTTGTGTGTTTGTGTGTGTGTGTTCTGTTTAGAGCAGCATAGGTACATATATGTGCCGATGGGGGCGCGAACCGCGCGTACGACGAAATGCCTGACTTGCTCCCGCACGAAGGTGCTCTCGATATCAGGGACAGGTCAGCTCTGCTTCTTTTGCGTTTTTCAGTGGCTAATTGCGATGTTGCTACTGCTTTGTAATCTACATTTGAGTGGCCCTATTTTGCATCATCCGTCAATAGAAATGGGTTGTTTTTTCTCGGGATAAGATGCTCATCCGGATATCTCATCAGATGGATCTGAGGAATCATTTTGACACCTCTTAGCAGATGGTAAAAGAACCTTAAGAAGGATACAGATAGATACAATACATCCTTGGGTATCTAAACATTTGAATAGCAATATGTAAGGAGTGTCTGATATGTGGAGTTGTGGTTGCGTTGCTCTGTGTTAGAGCGTTAAGCTTTTTTCAGCAGAGAATCTTGCAGGAACCTTTACTTTTTGAATTAGGAGACTTTTGGCCGCATTCTTCTGCTTCATTGTAATTGGAAATGAACTTCCTCAACGTACTATGTTTCCAATATTTGTGAAGCTTGATGCTATTTATAGATGGAAAATTACTTTGTTCCATTTTCAAACAGGTGCTAAATGCTGGGAAAAACAAGCTTAGGTCCATGGATGAGGTTAGGTCGCTTATGAGTCTACGTGCATTAATTTTAAATGGTAAGTTATATTAGAAAACTTTTTGGCCACAAAAGGCCGAATAATCATACCTATTCAAATTCTCCTTTCTTTGTTTTACAGACAATGAGATTGTTTCCATATGCACACTTGACCAATTGAAAGAACTAAACACTCTCGGTATGACATCTATCATCAGCAGGTCAAATTCTTAATGAAGTTGAAGTCACTTAATGAAATTGGCAAGTCCTTAATGAAGTTGAAGTCACTTACAAAGGTACACATTTGATTGACATAATTAGTGGAACATATTTTACCTAAATGTATCCATTTCCTGTACTCTCTCTCTTTTGGTTATCAGCTCTCTCTCTCTCTCTCTCTCACATTGTCAACTCCAAGCTATTGATAAATCACTCAAGTCCTGCATCGAACTGAAAGAACTTAGACTTGCTCACAATCAGATTACGGTATGGTTACTTTTATGGTTCGCTTATTTGAATTGAGGCCATCAATAAAATTTAGCTGATTGCTTTAATAGACATGTTATTGTCAGCGAGTCGTCTTTGCACTATATGTTTCTCTCCCAAGTCCAGTGGACCCTTGTGCTCCTAACTTGTTCTCCTCCTTGTGTTCCTAACTTGTTCTCCTCTCTTCTTCTGTTGCGGTTGAAGCTCAAGCTCTACCAAGTGAACTTGCTCAGAATGTTAAACTTCAGAACTTGGATTTGGGAAATAACTTGATCAAGAGCTGGTTGCATGTGAAGGTGAGGGATTTCTGGCTGCATTTTCACTGTTCTTGGGACAAAACTACGTGCATCTCTTCTAATGCTAGAAACTGCAGGTGCTGAAATCGCATGTTAACCTTAGAAACCTCAATTTACTTGGAAATCGTATTGCCAAGAATGAGAAATCGACAAATAAGGTCACTACCTAATTGTGAAATTCCCCTTCTCTTCATGTATGTCCAGTCTTTTCCTATTGCCAAGAATGAGAACTGTCGTCATCGTTACGGTTCCCCACACGCAGTGGAACCACACCTTCCTCCTCATGCTATAACAATCATCCTTGCTTTGACCGTGGGAGGACTGTAAGTTCTCTAATTGGACTTCTTTTCGAGCTATTGTTGACAAATAACCCACAAAAAGATGAAACTTTTCTCCTGTGCGTGTTTGATGCAATTTAGCCTACTTGTTCACTTTAGATTATTGTTTTTACGTGTCGATCAGGTTAAAAGTTTGTAATTTTTGGTAGGGCTCTGAGACACCTCACGAAATCAAAGGGAAGGGATTCGAAGTCAACCTCGAGATCGGAGGATGCGTCTGGAGAAGAAAACGAAGCATTGAGGAGGGACTTCGAGTCTACCTCAAGGACGGATTGCGCGTGTATTGCTTGGACCGGTGTGATCTTGTCAAATTTTCAGTCACTATTTGTAAAAGCTGCGGTTCTTTCAAAAGGCAGGATTGTTGTAGATAAAACATGCTATGCATGAGATTAGATGAATGAATGACCAAATCAGGACATTTGTGCTTCTGCTTTCAAAGATGTTTTGTTCCTCTTTTTGATGCTTTCGGGGGAGAATGAGTCATATTCAGTGTGAATTGATCAGAGGAAGATTTCCAGCTCAAATTTGCTCTACCCAACTGCATTTTGAGATCAAAATATTTTTTCCATTCTGAAACATGATAATGGAAATAGGAAAAATTAATCAATTAATCTTGAATCTATTGTTAGGGGTGTCAGCAGTTCGGGTCTTAAGTTTCCTCTTCTTCCTTTTCTGAAACTGATGTTGCATAAAGAGGAATTGATTAAATGCAGCGAGCTGACAATCGAGGAGACCTCTAACGCAGAAAGCAAAGCTTCCAGAAATAATTGAGCTTTGTTCTTCCACTCTACAACTCCCTTCCAAGCACTACTCTACTCACTGTCAATTGTGAAAGTAATTAATGGTCACGAATGCATATTAAAACTCAGAAACTTGGGTAAATTGTAGAAAGGTTGATATTTTAAAATTTGACAAGAATTTACCTTCACTCAAAGAGGTATTAACAACAACATATCTCATCATTTTGAGACCATTTCCACGAATCTGGTTGTGTAAAGAGATGAGATAAGAAAGTTAGAAGCCAGAACGCTTGGATTGTTTACTCACTGATCTCAAGGCATTCACTCTTCAAGGGTGTCGAAAAATAGCATAGGCAATGTAGCAAGACTAAAAAATACATGAAATTCGATCCCAAAACCAGAAATAGATAAAGCTATCTTCACATTAAGTCTTCGACTAACTTTAGCAAAATTTACATAACAACAATCAAAACCAAATTGGCTTCAACGAGTTTGAGACTAAGCTCAAACCCTGAATCCCCTGTTGTTCCTCTTGCCTATAACCCTCTCAAACTTTCTTCCCTTCGAGCGAAGGGAAATCAGGTGTAAGACCAAAGTATTTCACTGCTTCTCCGACATTCTTAGGACCTCTAAGAAGAATCTGCAAAGTAACAACTTCCAATTATAAAACACATAACCTTTTCCCTGAAATAGAAATTAGTGTTCAACTGCAACAGAGAATGTTTTGCAAAAGGGAACAGGCAAGAAAGAGGGCATACCCGGCATCTAAGTTATCATATGAAATTTCTAGTCAGTATGATCAATTTAAGTTGATCACTACTATAAAGACAGACCTAATATTGTGATGATTAACCAGATATGAACTGCTAATATCTCACAGTTCTATAAGCTAACCTTGTGAACGACAAGAACTTGCATGAAAACATCAACCTCTTCCCTGACATTCAGCTTCTCAAGAGGTCCTTTAATGCACACATTGCACCCATAATGATAGGTACTCCATAATCTTGGAAAGAAATCACTTTATATCATAGAAGGGAGCTCAAAACTTCAATTGATCTGCCCTAATCTCAATAAAATATCTAACAAACGGCAGCACACTTGACCAACACCTCAATTCAATGACATGGATATGCTCCAACCACCTCAGACCAATTAACACTTCATACCCCCAAGAACTGAAGGTGTCAACATGACAACGCAGACAGCATGACATATGTGATAATAGGCAACCTGATAGATGCTATATCTAGTATTTGGCTAATTTTTCCTTCTCAGAGGGCTCCAGTGCAGATAAGAATTGCTTCCACGGTCCATCTCCTAGCATCTGTAGTCACATATATGTCATATATACCTAGTAATTATTTGTTCAACATCTAATGATCATAGGTGCAAAAAGGAAATGTATTAACAATTGTCAAAAAAACTGCAAATGATTAGGGGGAAGTATCAAAGAATTTTGACCAGAAAGGCAAAAAACTCATATCTCAAACTCTTGCATGAGCTTTAAATGAGACTCGGAGAAAGGGGAAGAGAGAGGAGAACCTGTTTATAACCATGCAACACTTGGCAAACTTCGTCATGTAGATCCTGACTCCTTATGACCTAAAATCAGATGAGGACTCAAAGCTAAGAAAATTAGAAATCATCTAGATTCTTGAATTTGTGTTGGTCCAGAAAATCTTACATTCCAACTGGCAATAGATTTGCACACATAGACAAGTGAACTCAAGGCCCCAGCTGGATTGGCCCGAACCTGCAAGAACATCCATTTTGCAAGAGACAAGCTTATCATGGCTATGGAGAAGTAACATAGAGAAATACATGAGAATACAGAAGCATTACAGAGAAATATTAAGGGATTATACTTACAACAGCACAGAGACCATAGAAAGCATCTTCTTTCTCAATGTCATCACGAATCCTAATCAATATTCCCACATAGATTTTGGTTATCGGACAGAGATAAGAGGATCAAAGAATATTTCTTAAAATCATTTGGAAATTTTTAGCATCTGCAACCTCAAGAGTGAAAATTCACTAATGCTTTTAATGATATGCAATCACAAGCTGGTACAATAGTGGACGCTTGTGCTAATTGCTTGTAACTTATTAAGATCAAATCAACCATCTCAGGGGCTCATTAAGTTCAAATCACCGGTTCCTTAAAAACATGACTTTGATACATATAGAATATAGAATATACCTCTGTAGGTTGAAGGATTGGCACAATACACGAGATGACGTCCATCACAATTGGAGAAATTTCTTGACGAACCTGACAATGGAATGCACAAAGCTATTACAAAAACTCAAAATACATAATTGTCGCGACCCTCTAAAAAAATTTTAAATTTTAAAGGGGTTAACGGATTATTAGGTTAATTAGATTTGACTAAATAAATTAGCGGGAGAACTAATTTATTCCTGCGAACCAGAGATTATGAGCTCGGGGACTTGGTTACACTAGTTAATTAAAACTAATGCCCTTTCGGTACCTTAATTTCATGGATATCCTAATTCGACAACTCAGGCTTGGTTTATTCCTAAGGCTCTAGTAGGGTATTCTCTTTTGTGTTTTCACTTTTTAAATAGGATGCATGGATGGTATATATTTTTATTTGTTATATTTTTTTAAGTGTTAAAGATTCCCTGAAGCCGAAAGAGGGAGTGTGTTAATGACTTCTGTTCAGTAATACAACCTACTCATCTTTTGGGTCTGATGATTCAAAAATTAAATTATAGGAAGTACATGACAGTGAATAAACACCTCCAATGGGAGGCCTAGCATTGAATTGGCTCTTCCCTTTGGGATTTAAGGTACAGGTATTTAAGTTGCAAGTATTTAAACTACTGTAAGTAAAAACCTCCAATGGGAGGCTAAGCATTAGCTTGGCTCTTCCCTTTGGGATTTATGGTACAGGTATTTAAGTTGCAGGTATTTAACTACTGTAAGTAAAAACCTCCAATGGGAGGCTAAGCATTGGCTTGGCTCTTCCCTTTGGGATTTAAGGTACATGCATTTAAGTTGCAGGTATTTAACTATTGTAAGTAAAAACCTCCAATGGGAGGCTAAGCATTGGCTTGGCTCTTTCCTTTGGGATTTAAGGTACATGTATTTAAGTTGCAGATATTTAACTACTATAAGTAAAAACCTCCAATGGGAGACTAAGCATTGGCTTGGCTCTTTCCTTTGGGATTTAAGGTACATGTATTTAAGTTGCTGGTATTTAACTACTGTAAGTAAAAACCTCCAATGGGAGGCTAAGCATTGGCTTGGCTCTTCCCTTTGGGATTTAAGGTACATGTATTTAAATTGCGGATGGACTTTGTCCTCTCCATTTTGGGGTATGAATTCTTTAAAATGAAATACAACGAATTGATTCAACAATTTGAAATTTGTGCGCGCTTGAGGACTCCTCCAAGCTGATTTTGTGCTTCCATAGGGTTGACCATTGATATAGAGCTGCAGCTTCCTGACATAAAATAGAGTGAAGTGTCAGTATACAAAATATGTGCTAATCTGCACCTAAAACCAGAAGAGTGGAAAGAGTACTCATCTCCCGTTTTTTTAGAGGGATTTCTATAATTGATTTTCACTCTCTATGTTCCCAATATAGAGAGTTTCTTTTGAATTAAGATGGACTATTAGTCACAGATCAGTTGAGAAATCGGTGGACAGCTTAGAAGCTTGTCTGGGCCGATTTTTGCATCTCTACGAGATTTTTGCTGTTGACATAAAGATATCCTTCTCCTGACATAAAATATGGGAAAAAATGGGAGATGGAGAAAGTGTATACAATTTGTGCTAATTTGCGAGCAAAACCATAAATAAATGAATAAATAAAAATACTTAGCTCGAATTTGCTTGCTCGTTGACGATGATGAACTCTTGATTTATATTGATCGATGAAGGAATTTGTGATGATAACCCCTAGCTTTAAACTCCCATCATCTTCAAAATTCTCTCTCTTTTGGTATTTTCTTTCTCTCAAATTTTTCTTCAATCTCCCAAAACTCTCTCAAACATCTAAAATTTTCTCTCCAAAAAATCATTCCTCTCTCAAGCTCACTTCTTCCTCCGTTTATAATCTACTCATCTATCTCCCATTCTAATTTTTCTACTAACTCTATCCCCCATTCTAATTTCTCCACTAACTCTTCTTCATTTTCATCTTCCATTCTCCATCTCTATCTCACATTCTAATCTCTCCACTAACTCTTCTTCATCTTCATCTTCCCTTCTCCATATTTATCTCCCATTCTAATTTCTCCACTAACTCTTCTTCGTCTCCATCTTCCCTTCTCTATCTCTATCTCACATTTTAATCTCTCCACTAACTCTTCTTCATCTTCATCTTCCATTCTCCATATTTATCTCCCATTCTAAATTCTCCACTAACTCTTCTTCATCTCCATCTTCCCTTCTATTCTTATTTTATTTTCTCCGACCATTCTTCTCCATCTCCTCTTCTCCATCTTCCCTTCTCTATTCTAATTTATCCACTAACTCTTCTTTTTGTTATTTGCAAAATAATCCCTCAAGAGTTAGGTATTTGCACTCTAGTCCCTGAATTTTAAGTATTTACAATTTAATCCCTGAAAAAATATTTCTTTAAGTCCAAATCTCCTCACAATTTTTGATATACCTTCCCTATACTTAGTCAAAATTCACCACATGTCAAATTTAAGCTCATTTCTTGCCACTGAAAATAATGCAGAATTTAATTAAAGCCCTTTTGCACAATTGAGTCATTCTGGGTATAATTTGGGCCAATATAAAAAATTTGAAATATTAGAGAACAATGTCACAACTCCTAAAAGTGAGAAAATGAAAATAAATTAACTCAAATTGAATTTTTTAGGCCCGGTTCGAGATTATGCTCGTGAAGGAATACACGACCCCGAATTGGATTTTTTAAATTTGTGATGGCCAACATGAAAAGGGATTTAAAATAAAAATATTGACTATTTTTATATATTTTTGTAGCCTCAAATGCTATTATTTATTAAATATTCTCATAATTTCTAAAATATATAAACAATATATATAAATACAAAAAATTATTTTTTTGTTCGAAAATAGTTGTCTAAGCTTGGCCAAGGCTCCAAACTTGATTTTTCAATTTTCTCATTTTTCTTAATTTTTTGTTTTATGAATTTTTGAAAATAAAAATACCGAAAAATATCGAAAATATGAAAAATCGTTTTTTGGTCAAAATCGGTTCCCTAGACTTGGCTAAGGTCCCCAAAGTTGATTTTTCAATTTTTTGAATTTTTATGGATTTTTTATTACTTTAGCAATAAAAAAATGATTAAAAATCAGGTGTCAACAATAACGACATACAAATTGTTATTGTTTACTTCCAATATGCAGAATCAACCAAAACTCCCCAATCACCACAATGTACAGCACCATGTTCTTAGCATTGCCAACTCCCCAATCACTAGACACATATCCATATTTGTGGGTTCAAGATGCACAATACAACTTCATCGCAGAAAAATATAAACTGTCTCAACCATATGACATGTAGAAAGGTTTGCAAAAGCCCAAACCTTGTGAAATGCAGATTCCAAAATGGCAATCTATGCTTTAGGAGGAGCTACAACAAATGATCCACCAACTACACAAAGCAAAAACAATCTGAAGCATCTCACAAGTACTCGACATACATTGGAAAAATTGGTAGATGCGTTAGAGAGAACAACTCACCTTGTCCTCTGTAGCTTGCCAACTTGCTCCCTTGTGGAGTTGCTCCCCTTGCTGCGACGCAAGCAAGAAATCGAAGGGGACGGTCAATGGGGAGGTCGATGGCGGTTTCGCGGAGGCTAGTGTCGAAGGGGCCAGTCACCGGGAAGGTCAACGGCGATTTCGCAAAGGCTACGTCGAAGGGGATGGTCACCAGAGCGAATGGTGGAGGAGGATGTCAACAGGGGACATTTGAGAGAAGGTCCGAATCATTGAGGAAATTCTCCCCTTGATGCGACGCAAGCGAGAAATCGAAGGGGATGGTCACTGGGGAAGGTCGGCGGTGGTTTTGCAGAGGCTGGTGTCGAAGGGGATGCGAATGGAGGAGGAGAAAATGGAGTTGTTCTTCGGTGAGGAGGAGGGTACGGTTCCGCGGCGTGTAGAGAACCGCAAAGGCGACGGCGGTTCCGGGGAGGCTACCGTCGAAGGGGATGCAAAATGGAGCTGTTCTCCGGAGAGGAGGAGGAAATTTGGGTTTTTTCCCCTCATCATAGACAAACATGAGGAGGAGAGAGATATGAGGAGAGAGAAGAAATTTGGGTTTTTTTTTTGTCCATCCCGCCCAAAATTTGAGCTCCATTTTCCTCCGGATGACGTGGCGTGATCCTGACCATTGCCCAAAAAATGGACTGCCGGATATGCTTCTATGTCACCCCTGCCATAGAGCCACTATAGCAGGGGATCCGGTTCCTCCTCCATGGTCAAATCCCACGACACATATACATCTCTCTCTCCCCCCAAACTCGCACCACAATAACAAATGCGACGAACGAAGGCTTGACTTTCACACGAGCGAAGCAATCAGCAAGGGAGGTGTCTTTATCCATCTTCAGCTCTTTCGGACCAAAGGTGTAGCTAGAGAACGGGTACATATTAATCACTGGTGGACTCACCATCTTCTTCATTTTCCTCTTCATCTTCGGCAAATGCGAGGGCGCTTCCAGACTTGCTGACATCCTCCCCTTGGACATTGCTCCTATGCTAGAAGGAAGGCAAAGATCTCGTCTTCTCGCAGCACATTCCTGTGACAACACTATTCAGATCTTCTTGGGTTCAGATGACTGCATGCAGATTTTCAACTATACAGAGTCTTTACGACCCCAAAATCCCCTGTATCGCTACCCTCCCATCAGATCCACATCGCTAGCTTTTTGTCACTCAAGCCGGAATTGGCTCTCCACGAAACTCTCTGGTTGTTGGGCAGGTAACCAGATTTCTGAGCTTCAAAGAAGAGGATGCTCTTGGATAGAGCTTGGCCATTGTCATGCCTCCCAAGAGCCCAAGGACCATTCAGAAGAAAGTTCCCCTGATATCCTGTGTCAAGAGAAAGGTGATAGTCTGATTTAGGAGAAGGTGAGCCAAAAAAAAAATCATCTCCCCCGTAATACGCCCTCCACCCCACTATAATGAGTGGGAGGCCGTGCTTTTTTTTTAACTTGATGCAAAATGATGACAGCAAGAACAGCTGCCCCGCTAGTGCGATTCACTTTGGCACGTGGCTCCACTTAGTCCCAGAGAGTGCTCGGAATTCTAGTTCTTTTGAACCCGCATTGTGATGGGTATTCTGCAGAAGAATACTAATAGCGAATGGGAGACCTTCTCCAAGCAAGGCAGGGCATATTTTTCTGATGAAAGGATGAAGATCAAGAGAGTATTTGGGAACTAAGAGCTCGAGGGTCTCCTCCACGAGAGGTAAACTCATCCCACCTGGAGGTAAAACTCCATTGCATTTGGGGTTCCTCCACTTGGAGGCCCACCAGGAAAAAGAATGGGATAAAGCTACTTTCACGAACATAAAGCAAGAAACCAGCCATAATTGCCTCGTGTTTCAGCTTAACCCGAACTGGGGATCCTTTGGTCTGAGGTAATGGGGTGATCATGACAATGAAAATGTTGAACGTGGCCCTCCCCTTTTCATTCCTTTCTTTTTTTTTTTTCGTTTGCCCATCTTTTCCTCTACTCATTGCCATCATTCTTCTTTATTGACTTTGAATTCTACCCCCTTTGTGTTCATCGTCTTCCTCTGTGCCATCATTTCCATCTCCCACTTAAAATCACAATTGTCCCTCCACTTACGTTTTGTCCGACGCTCTCTTATTTTTCTTTTTTTCTTCTTTTTTTTGCGAGCTTCCCCCAGCTGCCCTTTTTATGATAATTGTGAGGTCCCCTTCATCGTCAAGCATATCAATATTATACTCTCTAATTTCATAATGATCTTCAAAACTAAAAGATCTCACCTCGCCACTAACACAAGCTATGTCTCCAACTCTGTGCTTTCTCTTTGAAAGATTGACGGTTAAAGCGAGTGCCACGAAAGTATTTCTTTAGATGCAGATAGATTGTCTTTTTCTCCTTCACCTTTAGACCACCATTCATATGCTCTCAAGTTGATCTATCATCTCGAACATGTTGTTCAAATACGCTAATTCGCGAGAACATCTCACGAAATCGATCCTGCATGTTTGACCGGCAAATCCTGCGAACGCAACAACGTAACACAGAGGAATGCTTCAAATGATAAATTGAATTCGGAAAATCGAACGTAATAATGGAAAACGCATCGTCTGGCCATTGAAAAATTTAGACTATTAGAGCATAATGTCACGACTCCAAAAATGCAAAAATCGAAAATTACAGAGCTAAAATGAATTTTCTAGGATTTTTACAATTAATCTAAAAATGGGATTAACAAAGTAACTCTCGATTCAAAATTAATTTTTGCATATTTTCTTCAGCCAAAATGAAGAAAAAATTACAAGAAAAATACCAACTATTTTTTTTATATTTTTGTAGCCTCAAAGGCAATTTTATTTTCAAATATTTTCCTAAGTTTTGAAAAATACCGAAAAATACTGAAAATATGAAAAATTATTTTTTGGTCAAAATCGATCCTCTAGGTTTAACCAAGGTCTCCAAAGTTGACTTTCCAATTTTATGAATTTTTATGAATTTTTTTATTAATTTTCAAAAATAAAAATGCTGAAAAATATGAAAAGTATGAAAAATCATTTTTTGGTCAAAATTGGTTCCCTAGGCTTAGCCAAGGTCCCCCAAAGTTGATTTTTCGATTTTATAAATTTTTATGGATTTTTTTAATTTTTAAAAGAGAAAAGATGATTAAAAATCAGGTGTCAACAGCTGTGTATCTCTCAGTGTTCTTTGATGGAGTCCATTATTATAGACAGTCATGCAGGAGGTCTAGTTGGGCACTTTGGTGGATAAGACAATAGTCTTGTTGTGTGAACACTTTTACTGGCCCTAAATAGAGCGTGATGTGGCTCGATTTATAGAGAGGTGCAGGATTTATCATGTGTCAAAAACCAAAAGTATCAATACTAGTTTATATATGCCTCTACCTATCCAGTTGCACACAAACCAAGGTGCAGTTCAATCATCCCCATGGAACGAGTCTTACCTTGAATAAAGCTGGCTCGAGCTATGGCGCCACTGTTTACCCCTCGAAGGTGAATGCTCCCTCTAGTTTAGCTGGTCCGGTGGTTGCTAAATTCCATACTCTTAACCAAATTAAGTGGGGTGCTCGCTCTAGTAGGAGAAGCCAAAGCTGTAGGAGGGAATCATCCAGACCACCGCTTTCATCCTTCCCTAGATGATTCTCAACCTGCTCCATGCTCCTGGGCTTTGATTGTAAAATGGACTAAAAAATGATACGATCTAACCAACATTCCTCCCTCTATTATAGGTGATAGAATGGTTGTTATAACATTTCCTAAAATTCTTGAAGCTTCGGACCCTAAATGGAAGGATTGTTTAATTTGTTACTATGTTGGCAGAAGACTCCCTTTTAAACTCATTGAAGATGCCGTTAGGAATGTTTGGGGTATGCATTTATTTGATGTTATGGCTAATGAAGATGGGTTTTATTTTTTTATGTATCCCGGATGTGGAGTTTCGTAGGAAAATACTTAACCACGACCATATTACCGTGACTAGAGTGCTCCTCATTCTCCAACAGTGGCACTCACGAACAGATCTCAAGTGTGGTCAACATAAATCACTTCTTACGTGGGTGAAATTGAGATATATTCCATAGTCATTATGGTCAACCCTTGGTATTTGCTCGGTGGTTAGTGCGATTGGAAAGCCTTTATATGTTGATCTTCAAATGGAAAAGATGCAAATGATATCTTACACCCGGGTATGCATAGAGATTAAGGCTAATCAGCCTTGATGCAATTCAGTTGAAGTCCTCTTGGATGATGATGATGATTGGAAGTTTTCACCCAATATCCTCAATGCCCAATCATGGCTTCCTGGTTTCAAGTTCTATTAGTGGTGCAAGGGTACCAGCCTATCTCATCTATTCTTTGCCGATGATATCCTCCTTTTTGCTAATGCTAATATGGCATCTACTGCCCTTTTAAAGGATAGTCTTGATTTATTCTTTGGACGGTCCGGTCTGAAGCTGAATATCAACAAAAGTGAGATCTTTTTCTCTGGTGGGTTGGCTAATGTACGGGAATAGATTTTGCAAACCTTTGGCTTTCAAGAAGGTATGCTCCCTTTTGGATATTTTGGGCTACCACTCATTGCTTCTAAGCTAAGTAAGGCTAACTATAACTCTCTGGTAAATTCCATTACCGCTAGAGCTCATTCTTGGTCTCAACAATTCTTGGCTTTTACTGGCTGACTCCAGCTTATTAAATCGATCCTCCATGCCATACATGTATTCTAGGCTAGTGTTTTCATTTTACATATGTCCATCTTATCTAGGATAGAGTTGATTCTAAGACAATTTCTATTAAAAGGCTCGAATTTGGGAATTGATGGTGTCAAAGTCCCGTGGAGTAATGTCTCCTGAAAGAAGAAGATGGATTGGGTATTTATAGGCTGCTGGATTGTAATCGTGCGGCCATGCTCAAGCATATATGGATGCTATTCATAAACAAGGAATTGTTATGGTATAAGTGGATCCACTCCACTTTTCTGAAAAATAAAAAAATTTTGGGTTGCTACCAAGCCAACCTTTTACTCATGGGCTTGGAAAAAATTCTTGACATTTGCTCGAAATTTCATATGCAATTTCAATAGCGAATTGGTCATGGTTGCTTGGCTTCATTCTGGTTTGACTTTTGGCACCAAAAAGGACTCATCTATAAGCTTTTCACTGATAATGACATATACTGCTCTGGAACAATGAAGAAGCCTTATGTTCGAGACTTCTATACCTTAGTTTAGCAACCGTCTTTCAATGCTATCACTTCTTGGTCAAATGATGTCCCTACTCTTGATACGAGAGTTGTAACTGATTAATGTGGTAGGGTCATCCGTAGGGAGTTTTCGCTACTGCCTCAGCTTGGGATCTCATTAGATATAAGGGGCAAATTGTCCCTTGGCACTCATTCATTTTGGGATCGCTATGTTGTCCTGAGGCATGGTTTTCTTCTATGGCTCATCTCTCTCTCAATAGGCTCCCCATGTAGATTGTTTTGTTGAATTATCACAGAATTTCGGAGGGTGTACGTGCCTTTTATCATTGTAGGCTAGACTTTATTGACCATCTTTTCTTTTTGTGCAATTACACTGGCACCCTTGCGCTTTTCTAGGATGCTAAGTGTAATCTGGCATGGTGAAATAATACATGGCGTAGCAATTTCTGCTGGGTCATCCGGTTCATTGGTGGTTAGAATTTCCATCAATACATTGCTCATTGTTCTCTAAGAGCACTTTGCCATATCATCTAGACTGAACAAAATCATATCCTCTACACAAATCAGGTTTTTTTTATGCGTCTATTCTGAAGCATCTTGTTAAGGTGCTTTGGGAGAAAAGCCTGACTTTCAATCATGTAGATGACACTCTCCGCAATAGGAGGATTCAAGTTAATTGGGGCAACGTTTGCTTTGCATCAAAGAATGAGAAAATGTAAATAACCTAGGGTTCTATCGGCTTGTGTCCCAATGAGGATGAGTTATAAGTTCGCCTATGTCTAGATGATTCCTCATGAGGGCCTGAGTGGAAATCGGGAAGTCCATGGCATTTGCCCATTAGCATGGAGTCTTGAAGTAGGAAAAAGTGAGGCCGGTGTCCCTTAGACATAATTGAGGCTGGTGTTTCGCATGTAGTCATGGCCACAATTTATGAATTAGCAATTTGATACATTGTTAAGGTGGAACCAAAACTGAGCACATAAGTGGTGATTCCTATTTCGGTTCTGAATTGCCGATTTCGGGTCGGCTCCAAGTCCGGTTTTAAAAATGTAATCGTCAATTTCGATTTCTATTTCCGTTACGGTTTTTGAGTTTAAAAATTAATTTGTAATGAATTTGTAATAAAATTGAAATCAAATTATCAAATAATGAATTATGAAATAAAAGAACATAATAAGTTACGAAATAATAAATTATCAAATACAAATTGTAAATTGTAATCAAACTTGGGGAGGGAGAAAGGGAGGGGGAGAGGCATGAACTTAATGAATTATCATTAAGCGTCTACATTAGAAGAATCAAAACTCATGTAGTTCTTTTACTTTTGATAACCCCATACTTACTTCATCCCCAATCGTCCCTATCCGTTCTGGTACTGGTGGTGGTGGTATCTACATCATTAAAGAATTTGATTTCATTGTTGCGGTATATATCTTATTATATATATTGAGTCTTTATCCAATCATCAATACAAGCTTGAGCCTCTACTGAATCGAGAGCTAATTTTGAATGTCATTCATCTAAAATATTGCATTCAGCACTAAATGCTTATTCTATCGCAATTATCAAACAAGGGTTGCCAAAAAAAAATTGCAATTAGAGAAAGAACTAGATACTTGGTGGAATGTCTCTTTTACCAATTCAATATTATAAAATCTGTGCTATCATAAGATCTATCAAACTCAAAAGAAACGGTTAGATAACTTTCTATTTCAGAATTACTTCCTATTGCTCCCTTTTACTTTTTTGACCTATGCAACAGAAGTTGGTGCCCTCTACTAATTTTACCTATGTTTCTACTTTGTAAGTCACCAAATTGAGAAGATCCATTATCACATAGATTATATGTGGTACAAAATTTATTATATAATTCTATTATTATTTTTTTAACCCATGTTTGTATAGTGTTAATATTTACCTCATCAATTAAATGTAATCATTCATAATACATATTCAAATAATTACATAAACCATCTAATTTACAATGTGGATAAAAAACACAAGCAACTAAATAAATAATAGGATTTTTCCTATAATAATGTAGCCATTTTGTTCGCATTGTTCTAGTAGTGTTACTTGATAATTCATCATTTTCATTTTCTTTAAAAACTCCAATAATATTAATACATTCCATTAAAAATAAATGCGTAGGAGGATAATAAACATCGAACAAAGTATAAGTTGCATCATTAAAAAAATTAAAATATCTATTTTTTTTGCAAATATTCAATTCTTGTAGGTATAAATTGCACATAATAAATTTTTCTATGCAAAAGATTCATTGAACAACTCGTAAGTAGAATTGCAACAATTTGGGATATCTCTTGAAAATCATTTTGGTTTTTTTATTTGCTCTATAAAATTTTAACCATTCTTTCATTATTTGGAAATATTTCCATAAAAATTGAATTTTCATTTTTATTGGGTTGAGAAAAATATCAAGATTTTTTAAATAATCTTATATACATAAATTTAAAACATGATAAGCACATCTAATGTGAAACAATTATTCACCAAAAATGAGTTAACAAATCTTTTCTAGTTCAATAATTGAAGCGGTATTCGCCACCGCACTATCAAAACTAATTAAAAAAATTATTAAGCAAATACTATTTTTCTACAATTTACTTAATTAATCTATACATATTATTTGATGTATACCTATCATCAAAAATTTTAAATACAATAAATCTTTTTTGAATATTCCGATCATCATATACACAATGACATGTTCTACTCATATAAGAATGAACTTGCCAATGATCACTCCAAATGTTGCTATCCATATGCACACGTTCATAAAAATTCATAAAAAAAGTTTCATAATTTTTGTTGACACCTAAATTTTGACTAACCTTTTTTATTATTTTTCATAAAAAAAAATAGAACTAATTTTACTTTTTACCAAAAAATAATTAAATCATTTTTTATATTTATTCACGCATCTCATTCTGGTTGTAACGGAGAATATGAGCTTAAATTAATAGGTGATTGGACTAAGTATGGGAGAAATGTATTGAAAATTTTATGAAGGCTTGGATTTAAAGAATATTTTCACATGGACTAAATTTCAAATACTTAAGACTTCAAGGACTAGAATGAAAATATTTAAAACTTGAGAGACTATTTTGCAAATAATTAAAAAGGTAAGTTAGTGGAAAATTAGAAAGGAAGGTGGAGAAAGAATGATAGAGAAAAGAAGGTGGAGAAAGAGAGATGGAGATGAAGAAAGGAAGATGGATAGAGAGAAGGGTGGATAGATATGGAAAAAGGGAAATAGAAAAGAAGGCTATAAAAGGAAAAAGAAAGAATGCTTTAAAGGAGGATAATGAAGAAAATCTAAATGGAGCCAAATGAGAGCATATTTTTAGAGAAGAGTTTTGGAGAGTGAAAGTTTGGAAGCTCGATGCCACCATCGCTAATTCCTCATTCATCAACACAAAACTGCATCCATCCCTATCATTGGAGTCGTGATCTGAGATCCTGATCAACAACGCAATACAAGTTTTGAAATTGGTAGTCAAATCCACCAAATTAGGTAATGATTCTAATCTTTAGAATATCAAAAAACTTTGTTGCCTAAATTGATTGATTTGAATCATAATTAAATTTTGTTTGATATATCATTCCATTGTCATACTTAAAAATTACATCTTTCAAAAATTCACATCATATAGATAATTGCACCGTGATGTGACATTTTGAAAATTCGACCCATTTTCGGGATTTGTAATAAAGAACGGATATATTTCGGAGATGTGCTTTAGTTAAATCTCACTCGAGACTAATCATCTTAAGATGACTAACCAAAAGAGAAATGCTATCCAGGACTTCCTAACAACCGCCCGTTGGTCTGAGTATTTACTGAAGTTGTTATCTAGTGAATTTGGCAATGAGATGAATTCCGAACTTGGACAATCGACTCTTCGTGAATATCACTTTGGAAATTTGGGCGTCGTCCGAGTCAGCTCAGTAGTTGAATAGTTTGCTCTGGAATTTAAGAAAATAAGGCAGTACCTTACGAATGACCGTTCTACCCCTGATTTGAACTAGACTCTCTCGTTAGCCAGTATTAATAATTTTGGGATTAGAAAGAATGCCAGTTTAGAGAGGTAGCACGTTTGAATCGTTGGCGCCCGAGCCCGATCAGTGTACTTTACACGAAGCTCGAGGAAAGTATTTCATCGAACGTCAAATCAATCCAATCCATCAAATCAACAATATCTTGTCAATCAAAATCAAATTAAATCTTTATCAATCAAATCAAGTCAATCACAACTCAAATCCATCAACTCAATCTCACTTCATCCAACCACTCTCACCTACCCCACTCACTTGGATTTTTAAATCATTAAGATAATCTTTTCCTCTCTCTCTCCCTTCTCTTTCCCTCATTTTTTTGGCTGAACCTTTCTCTCTCCTCTTTTTCCCTCATTCAGCCACACCACCCTCTTCTCCTTCTCTCTTGGATTTCCTCCTATCGCTGCGGGTCCCTGCGCGCACCCTGGAGAAAATCGACTCGTTTGGACTCGTTCGGGGTCCAAATCGACCCCTGTTTTCTCTCACGCATCCGTAGTACCTTGGGCTTCGAGAATATCAAGGTAGGTTGGTCAGAAAGTGGCTATATTTTTGTGAATCTAGGCTGGATAGAGGCTATTCGTGAGGAGTTAAACTCCACCGCCACCGTCCACCTTTCGTCCCCCATTCAGCCACCACGCCATGTCTCGCTTGGCCTTGTTCAACTTAGGTAAGTCTCTTGAAGCCACTCTCATGCTCACTTAGTTCTTGAACAACTCGCTTTTCTGCTGTGGCCTCCACGAACCGCCCGTCGACGCCGTGAGCCTCCGAGGAGTCACCGTCGCTCTGGTGGTCGTGTGACTTTTGCTCACTCCATTTATTCTTATTTTTAGGCCTAGGAATCACTCTTGACTAGCCAAGGTCAGCCCTCCACCGTCGTAGTCTGTCGGTGCCATTTTCGTCTACCGGTGCATCACTGAGAATCGTCGTCATTCGGCTTCCGTTCGGTCCGCTCCCAAGTCATTGAAATATGGTGTGAGGTAAGCATAACCTCTAAACCTTGAGTAAGATTGTTGTACATGACTTGGCTTAGCTCTAGATGGGTTCTAAGGGTGGCTTAGAGTAGGAAAATGTTTAGAATGTGAAGCTTGTTCACTTGGGTTGCTGTTTGGTTGCCATTGGTTGCTGATCTTGTCTCTAATATACTATCCAAGTGATGTTTAGGGCTGTCCTTAGTTGATATGTGTGATACCTAGAGGTAAAGTTCAATGTTAGCGAGTTTTGTGCATGGAAAAGTGGTTTTAACTGTTGTTCATGACTTGAATGTGCTATTTATGAACCCAAACATATTATACCATGAGAATATTGAACTTTTGCATGAACGAACTGGTTGCTTGCACGAAATATTTTATGCTCGATGTTTGGGAAACCTGTCTGAACATGCCTAGTTGTGAATCACATATATATAATGTGTGTGCATGTTTATGTGGCAAGAAAATTAATTGAATCAAACAGCAGGCTAGTGTGCCCCAATGAGGGGGAAATGGCGAGATAAGGATGGTGCGCCTAAACGTGCACGGCACGGGGTAGCTGGAGTAATAAGGGGTACCAATATGTGTCTTAGATTTTATGCATTTCTGGTTGAGGCACCGGGAGGGGCAGTGTACCTGGATCTTATATACGCGGGAGGCGTACTTGTGGATACACAAGCAAAAAGGGGTTGTGCCAACCTGAATCTTGGTTAGCTACCTTGCGGGTTGAGCACGGATTGAATGAGCTATGTAATTGAATGTACTGCAGAATAAAAGAAAATGAATTTGAGCATGTCGTGCATGAGCATTTGCATTTGTTGCCATGGATTGAATGGTGAATTGTATGTGTGCTCGACTGCTTTATAGTGCAGTTGGGGTCATACACGTGCATAGTCGTTTAGTCTGGTCACGCAGTGGTAAATTGAGAACCTAGAACTACATGTTTACGGTTGAACCAAGCATGTGCTTCACCCTGAGTGAGGTTTAGTGGTGAGCTTGCTGAGTTTTGACTCACTATTGTTGTTAAACCATTTTTTTAGACCCTAAGCCCTAGTCGGGCCTCTGGTCTCATAAAGATAGACAGAGCAGATTTTGAGGATCTTATGGATAGTAATCCATCGATGCCTGAGGAGTCCAACCCCGAAGAGTTGCCCTCATCTGACTGGAACGATGTGGATGTGTAGACCCATAGGCAATACTTGCCCCTTTTGTTAGCATGAGTCAGCTGGTGGTATTTCTTTCTGAAAGGTCGTACATAAACACTAGTTTTATCATTCCAATGAAATGCCTTTTTGTATGTTGATTTGTCTCTCTCTTCTCTACCCTTCTCTACGTGTGTACGGGTGTGACATTCACTTCCGCTAGCATAAGTTTTTATATTCGTCGATTGAGCCGCGATGAATCCTGAGTCGTAGTCCTTGTTAGCCAATCAATGAGGTGCGAGATGTTGCGTTACTGTTGGGTTCGGGGCGTGACACGTGATTTATCTTATAAATATTTATGTTGAACTACATTTTTTAAAAGATTACATCTCAAAAATGAAAATTCATGTTTAAAAAAAAATCATTCACGGCATGCATTGCAGATAGTTTAGTTCTTCACATTGTCATAATAAAAAAAAATTGCACCTTTAAATTTCAAGTGGAAATTCATCATAAGTGTCAAATTGAACATTTTTCATGAAATTGGTACCGAAATGGCATTAATTGAAAAATTAATGTAACCAAGTCCTCGAACTCATTGATCTCTAGTTCATAGGAATAAAGTATTCCTCCCAATACTTTATTTAGCTGTCTAATCAACCTACTCAAAATGATTAGTGGCGACTCCAAAAATTAAAATCTTTTGTCTAATAATCACTTGAACCATAAGTCACGATTTGGTCGAACTAGGAAGAGTTCGAGCTAAGTTAATTAATCTATTAACCTAAAATTTGGAAAGCTTGATTTTTAGGTCACGACAATTCTTTTTTTCTGTTTTATAAAGATCTTTAATTACCCATTTAAGTGTATTTCTAGAAATACTTTTTGCTTGTGGAACACATGCATTTTGTATAAATTGATTAAAATCAAATCTTTCACCAAAACTAAATGATAAATTTTCAATGGAAAAAATTTCACCTAATTATTTTTTATAAGTTTTTTCATTATAGCAAAATAAAGGAAGAGTGTTAGGATTGGCATACCCAAAAATTTATTGTTTCTTATTATCAATTCTCACTTCGATTAGATGTTTTACCTTAAGATATCAATTAAATGTTTCATATCATACTCCACCGATATATTTGTATTTTGCTCATAATGTTTACAAACAACTTCATTCCTTTTTGGAACTATATCAAATCTTTCAATCTTCTTGAAATGGTCCCATATGTTAGATGTCAACTCTTGCTCCTTTGTTGTTGACATTTTTTCAATATCAATGGCAGTAGGAGGATGAAGAATCTATTGCATTTGGCCTTACTCCATAGTAGGAATAATGTTGATTTCATCATCTACATCAACTCTCTAATCTTCATAATCACGAGGACTATGAGGATAATCGGATTCCCCCTCCTTACTCTTGTCTCTGCCACTAGTTCTAATTTTACTTATCGTTTTTTATATAGAAAAAAATATGGTATGATGCAAAATATATATAGAGAGTATAAAAAAGAATTTGAAATAGGGAATTATTAAAGGAGATAATAAATAAAGAAAATTAAAAAATTAGAGAACATAATTGAGAGTTAGAGAGAATTTACATGAAAAAATGAGAGATGAGAGGAGTATTTATAATTTCATATCATAGGTTAGGTTAGAAAGAAAAGATTAAAAAAATAGGTGGTGACCATTGCAGCCAATGATCACCATGGGGTAGGGCAAAGAGCCATTGCTTGCAAGGGCTCTTTGTTTTTTTTTTTTCTAGATTAGAGCCCGAACTAGTTCAACGATTTAAGGAACCGGAATTGAGCCCTTGTGCCATGGGCTGGTTCCAGATTTGATCCGAGCTAGTTTCAGGCCCAACCTAGCCCGTAGCCATGCTTACCCTCATGATTCCCATGGTCGATATCCCATGGATGATAAGCTGGGGTAAAATCCAAAATTGAGACATGCGTCCCTCGCGTACCTATGTCTTGTGTCCCACGAAAGTCGATTCTAAAGTGAAAACTAGAAATGAATAAATAGGTCAATGCATGCTCACACGCGTGGTGTCCATATTGCATATTGTGTGAATCCATCATCGAGTTGCATAAGTGCTTGTGGTCAGTTGTTTAGCATTGGTCAAGTCTTGCGTGATTGGGGCATACCTAGATGGCTTAGTCGATAGGATAGATGCTTTATTTGCTGAGTTTCGGCTCACTCCTTTTTATTACCTCTTTTTCATGTCTACATGTTCCTACACCTTCCGATGATAGGTTACCGATGGAGATGAAGCTAACTTGGTACTCGAAGTAGAGCTAACTTTTGTATTCCTCCCAATGTATTTGCGTCTTTTTTTATTGAACAAAGAACATGTATAACTAAACAAGTTATATTTATATATATAATCATATGCTTTTGGCCCTATTGTCTTTGTGTGTTATTTCTCACATGTTTACCCTAATAATGTCATATCTTTAGGTGGCATACATGCCTTTCCTTTTTGCATGCACTTATCTTTCTTTTTTGGGTGGCACACTGCTTGTTTTTAGTTTGATTAGCTTTTGTAGGCGTCCTCTATATTGTAAGTACTATGAGATTAAAGCAGATAATGCGATTAGCCTAAGAAGGTAGCAGAATTGGGACCCCACTGTGATACCCAGCTCCATTGAGGCTGGGTCCTGAACCTGGTGCCCGAACCCAGGTATATTGAGGTTGGTTCTAAGACATTTAGCCGTGCTTGAAACCATAAAGGCCAAGGCTCAATTCTCAATGCCCGAACTAGGGTATATCGAAGTCAAGTCTGGGGCCTTCAGTCGTGTCTGAAACCATTAAGACTAGGGCTCAGTCCGTAGCACCCGAGCTTGGGCACGACATTAATGGATCGGGGTATGGGCGTAGGGGTCTTGAGCCCAGCCTCGATGGGCTCAGGCATGGATACTAGGGTTTAGGGCCTAGCACCAAGGATACGGGTTTGGTATCCCGTGCATGAGCACCTGTGTCACAGGCCCAACCTTAATGGACACAGGTGCAGTGGCTAGGGTAACAAGCGCAGCCTAGATGGACTCGGGCCATAGAATTGGATACCCAACCCTGTTGTCAAGGGCCTAGGAGCAAGCATTGGGATTCTCATTCCCAAACAATGATACCTAGTCACAATTTGAAAAAAAAAATTCATTTTCTTAAGCAATCTAAATAATGAAAAATGAGGACAATATTTTCTCGCAAAATGTCTGCCACAAAATGTCTTCCAGAAAATGAACAAGGCCTACAAATATTTGGGTTAATACTACGAAAAATCTCAAACTGGTACGCTTGTGACAAATTTACCCCAAACTATTTTTTTTACCACGAAAAACCCCAAACTGGTAGACATGTGACAAATTTACCCAAAACTATTTTTTTTTACCACGAAAAACCCCAAATTGGTACACCCGTGACAAATTTACTATAAACTATTTTTTTTACCATAAAAAACCCCAAACTATTATACTTATGACAAATTTACCATTTATTAAATTGGATCAGTACCATGAAAAATCCTAAATTGATAAACCAGTGGTAAATGGAGGGTAAAAATCCTAAACCGATATGCCTTTGAAGTGCCACATGCCATCCAACTATGTAATTTAACGTTAAATTTAACGAAAATTAACGGAGGGTAAATTTATCGCAAATATATCAGTTTGGGGTAAAATTATCATAAATATACCGGTTTGGGGTTTTTAGAGGTTAAAAAAATAGTTTGGGGTAAATTTATCACATGTGTACCGGTTTGAGGTTTTCGTGGTCAAAAAAATAATTTGGGGTAAATTTGTCACAGGCGTATTAATTTGGAGTTTTTCGTGGTATTAACCCAAAATATTTTGGATGGCCGAGAACACAACATATTATTCACCGTAATATTAAATTTTTTTTATGAAGTGTACAAAAAAGCAGAAACGCTCCAAGAAGACTTGATATTCATTCACATGTTGGGTTATGTGGCTGATGTGATTTTTTTGGTCCATTTAGGAACAGTTGCACTTGGAATGGACCAAAAGGTCTATAGAGAGTGCGCCCGTGACAAACAAGGGTCCATGTCAATATCTGAAGTCTAGTGACTTAGATGCATGTGTTTGCACGTTGATACAAAATTTGATAAAATCGCGAAGCTTGATTTGACCCGTGATTTGATCGAACCACGCAGCCCTTGAATAAGAAAATTTCGGGCATCGTTTGGTACGAACTATTTTAAGTAATATTTTATTATTTTCAAGAGGGCAAAATCTTCCATCCACCGACGTCGGTAGGAATTCATTCACAAGTGGACCCACTGAACCACATCTCAATAATCACTTTTAGTCGACCATGGTCATTTCCCAATAAGAGTGATCTCAGTAAGGCTTAGTCTTTCGGAGGGAAACAAACAATCCAAAGAAATTCATATGTTCTTTTTCTTTTTCTTTTTTTTGTCCATTTGATTTAACTAGCTCCTCTGGACGTCCTAGGAAAAGTTATCTCAGTTGATACCATATAAGATCGTGTCAAACTTTTCGGTGTTACCTTAGAGTTCAAGTATTTTTGTTTCGGTAGGAGACTTAGGTAAATTCTTGCTTGGCTTAGGAAAAGATGAAACAAATGGGTCTTAAATTAGTAAAAAATTTGATTAATATTAGGGGTGATCAATTCCAGGGTAGGCCAATTTTTACTTAAAATCAAATACCGCCCATAAAGGGCCGGTTCCACAAACTGAAAACTGAAAACCGCTCGCTAATTTTTAGGTCCACCCAGTGGGCCGGTTCTGGTCCGATTCTCGGACAGCTCCAAGGAACCGGCATCTATGGGAGGCTCAATGACTCTCCATCTTCGCCATATGTGGAAGTCGAGTGTTGATGCGATGGAAGGAAAGCTTGAAAGTTTTGCCATTTCATTTTCCAAAAGCCAGCTTCCCTCTTCTTACGTGCGCAAGCTACTTCATCATCATTACATTATCACCATGGTATTCACGTTCCTCACACTGGGTCGCTTCCTTCAGTTCGCTCTATCTGACGAGCGAAACCAAAAGAGAAATGACAGCCGAAAAGCATCCCTCTCTCCCAGAAGATATCGCCCTCAAGATCGTGCTTTTCCTCGACTCACACCCTATTGTCTAGATGCCACTCTCTTGCTTGACGTCTCTCTCTTGATTGATTCGACAACATATTTAGCTATAAAAGAAGCATAAGTCTCGACTGATTAGGGTTTGTGAGGAATGGATGTAAGAATTAATAAGTGAAAAAATCAGTCCAGATTTCTAGCTATTTAAAATTGAAACCGGTGAATACTAGATCAGGTCGAGTGTGGGTCATAACAAGTTTGACCCAAACACGACCTGCACTCATCCCTACACGACCCAACCCATATTCTTCTCGTTCTTCTTGATCGCAGTCTTCATAATCATCTCGCGTTGCTCTTCGTTTTCGTCTCTTCTTCACCGGCAAAACAGCCCCCCTACAAAGTCCCTCCCCGCCACCAACGTCCATTTTCACCGCCCTCCTCAATTGATTACTCCACAATCTTGAGCGAAAAAATTTCGAACCTATACAGGGCAAACCAGACTAATAAATGAGTAAAAATGGCACGAGAAATTGAACTCGATATATCTCTGACTCTAGTATTTGTTTAAAATTAAGTATGCAATCTTTCTCTAAAAGGTTAAGCTCTTCGTGCGCAACGCGAAATACATTTATATTTTAATAATCTATTTATCCATTACTTTCCTTTTTGTTGTTGTAGTAGATGGCGGCAGATAAGCGAACTCTCTTGTCAAGTTTATGAATTAGTTTTGACAGCAAATTTTTTTTCAGGTCAAAAATATTTGAATTTTATCGAATTCAACCAGACGTGTTATAGATATCTCGTTCTAAATTTTTTTTTTTCTGTCAATTGGGTCATAAATCTTTTGCAATTGTGCCAATTTAGCCCACTTTGATAGCTACTATTAACGTGGATAATTTTTAATGATATTTTAATATTTTATCTTCTTTTTTGCCTATCCTACTGTGGTTGACGGGGTCTCTGGAGCTCGCCAGATGCCAGTGAGGCCACCTTCCTTTGGCCGTGATGGCCTCGCTGACCAAAGTATGATAGGAAAGGAAAAGAAAAATAAAAAAAAATAGTATAATATTATTAAAAATTATTCATAATAGCGTTGGCTGGCAAAATAGATTAAATGGCATAATTATAAAAGGTTTAAAATTCAATTGACCAAACAAAAAAAAGTTCATGACTGAATTGGTACGATTACAATAGGTTTAGGATTTTTTTGATAATTCTCCCTTCATCATTGCAAATACTTAATCAAATCATGCTTGATGGTGGTCTAGGTCTTGATCATGTTGGCCTTTCTACCGCTCCGCACTTTTTTCTTCTTGGTGTGTCTTATGAAGATTGAACATTTACCAAATATTGAGAGATCATATTGAGTAAATTAAAAGTTCAAGAATGACATTACATATTGAGCCAAAGTTTGAGGACGACATTACACACTGTATCGAAGTTCAAGCCCTAGAACACCATTGAATCATGATTTGGATCAGTTACAGCAATCCTAAATGGTGACCAAATCACTGGATTACCAGAGTTAGTTCGAAATAAGGACTGATCAATCTCATTCTTTTGTTTGGGATCATAATTACTTTCAAACACCTCTCTTCCTGGAGACCGTGTCCAATAGGAAGGGACTCGATCAAAAATGGCCTTGAATGAAGCAAAAGCACCGGGTTCTGCTAAAGTCTTCCGAGTCGTGTCCTTTTCTTGCCAACCCTGCATAGGCTAAAGCACAAATTGGTTTCTCACGCATCTTCTAAAATCCGAAAAAGGACAGCCAAAGAATGATCATGACCATGGCCTTGTGCAATGTGACAAATCAAACCTGAATTATAGTCTCGGATGCTGCATGTGGGGGACCATAGTTTATTTCCAAGAATGTTAGGGGAAAAAAATTGTGGTTGGGAATTATCCTAAAATTACTATCTTTCTTCATTTTAGAGAAAGTTAATTCTGAAGCAAAAGTTCCGTGACATTGCTTTGTTGGATATAGTCGATACAAGGAAATAGTCGTCCTAGCTTGCCTCGACGAGCTTCTTATCTTATGCTTAACATTGACCTTTTTTTTTTCCAAGATACCTGTACAATCTCGGCTCAAAGCACTTGAGATGATTGAATTCTAATTCAACCCAAGAAATGACTACTAGAATCTAAGGATCGTATTGAGATTTCGGAAAGCATGTTCAATATTGCTAGCAACGGAAAGTTCCCCATCGTTGTTCTATGCATGAAGTGCCGTGCAAGAAGAATTATGCTAAAAAATAATTCCCATAGAAAAGAAGAAGAATGGTCCAGCTAATTACGACAACGTTCGTATCTGACGAGTCAACACGCAGAATTTGCAATTCGTATATATCCAGCTAATTACGACGACGTTCGTCTCTGACGAGTCAACACGCATAATCTGCAATTCCATGTAACTGGCCACGCTTACCAAAGGCATGTAAGTACTCTAAAGAGGAAAAAGGAAGAACGGGGGGGGGGGGGGGGGGGGGGGGGGGGGTTTGCATGCTCTAAGGTTCTAGAATAATTTGCAATATGGTTTACAGAAGGAAAGATCATTTTCAATTGTCATTATTCTACTATTAACCCAATTCATTATCCTCAGAGGCAATTATAAAAATAATTAGATAAGGACAAAGAAAAAGATAGTACTAGGAAGGAAATACCCTAGCTATGATGACCTAAGGGCTTGTTTGGCAGAGTTTTGGGAAAATGTAATTGGAAAAATTCTAATGTCTTTAAGTTAAAGGGAGTTTTCGAAATGTAAATAGTATTTGATAAAGTGTATTTTAAAAATACATTGAAAATCAACTTTGATGTAAATGCTGTTTGGTAAAAACTCCACTTTGTAAAGGATTTTTACTAATTTTTTTTAAATTTTAAACTATTTGCAACGGCGGCGACTAGATCTAAGCACCGGTTGGTCTCGCTTGGGGTCGCACAATCTCAAGTGAGGCTAGCGGCCGCTCATAGAGCCTTCACTGGCGGTCGAGTCATTTGCTGCCAAAATTAGGGTTTTTGAGGATATTTTCATAATTATGAAAATCAAGCGAAGGCAAAATTCAAAAGAAAAAAATTTAAAATTGCATTTCGCAAGTGTAACCTTCTAATGTACCTCTGGAACTACTTTGGAAATGCAATTGCATTTATCCAAAGTTGAACTAAAAACGAACTAAACACTATTTGTATTCAGCAGAGAAATTTTAGAGTCTCAAATCCCTTCCAAATGCTGAACCAAACAGGTTATCAATTGAGACAACCTAGACATGTGTCACAGGCCGGCATTTTCCCCTGGCCGAGGAACAAGCCGTGAGGCCCCTGGCGATCAGTTTGGCCACCAGGCCAGCCTTTTTTTCTCGTTGTCCCATGGAACATTTAGGCGAATATCTTTCTTATATTGAATCCTACCATACCCAGCTTAGCTCAAGCATCTTTTTGTATCAAGCGCGCACGGTCAAAATGGGCACCACAACTGGTTGCGGCCTGCTATGGCCTCGTCAAGAGAGTGGCATCAGCTCCAGATTAGTTTGTACACGGGAGGCCAACCCTGCCTTCAGAGCTCATAAGGGATCTATTATGTTTAATTCTAGAACTCCTAGCACAAACTGTCTTGACACCATTCCCATGAACTCAATTGTCTAATACCCTCTACACGCCTATTTACTATGTTGACACCAACAAGCGCCACTTCAAAGTTATACGAGTGTGAGAGGACCCAAGGACCCAAGTTATTTGATCCCCCACGATCCTCCGCATCGATCAAGGGGACACTGAACAACCAGCCCGTGTCACTCTCCCCCACTCATTTCCGCAACGCCCTCGTTGCGGGCTATTCTGTCGCAACCTCGCGAGGCAGAACAGTCTTCCTTTCAACATCGGTAGCTTTTCTTTTCTTTTCTTTTTTTTAAAAGGCCGTTCGGGTTTTGTTTGGTCACCCATGCAATCCAGTGTGGCGTTTTTTGCCAACTGCGTTTATCTCACAACACTATTTTGTAGTCACTATTGCTTTCAAGGTGTGGCACTTTGGCCAACCGCACTAACATGACAGCACATTTCTTCTCTCTAATAAGCATTTTTTTCTTCTGTTCTCTCTCTTTTTCTTCTTTTGTTTTTGCTAACCAATGGAGGTTTCTCCTTGTTTAAAGCATGGTAAAGAATCCATCTTAAGATTCGTCGAGTTGATCCAGGAACGTTTTCCCATTTCAGTGAAGAGTCGATTTCTTTGTTGTGCCCCCATTGGCATCCTTGAAGTAAGGCGAGAGCCGCATATTGCCCGAGTCATTTTTTTTTAGCTCCGGCGATTCACTCTCCACACTTAAGGACTGGGTAGACCACAGATTTTCTTTGACTCACACACGCACTTGAAGGGATCTGACTCTGATACCATTTGTCACAGGTTGGTATTTTTCTCTGGCCGAGGGACAGCCCGTGAGGAGCCTGGCAACCAGTCTGGCCATGAGGGCAGCCTTTTTTTCTCGTTGTCCCATGGAACACTTAGGCGGATATCTTTTTTGTATCGGATCCTACCATACCCAGCTTAGCTCATGCATCCTTTTGTATCAAGCGCACACAGGTCAAAATAGGCACCACAACTGGTTTCGGCCTGCCATGGCCTCATCAGGAGAGCGGCATTAGCTCCCGAACAGTTTGTATACGGGAGGCCAACTCCGCCTTCAGAGCTCCTAAGGGATCTATTATGTTTAATCCTAGAACTCCTAACACAAACCGTCCTGACATCACTCCCAAGAACCCAGTTGTCTAGTACCCCTGCACGCTTATTTACTATGTTGACACCAATAAGCACCACTTCAAGATTATACAAGTGTGAGAGGATCCCAGGACTCATGTTATTCGATCCCCCACGATCCTCCGCATCGATCAAGGGGACACGGAACAATCGGCCCATGTCACATGCATGATCGCATCATTATACCTTAATTTCAGCGTAAAAGTTCGAGTCTTGTCTCGTGACTGAATTGGCCATGCTGATCGAATCTTGTCTCGTGAGGGAAAAACGAAAAAAAAAAAATCTAAACATTTAAGAAAACATTAAAGAAAACGAACGAAAAAGGTTGGGCCACATTGAATTATTTGAAGAATAGACTAAAGCAATGTGGCAAGAGCACTGAACAGACCGGCGACCGTCCAGGCAATCTTTTAGAGGGCCTACACAAGATAAACGTAAGGACACAGCTCACACCCCAAGAGAGATTGTTCTATCAGCGTACACCTAAATTCTTTTTTATGAAGGCGATTATTGTCGAGAATTATTTCTGGGTCTTTTAGAAAAGTGATTGGCTAATCGAATTTGACACGAGATTCAGCTAAAAATGCAGATTACACCTTGAAAGTTAGGGCAACAAAGATAAAACAAACCAACTATTTTGCTGGCATCACCAAAATTGCTATCTTTCGTCCTTGCTTAAACGGGATATTGTCCATTCTAGCGACGGTCATCGGTCCCACTTATGCTAGTTTGAGGTTGGATGGCACCAATCTAGCCCTGTAATATTGAGTATATAACTTACGCAATATGATTTCGATTCAATCAATGTGAAAGATGCAATGACTAGCTTATAATGGTGCAATAAATTGTCTTATTAGTCGAGTTGCAAAGAAGAAAAGATACTGCAAGACCTCAAAAGTTTTGATCTAATATAGATTGAATCTCTGTCTGACCAAACTCTCTCAAACGTTTCAAGCCTTAGTTAGATTGGGCAGTCCCTTAAGCTTGATTCAAAATTTTAGTTTGGGCCAATCGAGTTGCCAAGCTCGAGAGGATTAAGTGCGAATTACTCTTACAATGGTCATGCATCATGGAAAGTACGTTTACAAACTAGACTCCGTTATAATAAATCAAATCTAATCAAGATCGATAGAACAAGTCCGGGAAATTTTTTTTTTCGCGTGTTAGTGAAGAGAATGATGTCCTTTGTAATATTTCCTTCCAAAGCTTCCCCTTCCTCAGTGGAAGTAACGGTCAGTGCATTGTCGTTTAGCGGCAAAACAGAGAGGGACCGACTTGGCTTGGAATTTCCCAGGAACAGTCACGAGTGCAAGTACGAAGCAACAAACAGAGTTATAACACTCTCTGCAAGAACTCTCTGTACATCACTCCCCTTCCTCTACCTCTCTCTCTCTCTCTCTCTCTCTCTCTCTCTCTCTCTCTTATCCTTGTGTCACAAACATGTCTCTCCCTTCGCCTCCGCAATCCCACGATAACGACCGGCCCGACCTTGCATCGATCCGTGTGGTCGTCATCTTGGTGAACAAATTCATTCGGCAATTCCTGGCGGACGGCGCCTGTTCTTGGAACAGCGTCAAGTCGGCTTGCCTTTCGATGCTCCAGGCCCAGAAGCACGAGTTCTTCCAGTTCTCGGAGCACTCGGTGCTGTCTAATCTGTACTGGGGCATCGAAAACATCCAGGCAGCGATCTGGGCCAAGTGGCCCCGAGAGCGGGAGTCCCGGCTGAGGAGCTCGGAAGGGATGCTGCAAGTCCCCGCATTGCTCAACGAGGAAGACATGACATCTGGCATCGCGAACTGCCATTTGATCGCCATCTCGTACTTTTACCTCTGTGTGGTCAAGAGGCTTCAGGGGGAAGATTGGCAGGTCGCTGTGCATTTCCTTCAGGCACTCTCGGTTTGTCCCGAGCTCGTCAGGAACGTGTTCGCACCGGAACTCTGCAAACTGCTCTTCCTGTCTGGGTCTGCATGGTCAAAGAGTAAGAAAACGGGTGGACATAGAAGTTCCAGCCCGGTTCGCCTTATGGACTCCAACGAAGAAGAAGCTCTTGAACCGATGAAACAGATGGCCAGGAAGTTCAAAGGTTGGTTGTTGTACTACCAGGTCATGCTTTATGGTGAGACCCGTCAGTGGAATTGTGGCTCCAGAGAAGAAATGTCCCTACAGAATGACACAAACAGTTTGGTGTAAGTTCTCTTCTTTTGCTTCCTCTCGTGCCTATCTGCCACTATATTTTCAAATTCAATAGCAGTCGTGTCTTTCAATTAGTTGAAGATGTCGTGTGTTTGCAATTTGAGGATTAATTGACCCGAGAGAGAACTTTTCCTATGTCACCCATTGATTGAAACAGATATATAGTGCATTCACCCAAAACATTAGTGTTACATGTTGCTGAACATGAGATTATCGGTATCGTCGTCTGTTTGTCGATTTTCAGTCAGAATCAGGACAAGTTTGATTGTAAAACGTGTGATTGTTGCTGATCCTTGTAATGGGATGTTAATCTAAACAGGGACAAGCAGTCTGGACGCATTGAATCTTCATTCTCGATTGGCAATGAACATGATTGGCTACACAACGGTGAGGTAAACCCCGGAAAGATCTCTATCCATGTGCAATTAGTTTCTATCTGATTCTGCTTGGTCATTGGAGACAAGAAGATCATGTCATCAATCATCACGCAATTAAGCACAATGTCCGGCTTTAAGCAAGATCTAATGAAAGTACATGCTCAGTTCTTTCGTTTAACTTCATTATGCTTCCGGATCATACCTTCCTGATGTTATGAGAAATTGATGCAGATACAGAAAGTGCATCCACTTCATCCTAAGGACTCTAGGGAAAACATGCCGTGCAGCAATGGTGCAGCATTTGCAAATTGTGCAGACGACCATCAGCATTTAGGAAAAGCGCCAAAATCTCAAGTCTACAATGGAGAAATAAAAAGAAACGGAAGTGTCAGATGTCTTCAGGACATGCTGGAGGAACCCCAGTCAAATTCATCAACTTCCGCAAACTCAACACGAGGTGATCCTGCCGAAGAAGGTGACACGGAGGTAATTTGCAGGTTACCACAGCCATCTTCAATACCATCATAGTCTGCTAAATGATTTTTATTCATGTGACTGAAAATGAGAGGAACTCACAGCAAAACCATCATCCTTGATCAGGAAGCTAAGGAGGATACCGACAGCTCCATTAGAAGGATGAGAATTGATGTGGAACTCCAAGAAACAGACACTTATTGGAGGTCAGTTTCTCACTTTTAACCTAACTTTTCAGTGTTGGATACACAAGTCGAATTTTTTTAAAGAAATGTGAAGGGCATGTGTGTTGTACAGGAAGCAGCAAGGTCCATGCTCTACTTCAGAGCCGGAGTGCAAAGCAATATGCACGGCAGGTCTTCCTCGTTCTCCTCGACATCAAAGATGCAGGGGCCCTGCAGAAGTCAACATCGCTAGGATCTTTGCTGAAACGTTACCCGATTCCTTTGATCACTTTAATGAATCCCTCTTGGACCTCAGGGATGGAAAGCAGAACAATAATGCCTGTTGGAATCTTCATATGGAGGAGTTGAAGACATCCAAGCAACATGATCGCCAGCTCTTCAATCAAATAGCCGCTACATCGCAGAGGAATCATAGGGTTGCAAGCATAAGTCCCGGAAAGTCTCTTGCTAGGAAAGAAAACAAATCGTGTGTGCAGAATAAATTGACAAAAGAAGGTTCGTATTCGGAGATACCTTCCCATCATGACCTGATGGGAATATTCGAGAAGGCAGTCTCGCAACTATGTTTGTCGGAAGGATTGAGGAAACTCGACGAAGAAAACATCGTCGAGATCATGGCAATATACGAGACTCTGAATGATAACAACGGAGTTAAGCATGCAGCGCTGAAGGACATGCTTCTGGATCAGCTGCTACAAGCAATCTCGACTTCCAAAGAGGAGAGGGTGATTCGAATGTCAGTTTCTATTTTGACCACTATTGCTTTAACCAACCAGTCGGTTTTAGGCGACATAAGAAATAAGGGTCTTCAATTGTGTGACTTGGCGAGTGCCCTGAAGAGAAATGTGCATGAGGCGGCAATTTTGATTTATCTGATCAATCCATCTCCTACAGAAATCAAGACTCTGGAATTGCTTCCTAATCTTGTGGAGGTAGTATGCACTTGGAGCAGTTATAAGCTCAAATGGACATCTGTCTTGTTGACGCCTCCGATGGCATCGCTTATGATCATTGAAATGTTGGTCACTGCATTTGACAATGCCACTAACAGTGCGCACCTCGCAGCTCTCAACTCTCCCAAAGTCCTTCATGGGCTACTAGATGTAGCGAGAGACTCGGGTGCTGAAGAATCCATCTCTCTGGCTAGAATCATTGTAAAGTGCATGCAGTTCGATGGTCAATGCAGAGTCTATGTCTCCCAATCCACACCTATTTCTCCATTTATTAGCCTTCTTCAGAACAACAAGAGGCGTGCCAAGTTCATCGCACTGGAATTCTTTCATGAAATCCTTTGCATGCCGAGGTATGAATGAGACATATTGATTGTACCAAACAAAGAAAACTGCATTAATTGCAGTCTCAATAATAGAAAAGTTTAGGTCAATTTCCAGTGAAAAAGCAGATTAAATGATGAGAACTCTTGCTATCGAGTGTTTTGGAAACCACACTACAGATCAATCCCATCGAGTACCACACAAAAAACTGCACCCAACTGTATCAGAAAGTTCCATAATCGCATTCTTCCTTCTGGCAGGTCAGCAGCTAACAGTCTACTGCAACGGATAAGAAATGAAGGAGGTGCCGACATCATGAACATGCTGATGCTCTGTGTCCAAAACTTGGACTCTCATCATCAGCTCTTTGCTGCGAATTTGTTGCTGCAATTGGACACATTGGTAAGTAGATAAGTCTGCATACCGTTTCTTTAGGAACTACATCAGCCCAACATTTTCTTCCTTTAGATAATTGATCAAACATAATTATTGATTTGTGAGATAAATATCAGGCACTGGTTCTCTGAAGAGGCTTTTTGTGTGATGAACTTGTGCAGGAGAACCAATCTGGCGTTAGCATGTTCGTTGAAGAGGCCATGAAGGTACTCCTAGAGTCACTGACACCCAACGAAGACCCTAAGAAGCATCAACTATCGGCATTCATCCTAGCAAACCTCGGAGGAACTTATTCTTGGACTGGGGAACCATACACAGTGGCTTGGTTAGTAAGAAAGGTTGGGTTGGCCTCCGTGCACTACCGAAATTTGATCAAGGACTTTGATTGGGAAGATCAAAGCCTACTGGTATAGCATAATGAAATCTTCTTAACATCCTGTCATTTAAGAGTGACTCCAATTGCTATGTTATATTTTCATTCTAACTATTGCAGTGCAGGATTCAGAAACCGACTCGTGGTCTGGCAAAATTGCAAGAAACATAATCAAGATCGGGAATCCTGTCTTTCGAGCTCTTGAAATGGGCTTGAAGAGCAAGTCTAAGAGGGTGTCTCGAGACTCTCTCACCGCAATCGCATGGCTGGGGTGCGAAATTTCCAAGAGCGTGCATACTCAGAGATATTCCGCGTGCGAGATCTTGCTGGGTGGGCTAGACCAATTCCTGCATCCTGGGGTGGACCTTGAAGAGAGGCTTCTAGCGTGCTTTTCCATATACAACTATGCCTCTGGTAAAGGTAATAAGAGACCTTCAATGAGGTTTATGATCTTTTTCTGTTGTGATTCAACCAATTGATATGTTCATAATTCATCTTATTTCATAATTCCAATTGTAGTCCTGAAACTCTCTATCCCCTAGGGCATGAAAAACACATGCTGAGCTTGTATGAGACATTAAACCAAGACTGCAATTTAGTACAATTCCACTCAAATGAGTTTTATCATGCAGGGATGCAAAAACTGATCCATTTCTCGGAAGGGGTGAGGGAGTCGCTGAGGCGCTTTTCAAACGTCACTTGGATGGCAGAGGAGCTGCATAGAGTAGCCGATTTCTATCTACCAAACAAATCGGTCAGTGGCTTATCATATCACACTGCAAAACAATTCAAATACATTGCAACTACTTGGCTCTCTAAAATAGCCGTTACACTGATGAAAGCAGCGCATATCCTGTGTCCATACACAAATTCTCGAGGCTGGTCATAGCAGTGGTGGAGCGGTAAATGCTCTTATTTACTACAAGGGACTCCTCTGCAGCGGACATTCAGACGGGTCCATAAAGGTTATCTTTTTGTACTTGAAACACATTACCAGCAGAGTCTGTCCTTTGCAAACATGTTAGATTTGATGTGCTGTCAATAAGGAAAACATGGAATTCATGAATCAAGGTCACTGAGATTTAAACCGAATACATCATTTTAGCAATGAGAAACTAATTAAGGCAGGCCATTGTATACAAAAGATGTGGGATATCAAAGGGCAATCCACGACACTCGTTTGGGACAAGAGGCCGCACAAGAAGGAAGTGACCTGTTTTTCGCTCCTCGAGCAAGGGGAAAGCCTTTTGAGTGGATCTGCTGACAAGACGATCAGGGTATAATTTCATGAATGTTCTCAATTCAATACCAACCTTAGATTTATGTTGGTTTCGGTCACTCAAAACCTATCTTGTGTTGGCAGGTCTGGAAACTGGTCCAACGCAAACTGGAATGCTTGGAAGTAATATCCTTAAAGGATCCCATTCGGAGAATGGACACACTTGGAGATGTGATTTTCGCAATCATACCAGGCCATGGGATCAAGGTACCGTCCAATTTATCGTCATATATCCACAAACAGAAGCCATTTAGCGAAAGGATAGCATTGAAGAATTTGCTTCTTTTGGGACGAGTGTATTTACTGCAAGAACTCATTTTCCAGGTTATTGATGCATCAAGAACAGTCAAAGAAATTTGCAAGACTAAAAATGTGAAGTCCATATGTGTAATTCAGGGGAAGATTTATGCCGGCTGCAAGGACTCAAGTGTACAAGTCGGTTTCCCTGCATCTAGACACAAGCTTGGAACAACTCCTATTGATAAAACTGCGGTAATTGATATCCTTCATGTTGCACTATCAGGAAATAATCCTAGTGAACTACCGAGAGCAAGAGATCAAAGCGCCGTCAAAGAGCTGGATGATGCACAAGCGGCCCATAAATTCTATTGTCAGCTACAAGGACTGGATGTATACTGCGAGTGCGGTGGTCCACGGGTCGAACATTAAGGTGAGGAAGTAAGTGCAATTCACGTGTCTTTGCTCAAAAAACCTTGGAATGACTAGAGAAAACCATGCCAGGAATGGAGAAGAAACTGCGAAGCCGAGATGAGAATAGCAGTGCAGAGAGGAGCGAATGTACTTGCCATGGGAGTGGTCGAAGACTTCATATATCTGAATTGCAGCTCTTCAGCCAATACCCTCCAGGTTGATCCAATCTTCATTTATCGTGAAAAAGCGAAACAAACAATACCCATTCATCCAAGAATAACCCATTAGAGACTTGCGCTATCTACCAAGTTGCCTGTATTTCATGATTAAATTAAGCACATCACAAGTACAAACTTCGCTGATCGGATAAACTATGAGACTGGTATGAATGAATGTGTCGTCCATAGTCTCTGCTTTCTGTATAAGTTTGACTGATTATGCAAACCAATAAAAACAGATATGGCTAAGAGGGACAGCGAAGAAAGTCGGGAGGATTTCGACTGGAGGGAAGATAACGAGCCTATTGACCGCAAACGATGTCGTCATTTGCGGCACGGAGGCCGGGCTAATTAAGGTCAGTGTGCAGCGAATACTTCTTCATTAATTTGTCTTCATGACTGTAATCAGAGTCAAACATTCTAGTTCATGGTAAGATATGTTGACTAATGCGACGACACGTGAACAGGGATGGGTACCTCTGTGACTGCTGCTTCAATTTGGCTGGCATGTCCTTCTTTTCCTGGTGTTAGTCCCCGGCACAGGGTCATTAGCAACAGTAAACGATTACTGGCGCTACGGATTGTCTTCGTGGTGTAAAAAACAAGTGTACGAAGTCAAATGAAGGGAAGTACATATCGTATAGATAGATTGTCATTAGTAGTTTTCTGAAAGGAATTCATTGTGATGATGATGAATTCTATGATGCCAAAAAATGGGTTCTGTTTTCATTTTTTTGAATAAACTAAGGAGAAAATGTTTTGCAAGAAAGGAAATGTACAACTTACTCATATTGTGAGGCAAGGTAACATAGTATATGTAAAATTAGAGGCACAAGTTAGAGGATACTGTTGAGATACAATGCGGAAACGCTAGTGAATCTTGCAAATATATCAATACAAAATCACCAAAAGAAATTACGAGAATTAATAAAGGACACTGGATATTTATGTAGTTCGGTCCGAATGTCAGTATTTACATTCACAAAGATAACTGACAATATAATCTACTATAATCAAATAATCACGACTACAATCGTTCAAGCATTCGAGTGTTTCCCGCACCTAGATTAAGCTCAAAGCAAACACACAAGTAGTATTCACAATCTCTCATAAAGAACTCCCTCAAAAAATTCTTAAGGAAAATAGATGCTCGTCTTGATTGCTCTTGAAACAGCTGAACAAAGAACATCTCTTCGTGTGCTCGAACTATTAGAAATTTTTCTTGTTTGGGCTTTCATTAATTGCCATATTTTACTTCACTTCTTTTTTTTTTTATAAAACGGGCTGTAACGTAAGACAGTGCATGAAATCCCACGAAAGTTATGTGATCAGTAAAGTTATTTGGGATATGCGCATCTCGTTTATTTTGATGTGGCTTACAGCTAGGTGTAGGCTATTTTATGTCCTATGGTCCGTTGATGGATAGGACCATAGGTTACGGTTTATGTATATTTACGGCTAGGTCCCCTCCCCTGTCCTTTTCAGACCCTTTTAATTAAAAGGGGGCGAAACCGACCTTTTACATTTAAAAGGGAAGATAAAGAGACAGAAGGTCTCTTGGGTTTCCGACGAAAATAAAAAGAGACAAAAGGTCCTTTGGTTTTTTGGGCCGAGGGTTTCTTTTCTTTACGCTTTATCCATCAAGCAGCTGCACGGGAAGGAAAAGGGGAAGAAGACTTTGCCGGGTGAGGATCTCGTTACGGTCGAACAAGATATTGCGAATGGCGTCAATAGGTACGTGTCCTATTCACTAACCTTCTCAATGACCGTAAATTCGTGTAATCGATCCAGGGTTTTCCGCTTTCTAGTTTTCTAGAATTGTTCGTTTGTGAATATGTTTCTACACGTGGTATTAGAGCGGGTTACACGAATTTACGATCCTAAGAAGTACCATTGTTGTATGGATCGAAAGTGTTTTTGGGGTATATATATACATATATATGTGTTGGTAGAGGGCTTTTGCAACCCATAAAATTAGGATTATAATTTTGAAGTTATTTGATTAGTTTGATCGATGATGAGTTCAAATTTGTTATTTGATCTTATGTGCATGTCTCGTTGTCTGTGCTTCGATGGCGAACATTGTGATCAAAACTTCCATGGGTTTGCCCATGTACATTTCAGTGAAAAGTGAGCGATGCTCCTCAAGTTCTGAGTCCCAATTGGTGGAAATGTTGTACAAAATAAAATTAAAGTTATTTCATGCAACCAGTTATCGATTGACTCGTGAAAGGAGATACCTAATGAGTTGGTATCTTAATTTATAAAGCTCGAGTATAGGTTTACACATACGGTATTTGGTGTAATGTTTGTCATGAGCCTAGTGAGAAAGGACCATGTTGTGCTGTGAATGTTTGGTTGCCGAAGTAACCCGTTTATGGTGACAGTTGGGCTTTCTCTATCTTTGACATGCATTCATATATATTGGGAGAATATCATAATGTGCTATGAGTGCTTGGCTACCAAAGTGGCTTGCTTATACGTGACAGGTTATGGTTCTCCAAAGGTTGCATGTGATGGTTTCCCACAATTATATTATAGCACATTGTGCTGTGTATGTTTTCATCAAAGTGATTCATGCATAGTGACACGTGATCAGTGATGGGTATTTTGAGTTTGGAACATAGTAATCTAGGCAGTTTATCACCCCAAAGGGGATGAATTTGTCAAAAGCTGTTATGTTTTCATAGATGCTCATGGAAAGATTTCTCTGTTTCATGTTTCTTCTGCCTAAAGGAGAGTGAACGTTGGAGTATGAGAATTCTTCGTGATTATATGATCCTCTTTGATCAGTTATTATATGGCTCATGACATTTAATGGTTGCATTGCTTCTGGCGTCATAGTTTCATTTGTTATATGCAACAATGCTACTACCATTGAGGTGTTGAGTGGTTCAAATTACAAGAGATGGAAACAAGACCTCGAGTTTGCTATGGGCTGCATTAATTAAGATATGGGTCTTACTACTGATGAGCCTGTTGTGCCCACTACCGAAAGCTCAAACCTGGAGAAGAAAAATTATGAGAAATGGGCACAAGCAAACAAGATGTGTATGCTGGCTATGAAAAGGTCCATTCTAAAACATCTTCTCGAAGGTTTACCGGATACTAATAATGCGAAGGCTCTTCTTGCTGTTATTGGAGAGCGATACCAAGTCTCTAATAATACAGAGATTACATACCTACTGGAGATGATGAATGCGTTGCACTACAAGGATTTTGCAAATGCGCGGGAGTATATTATGAAGTGAGTGCATGTGCAATCAAAGTTGAGTGCCGACAAGATTGATCTGCCAAAGAATTATATAGTTTCTCGCATTCTCAGCTCTCTGCCTACTGAGTTTGGAATGATCAAGACTGCTTTTAATACTCAGGGAGAGAGTTGGACTGTGAACAAGTTGATTACTCGTTGTGTTGCTGAGGAGGAGAAGATCAAGAAGGATATGGGTCAGAGTGCTTTTGTCGTGATCAGCTCCAGTAAAGGAAAATGATTTCAGAAGGGGTTCAAACCTCGTAACACTCAAAGGCCTCGTACTTTTAAGAAGTTTGGTGCTACTCAGACACAGTAAATCAGATCAGAAGAGTACACCTAAGAGCAATGTGAAGTGTTTCTTTTGTGAGAAAATGGGACATATGAAAAAAGACTGTTACAGGTATAAGAATTGGCTTGAAAAGCAAAAGAAGAAGAATGTGGGAGGTAATCAATCAGCTTTGGTTTGTTTTGAATCTAATCTAGCTGATGTTTCTTCGAATACTTGGTGAATAGATAGTGGGGCATCTATTCATATTACTATGACCTTGCAGGGGTTCCAGAAGCAAAGGATGCCAATAAGTTTGAAGGCAAACTGAAAGTGGGTACTAATGTGGAAGCTGCCGTTGAATTTATAGGAGTTGTTAATCTTCCTTTAGATTCTGGTTTTGAACTTGTTTTAGAGAATGTTTTCTATGTACCCACTTTTTAGAGAAACTTGATTTCAGTTCCTGTTTTGGACAAATGTGGATATTGTTGTTCATTCCAAAACGGCTTAATGTAGTTATCTTTGAATTCGAAAGTTGTTGGTGATGCAATGTTATCTGATGGTTTGTATAAGTTGAATCTGATTTCTTCTTATGGTATTGAGTCTCTATCTACTGAATCTTCTGCTCCCAAGAGAGTTTTGTCGAAAGAGAAGTCTTCAATGTTATGGCATAAACATTTGGGTCATATATCAAGAGAGCGCGTATAACGTCTTATAAAGCATAATTTGCTTCCGTCTCTTGACTTTAGTGATATAGAGACTTGTGTTGATTGTATCAGAGGAAAGCTAACAAAAACTCGAAAGAAGGGAGCTACACGTAGTTCTGGTTTGTTAGAGATTATTCATACGGATATCAGTGGACCTCTCCAGACTACTTTGTGTGGTAACATGTATTTTATCACTTTTATTGATGATTTCTCCCATTTTGGCTATGTCTATTTGATTAAAGAGAAACCTGAAGCCTTGGAGAAATTCAGGGTCTTCAAGTTAGAAGTTGAAAACCAGCTGGAGAAAAAAATTAAAATTGTAAGATCAGATAGAGGTGGTGAGTACTATAGCAGACATGCATATTCTGGATAGCAGATGGGACCGTTTGCTAAATATCTGCAGGAATGTGGCATTGTTCCGCAATATACTATGCCTTATACTCCTGAGCAGAATGGCGTGGTAGAAAGGAGGAACCGAACTCTGATGGATATGGTGAGGAGTATGACGGACAAGTGCAATTTGCCCAATTATCTATGGGGTGAAGCACTTAAAACAGCTATATACATTCTCAATAGAGTGCCCAGTAAGTCTATACAGAAAACTCCTTTCGAGTTATAGACTGGAAGGAAACCAAGCCTTAATCATTTCCACGTTTGTGGTTGTCTTGCTGAGGTGAGATTATTTAATCTTGCTGAGAAGAAGACAGATCCCAGAACAGTTCGTACTTTCTTTATTGGGTATCCAGAAAGGTCTAAAGGGTACAGATTTTATTGCCCCTCGAAGGGTAATAAAGTAGTGGAGTCAATGACCGCAAAGTTCCTTGAGAATGACATTGTAGATGTACGAGATTTCCCTACTACCTCGTCTGATGAGCAAAACTTTGTTGTGATACCTATACCACCGGTGACAGGTACTACAGACGTTGTGGTCCCTATAGAAAATGTTGATTCATTGGTGGATGTGCACGGAGTAGAACAGGATGCGGGTATTGATATTTATGAAAATCCTCCAGTCGTTCAGGAAAATATTCCCATGAGGAGGTCAACAAGAGTGAGGAGATCTGCTTTATCTGATGATTACATTGTCTTCCTTGGAGAAGATTATGCCAAGTCGATAGATGATCCGATAACTTTTGAAGAAGCAGTGAATGAATCTCGAAGTGATGAATGGCTGGCTGCTATGAAAGATGAGATGGAGTCTATGGCATATAATGAAGTGTGGGAGCTTGCTGAATTGCCTGCTAGACAAAAGGCAGTGGGTTGTAAATGGGTCTTTAAGACCAAGAAGGACGCTAAAGGCAATATTGAGCGTCATAAAGCAAGATTAATGGCCAAGGGTTTTACTCAGCGAGCTGGTATTGACTACATCGAGACTTTTTCTCCCGTTTCCTCTAAAGATGCATTCAGAATTATGATGGCGCTTGTTACGCATTTTGATCTCGAGCTACATCAGATGGATGTGAAAACGGCTTTTCTGAATGGTAATCTCTCAAAGAATGTTTATATGGAGCAGTCGGAGGGATTTGTACGAGAAGGATTGGAGCACATGGTTTGTAAATTAAGAAGGTCCATTTATGGACTAAAGTAGGCTTCGTGACAATGGTACTTGAAATTTGATCAGATAATTTCGTCCTTTGATTTCGTTGAAAATTAGGTTGATCAGTGTGTTTACATGAAAATCAATGGGAGCAGTTTTATCTTTCTTGTACTCTATGTGGATGATATTCTGTTAGCAAGTAATGATTTGGCATTGCTACACGAAACAAAGAAAGTGTTGTCTAAATCTTTTGATATGAAAGATTTGGGTGAAGTTGCTTATGTGCTTGGCATTGAGATTCGTTGAGATAGATCTCGAGGTTTGCTTGGTTTATGCCAAGAGACTTACATTGAGAAGGTACTCAAGAGGTTTTCTATGCAGACTTGCAAACCTGGTGAAGTACCGATAGTGAAGGGTGATAAATTCAATAAAAATCAGTGTTCCAAAAATGACATTGAGAGAGAGTCAATGAAAGATGTACCTTACAGCAGTGCCGTTGGCAGCTTGATCTATGCTCAGGTCTGTACTAGACCAGATCTTGCCTTTTCCATCAGTGTTCTTGGCAGATATTTATCGAATCCGGGAAAGGAGCACTGGACTACTATTAAAAAAGTAATAAGGTATTTACAGGGAACTAAAGGCAACATGTTGGTTTATAGGAGAGATGATAATCTTAAGGTTATAGGGTATACAGATTCTGATTTTGCCGGTTGTTCTGATGATATGAAGTCTACCTCAGGTTATATATTCATGTTGGCTGGAGGAGCTATTTCCTGGAAGAGTGTTAGACAGACACTCATAGCTTCCTCTACTATACAGGCAGAGTTCGTTGCATGTTATGGGGCATCTTCTCATGCCATATGGCTGAGAAATTTCATTTCAAGCCTCAAAGTTGTTGATTCTATTGCTAGACCATTGGTTATTTATTATAATAACAACGTTGCGGTGTTCAACTCTAAGAACAATCGGACTACAGGTGGTTCTAAGCATATGGAAATTAAGTATCTCAATGTTTGTGAGCTCGTAAAGCAAGGTGAAATAGTTGTTGAGCATATCGGTACAGAGTCAATGCTTGCGGATCCACTGACCAAAGGACTTAGGCCTGTGACCTTTAAGAAACATATTATAGACATGGGTGTACTAAAGTCATTTGATGTTTTTGGTTAGTAGGAGTTTTTAGATACTCTTTAATTGTATCCGACATTTGGTTTCTTTTGATTGTTAATTTATGTTGGATATTGAGTATCAGTTATTATGATGATCATCGAGATGATTATACTGGTTTTACATTTGCATGCATGCGGTTGCTTTTATATGTATCATGTGCACATGATACGAACTAAAGAAAATCTTGAGACTTGGTGCTTAGTCTTGAGTAGAACGGATTTGTCATTAAAGTTTGTCTCAAATAAAGCACCATAAAGTTTGAGCGTGTTGAGGTTTGTGAGACATATAAGGAATAATCTTTCTGACTCATTATGGGTGTGAAGTTACAAAAAGATGAGGACCGACTGAAATAACATCAAATTTGATAACGTAAAGGATGCTATTTTGGCTACACCGCCATATTGACCCGTGACGGCTTGATTACTTGGTATTGTGATTATTGTTGTCTTGTATCGTTGATAGATGCTTTGACTGTCATAGTTCAATATCCAGTGATTTAGTTGGTTAAGGTTGCTCGAGATGTTGTCTTTGTGTTGGCCATACAGTTGTTACAGCCTGAGAGTCGTTTTGAAAAGGTTTTAGTTAGAGGATGCAATTAATGTTGCCCAAGTGGGAGAATGTTAGAAATTTTTCTTGTTTGGGCTTCCATTAATTGTCATATTTTACTTCACTTCTTTTCTTTTTATAAAACGGGCTGTAACAAGACAGTGCATGAAATCCCACGAAAGTTATGTGAACAGTAAAGTTATTTGGGATATACGCATCTTGTTTATTTTGATGTGGCTTATGGCTGGGTATAGGCTATTTTATGTCCTATGGTTCGTTATTGGATAGGACTATAGGTTACGCTTTATATATATTTACAGCTAGATCCCTTCCCCTGTCCTTCAGACCCTTTTAATTAAAAGGGGGCGAAACCAACCTTTTACACTTAAAAGGGAAGATAAAGAGACAGAAGGTCTCTTGGGTTTCCGACGAAAATAAAAAGAGACAGAAGGTCATTTGGTTTTTTGGGCCGAGGGTTTCTTTTCTTTACGCTCTATCCATCGAGCAGCCGTACGGGAAGGAAAAGGGGAAGAAGACTTTGCCGGGTGAGGATCTCATCACGGTCGAACAAGATATTACGAATGGCGACAACAGGTACGTGTCCTATTCACTAACCTTCTCAGTGTTAGAAATTCGTGTAATCGATCCAGGGTTTTCCGCTTTCTAGTTTTTCTAGAATTGTTCGTTTGTGAATATGTTTCTACACGAACTTCTCCGTAAGTTTTTTTTGACTTGTGGCTTCTTATGGGGCTTTCTTTTCCAAAATATGGTTAAAATGTTTTTTGCCTATTTACATTTTTTAAAAATTATTTACCATTTTAGGGCATGTGCGGCTATTTCACAACTCAGTTTTTATTGTTTTTTCTTTCTTCTTTCTAAACGGTACACCAAGCTTTTTTTTACTTTTTTTTAAAAATTTATTTATAATAAATTTTTATTTTTATACAACTTTATAAATATAACGTCCTTTTCTTTTTTAAAATTTTTTTATAATGTAATTATTAATAATTAATTTAAAATTTATTAAGACATATAATTAATAAATAATTTAATATTTACGTAATTAATTTGTTTAGTTTGTATAATTAATAGATATCAATAGAATTAAAAAAAAGAAAAATGCATAAAATAAATTGGTAAGATACATAAATATGAAATAACCAGATTAAAAGAAATTGTAATAGTATATATCTATGAACCTAAAATAAAAATCTGGCAAATAAATAGTGTAATAATAGATAACAATCCACAATCCGAAAGTATCATTAATGATGATATCGTCTTCCTACATGACCTCCTATTTTGCCATCGAGTTGTTTCCATTGTTCGGCAAGTCTAGTGTTGTACCAAGGATGAGGATGAGATTCCGGATGAGTAGAAAGTGTAGATGACAGGAGCATATCATGTGATGGGAAGTGTGACTATAATGTGGGTACATCATCAAAATGGGAAAATAGTCCATGTTGATACGGTACATGGACTATAGAAGGACATGAGCAAAAAGAAGAGAAATCAGACGATATATAAGAGGAACCTTGAGAATCATCAAATGCTCCGTTGCTCAGTAGGTCTAGTGTTGTACCGAGGATGAGGACGGGGATGAGGTTACGGATGAGTAGAAAATGTAGATAACAAGAGCATACCGTGTGATGGGAAGCATGATTGTAATGCGGGTACATCTTCAAAATGAGAAAATAGTCCATTCTGAGACGGTACATGGACTATAGAAGGACATGAGCAAAAAGATGAGAAATCTAACGACATATGGGAGGAACCCTAAGAATCATCGAATGCTCCTCAAAGCGAGAGTTTATAACTATCGATTGTTAGGGAAGGCCAAAGTAGATTCCTCATAAAATTGGCTACCAAACTGGCAGAATCCTTGTGTGAAATCTATCATGCTATTGAGGACTGAAAACTGTGATTGTGTATGATGATAGGCTATGGGGTAGGGAACGACATCATTAGTTAGATGAGCTCAAGTGGTCATTTAGGTCGACTCAACGGTCTTGAGTGGGTCATCCTCATGTGACCCAATGAATACTGATATAAGGGTTGGCTGGGGTGGTGGCATCATTGTGATCCATCTCTCTTATCGAACGCGGATAACATTGTCCTAATTATCCTTGCTATAGCCTATATGTTCTTGTGAGATGTAACAAAACTTAATTGTAGAATTTATTCCATGACATCACCCTATTCATGAAATCAAAATCAATAGAAGTTGTCAAATGTCAATAATTTATTTTACTAAAAAATAATTAATGAAGTAAATTAAAAAAAGTTTCGAACTATTGCACCAATTTTTGCCTCCCTTGTAAGAAATCCATCTTCGTGTATATCTACGGTACCACTTCATATATTCTGAATGATAGTAAAGTGGCTTCATTGCAGAAACACCAAGGACAATATAGTTATGATGATCATCCCTTATATCAATCCATCGTCTATGGAAATCGACCCAATTCTGTCCGGATTGTCTTAAATCAATATCATGAAAGCTTTTGGATCATGAGGTCTTCTATGTATTGGTTGTTGCATATCAAACTGTTGAAATACTCGATCTACAAATAATACCACTCAACGATGTGGGAAACATATAAGTGGGACATGAGCCATCCAAATATGTTGTCCTTGTAAGTAGTAATATTATAGAGTCTAGAGAATGAGATCGATGTAAGGCTCCCTAATAATCTGTTATCATATTAAAACACATCAAATTAAATGAATAGATTACAAAAGAATTAATCTACAAACTAACATTACATTAAACTTGTTGGTTGCTATCATTACTTACATCTGCGGATGTCGTTCTATCAAACTGGTAGCATAGATGCGGCAAAATATGTGTGGCGACCTCCGTTATCTATTGGGCTTGACTCAAGTTACATAAATAAACAAATAAATAAATAAATAAATAAGAACAGTTAAATTTATTATAGGCACTAAAAAAATTTATGACCCAAGAACTGAAAAAATGATAAATCACATACTGACTATCAAGATGTGCATTTGGTAAAGGGTTATAGTTTTCAATGGATTGAGAGACACAACTAAAGCAATCCCATGCCCAAGTTTGCAATACATGCAAGGCACCACTGATTTAGTACGCTTGTGGATCAATTACATAACATAGCTCCCTATACAACCATGCAAGTGTTGCTGAACCCTAACTGTATATAGTAGGATGCTCAAAGTCCTCTAGTAGTTGAAGAAAAATTAAACTAATTCTAACACCTGATTTGCCTAAAAAGATGCATCCTCCAAGCAATCATAGAATGAATACCCTAATATGATGTTGTATGGTAACCTCATTGGCATCGATAGGAATTACACCAAAACATTCTCTCAGCCAGGCTAATCGACTGATCCACACAATTGAGGTGGGTGATCACCAAGTAGATCCTCACAAAGAGTGCTCCAATATGTAGTAGTGAGGTCAATAACTACATCTCCTTCCCGTAAGAACCATGATATCCTACAATATGATCATGCACTCACCTTCAGCCATATGAAATGTATGAGTCACAAGTCTCCACCTCTCAAACAAAGGTGTGATCAAATGTCAATCATGTATCTAAAATCCTATTGAATAAACTCCATAAAATCTCAAAGCGTTAAGATATGGTATTATCTGATTATCAAGTTTAGGTATTTTTAGTGTCAATCCACCTCGCTTACATTTAAGAGCCTGATTCTGGTCTATCTATAAAATGTTACATTAAATGTTAGTGGCAATTTTATTTCAATAGAAAACATATAAATGATAGATCACATACTAAATTTCTTAATTACCATAGCGTCCCATATTACTTGTGTTCTATATCGGGCCTGCCGTGTAAGTAATGAATCATCCTCAAGTATCAGCTTGATGTAATTCCTATGTTCCATATCTACAAATGAAGACAATACATATAAATAAATCTCATACAATTATGATATTATAATATTACAAAAATTAGATATCTATATTGCATAATTCATATATATAAATTGAGAAACTATTATGGAAATCAGATATATTACATTCATTATTCACATACTATGATAACAAGTAAATATAATAATATTTTATTCTCGATCTCAAGTGTTATACACAATTTTGCCTATTATGGCCTGATTTTTCAAAATTACTATAATAGTTATGTGAAGTGCTACTACTTGGTAAACTCTAGTCTATCTCCTTATGTATCCATCATGCACGAGACTTTCCTTTCTTCTTAATACAATTTGGGTCTGGCACTAATGGCAGCTCGTCAGATTTAGACTAGTAAGCATGATGCCCTAATGGATTAAAAATGTACTGATAGTATTGAAGTGTTCAATACAACATATAGAAGCCTTCTACGAACTCATGATAATCATAAGCATATTTTTGACATGCAACAATTATGTGGGAGCATGAGATTTTTAACTCTTGATATTTTTCATTTGAGCACATTTGCAAGGCCACATTGACTATGTGTTTCTGGCCTTTGAATCCAGCTGCTCTATTATATCTAGTTTTAACTTCAAAAATCTCTTTATCATTGTTGAACCACACATACCATATCATGCCCATTTGCAGTTTAACTTTTTCGCTCCATTGTTTCACCCGCAAATCAAGTATATCACCATCCCAATTTCTTTTATCCATGTATGTCGATCTTCTAGTGTCAAAATAATGAATCAACTAATAAAATGTCTTGTTGGCCATAGCTGTTATTGGCAGAGCATGAAAATTTTTCAACATCCCATTAACAAATTCAACTAGATTTGATGTTATCGATCCATATCTCCTTATGCAAGCATCATAAGCCTTCATTCATTTCTCCATCAGAATCTACTCACACCATTCAACTATTTTTGGATCTCACTTTCTAATTCATTTCATAATGAATTCAAAATGTTGCTGTTGATTCTCATAAGCTGTACATTACTGTTGAGGAAACTATCCCGCTAAGAATTTTGATTCTGACAAAACTCGTTTCTAAAAAGTCTAGTTAATGGAAGTATATCTTCCTTGCAGAAATCTCGATGTGAAAAGAGCTTTGAATATCCTGCAATTGGTGTTCAGATTCAGGGAAGAATCATCACCATAGTGCTTCTGAATGGTTAGAAGGAATGTCTTTGCTTGTGTCCCTAAAGGAATCAGAAGGAGGAGTCTGCGTCTGAGTATTTCAGATGAGGTGTTTTACTGCCTCAAATGGATTCAGATGGAGGACAGCATTACCTTGGAAGACCTCAAGAAGACTCGTGTGAGACGTCACCAGCGGAAGTTTTAAGAGCTCAGATTCACAGTGTAATATCGAATCAGATTCAGAGACCTCACATGGTTTGAAAGCTGTTTCTGAATGGATTCAGATTCTGTAGCTGGACTAAGAAGACCCACGATTGACAAAGAGTCCGATTGATTTCGGAAAATACGGGAAATGAAAGGATTCGATCTACAGGATGATTGTCCATCTTTATTAGGACAAAATCCTTGATTGGATATTATCTTTCTTTCCCTCTTTCAAGAAGATTCAACATCTCACGTAAATGGAAACTGAAGATTTAGTTGTATAGGCGACCAAATCTAAAGATTACCAGAATCTTTCTTCAACGACTACCTAGCATCTTTCCAAGTTTATCTCGCTCAATCAAGGCTGATTGAAGATTGACGAGTGATCCCGTGGAGTACCTTGACAACGGTTAGTTCAAGGTGAAAAGGGTATAAAAGGAGGGTGTTGGTATTCGAAGAAGTGAGAATGTGAGATATAGAAAAGACGAGCAAAACTGTTGAGAAAACAATTTTTAACTTCTCGTGAAAATACTCTTGTCAGTGAGTTGAGAGAAATTCATTGTAACTTTGCGATCATTATAGTGAAATCCAGCCGATCGGCTGTCATCGTGGAAGAGTGGACGTAGGCTTACTATAGCCGAACCACTATAAATCTGTGTGCACAATTCTCCTTCTGAACTCCTTTATTTCGTGCATATTTATTCTGTTACGTTCAATACATCGCTTCTACGCCTGCTTGCATTTGAATCTTAAAATTTTCAGAAGCACCTATTCACCCCCCTCTAGGTGTCGTTGCTAGCCATATCAATTGGTATCAGAGCCAGGTTGCTCACTTTTATGAAGTGTTCTACTTCAGAGCTAACGATTTATTATGTCTAGCAACAACTTCTCAGGTTCTGGTGATTCATCATTCCACAACAAACCACCGTATTTCGACGGAAAGGATTACAACATTTGGTGCAACAAGATGAAATGGTTCATCAAAGCACTAGATGATCAAATGTGGGATGTGGTAACCAGAGGAGTGGTCCCCATCATTCCGCAAATACGGGATTAGAAGAAAATCCAGCAACACTTACAAATGCTGAGAGAATCAAGAGACAAGGACTCAACTCTAAAGCTATCCACTCACTCTTCTGTGCACTATCCTCACCGATCTATAATCGTGTAGCAGAAGAAGTATCTGCGAAGGCAATATGGGACAGACTACATGTCACATATCAGGGCACTAATCGGGTTAAAGAGACTAAACTCAGTATACTACTGAGTGACTATGAAGCCTTTAAAATGAAACCTGATGAAGCAATTGCTGAGATGATTGACAGGTTTCAGATTCTGGCTAGTGGTCTCGCACAACAAGGTGTACCTGTAGCTGAACCAATGCAGGTCAGAAAAATCCTTCGAGGATTAACCGAAGAATGGAACTATATCAAGCCTTCCATTCAAGAATGCCAAACTATAAGACCACTATCCATCGACGAGTTAGTTGGAACTCTGCAATCATATGAGACAGAGAGAAACAACAATAAACCAGAGATCTCAAAAGGTAAGAAGTCCATTACTCTTTCATCTAACTTTGATGATGAAATTTTAGATTCAAATGATGAGGATGAAGACGATGAAGAGCTCATATTAGTGGTGAAGAAGTTTAGAAAGATGGTCAAGAAAGGTAGATTCTTCAAGGAAAAGAAGACATTCAGAAAGAACGACCACAAACAATCTGGTCATGACAAACAGGAAAGCAAGGACATCGTATGCTTTCATTGCAAGAAAGTGGGACATATTAAACCCAAATGTCCACTGCTGAAGAAGGATAAAGCCAAATTTGAAAAATACAAGAAGGCCTTGAAGGCAAAAAAACTAAGCGATTCTGAAGAAAGCGACGAGGACTATGCAAACATATGTCTTATGGCAAATTCAGATTCAGACTCAGAATCAGATACGGAGGTAAACCTTTCTGAGCTACCTGATAATGTTTCTGAATACATAACAGAGCTGTGCAAAAATTATAAAGAAGTTCTCAAAAAGATTTCATGTTTGAAAAAGGAAAATCAATCTTTGAAACAGCAAGATCTTTCTCAAAAAGATAGGATCGAGTTTTTACAAAAAGAATTTCACTCTTTAAAGGAAAGTCACGATCTTACTTTAAAAGAAAACGATACTTTAAAGACCAAAGTTGAAAACATAAATAAGAAGTTTTCTCAAAGTTCTAGAGATCTAGAAAATATCATTTCCACCTAAATTCCTTTTGGCAAAAAATCTGGTCTTGGTTTTGAAAAACAAGATAGTCTTAAAAACAGTTTTTCAGATTCTGAAAACAGATTGAAATATCATCCTACCAAGTCTGCTTTGTTGACACCTAATTTTTATTTTTTTTCTTTTAAAATTTAAAAAAATCCATAAAAATTTATAAAATCGAAAAATCAACTTTGGGGGACCTTGGCCAAGCCTAGGAAACCAATTTTGACCCAAAAATGATTTTCCATATTTTAGGTATTTTTCAGCATTTTTATTTTTTGAAAATTAATAGGAAATCCATAAAAATTCATAAAATTAAAAAATCAACTTTGGAAGCCTTCACCAAGCTTAGGCTACCAATTTTGAAGAAAAAATAATTCTTCATATTTTTTTCATTTTTTATATTTTCAGAAATTAGAAGAATATTTTAAAATAAAATAACATTTGAGGCCATAAAAATGTGAATAAGTAGTCAGTATTTCTCTTTTAATTGTCTCTTCATTTTAGCCAAAGAAAATCCGCAAAAATCAATCTGAAATCAAGAATTACTTTGTTAATCTCATTTTCAGATTAGTTGAAAAAAAAATTCTAGAAAATTCATTTTGGCTTTGTAATTTTTAATTTTTTGCGTTTCTGGAGTCGTGATATCGTTCTCTAATAGTCCAAATTTTTTTAGTGGCCTGATAGTGCATTTTTCGTTATCTCGTTCGATTTTCCGAATTGAGGCGGTTTGATATCAAGGTCTCCAAGATACAAGTAATAGATCCAGCTCCCGCTCAGCTATATCCAACTCTGATGCATATTTTGGTAGTACAGATGCTAATGACTTGACAGCCCCATCTCAAGCAGTTGTGCGGGAATCAATGGTATCTTCTCGGAAGAAGACGCGTGCAAAACGTTCGAAACCTGCTCCAGTCGAGAAACTTACGAGGGACTTGCACACAACATTACATGAACATCAATCTTCATGCTTATCTGGTTCCTCGGAAGATGATTTGCTTTTAGAGAGGGAAATGCTAATGGGCTTTGTTGAGATAGGACATGAAACTATTCTCGTCAAACATCCAAGTGCAATAGCTCGAGATGAGGAATCCGAAGCAAGCTCTCTCTCAATTGATCGTGGGCATTATAAGACAAAAGAGGCAAGGTCATCGAAAAAGAGAGAAGAAAAGTCATCCACCGAATCTTGACGAAGGACCATAGAATGAGTGGATCACGTGAAAAGGAAATGTTGGCTAAAGAAAGGGGTTCACGTACTCTTACAAAAGAAAAAAAAAGAGCCTTAGAGAAAAATGACAAAAACTGGCACCAGAGGATTTCCTCCTCCTTCAACGAGGCCTCGCTAAAAATCTCTTCGGTTGACCTTCTCACTTCATAGCGTTGCCTTCGCGGTTCGTGGTCATTCGTCGTCACGATCCTACTTAAATAACCTCCTGAGAGTCAACCTCATCAGGGGGCTCCTACTTTGCCATTTTCGCAAACCCGCAAGGTCTTCACCAGAAATCCCGCAAACGTTCATCACGTCCCCAAAACCCACTCCGGCAACTACGAGAAGGATGATGTCTGGAAGACGGTCATCTGAGACGTCTTCGGCGACGGGATCTTCAACATCGACGGCGAGTCCTGGAAGTTTCGAAGGCGAAGTCCCCAGCCATGAGTTCAACACTCGATCACTGCGGAAGTTCATCGAGACCGATATCAATGCCGAGCTAAACGAGCGTTCCCTACCACTCCTGGCCGTCGCCACCAAGAACAGGAGTATGAAGATTATTTAAAAAAAAAAAAAGAGTTTCCAGAGAAGACAAAAGAGGAGAACACGGGGAGGAACAGGGGATAGCGGCACAATATATATATAATGAGAGTGGCACCGATGGAGTTGAGAAAGTGGGGATTGTTCTAGGGGGACTCGCTGACCAGAGATAAAGAAAGAGATGGGTGGCATCCATCCAAGATGCTTGCCGGCCACTAGTAAAAGGGGTTCGAATGGAAGGTCAGACTTGACACCCTGAGCGAGCTGGTCGATAGATTCATCTGGGGCGGCTCACTCTCAACTTGCATGGTCTACGACTCTCCCCTGTCTTGGGCTCTCGACGTGGCCCTGACATTTGGAAATGCCTCCTCGTGAGCATCAAGATATGCCATTCTCTTGTGCGTATCTGTGAACTTTAACGAGAAAGTCCATCTTTACGTGTCATGCGAGGTGTTCTAGTTGCAAACATAAAAAAAGGGAGGTATTCGCACATGTTTGTCCAGAGCTCGTGCGCTTTCCCAGTTCCTGATGTGTTGGGAAATAGCGACAACCATAATCAGTTTAGAGTCAAGGAACCAAAGGACTTGAGAAGACTATTAAAAGGGGAACGAATTCAGCTTTGGCAACAAAGAGAACACGGCTTGCAGGGATGATAATACGGATGAGGTGGTACAGCTCAAGCAGCTAAAAGAATGTTGCAGTTCTTGGAGAAGCACCTCGCGGACTAGCTTAACAAGAAAGAACAGAATTCTCTCAGCTCAAAGTTCCAGGAAACGATGATTCTAAAGGAGGTGGGTCGAGCCAGAGTAGCTGTCAAGGAGACATTTCTTGCAGCTGGATAAATGGCGTGAAACCAAGACAAAGGATGGTGCCTTCGTCAATATAATGGCATCTGTGCAATGTCATGCTCCTATACTTCAGGCTGAGCAAAGCAGCATGAAGGGTCCTCATACAAGGAACCCGTTTGGAGCATCAGTAAAGAGAGGAAACAGGGGAGCAAGACCATCAGGAGTCCACAACTTGAGGACTTGGCCGAGAGAGTGGTAGGTTCCCGTTCAACGTCTGACGGGCGTGCTACCGCGAAAGCTCCATGTTAGTTTGGCATTCAACCTGGGTCATCCAAGGTGTGACAGGAGAATCCACTCCAATCAAAAGCTCTCTTGAATCAAATGAAAGAAGACGATGAAGAAGTCCACATACGCTATGTGGACTGGACTGCGGAGTAAAATGAGAGCATAGTTTTCCTCTTGTATCAAGACTGGGTTCTTGAACTTATTTTCCTGAAGGCCTAGACGAGACTATCCAATGGTGGTCTAGGATCAACCAAACGCACACCTGAAGAGAAGCTTAGTTACCTCAGACTTCTGGTGAAATATAAGAGAAAGCGGGTCATCTACAAGGATGATCAGGCAAGCCACTCATCCCGTCAACATAAATGTGGGTCCTGTCCAAGACGTCGGGATTGACGATGGCACATCTTTTCTACCGAAGGTGATGTTCATGTGTAATTGTTCACCCGAAAGTGCATTGCCTGTATCATATAAGCTAGAATGTGTATTTTGGTATGTCACATAGTTTGTTTCACGTATCTGATCATGTCATAATTTTTTTTATATGTCATCGATTGCACGTCATGCTATTTGCACACCATTCTGTCATGTCATCATATTTGCGTGTCGTTTTGCCATGTAATATAGTTAGTCATATTATTTTATTATGTTATATGTGCCCCCGTCATTGTGCCATGTCATTTACATAATTGGAGTACATTGTTTTGCATTGATACATTATATTTGCATTAATATCACGTTGTTTTGCATATTTTAATTGAGTAGTTAAATTTCGCATGTAAGAAAATTCAATCTCAATTTTCTCATGTCTTGTATCGCATTCCTTTAACTGTTCATGTCATCAAATTCATTTTGTTCACTTACGCGTTCATTGTCACTCATGCATCGCGTTCAGGAAATTAAAGATTAAAAATAAAAATAAAAATAAAAAAAATTCAGAAAAGTTTTAAAAATTAGGAAACGGGTCATTTCGACTAACCGATCCTATTCTTGGTGAATTTCCATCCCGACCTTTCCAAAATGACGATTTTTCCCCTTATGGGTAAATTGTCTCGGAAAATCCTGAAAAATTTTCAAAAATTGTGGAAAATAAAGAATGACCTTATTCAACTGGTTTGACCTGTTTTCACTCCTCGGTCTTTGAAAAATGACCATTTTACCTTTCTGGTCAGCTTGACCCAAACTTTTCTCAAATCATCCCAAATGAATTTTTCATGAAATTGGTACCGAAAGGGCATTAGTTTTAATTAACTAGTGTAACCAAGTCCCCGAACTCATAATCTCTGGTTCGTAGAAGTAATTTAGTCCTCCCGCTAATTTACTTAGGTTTCTAATCAATCTACCAAAAATGATTAGTGGCGACTCCAAATTTTAGAACCATTTGAACAAAAAACCAAAGTCGCGATTTGGTAGAGCTTAGGAGAGCTCGAACTAGGTTAGTTAATTTAATCAATTAATCTGGTAATCTATTAACCTAAAAAAATGAATTTTAGGTCGCGACAGCTTGGCGACTCCGCTGGGGACATGTTCTTAATTTTTGAAAATTTAAGAACTTAGAGGACTTAAGCCAGAAAATTTCATGAAAATTCATTTGATATGAATTGGGTGCATTTTGACTTTTAGGTGTTAAATGGTTTTGGAGAATGGGAGTTATAAGGGGTGGAGTGTTTGGCTAACCCTTTGTTTTGCAGGCTTGGTGTTGGAATTGTTTGTTTAATTTCGCATATTTTTGAAGCGGTGTTTGTTTTTAACTTTATGCATGTTTAATCGCTTTAGCACTACATCACACATGTCCTGTGGCCGGACCTAGGCCACTAGTTTTAGGATAGTATTGTGATTTGGTTTTAGCGTTCGGCATGAGATCACGTCGAAAGTTAGCCCAGATTCAATCACGAACCTCTTTTCAAAAATGAGTTTAAAAGTTAGGCCTCAGGCTTGGTAAGATTACCAAAGCAGTGGTTTTAATTTTTAGCTCGAGCAGCCGAAGTGGGGAGACCCGGCTAATCCTGATTACGTCATAGGGGTCACGGCTAATCTTGAATATGTACGCGAGATTGTCACCTTGCCGTAAATCTTTCGCTTCAATTTGTCAGCCTTTAGAGTAGATAGGCTAAGATTTAAACTCACGATTCATGTGCATGTCTATGCGACTTACATGGTATTTTTGACGGTGAAAGTAAGTTTTCTAACTTCATCTTGTATTTATTTTTGGTAGGTCCATGTTAGGTGTCGGTCAAATTTTGAATTTAACATCAAGGTCATTTTTCAAAAGAAAATAAAAATCAAATTAGTATCCCATTTTTGAAAAAAATAAGTGTGAAAAATCCCTTAGGAAAATTTTGTCGACTAGTAAAAGATTTTGTTACATCTTTCTACTTCAATAGAAATGAGATTTTCTTGACAAATTTATCCCTAAAAATTCATTCTGATAAAAGAAAAATCCCTTCGGGAAATTTGCTAAATTTTAAGAGGTTTTATCACATTTTTCAAGTTGTAAAAATTTGCAAGAAAATTCTTTTTGAGAAATTCACCCATGTTTTTCTAAGAAAATTTTCTCTAAAATTGAAAAATAAAATTGGACTAATGTAGGAATCATGGGCCGACCCCTATTGGATCACATACTGATTATTTTCTTTACTTTTGCAGGAAACTACAGGTACCCGAGGCGGAAGTAAAATTGGGTTCACCAATACATCAAGAATAATCTTCAGGGATCAGAAAGGATGGAAATTATCGATGCCTTAACTGATGACCTTGGGGGCAAGCGAAGAAATCCATTCTCCCGGAAACAGAATTATGTCAACCAATGGGCACGTATGGGCTCTGTATGTAGATGGGGCGGAAAATGTATTCGGGTTAAACATGGGGGCATTTTTATTGTATTGGAGGGATTCCTGTATTCTTGTTGAAAAGACGCAGATTATCAGAATCCATGAAGTATGTACATTAATCCGACCTTGCAACGCCTTCTTGATTAAATCCACTAAAGGCTTGCTTTTTAACTCCCTCGGATTCAAACCACGTGGAGGATGTTAGAAGATCGGTGTTTTATTAATAATAAACATGACCCACAGGCGTTCTTCCCAATATTACAGTCGACTTACACTAATAAGTGGACGCCGAAAGAGGCTAAGCACGATTGAAGTGGGGCACGCAACAGGTAGCGGGTTCATTATTAGCACATTGATCGAGTGATTACGGCTGTATTGATTTACCTGACCAGTCACGGGCCTCACTATGACCGGTGGGGGCCGCCGCCGAATTCTTTTTCCGTGTCCTTAATATCATCATTAGGGAGAAGTGATGGGGTCTCGCTTTTGTTTGTTTGGCTGGTTGTAATCATCACAGTCACTATCTGTCAAGATAAGACGCGATTGAGGCAATCCTACCAGTCGAGATAGAAATACGTTTCCTACATATTCTGTCGGAAGTACAGTTGACAGTAGCGGACTAGATCCAGCAGAGGTAGATGACCTCGTCTTGTGAAAATTGCTGCCGACAGTCCCTCTTCCAGAAGAGAAGATCGCACCGAACTATGATGGTTCATATGATGTAAAGAAAGTCCTCCTAGAAAATACTCTGATTCTAACCAAGTCGGACATTTGTATTGACTCTGATTTCGTGAGGAAACGAAGAGATAGTGCGAAGATAAAAATATAGACATGCGAAACATTCCTTTTATTCCATACATTAACAGGTTTTACAATAGCTCACTGGGGAGGAAAGGTAAAGCCAAAATGGACCCTGATAACCATTACGAAAGAGATCAACTGACTCTCCAAACAGTTGATGCTCTGGGTGCACCGAGCTCTCTCGGGATTAAGCTCCGCGAGCCTAAAGAAGAGGCGATCGCACTTCTCCTTAGCCTAGGCCATACTGGCCTCATAATGCTCGATGGCAAATTCCAGGTCCGGAATCGCCGCCCTCTCGAAAGCAATGTCTGCCGTAATGTCATCAAGTCTCTTCTGCAGCCAACCGCATTTGCACCTCATCACAATATTGCTTGGCTCCTGTTCGGCGTAAGTTCGGACCAAAGCCAGACGGTCCACCAACTTTCCCCTCTCACGAACCAGCCACGAAAGCTGATCATTGGCAAACTTGAGGGCATTCTTGTGATTATCAGTCACAAATGTGACTGTTGCCAGACGCTCGTGCCGGTCTTGGTAACGAGCTTTCACGATGGTGGTCACAAGGACCGTCTCATAAGCGCGGTTATAGGCAGCTAGAAAATTGATGAAGAGGGTCGAGAAGTTCCGATACTCCTTCCCCAGTTGGGTACCCTCAACAGAAGTAACGTCCACGGTCCTGAATAAACCGAGGATTTCAGCCTCAACGGTAGAGTTTTGGGCTATATGAGCGTAACCTCTACCAAGAAGATTGTAGAGTCTCTCCCACCCAGCCAGGATTTCGGCGGAGAAGGCATGGTTAGGAAAATTGGTCATTTTTTAAAGCAGAATATGAAAGAAAGGGAGAGAGAGGTGAGCCAGATGAGCGGAATGCGAAGATGGTAATCTGCTTTGAAGTAAATATTGATTTCATAGTGACGGTATCAACTAGTCAAGATTTCTCTTATCTACCATTTTCTATTGGCACCACCCTCGTTAGCTCGAATTTCAGTTAGGCAGCGACCTTGAGCCAAGCAAAATCCGACGTCTTTGCGGAAAAGCTGGATGAGATGCCACCACTTTGAAAAAGAAAGAATAAAAAAAACGAGCTGAGTGGGAGACAAGGAAATTTTCGGCAAAAAGGGAGATATGACTCGTCCTTATCGGAGAACTCACTCGCAAATCGACGGTGGAAACGACGACGGGAGCCCTACCACTACGAAAAGATGAGAAAAGACGAGCCAAGTAAGAGACACGTAGGAAAGATTGAGAAAGACAGAACTCTCGGGAGAGGCAATACAGATGTTAAGCCCACGCCAAATTTTAAAAGAGACATCCTCCTGATAATCTTCATCCATACTTTAAAGAGAGTTTTAAAGCATACACGGTTTAGAGAGAGTGAAAATACAGAACGATATAGCAAATCTTGAGGAACCATTCGCCAAATCGAAGATGTCTCAACCAAATACTCTCGAGAGTTATCATTATTTGCTGAATATGGGAAATGAAGATCTCAGTAAAGATAAGGACAACAACGGTAAGGGTCAAAAGATGCGTTACCGTCGCCATACTAAGGAGCAAGTACAAAGGCTTGAGGATTTCTTCAGAATATGCCCTATGCCGGACGGCAAACAGAAAATGGAACTGAGTCAAGAGCTAGGACTTGAACCTTCGCAAATCAAGTTCTGGTTTCAAAATAGGCAAACCCGAATGAAGACTCGTCATGAGCACAACGAAGCCGAGTTTCTAAGAGTTGAAAATGAAAACCTTCGAGCGGAAAACAAGATGTATAAAGAGGCTTTTGACTCTGCCACCTGCCCCAACTGCAATGGCCTCCTCCTCGCCCTCGATGAAATGCATGATTTGAGGATCGAAAATGAGTTAAACCAGTTTATAACAGGATCGAGTTCTGTTGGAGCAGGGTATAAAAAGACCAATACTACTGGATCAGCATCAATACCTCCTGGGGAAGGGGAGATGTATCACCACCAGGCAAGCGGCATTGACGACGAACTCACCGCCATGATCAACCAGTTCAATGTTGATGAAGCACTAGGGCTGTAAGGCACACGGAGTCTGTATTACGAAGATGATGGTCACGGGTCCTTCAACATGGCCAATGCATTCTAGATCTGGATCAAAGCCAGCTGATCATGGGAGAGCCTGCAGAGGAAGCAGAATCGGTCCTGAATGAGTGAATGTGTTTTATTCCCTTGCGTGATGTGTTTTTCTGCTTTTGTAATATGTAAAAGTAAGGAGTAATGATCCGACTTCCCCCTATTAAATGCTCGAATCCGCCACTTCATCAACCTCGCGACGAATTGATGGCGAGTAAAAATCTGCATAAAATTGAAGGGTAAAGCAGTATCGTTTTAATTTACCCTCAAATTGCTCCAGCTTTAAATTAGATCCCTTCTGTTTTTAGGAATTTACGAAACGACCCGAGAATACAGTCGTACTCAAAAACGAAATTCCCTAGTTGGACAAAACTAGGGGTAAATCAATTCGCGGATATTATTAGTGAATGACAGACTTCAAACAAGAAAAGGCGAAGGATGCGAGCAATCTCAAAGAAGGATAATTTTGTATCGTTCCAATTTACCCAAGATCGTTTCGAATTCTGAATTACTTTCCTCCGTTTTAACAGGGATTGAAAATTGCCTTGAAAAGAACTGCGGCATGAAACTACCTAGTGCAAGACCGCGTCTCTTCAAGGATTAACACCTAAAAGCGAACCTCCACGAACGCCTACGGTCTTGTGGACCGGATGGCATGTGGAATGACAGCGGTCCGAAACGTCCCGAGTTCGATCTTCGAGGACGGAAATGTTATAAGTATTGTAAATAAATAAAACAACTTTTTCTCACATTTCTTTTTGCAGAAGGAAATAGAAACGCTAGACGAGCGATACCAAAGTCAATACTATGCCACAACCTTGACCCTAATGGCGAAGTGGCCCACGAAAGTTGAAGGAAGCTCAACCCAGCGAACCTGATAAGGGGATCGTGCGAGGCATTCAAAATGAAGGGTAAACCAGTATCGTATCCAATTCATCATTTCTAACACTGACTAATACGTCTTCTTCTCCATTGTTTGATAGGAAATATCTAACTTGACATACCCATGGAGAAAATCCTGAGTGGTAAAACTGGTAAAGGAGTCGCGCGAAGCACTCAAGGGTAACTCAGTATCATGTCTAGTTCATCATTTCTGATACTGGCTAACATGTCTCCTTCCTTTTTACAGGAAATGTTAAACAAACATCTGATACGTCAAAGAAAATAGCCCCAAGGGCCAAGTTATGATCGCCTGATGCGATCCGTCTGATAAAATAAGGGAAATCAATGGCGAACCCTGGATCGAAAAGAGGCAAAGCCAGAAACAAGCTACTCCTCGACTCGGGGAATAGGCCCCCAACGTGTTTGATCCGCCCACACAGCCAGGGGCAATTTCCATACTTGTACATTGTATTGCCATAATTGCATGATGTTGACACATTCCATGATTTATGCATGACTGTTCTGCATGTTTAATTTGTCAATTTTGACTGGGGGCATAAACTGTACACAATGCATCGAATGTATAGAATGGGGCATGACAGGACGATGAAAGGCAAGCCATTTCTACATACGTCCTCTATTTAATCCACAATGAGTTAAGCGGTAGACAGATTCTGCATTCTCCAAGGCAATGGGTTTTCTCGCAAAAGGTACGATAGTCAAAGTGAAGGAGGCATTCATTCTCCATTCTAAACACTTCAGGCAACCATTGACAACCCATTTAAACGGTGATTTCATTTCATAACCCTGTCAAGAACCACCCTACACTAGGGCAAAACAGAGGTAATTCCAACAATATCATGAGATAAATGGTTAGAAATTCTCTTGCTTGGACTAACATCAATCTTAGAGTGTTTCTTTGCATGATACTCGAATTTTAATTCAAGTGCTTTAGGATGACGAAGAGCATTTATTTTCTTTATCCTACACACTCATCCTTTGCGTAACCCAATTGAGCCTGCAAATTCATTTCTCAAGCCCATGTTGGTGATCCTTGCTCATTTCAAGGTAACGACGACACTTCCCCCAAGGAGCAGAATTGAAGAAATTGGGTCAATAGAGAATTCTCGAATTAGCATATTTCATATGCTAGACTTTCATGTAATGTCTAGTATCATTTGTTGAAAATCATCTTGTTGCTAAAATTCAAAATCACAAGATTGTTAAACAAAAGAAAAAGAAAAACAAGTGTAGCCTAAAGAAAATGGGTCTGCTTCCAAACAAAAGAGAGTCGGGAGTAATGTTGACACCTGATTTTTAATCATGTTTTCTCTTTTAAAATTAATACAAAATCTATAAAAATTTGTAAAATTGAAAAATCAATTTTGGGGACCTTGGCCAAGCTTAGGGAATCAATTTTGACCAAAAAATAATTTTTCATATTTTTGGTATTTTTCAGCATTTTTTATTTTCGAAAATTAATAGAAAATCCATAAAAATTGAGAAAATTATAAAATCAACTTTGGAAGCCCTATCCAAGCCTAGGCAACCATTTTTGAACAAAAAAATAATTTTTCATATTTTTTGAATTATATATATATTTTTAGAAATTAGCAAAATATTTAATAAATAATGGCGTTTGAGGTCACAAAAAAATATGTAAAAATGGTCAATATTTTTCTTTTAAATTCTTTTTCATGTTGGCCATCACAAATTTAAAAAAAAAACCCAATTCGGGGTCGTGTATTTCTTCACGAGCATAATCTCGAATTGAGCCTAAAAAATTTAATTTGAGTCAATTTATTTTCATTTTTTCACTTTTAGAAGTTATGACATTATTCTCTAATATTTTAAATTTTTATCTTGGCCCAATTATACCCAGAATGACTCAATTTTACAAAAGGGCTTTAATTAAAATTTGCGGCAAGAAATAAGCATAGGGGAGATGTGTTGAAAATTTTGAGAAGATTTGGACTTAAAGAAATATTTCTCCGTGGACTGAATTGCAAATACTTAAAATCTCATGGACTAGAGTGCAAATACTTAACATTTGAGGGATTATTTTGTAAATAATAAAAAGAAGAGTTAGTGGAGAAATTAGAATAGAGAAGGAAAGATGGAGAAGAGGAGATAGAGAATGGAAGATGGAGAGGAGGAGATGAAGAAGAGGAGATGGAGAGGAGGAGATGGAGAAGGGAAGATGGAGATGAAGAAGAGTTAGTGGAGAAATTAGAATGTGAGATAGAGATGGAGAATGGAAGATGTTGAAGAAGAAGAGTTAGTGGAGAAATTAGAATGTGAGATAGAGATGGAGAATGGAAGATGTTGAAGAAGAAGAGTTAGTGGAAAAATTAGAATGGAAGATAAATGAATGGGTTATAAAAGGAGGAAGAAGAGAGTTTGGATGGTGGGAATTCTTTGGAGAAAAAAATTTGAAGTGTTTGAGAGAGATTTTTTAGGGGGAGAGAAAATTTTGGATGTTTGAGAGAGTTTTGAGAGATTCAAAAAAAAAATTAGAAAGGAAGAAAAAATCAAAAAAAAGAGAGAGAATCCTTTTTTTCAAAAGAGAGTCTTGAAGATGGTGGGAGTTTAAATCTAGATGTTACCATCCATAATTCCTCTACCGATCAACGCAAGTCACGAGTTCATCCCCATCGTTCGAGCCGCGATCTTGATCCATAAAGTGACACGAGGTCCGAATTCGACAATCAAATCTGTCAAATCAGGTAACAATCCTAACCATTAAATCTTCGAGAATTTTCTTGCCCAAATGAATTGATTTAAATTTCGATTATGTCATGTCGTACTCGTATGTCTCCATATCCACATACCGCATTTGTATTTGTGTTGTCATTAATTTACGCGTATCCACCTAAAAATTTTTTTTCGACTGGCCAATCCTATTTTTGATGTTTCCACCTCCCGATCCTTGAAAAATAACCATTTTATCCTTCTGGTCAGTTTGACCCAAACTTGTTCCAATCATCCCAAATGAGCTTTCATGAAATAAAATGGTACCGAAAGGGCGTTAGAATGATCTAGCGTAATCAAGTCCCCGAATCCATTTTCTCTGGTTCGCAGAAATAAATTAGTTCTCCCGCTAATTTATTTAGGTTTCTAATCGACCTACCAAAAATGATTAGTGGCGGCTCCAAATAAAAAATCTTTTGCATGAAAAGAACTTAAGTTGCGATTCGGTAGGACTTGGGAGGGTCCGAATTAGGTTAGTCAATTAACCTGATAATCCGTTCACCCGATTGAAAAAAAATAAATTAATTTTTTTCGGGTCGCGACAGCTTGGCGACTCCACTGGGGACTGGTTTTTTGGAATTTTCGAAAGAATAAAGCACTAATTAGAGTACTTGAATTTTTTTTTCGAAATTTTAAAAGCCTTAGTGGACTTAGGCCAGAAAAATTTCGCAAAAATCGATTTGGTTTGAGAATTGGTTGGATTCTAATTTTTAGGTGTTAAATGGTTTTGCAAAATGGGAGTTATAAGGGGTGGAGTGTTTGGCTAACCCTTTGTTTTGCAGGTTTGGTGTGTGAAACTTGTGATTTAATTTTTGAATTATTGAAGCGGTGTTTGCATTTAATTGTTGTGCATAATTAATCGCTTTAGCACTACATCACACACATCCCGTGGCCGGACCTGGGCCACTAGTTTTAAGATGGTATTGTGATTTGGTTCTAGCGTTCGCCGTGAGATCACGTCGAAAGTTAGTCCAGATTCAATCCCGAGCTTCTTTTCAAAAATGAGTTTTAAAAGTTATGCCTCAAGCTTGGTAAGATTACCAAAGCGGTGGTTTTAATTTTTGACTCGAGCAGCCGAAGTGGAAAGGCCCGGCTAATCTTGGTTATGTCGCGGGATAGCGGCTAATCTTGATTATGTGCGCGAGATTGTCGCCTTGCCGTAAGTCTTTCGCTTCAATTTGTGAGCCTTTAGGATAGTTAGAATAAGGTTAACCCACGAGTCATGTGCATGTCCATGTGATTGTTTATTTTCCTATCCCACGGTAAAGTATGCTTCTGAACTTCATCTTGTCTTATGTTATTGTTTGGGTCGGTCCATGACACTTAGGATTGTGGCGCGTGATTTATAGACAATGGGACACATCGATATCCGTTTCGTGTACATTCCAAAGGCCGAGTTGAAGCAGATGTGGAGGCGCTTGAGCATTGATGCACAGACCTATGCCCTTAGTCGTATGGGTCACGTATTGCCACTTTTGGATATCGAATTACAGACTGGGGTCATGCAGGCACTTGCACATTTCTGGTGCCCATATACCGCTACTTTCATTTTAGGTAAGCACGAGCTCACTCCGACTTTGGAAGAATATAGCCTTGCCATTGGAAAACCTTTGAGCATTGATTTAATTCGCCCTTGTGTGGGAATGGATCCAATTTTCATTTTTGCTGAGTTTTTGAAAATTAGCGAAAATAAAATGAGGAAAATTTTAAAAGGAAATTGTCATATGTGCCCTTTCTCATTCCTCATTGAACTTTTTTATGAGAGCAATTCACACTTGCAAAGCAGGATCTTTATTCTAGCTTTCTTCGGACTTGTGATCTTTCCGCTCCAAAAGGATTTTATTAGTCCATCCATGGCTTGGATAGCTAGGCAAGTTTGCAGTGGAATGAACTTTACTAATGCTATCCTGGCCGAGACTTTTATATCTCTGACTCGTTTTAAGCAAAACAAGGACAGAACATTTCATGCTCCGGTGGGACTTTTGCAAATGTGGTTTTTCTCTCATTATGCTAAGTTCGGCTCAAAAATGACGATTCCACGGGTAAGTCAAGAGGAAAACCCAATTGCAAAATTTCAAGAGTTGCAAAAAAATATTGCTAGATCGTCTTATTCCGAGTGGATTGATTTATTTAAAGATCCGAGTCCCAAGGTTTTTCTATGGCAAGCTATATGGTTTCAAGTCTCTAAGGCTCGTTTGTACCATGGTGAGCGGGAGCCTATACTTCTTTTGGGTATTACCGGCATGACACAGTATCATCCTCTCCGTGTGGTACGGCAATATGGAGTTCTACAGGATATCCCACCACCTTTGAGGCCAAACACTTTTCAAGTTGAATTCGTTGCAGGCGAGAATTATAGAACCGAGATCAAGCATCTTGACCAAATTTGGCTCAAGTCCAAGACTCGCTCACTATTACTACCCAAGGAAGAGCTCGAGGGAAAGGAAAGATGTTATCATGCGAAGGCCCGGTATATTAAGCACCATTTGATACCAACTCACATGCTTCCAAAGTTTCCGTTGGTGATTGTGAAGCCCACTCGTCAAGCCGAGATCGAGACCTATGCGAAGAAGGCGCAAAAGGCGAAAAAACAAATGAAGACTTTGGCTAAGGAAAATGCACGACTTCGGATAGAGTTGGAAGCCCATTCGTCTATAGATTGCGTCGCTACAAAGAAAAGAAAAACAGCTTGATTTGCCATCTTTAGGATTGTTGTTCCATGTTTAATTGCATTTTCATGACTTTATGAGCTTTTCTTATAATAAAGGTTACTGTTCAGATATGACTTTCTGGTATTACATCATTTTTATTGAACTTTATAGTTTTAATTGATCTATAGAGTCTTCACAGAAAACATTCACAAGACCCTAATTCATCACTCAAAAAAATTTTGAATCAATTCAACGTATTTTCCATTTATTACCGAATTTAAGGTGAAAGAAAAACTGCCTGGATTTTGGAATTTTCTCGACTTCACTTTTGTTTCTCCATTTATCACTAGAAAACATGCTCTTTTGAGAAAAATCAAAACATGAAAGTTGTAGATTGGGATGTTAATTAGTGGACTGGAAATTTTTGGGCATCAATTCGAATTTTTGATGACCCATTTATCCTCAAAGTAAAAACCGGACAAATCAGTTTTCTGAAGAAAATTTTTAGAAAGAAGTATTAAACTGTATTAATCCATGAGGAATCTTCCCAATCTCAAAAAATGAAAGTTGTACATTATTGTCTTAATTATCAACTCCCAAAGTTTGGTACTTTTTCGAATTATGTGGGAATTGATATGAATTTTCTCGTAAAAGCTGACGAAATTGAAATTTGTTCAAATTAATCTTTTGATCATGTTGGCTTTGTTTCTTGGGTCTAGAGGGTTGTCATGGACCGACTTGTCATTTTCATCGATCATACTCATTTGTATAAATTCTTTTTTCAGGTACCCATTGATCACGGAAGTGCCACGCAGCCGTATCAGAACCCGTCTTAGGGCAAGGATGGAACATGAGGAATTGAGCCCCAGGGTAGTTAACCTTGAGACGCAAATGACAACCATGGCTACGATGCTGGCAGAAATGAAAGCTATGATGATAGAAGCCCAGGCGAAAACTACCCCGCCAGTTGATTCGGCCCAAACTACTCACCCGTCATCATCCCACCCTTCGAGCGTGACTCAAGCTCAAGGGGAGGCGCACATTCCAAGAAAGGTGCCGGATGTCGAGCCGTCACCCGAGTCCCCGCCAGTGGTAATCGACCTCGATACTGAAAAGAAAGAAAAGCCTGTGAGCAAAGCAGAGGAGGGTGCAAGGAGGCTCGCAAAGATTGAGGAGTGCCTCAGTAACCAGGGATATGAACTGGCCCGTTTCGACAAGATATCTCCCTTCACTAAAGTGGAAGTCCCGCCCGATTACAAAGAGCCCGAGTTCGTCAGAAAGTACAATGGGACAGGCTGCCCCCGAGCTCATCTGAAGTACTACTTGCGCAAGATGGCGCATTATTCCGATTATGTTCCGTTATTGATGAACACGTTTCAGGAGAGTCTGGCAGGTGCTGCTCTAGCATGGTTCATTGAGTTGGATCTAGAAGATTATGATGGTTGGGAAGATTTAGCTGAGAACTTCTTGCACCAGTATAAATTTAACACCGCGACGGCTCCTACTAGGGAAGAATTGCTGAGGATGGTAAAAGGAAAAAATGAAGCCATTCGTAACTATGCTCAAAGGTGGCGGGCTTTAGCTACGCAAGTTAAGCCATCAATCCCTAAAGACGAGCTTGTCGACCTGTTTCTGAAGGCACTACCGTATGAGTACTTCGACAGACTGAACACTTCTGGGTGCCAGACCTTCGTACATCTCATAAAGGTTGCCGAAAGACTTGAATGGGCTATGAGAGAGAGAAAGGCACCTGAGACTGCAACAAGACGCCAGTATCCACCTAGGAAGGAAAGAGAGCCCAACGTCGACGTGGCTTTCGTGCCTAATCTATCGCAACCAAAGCAATTCTCTAACTCTACCATGACACAAGGAAGCTCGTCATGGTCGACACCGAAGCCGCTTCAACCTCAAAAAAGGAAGCCGCTTCCCAATCAGTTCACTCCGCTCCCTAGGCCACTATCCAAGCTGCTCCCAATGCTGTTGGAAGGGAGGCTAGTCGCCAAGGAGCCACCGAGATTAAATCTTTCGAGATTTTCGGGTTATGATCCGAGCCAATCATGTGTCTACCACATGGGAGAGAAAGGCCACAATGTTGACAATTGCGTCACCCTGAAGTTCAAGGTTCAGGCCCTTATTGACAATCGCATCCTTCAGTTCGATAAAACGGAGCCAAATGTACAACAAAACCCACTCCCGGACCACCAGGTAGTGGGTATGATATCCGAAGAGGAGTTAGACGAAGAGGAGTTTAGACTAACAAAGGCACGCCATGCAGACAAGAGATTTGTCCGTGAAGCTAGTAGGAGGGGAGAAATTGTGGATACCCTGGGGCAGGATAGCGGAGGCTACAACTACAGGGTTCTATATTCAATCCCACTACATTTCTTCGAAAAGGCGGAAGAAATAGTGCCCAACCGGTGGAGAGGCATGGACGACATAGAGAAGGAAACTTCCGAGAAAGACTCCTTTGAGACAATTGATGAAATCATCCCTATTACGACAAATGAGAAAGAAACCGACTCATTAAGCGGATTAAGCGTTGCAGAACGCTTCAGTAACATCGAGAGAAAGCTGAACTTCACCTCCAAAAAGTTGTTAGATTTGCTCCAGCGATCGAGAGAAATGAGTCAAGCGCAGGTCATGAGCGATGCACTTGAACTGGAGCTGCACACAAGGGTCGAAAATCAAGGTCGTATGCTGACTGCAATAGAGAAGCGACTGGGGGAATTGGCAACTGTGGTTGATAGGTTGAAGGAACGAATGAGCAATTCCGGCATTGGAGGAGCCCCCACCCGAGCTGACCTCCTTCAAGTGGTCAAGCGAAGCGATGAGCAATTCCAGACTTACGCGCATAGATGGAGGTTGCGTGCCTCACAAATAAATCCTCCGTTAACTAGAGAGGAGCTGATCGGGTACTTTCTGAGAACCCTCCCGTATGAGCTCTTCCAACATATGGCCGGGACCACCTACGCCTCGTTCTCCCACCTGTTGCGGGTAGGCGAGGGAGTTGAATGGGGACTCGCCAACGGAAGGCTGAAGAGTAAGGATGCTAGGAGGACCAATGCGCCACCCTCTGATAGACCCGACAAGACAGCTCATGCTGAACCCAGATGCGGGTACAATTCTGAAAACTTGGATGACCTTATTGGGATGATTGAGACTATAGAAGCTTTTGTAATTAACCTAGACAAGGTTGACAATTGGGAAAAAGAGGATGATTACTTAGTCAAGCCACTTACAATCAGCATCTCTAATGAAGAGGCGAATGATGGCCCTGAAGGAGAGGCTGAGGGTGTCAGGCCGGTTGTGATAAAGATCCCTCCAGTGGAAGAGTACCATCCTAAAGCGGTTCATTGGGACTACGGGATGGGCGAAATAGATGTAGTGATGAGGTCGGGGAGGTGTTATGCACCCAAAGAGGGAGAGACCGAGAAGAGAGACGTAACTAAAGAAGATGCCGAAAAACTGTTAACCATCATCAAAACGAGCGAATTTGAAGTGATAGAGCAATTATGGAAAATGCCGGCCCAAATCTCACTACTGGATCTGTTCGTAAACTCAGAAAAACATAAGAATGCGCTGATGAGGGTCCTGAATGAGGTACACGTACCTGAGACGATTAACGAAATGCAGCTAGAGAGTTTTGTTAGCGCTATCCTATTAAAGGATCAAATATCCTTCTCGGATGAGGACATTCCTATGGATGGATGGGCCCATAATAAGGCTCTGTACATATCGGCGAGGAGCCACGGCAAGCAGGTCTCCCACGTGCTAATTGATAATGGGTCAGCATTCAACATATGCCCATTGGCCACACTCAGGAACCTGGGTGTGAATGAGGAGCTCATCCGTGCCTCTAATGCTACAATTAGAGCTTTCGACGGAATGAGGAAGAATGTGGTTGGTGAAATCGAACTAGATGTCCTAATTGGGCCAGTAGAGTTCTCTATTGGATTTCAAGTCATGGACCTCCCGAGTGCTTTCGGATTTCTATTGGGCAGACCATGGATCCACACTGCAGGCGCAGTACCGTCGAGCCTGCACCAGAAGGTTCGATTTGTGGTTGATGGGAAAGTGATAACCGTGCATGGGGAAATGGACTTCACCGCATACCAGAAGAGCGCGATTCCATATGTGGAGCCGGAGCACAAAGAAGAGGCTAGGTATCATTCTCTCGAGTTGGTGGCAGTCACGCATGCACCTCCAGGAACCAAAATGAGGGCTCATGCGCCCTCCAAGTATACTCTAGCACCTGGAAAAATGCTATTGGCATATGGTTTTATCCCTGGACTCGGTCTAGGAAAGAATGGTCAAGGGATCCGCTTGCCGCTGCAATTGGACACCAACAAGCACCGAACAGGCCTAGGATATACTGGTGAATCCAGTAAGGGCCTTACTTCTAGAAGCTGTCATGGACGCCGAGGCCGAGGCCATTATAGGGCCCGTGGAGGTCGAGGAGGCAGAGTTAATTCTTTCATTGGCTCCAGAGCTTGGAAAGGAAAAATTAACGCGATTGGAAGTTCACTGGGTCAGTATTTCTCCGAGCGCCCCAAGATGTTAGCAGATGAAGCTATTCAAGGCGCAGCAGAGCTTGATATGTCCAACTCGTTTCTAGAAGACACCGTTAACGTCATCATCGAGAGGCTTGACGAGGACTTTATCTCGCCTGAGTAAAGAGGCTCTTCTTCTGCTTCTTATAGCATTTCTTTAACGCAATTTTAATTCAGTTGTTGCATTTCGTTTGGTTTCTCTCTTTTCAATTCCAAGAAAATACCTTTAGATCTCGAGCCGTTGGTCCAAATGGTTGCCTTGTAACGCGGCCTTATCAGTAAAATAAAATGCGTGTGCACGTTTTATTAAGGGCGTGCGGGAACATTCCAAACCAGCCCAATGATGATGCCTATCTTCAATTCTCGAAGATTTGAGGCCTGGATTCCCGCACGCTTCCTAGTTTATCAAGCAAATTAAGAGAAGCAAAGATGTCCGAGGATATGGGGATTGGCTCTCTTATTATGTTTTTCAAATGGTTTTTGAAAATCATGCATGAAAACTAGTTGCTGAAAGGGACTAATCATCTTCATGACATTTCAGGCATATCATTCCAAGCATGCGTAATAGGCTGTTGTGTGACTCGAATCACCAAGGAGATTACTCTTGTGGCATCAGGGAAGAAGATGAGGATTTCATAAATATTCAGAGAGATTGGAGTCGATACGAAGAGTTTAAACCCTTAACGGCAGAAGAGGCAGTGGTCGTGAACTTGGGCGACTCACAGAATGTTAGAGAAGTGAAGATTGGGGAGTCCTTGTCACCCTCTGAAGCTACCCGAATGACTGAACTTCTCAGGGAATACCAAGATGTCTTTGCTTGGTCGTATGCAGACATGCCCGGCCTCGACCCTAACATTGTGGAACACGTACTGCCCATTGACCCTAGCATCATGCCAAAAAAACAAAGGCTTAGGCGAACGAGGCCCGAACTTTCCAAGAAAATTGAGGAGGAAGTGATGAAGCTCCTCAAGGTGGGATTCATAGAAGCGATCCCCTATGCCGATTGGATCGCTAACATCGTACCAGTAATGAAGAAAGACGGCACAGTCCGAATCTGCGTCGATTACCGAGACCTGAATAAAGCCAGCCCAAAGGATGATTTTCCGTTGCCGCACATAGACGTGTTGGTCGATAGTACAGCCGGGTTCGAACGGTTTTCCTTTATGGATGGATTTTCTGGCTATAATCAGATCTTAATGAAGGAGGAAGACAAGGCGAAGACCTCATTCATAACACCATGGGGCACCTTCTGTTATAAGGTTATGCCTTTCGGGTTGAAGAATGCTGGGGCGACATACCAAAGAGCCATGGTCGCTCTATTCCATGACATGATGCATAAGGAAATCGAGGTGTACGTAGATGATATGATTGCCAAGTCCAGACCAGGAGAGGACCATGTTCTGGTGCTAAAAAAGTTATTCGAACGCCTATGAAAATATAAGCTGAGGCTGAATCCCAACAAGTGCATATTCGGGGCGAGATCCGGAAAGCTTTTGGGATTTATGGTTAGCAGTCATAGCATCGAGGTCGACCCTTCCAAGATTAAAGCTATACGGGACATTAATACCCCAACCTCAGTAAGGGAAGTAAGAAGCCTGCTGGGGCGGTTAAACTATATTGCTAGATTTATATCCCAACTTTCTGATGTGGCAAAACCATTCTTTAAGCTCCTCAAGAAGGGCGCCAAAGTCATTTGGGATTCAGAATGCCATCAGGCATTTGAGAAGATCAAGAAGTATCTGATCCTACCTCCGGTATTGGTACCACCAACCCCGGGAGTCCCCTTGACTCTGTACTTGACGATCTATCAGGAATCATTAGGAGCTCTACTCGCCCAGACGAAACCGGAGGACGGGAAAGAGCGAGCAATTTATTACCTGAGCAAGAAGTTTACGCAGTCAGAGGCTAATTACTCGATGGTTGAAAGGACATGCGTCGCACTGATCTGGGTACTCCACAGGTTGAGACAGTACACCCTCCATCACCATATCCAGCTTGTAACAGAATGCGACCCAATTAAGTACTTGGTGGAGAAACCCGCCTTATTGGGAAAGCTGGCCAAGTGGCAAGTTCTGTTATCAGAATTTGACATAAGGAGTTCACCTCAGAAGTCAGTCAAGGGGCGGGCCATAGCCGACATGTTGGCAGAAAATTCACAAGGACTTGTAATCCCTGATGAGGAGGAGGTGGAGAATCGAATCCTCGCATTATCTGATGATAAGTGGACCATATATTTTGATGGTGCCGTTAATTTGGCCGGATCTGGAACTGGGGAAGTACTGATATCCCCGGATGGCCTACATTATCCGGTTTCTGCGAAGTTGGTATTTCCATGCACCAATAATATATCAGAATATGAAGCCTGTATTCTAGGCCTGCAATTAGCCATCACTATGAAGGTGCGAAGGTTATAGGTTTATGGAGACTTCATGCTGATTATTCTCCAAACGCAGGGAGAATGGAAAACAAGGGATTCTAAGCTCATCCCCTATCATAAGTTCCTAGAGGAGTTAACCAACAATTTCGATGAAATTTCGTTCGAATATCTGCCAAGGACCCAGAATCACTTTGCAGACGCGTTAGCCACTCTATCTTCATTGCTGCAAGTGGAGGACGGGCTCGACATCAAGCCTTTAAAAATCAATGTCATGGATCAGCCAGCCTACTGCATGGTGGTGGAAGACGAATTCGATGGCGAGCCTTGGTATCATGACATTAAGAATTATCTTTCGAAAGGAGAATTCCCTCAAGGGAGTCAGGTCGGGGATAAGAAGTACATAGCAAAGATGGCTACCAAATTCTTCCTGAGCGGGCAAACTCTCTATAAAAGGTCCTTCGATTCAGTCCTATTGAGATGTATAGACGCCAAAGAAGCAAACATGCTCATGAAGGAAATCCATGAAGGGATATGCGGTCCTCATATGAACGGCCACCTCCTCGCAAAGAAAATCATGCGGCTTGGTTATTATTGGATGACCATGGAAGCGGACTGCAACCAACATGTAAGGTCATGTCATCAATGCCAGGTATACGGTGACAGAATTAACGCACCCCCGAACGAGCTCCACCAAATGTCGGAGGCTTGGCCATTCGCCATGTGGGGGATAGACATGATCGGTCCAATTCACCCTAGCGCTTCCAATGGGCACCGCTTCATCCTGGTGGCGATCGACTATTTTACGAAGTGGATTGAAGCAAACTCATATGCAAATGTCACACCAAAGAATGTGGCCAAGTTCATCAGAAGGGATATTATCTCCCGATATGGGGCCCCTCAAGCGATAATCACAGATAATGGCTCCAATTTGAATAATAAGATAGTCGATGATCTGCTACAAGCATTCAACATTCGACATCTTAATTCGTCTCCCTATCGCCCACAAATGAATGGAGCTGTGGAGGCGGCAAACAAGAACATCAAGAAAATCCTGGCAAAAACCGTAGAGAATTATAGAGACTGGCATGAGAGATTGTCGTACGCGTTGATGGCATATCGGACTTCGATACGGACCTCGACTGGAGCAACCCCATATTCCCTAGTTTACGGTATGGAGGCAGTTCTACCAGTAGAGGTTGAAATCCCCTCTCTGAGAATCTTATCCCAAGTCAAACTCTCCGAAGCGGAGTGGACGCAGCAGAGATATGAGCAGTTGAATCTGATAGATGAAAGGCGTCTGAAGGCAATATGTCACGGTCAGAGCTACCAGAGAAGAGTTGCCAAAGCGTTCAATCGAAAAGTCAAGCCCAGGAATTTTGAAGTAGAAGATCTGGTAGTGAAAAAGACAGTTCCAAATGTTTCTCATCCCGAGGGCAAGTTCACCCCAAATTATGAGGGTCCTTATATCGTCAAAAAGGTCCTTTCTGGGGGAGCCTTGATTCTTGTAAACATGGATGGGAAAGAGTTAGGATATCCTATAAATGCGGATGCAGTCAAGCAGTATCATCCTTGAAATAAAAGCAGGAGCCGATTTTGCTACCTTTGGGACAATCTGAGTCACTTTAGGACTATTACATGCATTTCATACATTCATGCATACATGCATTTGTTTCATGTGATCCCAGGTTTAGGGAAAGCTCCCGAATCAATAAGCCACCAAAGTCACTATTGAGGGTCCCACTAATGTAGATTTACTGGAACAGGTGAAATGTATTCGTTCCAATGATATTCCCTATACGATACTTTCCTCAGGTGAATCCATTTCTCTGTCAGGAAACCGACGGTGATTCAAGGAGCTGCAACCAGAATTGGAGGGGGGCATTCGACCAATGACCATGACGGTTGTCAACATTAAACAAGCCCAAATGCTCCTTCACCCATGTATTTCATTGTGCAGGGGCAAAGTCAGAAACGAGCCACTCCTCGACTTGAGGAGTAGACCTTCAATTTATTCGATTCGCATATCCAGGGGCAATTCGAATCCCCCCTTTCTTGAGAAATTCTCTTCCATTCTTGCACATTGCCACATTTGCATGGTGTTTACACAGATTCATGGTTCATACATGACTATTCTGCATGTTTAATTTGTTAATTTTGACTTGGAGCATAAACTGTACACGATGCATCGAATATACAAAATGGGGCACGACAGGACGATGAAAGGCAAGCTATTTCCACATACGTCCTGTATTTAATCCACAGTGAGTTGAGCGGTAGACAGATTACGCGTTCTCCAAGGCAATGAGTTTTCTCGCAAAAGATACGATAGCCGAAGTGAATGAGGCATTCATTCTCCGTCCCAAACACTTCAGGTAACCATTGACAACCCATTTGAGCGGCGGTTTCATTTTGCAACCCCTGTCAAGAACCACCCCACATCGGGGGCCAAATGGAGGTAGTTCCAGCAGTTATCATGGTTAGAAATTGTCTTGCTTGGACTAATACCAATCTTCGAGTGTTTCTTTGCATTTAACTCGAATTTTAATTCAAGTGTTTTAGGATGACAAAGAGCATTCGTTTCTCTATCCTACACAGATATCCTTTGCATAGCCCAATTGAGCCTAGAAATTCATTTCACAAGCCCTTGTTGGTGATCGTTGCTCATTCCAAAGAAGGATGGCGCTTTCCCCAAAGAGCAGAATCAAAGAAATCGGGTCAACAATGAACCCTCGAAATGAGCTTATGTCATGTGCTAGACTTTTCATGTAATGTCTAGTATCAATTTTTTAAAAATCATCTTGTCAAAAAGAAAAACAAGTGTAGCCTAAAAAATGGGCCTACTCCCAAACAAAAGGGAGTCGGGAGTAAGAAAAGCAAGGGCTACTCTAGAAATCTGGGGCAGAAAAAGCAAAGTGCCTATCAAAAGTAAGGCCAATGCCCATTTATCTGTAATATACCTCTGATTTTGAGAACGCTCAAAAGAGAATTCTCCAAAGAAGTCAATTTACAATTTCCAGCAAAAGAATTATCACCCCTCAGCCAATGGTGGTATTCATTGAAGACAAATTCAGGAAGGTCAAAGATCGGTGATAAGACTGCAATGATCACCAACACTAAGCATTTCTCATATATTTTTCTGAGCCAAAATGAGCCTTTCGTTTCTAAGTCCTAACTCCCAACCTACGAAAGTCTCTTCTGATTAGAGCACTTGAATTAACGTAAGAGTTGAATGATTTTAAGCATCGCTCGAAGAAGTTCGAGCAAAACTATTTCTCTCTCATTTTTGCAGGGTTCTTGACTTGTAAACCCGGAGCAGATAATGAAGACATTTTTTGTCAGTGGCCTTGACTCAAAAGAGTCCCCTTTGGTAAGCCTTGACCCAGCCTACATTACGGTCCTAATCAAGACCTCCAGATCGGCTTGATCTTATCAATTGCGAGATTACTCAGACCCTCGCTGAATGCGATGATGGTAAGGTTGAGTGATTTCTTTTCAAATCCTGCAATCAGGATAAACAGCCTTTCTCGAGAGTGAGAGAAAGCCCTTTCGGACTGAAGTCCCCATTCAGGTTACATTCGAGGTATTCATAACGTGATAACCTCCCTGGACAGAATTGGAAATGCAAACTCGACAGAATAGTCATACATGATCCACATTATGAGCATACACATACAGTTTTAATCATTGCAAACTCAACTGAATGGTTTTGCATGAACCGATGAACTCATTGATAAAAATGCTTGCACATGTTACCTCTGACACTGTCTGACAGGTAGTGCATTCCTGATAGTCGAGTTACCCTCCGAGGTCTCGAAATTCATCCAAGGGCTATTGAACAAACAAACCCTATTGGCAAATACTCGCCAAGCATTTTCAGGTGAGTATATCTTCAGCCTGAACCTTCCAATTCTGATGATTGTCTGGGTGCTCAAATCTATTGCAGCACATAAGGTCATTCAGTGAGCAAGCAGACATGATACAATCAGTCTGTCTATGCCTCGATCATTAACTCAGAAGATCCAGGTAAGTCTTCTGAACCCTTGCGACTCATGATCAACATGCGCTCATGAAGTCTTCATCAGCTCACTATTGATATAATCTCGTGTTCTCAAGCTTTATCAAATCATGATTGACCAACTCTCGTGATCTTGATCTCAACATGCCTCGCTTGCACAAAAAATGCAGCACGGCCTCCTATCTTCGAAGACTTTACCTGCACCAGAAGGCGATACAGCTTCATTTCTCAAAGACCTCATCTGCGCAAGAAAGCAATACGGCCTCAACTTCAGGCGAAATGCCATCTCTGGAGACCTTCCATTGGAAACCCCAATACGAAACGGTCCATCTTCAAAGTCCTGAAAAGCGGGCACCAATCAGGCAAAATGTCATCTCTAGAACCCTTCCATCGGAAACCTCGATACGAAATGGTTCATTTTCAAGTCCTGAAAAGCAAGCACCAATTAGGCGAAATGCCATCTCTGGAACCTTCCATTGGAAACCCCAATACTGCAAAGTCCATCTTCAAGTCCTGAAAACCAGACACCAATTAGGCGAAATGCCATCTCTGGAACCCCTCCATTGGAAACCCCGATATGGAATGGTCCATTTCAAATCCTTCTTATAGGCACCCAAAAGTCCTTCTTACAGGCAACCAAAAGTCCTTCTTACACGCACCAAAGTCCTTCTTACAGGCAACCAAAAGTCCTTCTTACAGGCACCAAAGTCCTTCTTACAGGCATTTCCATGGGGTGGCCTACCATACGGGTCAAATTTCAATCAGTAGAATCCTTCCATTAGGAATCTACCATGGGGTGACCTACCATACGGGTCAAATTTCAATCAGTAGAATCCTTCCATTAGGAATCTACCATGGGGTGACCTACCATACGGGTCAAATTTCAATCAAAGTTTAATAAGTAGAATCCTTTCGTTAGGAATCTATCATGGGTTGACCTACCATACGGGTCAAAATGCAGGCGAATCCTCTAAACAGGATAGATCGCCAATAGATTCCTTTCACTAGGAACTCTATCATGGGTTGACCTACCATACAGGTCAGAGCTCATCCTCCTCGGATTATCCTCTGAGTGAACATTTGGGTGTCTATTCAAAGTGCATTCATGTCAGGCAACGGCCATACGATGGGCAGGTAAGTGCCAGGTAACCTCTCCACTCTAGCTCTCCCTCACTTCATAGAAGCCTCCTCAAGCCGAAACTGGATCAGAACTTGCAATGTGGGGTATTGGAGATCAATTGTCACGACTCTTTTTATCTCCTTGTGTTGAGTCGATTAGGATTCAGGTGTCGTCTCGTCTTTGAAATGAACCTCTACCGAGCTTCCTTTCAAAGAGGGGCAGCTGTTGACACCTGATTTTTAATCATGTTTTCTCTTTTAAAATTAATACAAAATCTATAAAAATTTGTAAAATTAAAAAATCAATTTTGGGGACCTTGGCCAAGCTTAGGGAATCAATTTTGACCAAAAAATAATTTTTCATATTTTTGGTATTTTTCAGCATTTTTTATTTTCGAAAATTAATAGAAAATCCATAAAAATTGAGAAAATTATAAAATCAACTTTGGAAGCCCTAGCCAAGCCTAGGCAACCATTTTTGAACAAAAAATAATTTTTCATATTTTTTGAATTATATATATATTTTTAGAAATTAGCAAAATATTTAATAAATAATGGCGTTTGAGGTCACAAAAAAATATGTAAAAATGGTCAATATTTTTCTTTTAAATTCCTTTTCATGTTGGCCATCACAAATTAAAAAAAAAAAACCCAATTCGGGGTCGTGTATTTCTTCACGAGCATAATCTCGAATTGAAATCTCATGGACTAGAGTGCAAATACTTAAAATCTCATGGACTAGAGTGCAAATACTTAAAATCTCATGGACTAGAGTGCAAATACTTAACATTTGAGGGATTATTTTGTAAATAATAAAAAGAAGAGTTAGTGGAGAAATTAGAATAGAGAAGGAAAGATGGAGAAGAGGAGATAGAGAATGGAAGATGGAGAGGAGGAGATGAAGAAGAGAAGATGGAGAGGAGGAGATGGAGAGGAGGAGATGGAGAAGGGAAGATGGAGATGAAGAAGAGTTAGTGGAGAAATTAGAATGTGAGATAGAGATGGAGAATGGAAGATGTTGAAGAAGAAGAGTTAGTGGAGAAATTAGAATGTGAGATAGAGATGGAGAATGGAAGATGTTGAAGAAGAAGAGTTAGTGGAAAAATTAGAATGGAAGATAAATGAATGGGTTATAAAAGGAGGAAGAAGAGAGTTTGGATGGTGGGAATTCTTTGGAGAAAAAAATTTGAAGTGTTTGAGAGAGATTTTTTAGGGGGAGAGAAAATTTTGGATGTTTGAGAGAGTTTTGAGAGATTCAAAAAAAAATTAGAAAGGAAGAAAAAATCAAAAAAAAGAGAGAGAATCCTTTTTTTCAAAAGAGAGTTTTGAAGATGGTGGGAGTTCAAATCTAGATGTTACCATCCATAATTCCTCTACCGATCAACGTAAGTCACGAGTTCATCCCCATCGTTCGAGCCGCGATCTTGATCCATAAAGTGACACGAGGTCCGAATTCGACAATCAAATCTGTCAAATCAGGTAACAATCCTAACCATTAAATCTTCGAGAATTTTCTTGCCCAAATGAATTGATTTAAATTTCGATTATGTCATATCGTACTCGTATGTCTTTATATCCACATACCGCATTTGTATTTGTGTTGTCATTAATTTACGCGTATCCACCTAAAAAAATTTTTTCGACTGGCCAATCCTATTTTTGATGTTTCCACCTCCCGATCCTTGAAAAATAACCGTTTTATCCTTCTGGTCAGTTTGACCCCAACTTGTTCCAATCATCCCAAATGAGCTTTCATGAAATAAAATGGTACCGAAAGGGCGTTAGAATGATCTAGCGTAATCAAGTCCCCGAATCCATTTTCTCTGGTTCGCAGAAATAAATTAGTTCTCCCGCTGATTTATTTAGGTTTCTAATCGACCTACCAAAAATGATTAGTGGCGGCTCCAAATAAAAAATCTTTTGCATGAAAAGAACTTAAGTTGCGATTCGGTAGGACTTGGGAGGGTCCGAATTAGGTTAGTCAATTAACCTGATAATCCGTTCACCCGATTGAAAAGAAATAAATTAATTTTTTTCGGGTCGCGACAAGTAAGAAAAGCAAAGGATACTCCAAAGAATCTCGGGCAAAAAAAGCAAAGTGCCTATCAAAAACAAGGCCAATGCCCATATATCTGTAATGAACTTCTGACTTCGAACATACATTTTGAGAATTCCTGAAAAAGGATCCCCAAAGAAGTCAGCTTGCAAAGTGTAAAAGAACTACCACCCCTCAACCAATGGTGGTATTCATTGAAGACAAATTTAGGAAGGTCAAAGATCGGTGACAAGACTACAATGATCACCAACACCAAGCCCTTCTCATATATTTTTCTAAGTCAAAACAAGCCCTTCGTTTCTCAGACCCAAATCCTGACCTACATTACGACCCTTGAAAGTCTCTTCTGATTAGAGCACTTGAATTAATGTAAGAGTTGAATGACTTTAAGCATCGCTCGAAAAAGTTTGAGCAAGATTATTTCTCTCTCATTTTGCAAGGTTCTTGACTTGAAAACCCGGAGTAGATGATGAAGACTTTTTTGTCAATGGCCTTGACTCAAAATGAGTCCCCTTTGATAAGCTTTTGACTCAGCCCATATTACGGTCCTAATCAAAACCTCCAGATCGGCTTGATCATATCAATTGCGAGATTACTCATACCCTCGCTGAACGCGATGATGGTAAGGTTGAGTGATTTCTTTTCAAATCCTGCAATTAGGATAAATAAGTCTTTTTGGAGAGTGAGAGAAAGCCCTTTTGGATTGAAGTCCCCATTCAGGTTACATTCGAGGTATTCATGACATGATAACCTCCCTGGATAGAATTGGAAATGCAAACTCGACAGAATAGTCATGCATGATCCACATTATGATCACTGCGGAAGTTCGTCAAGACCGATATCAATGTCGAGCTAAACTAGCGTTCCCTACCACTCCTGGCCATTGCCACCAAGAACAGGAGTATGAAGATTATTTTTAAAAAAAAAGAGTTTCCAGAGAAGACAAAAGAGGAGAACACGGGGAGGAACAGGGGATAGCGGCACAAAATATATATAATGAGAGTGGCACCGATGGAGTTGAGAAAGTGGGGATTGTTCTAGGGGACTCGCTGACCAGAGATAAAGAAAGAGATGGGTGGCATCCATCCAAGATGCTTGCCGGCCACTAGTAAAAGGGGTTCGAATGGATTTGATGGACGATGCTATCTGCCCTTCTACGATCCCAGATCAAAAGAGATTGGTGGCTGGGGCGTGCGGCTCCTCACATCACTCTAGAATGTGCTTTGTAAACTGATCCTGATATCACCGTTATTGGAGAAGAGGTGGCGGTCAAGAAGCGGACCCTTAAAATGTAAAAGACTGCATTGTTGATTTTGGCAAACAGGCTGAATTTGGATACAAATAAGGAGTCATCCCCGTACCAGAGGGACTTACGGATTTCATTCCAGAGGTGCAGCAGCTTATTTCAGAACTAAAAGAAATTCTTCACCACGATATCGTGGGTGAAGATGGTCGCTTTGCTCCGAATGTGTCCAGCTTTAAAAAAGCCCATCTGGAGGAGGAAGTGCTACGTAAAGTCTGAAACAGACCATAACAGATGAACTTGATGGTGCTGTCCATTGGCGCCAGCTTAGCCTCTACGATCTTTGCACTAGTTCAAAGCATTACAAGAGTACCTTAAGGTTGCGGTGGCTCGCGTGAGAGAATGTGGCCGTGCATGGTCAAGTTTAGATATCTCTCCACATTTTACCGAGGGGGCCATCACAAGCGGAGGTGGCATACAAGTGGACTAGAGGGTTTTAACAAAAAGCTGGAGAAGGCGGCTAAAGAATTGGATAGACTCTCGGATAAAGGGTTGAAAGGCAGATGGAAGGGGGGAGACCATCTGCTGAGGATTCGTTTTCATTGGCCCTTCGATCCCATTGCCGAGGCCATCAGACTGGGGGAAATGGTGGCAAGGGAGAAGCCTTGAAAGTGAAATCTGCTGCGGCGAGCTCTAGATCCGAGGCCTCTTCCTCTCCATTTCTCTTTGCCTTAAATCTGCTCGATACACCCGGCAACCGCGAAGGCGACCCAAACCCATGCATATATTTAAAGGCTCGAAGAAGAGAACTCCTGAACCGATGAATTCTTCGGCCCTCAACTCTGTATCAGTCTCAAATGGAGACGTCTCGATCGTCTTCTTCAGCAACGTACTTAATAATGCCATGCTAAGGTACGCCTTTTTCTGAGATGCGCCACCAAGATCATGCTCGACCAACGTAACAATAGCGGGTTCTGTTCTTCATGCACCGCAGAACCTACATTCACTACTCTTCCTATCCATCTACACCAGAACCAACTCTTCTAAGTCTGGCCAACCGCTGCGTCCCGCAACCATTCTTTTCTCGATATATACCGCTAAGCTCTTCGTCTATGTCTTCTCTACATGCGTCCTTCCCTTAGTCCTCTTCCAAATCTCCCTCCTCCGAGCTCAGTCAACTCCTTCCCCACAGTCGTCTCTTTCTCCCATGCACCAATAGCAAAAGTCATCCTCGACACCACCTCTGTTGTCACTCCCTACCCATTCATAGTCGATAAACTCGAGGCCATGGCCGAGAGGTTCCGCGACGCGGTCGCTTTCTCCCCGCTCAAGGACCAGCACTTTGCCAACTGTCCCGCCGATAGTCACACCTGGTTCATGAGCTCCCTCGATGACACCAACATCGGCGGCAGGTCCCAACACCTGCACTTCCCGTCAGAGAGCTCAAAGGGCCGGGTGCTATACCTCAAAGGACGCGACCTCCATGATGGTTCATGAAACTACTACGCTCTCCCATGGCCAGAAGCCTTCACGCGCAATGCCACCTTCATAAGCAGCCTCATTTTCGCGTTCTACAGTCACCATGACTACGACAACATATGGCACGGCTTGTCGACGGTGTTCCCATTCGTGTTGCGACAGCAGGGGCACGGTCGCCGCCGTCATTGGGGCAAGATCCGGCCCGGGATGGCCCCCTGGTGGAGGAGCTGATGGAGGCGCGTTTCCAATCAACAGTAGATGGGGAGAAACTTGTGGACTGCTTACATGAGGAGGAGGTTGCTCCAGGAATTAAAGTGGACGAAGGTTTGGTCCCTCTTCTCGGATCCAATAATGAATCCTGGTGTGGAGGCTTAGATGGATTAGTTTCAAGGCCAACTAAATACTACAAGCGAGATGCCCGTTTTGCCGAACGGGGGACATCCAGAAGATGAGATACTCATGGAACTTCGCGTGTGAGGAATGTGGAACACTTCCCGGAATCCGAGAAGCTCGACCAACCGCGACGCGATGGCGTTGAACTAGTCCCGGAATCGCCCCGTTAAACCAAGCTCATGGACTGCGCGTGAAGGTTACATCTAGTCTGGAGTTGGGTTAAAGTTATATTTAGACTTGAAGTTTATGTCAAACGCTTCTAGAAGGTCAGACTTGAGACCCTGAGCGAGCTGGTCAAGAGATTCATCTGGGGCGGCTCACTCTCAACTTGCATGGTCTACGACTCTCTCCTGTCTTGGGCTCTCGACCTGGCCCTGACATTTGGAAATGCCTCCTCGTGAGCATCAAGATATGCCATTCACTTGTGCGTATCTGTGAACTTTAACGAGAAAGTCCATCTTCACGTGTCATGCGAGGTGTTCTACTTGCAAACATAAAAAAAAGGGAGGGATTCGCACATGTTTGTCCAGAGCTCGTGCGCTTTCCCAGTTCCTGATGTGTTGGGAAATAGCGACAACCATAATCAGTTTAGAGTCAAGGAACCAAAGGACTTGAGAAGACTATTAAAAGGGGAACGAATTCAGCTTTGGCAACAAAGAGAACACGGCCTGTAGGGATGATAATACGGATGAGGTGGTACAACTCAAGCAGCTAAAAGAATGTTGCAGTTCTTGGAGAAGCACCTCGCGGACTAGCTTAACAAGGAAGAACAGAATTCTCTCAGCTCAAAGTTCCAGGAAACGATGATTCTAAAGGAGGTGGGTCGAGCCAGAGTAGTTGTCAAGGAGACATTTCTAGCAGCTGGATATATGGCTTGAAACCAAGACAAAGGATGGTGCCTTCATCAATATAATGGCATCTATGCAATGTCATGCTCCTATACTTCAGGCTGAGCAAAGCAACATGAAGGGTCCTCATACAAGGAACCCGTTTGGAGCGTGAGTAAAGAGAGGAAACAGGGGAGCAAGACCATCAGGAGTCCACAACGTGCAGAGAACTCAGAAAGTTCATGCCAAGAAGCAACAAACTTGAGGACTTGGCCGAGAGAGTGGTAAGTTCTCGTTCAACGTCTGACGGGCGTGCTACCGCGAAAGCTCCATGTTAGTTTGGCATTCAACCTGGGTCATCCAAGGTGTGACAGGAGAATCCACTCCAATCAAAAGCTCTCTTGAATCAAATGAAAGAAGACGATGAAGAAGTCTACATACGCTATGTGGACTGGACTGCGGAGGAAAATGAGAGCATAGTTTTCCTCTTGTATCAAGACTGGGTTCTTGAACTTATTTTCCTGAAGGCCTAGACCAGACTATCCAATGGTGGTCTAGGATCAACCAAACGCACACCTGAAGAGAAGCTTAGTTACCTCAGACTTCTGGTGAAATATAAGAGAAAGCGGGTCGTCTACAAGGATGATCAGGCAAGCCACTCATCCCGTCAACATAAATGTGGGTCCTGTCCAAGACGTCGGAACTGACGATGGCACATCTTTTCTACCGAAGGTGATGTTCATGTGTAATTGTTCACCCGAAAGTGCATTGCCTGTATCATATAGGCTAGAATGTGTATTTTGGCATGTCACATAGTTTGTTTCACGTATCTGATCATGTCGTAATTTTTTTTATATGTCATCAATTGCACGTCATGCTATTTGCACACCATTCTGTCATGTCATCATATTTGCGTGTCGTTTTGCCATGTAATATAGTTAGTCATATTATTTTATTATGTTATATGTGCCCCCGTCATTGTGCCATGTCATTTACATAATTTGAGTACATTGTTTTGCATTGATACATTATATTTGCATTAATATCACGTTGTTTTGCATATTTTAATTGAGTAGTTAAATTTCGCATTTAAGAAAATTCAATCTTAATTTTCTCATGTCTTGTATCGCATTCCTTTAATTGTTCATGTCATCAAATTCAGTTTGTTCACTTACGCGTTCATTGCCACTCATGCATTGCGTTCAGGAAATTAAAGATTAAAAATAAAATAAAAATAAAAAAAATTCAGAAAAAGTTTCAGAAATTAGGAAACGGGTCATTTCGACTGACTAATCCTATTCTTGGTGAATTTCCATCCCTACTTTTTCAAAATGACGATTTTTTCCCTTATGGGTAAATTGTCTCGAAAAATCCCGAAAAATTTTCAAAAATTGTGGAAAATAAAGAGTGACCTCATTCAACTGGTTTGACCTATTTTCACTCCTCGGTCTTTGAAAAATGACCATTTTACCTTTCTGGTCAGCTTGACCCAAACTTTTCTCAAATCATCCAAAATGAATTTTTCATGAAATTGGTACCGAAAGGGCATTAGTTTTAATTAACTAGTGTAACCAAGTCCCCGAACTCATAATCTTTGGTTCGTAGAAGTAATTTAGTCCTCCCGCTAATTTACTTAGGTTTCTAATCAACCTATCAAAAATGATTAGTGGCGACTCCAAATTTTAGAACCATTTGAACAAAAAACCAAAGTCGAGATTTGGTAGAGCTTGGGAGAGCTCGAACTAGGTTAGTTAATTTAATCAATTAATCTGGTAATCCATTAACCTAAAAAAATAAATTTTAGGTCGCGACATGCTTATCAACAACACTTTTCCAAGAAATTTACTAAATTATCACATCAACCTCACAAATGTTTTTATCCACTCAATGATTTCCAAAATCAGGTTACAAAACCATATCAAACGCATCATTCATATAGGCATTATACTAGACTTTCACAGAATTATTACAAGCCATATCATTCACAAAATCATTATAGATCATATCATAATTCTGTTAGACGATTTCAGAACATGCCCAGAACTAACTACTCTCAGAGTGTTTACCAACCTCATTATTCGCATAACTTCTATAGAAACCATACAGGTCCACAATATCCTAACAAGCAATCAATAGAAGGATATTACTCTAGAAGTTGCTCAAATTGTGGTGGTAGATATCATAGTAAAAATGAATGTATGTTTGTTTGGAAGCCTGTGAATAGATCTACTTATATTAACTTCCATGGACCCCAGTAAATGAGGGTATCAAAACAAAGGTAAAATTATTTTTTCTTGCAGGTACCTCGAAAAGGAAATAAGAAATGGTTTTTGGACAGTGGATGCTCAAGTCATATGACTGGTAATCCAGAAAACTTTACTAAGTTATCCATGATTAGTGGCAGAAGTGTATCATTTGGAGGTAAGAATAAACGTAAGGTAATAAGATAAGGAACAGTTAAGATTGGAAACCTCATTATTAATGATGTATCTCTCGTTAAAGGTTTGAAGTACAATCTGATATCGGTAAGTCAGTTATGTGATTCTGGATATAAAATTTGTTTTCAAGATATGAAATGTACAGGTATCAGTAGTGATAATAAACAGAGCTTTTCTGGATATCGGCATGGAAACATCTATCTTCTAGATGTTGCATCTAAAGAAATCAAGTGCCTCATATCAGTCAAAAATGAATCTGATCTCTGGCACAGGAAGCTTGGTCACATCAATATTAAGCATATTTCGAAATTATCATCTAAGAACCTGGTTCGAGGATTACCTCAATCAAAATTTGAACAGCCAGAACTTTGCACTGCATGCACTCTGGGAAAACAGGTCAGAAGCACATTTAAGCCTATAAATCATGTTTCAACTAATCGTGTATTACTGTTGCTTCACATGGACCTCTTTGGACCAAACAAGGTACTAAGTCTTGGAAGTAAGAAATACTGTATGGTCATTGTTGATGATTTCTCCAGATTTACATGGGTTATTTTCTTAGCTCACAAGAGTGATGCATTTGCTGCATTTACAAAATTTTCAAAAAGGATTCAGAATGAAAAAGGTTTTATGATTTCTTGCATTAAAACCGATCACGGTGGAGAATTTGAAAACTAGGATTTCTCTAGTTTCTGTGATGATGCTGGAATCAAACATACCTTTTCTACTCCTTACACACCTCAACAGAATGGGGTTGTTGAAAGGAAAAATCATTCTTTACAAGAAATGGGTCGAACTCTTCTTATTGAAAGCAAAATTGCATCTCATTTTTGGGCAGAAGCAGTTTCTACAGCTTGTTACATTCTGAATCGAGTTTCCTTAAGACCCATCCTTGAAAAGACTCCTTACGAAATTTTTAAAGAAAGAAAACCAAATCTTTCATACTTTCATATATTTGGCAGTAAATGTTTTATATTGAAAAATGCTAATGATCGTGTTGGCAAGTTTGATGATAAGTTAGATGAAGGGATTTTCCTTGGATACTCAACAACCAGCAAAGCTTTTCGAGTCTACAACAAATCCTCTCGAACGGTCGAAGAATCTATGAATGTCAAATTCGCAGAATGCAGTCAGAAGGAAAGAAACAAGGAAGAAACTATTCAAATGCCAACTATACATCTCAACTTAGAAGAAGATAATGGTTTAGGAGATATTCAGATTCATGAACCTGAAGCAACTACTACTTCAGTTCAAGGAAAAAGGCAGAACAACTCTACCACTTCGCAAGAAGATGAAAGATTAAACACAAACTGGAAACATAAATCTAGTCATCCAAAGGATCTCATTATAGGAAACTTGGATGAAGGTATAAGAACCAGATCGAAGATACGAGAGCTATCAGGGAACTTCGCACTAGTATCTGAATTGGAGCAAAAAAGTATCGAAGAAGCTCTAATTGATGAAAGCTGGATAAATGCAATGCAAGAAGAGCTCCAGCAATTCAAGATTAACAACGTCTGGAAATTACTATCAAGACCCAAGGACAGACCTATCATCGGCACAAAATGGGTTTTCAGAAACAAACTGGACGATAAGGGAAAAGTAATCAGAAACAAGGCAAGACTGGTTGCAAAAGGGTACTCCCAAGAAGAAGGGATAGATTATGATGAGACATATGCACCAGTTGCCAGATTAGAAGCCATCAGACTACTTCTTGCTTATGCTTGTTACAATGATTTCAAGTTATTTCAGATGGACGTAAAGAGTGCCTTCTTAAATGGCTACATCAAAGAAGAAGTTTACGTTGAACAACCATCAGGGTTCGAAGAACCAAGAGGAAAGGATCTAGTTTATCTATTGAACAAAGCTCTATATGGTTTAAAACAAGCTCATCGTGCCTGGTATGAAAGGTTAAGTAATTTTCTTTCTCAAAAGAAGTTCACAAAAGGCACAGTAGACACTACTCTGTTTATTCAGAAGCAGGGTAAAGACTTTTTGATTGTTCAGATTTATGTTAATGATATTATATTTGGTTCATCTAACGAATCACTGTGTAAGAATTTCTCCAAAGCTATGCAGGATGAATTCGAAATGAGTATGATGGGAGAATTAAAATTCTTTCTTGGACTTCAGATTCATCAATCTGAGAAAGGAACTTTTATCTATCAAGAGAAATATGCTCTTGAAATAGTAAAGAAGTTTGGATTGCAGAATAGCAAAAAGATGGAAACTCCCATGGCCCATTTATCAAAATTGGATAAGGATGAAGATAGAAAGGAAGTTGATTAGAAGCTATATCGCAGCATGATTGGCTCGCTGCTATATCTTACGGCATCAAGGCCTGATATTTTGTATAGTGTTTGTTTATGCGCAAGATTTCAATCCAGTCCCAGGGAATCACATCTCTCGGCTCTAAAGAGAATAATCAAATACGTTGGAACTTATTCAAATCTCGGACTATGGTACTCAAAAGAATCAACTTTTGTGCTAAAAAGATATTCAGATGCAGACTTAGCGGATTGCAAAGTTGATAGAAAAAGCACTTCTGGAACGTGTCAATTAATGGGAGATATGTTAATCTCATGGTTCTCTAAGAAGCAAAGCACCGTGGCTCTATCAACAACAGAAGCAGAATACGTATCTCTTGGAAGATGTTGTGCTCAGATTCTATGGTTGAAGCAGCAACTAAGGGATTATGGAATTGAAGCTTCAAATGTTGAAATTCTTTGCGACAACACAAGTGCAATCAATCTCACCAAGAATCCAATACTCCACTCGAGAGCAAAGCACATTGAGATAAAGCATCACTTCATCCAAGATCATGTCCAGAACCAGGAGGTTCAGATTCATCATGTGGACACGAAGAATCAACTTGCAGACATTTTTACCAAGCCTCTTGATAAGTTAAGTTTTAATTTTATTCGTGATAGATTATCAATCACTAACCCTTTTTGTGAAGATCTATAAGAAATAGGAAACTATCAAAACCAAGTTATCTCAGGAACTAGGTATTTAGACGCAACTTGAAAGGTCAGCTTAAAGTTTCAGATTCAGAAGCAGATTATATGAAACTACGGGAGCAAGATCTCAAATTGCTCAGAATTTCTTGTAAGTAATTTTATTTGATTGACAGAATCTAAGACAAAAGGTACGTTCTCTATCTTAATTCTATTTATACGATCTTGATTGGTAAAATATATTCGTTCAAATATTTTCGCAATATTTCTAATTCTGTTGCCAAAAATACTGATACTTTGTGTTATCTTATAAATATTGAATTCTCTTCTTTTGAAAAACCCTAAACCCTTCCGAGTTTTTTCACAAGCTCTTTCACTCTCAAAAGACCTCATCTTTTCTTCATCACATTCCTCTTTCTAAATGGCTCCTAAATCATCCTCGACGGCAAAGAAGACATCTGGTCCTCTATCTGAACAGGCTAAAGGATCACAGAGAGTCGGGAAGCGACCTCGAGTTTCAGAATCATCTCCGACAATGAAGACCGGGGAGTATTTTAATGAGAAAGTCGAGACGGCTCATCGTATCAAGCACATCTATGACAATCTGAAAGTAAGAGATGGTGCGTACACTAGTGTCAGTAAGTTTCTGAACACTTATCGTTTTTCTAGTGAAGAAGAATACTTAAATTATCTGAATAAGCCGTTAAGAACTGTCATTCCGGGCGATGATGACACCCTGTTTATGGCGATGAAAAAGGGAAAAAGAGAAGTGGTCCCTGAAAAATCTGTTTCGAAAAGGACATCTCCCAAAGGGAATGTGCCTAAGGAATCGGCTGAGAAAGGAAAGGGAGAAGAGTCAAAGGATGATGATGAGTATCTGTACAAAAACTTCGCGAAGTTTAAAACTATTTTGGTCAGAAGAGAAGGTTATACCAATTAATTCTTTGTGAACTCCAATCACAAGGACAGATTTGAAATTCTTAAAGAGAGAGGTATTATGCCTCACAAGGTTTTTGACCTTAATTACTTGGAGTCTGTCGGAATTCCTCTGAAGGTGCATCTGAAAAAATGCAAACTGGATTATTTCGTGGAGAGAAAGGCTCCTATTTATCCCGACTTGGTTGCCTACTTCTACTCTACTTTGTCCTTCTTTAATGCCAATTCTCTATATTACAAGATAGGTGATAAAGTCTGCTATTTGAGGGATAATGAATTGGCTCATATAATGGGAGTCAAATATAGAGAGTTTACTCCTATCAATATCCAACCGAAGGAGGTTTTTGCATATCTGACAGGGAAAGATAATTTCTCCAAAGATTCCAAGGCACATATTGCCTATGATGATTTTCCCCTGAAGCACATCATGATGCACAAAATTGTGATTGAGTCTCTACGACCCAAAGCATCATCCAAGACTGACACCTCAGGATTCGAGGCTAAGTTGATGTGGGCATTGTTGACAGGATACAAGTTTAGTCTTGCACATGTAGTCATACTGCATATGTATAGAACTGTGTAAAAGACAAAAGGCCAACTGCCATATGCAGCTCTCATCCATGACATTGTCAGATACTACAATCAAATCCTGCCTAAACCTCTTACAGAGACAAAGGTTCTTGTCAAAACAGGTGGAGCTGAAATGCTTCAGAAAATGGGGTTCAGGCTGAAAGATGGGAAGTGGTCCAACAAGTCAAGAGCAGTACCAGTGGATTTTGATCAGGATGAGAGATCAGCCAAAAGAAGAAAGGTTATGGCAACAAAGGGAAAGGAGCAGACAATTCAGAGCAACAGCTTTGAATCTGACAATGAGGAAACACCCCCTACATCACCTAAGAAGACAAAGAAGTTGACTCTTCAGAAGAAATCAGCGTCTACTTCGGCTAGAACAAAATCTCAGAAGGAGAAGAAGAAGAAACTTACAACAGAGGAACCTTCTGCTGCTGAGAAACAAGTTCATATGGAGGTTGAATAAGAGATACCTCGTGCACAACCTCAAGGGGAGGTTCTAGGAACAACTGAAGGAGTGCCTGAGGAAGATGAAGAAGCACTCTTTGAACGGCAGATGGAAGCTGCGAGAGTTTTAAGTCTTCTCGATACACGACCAGAAGAGGAACTTCCTATTATTCTTTAGGAAGAAGTTCCTGTAAAGATTGTCTTCTCAAGGCTCTCCAAATATCTAGAGCCACAGAAGTTTACAGCACAGTCATCATCTAAATCTGAAGAACAGATTACTGCTCCTCCAGCTGACAAACAGCTTTTAGAACCAATCGCTGAAGCACAGCCTTCTGAACTTTTAACTAAAGCACAGACTTCAGAAGGAACTGCTGTAAAACAGCAGCAAGTTGAAGAACAGGCTTTAGAATTACCAATTGAGAAACAGTTTTCCGATTTAATAGTTGAGGACCAGCCAGATGAAGAACCGGTTTCAGCACAAACAGCTGAAGATCAACCAGCTGAAAACCAGTCTTCAGATCCTTCTATTGAAAAACAGGTTTCAGAAGCAACGGCTGAAGAATAGCCCTCAGAACCTTCAGTTAAGGAACAGCCTTCAGCACCACCACCAGCAGACCAGCCTTCAGAATTAACTGCTGAAGAGCAGCCTCAGCCATCTGAATCTCAACCAGCTAATGCAGCTAATGCTTCAGCACCTGACCATCTGTTTCTTCAAATTCAGCAAGATGTTTAGAATCTGCGAACAGAGGTTAGAGATGAAGCTCGATTCAGAGAGGAGAACAGAGCACAGATGCAGGCATTTGAGGCAAAAGTGGAGGCTAAACTGGCTACGTTGGAAGATTTGATCAAGAAGACTTGTAGTTTGCTTTGCGCCAAAATAGATGATCTGGACAGTTTCACTATTGTCAGATCCAAGAAAAGCAGACCTCAAGATGAAGCCAAAGAGGATGATGACGAGCCAACTCATTCCTAATTCATTTTTTTAAACATTGTTCATTACTATTGATTTTGAAATATCAACATCGTTTATTCAGCATATTGTTTTTACCTACTTCTCTTTTTGTTGATGACAAAAAAGGGGAGAGCGTATGATTTGCAGATATACAATGTTGGGAGAAAGTATGAACTGTTGTTTACAGGTGATATTGCAGGTGGCTAAACTTATGTGCAACCGCAGCTGATACGGTGATATTTTTTCAGAAGCATATATATCGCTCACCGTGTTGCACTTTCTCGAAAGTTTTTCTATCCACCTCCATCTTTAAAAAGATTCTTATAATCTTTCGTGCTTATTTTTATTTTACCATTACTTTAAATCGAAGGAGTTTTGTCAGCATAAAAAAGGGGGAGATTGTTGAGGAAACTATCCCGCCAAGAATTTTGATTCTGACAAAACTCGTTTCTAAGAAGTCTAGTTAATGGAAGTATATCTTCATTGTAGAAATCTCGATGTGAAAAGAGCTTTGAATATCCTACAACTGGCGTTCAGATTCAGGGAAGAATCATCACCATAGTGCTTCTGAATGGTCAAAAGAAAGGTCTTTGCTTGTGTCCCTAAAGGAATCAGAAGGAGGAGTCACCGTCTGAGTATTTCAAATGAAGTGTTTTACTGCCTCAAATGGATTCAGATGGAGGACAGCATTACCTTGGAAGACCTCAAGAAAACTCGTGTGAGACGTCACCAGCGGGAGCTTTAAGAGCTCAGATTCACAGTGTAATATCGAATTAGATTCAGAGACCTCACATGGTTTGAAAGCTGTTTCTGAATGGATTCAGATTCTGCAGCTGGACTAAGAAGACCCATGATTGACAAAGAGTCCGATTGATTTCGGAAACTACGGGAAATGAAAGGATTCGATCTACAGGATGATTGTCCATCTTTATTAGGACAAAATCCTTGATTGGATATTATCTTTCTTTCCCTCTTTCAAGAAGATTCAACATCTCATGTAAATGGAAACTGAAGATTTAGTTGTATGGGCGACCAAATATGAAGATTACCATAATCTTTCTTCAATGACTACCTAGCATCTTTCCAAGTTTATCTCGCTCAATCAAGGCTGATTGATGATTGACGAGTAATCCCGTGGAGTACCTTAACAACGGCTAGTTCAAGATGAAAGGGGTATAAAAGGAGGGTGTTGGCATTCGAAGAAGTGAGAATGTGAGATATAGAAAAGACGAGCAAAACTGTTGATAAACCAATTTTTAACTTCTCGTGAAAATACTCTTGTCAGTGAGTTGAGAGAAGTTCATTGTAACTTTGCGATCATTATAGTGAAATCCAGCTAATCGGCTGTCATCGTGGGAGAGTGGACGTAGGCTTACTATAACCGAACCATTATAAATCTGTGTGTACAATTCTCCTTTTGAACTCCTTTATTTCATGCATATTTATTCTGTTATGTTCAATACATCGCTTCTGCGCCTGCTTGCATTTGAATCTCAAAATTTTCAGAAGCACCTATTCACCACCCCTCTAGGTGTCGTTGCTAGCCACATCAATTACAACAATAATAAGTAGTTGTTACACGAAAAACAACAAAGTGTGTTATCAAATTTACAAAATTTACCCATCCTCTAAATAAATTTTTTCCATTTAGCATTTTTGAAGTTTCTGAGAATGTGACATATGTTGTACATTACAACAATAATAAGTAGTTGTTACACAATAAATAACAAAGTGTGTTATCAAATTTATAAAATTACATGTCCTTTGAAAAAAAAATTCCCTTAAATATTTTTTAACTTTGTATTGTGGTTGCTGAGAATGTGCCGAATGCAATATCTATGATGGCCATATGGAGGACGCCGCCCTTTTGTCTCCATTGCTCTCTCAATCCCAATATGCCTATATGATATTATTATACTAATATTTTCTCTACTAGTAACATATATCTACAATAGATCTATAAATCAAGTCCAATTATCAATATTCACCTTCTCGACTACAGAAAAGCCAACGGGAGTATATGATTGGCGCCATGAAATGAAACCGCATAAAGTAGCGTTCCTTGGTATTTTTCATACAAAAACTTCTCATTAATAAATATCACAAGACCACAACTTTTGAAGCCTTTAATCGTCTGCTTGAAGGTCCAAAATATCCATTTGAAAACTTTGCGAGTCCAATCTAGTTCTCATCTAATCTATTTCAAGTCATCATCGATCACAAAATAAGAACCTCAATTTACTAACTCTATCACATTCATAAACTTTCTCAACTTACCATATGACTCATCTCATTCTCTAAAAATTTTAGCAATCGTCATTTGTTTAGCTCTCTACGTTTTAGAATAAGTAAGTTCGAAGCCCACATTTTCTTTAGCTGCATTAGTGGCTTGATTTTGATATCTAGTTAGGCGACAATCATTGCTTCTATGTGATTGCAAAGGTACTTCTGATCAAGTTACCGATGATCCCTTGACATTTGAGGATTAGTACATGTATGTAGCCTATTATACTTAGTTATTTTTCAAAATATGTCACCCGATTTATTAGTTGCACAGAGCCCCCAATTACATTATCCATTTGGATTACCACATTATATTATATATTTCCTTCCTTGTATCATCACTGCAAAACTAGTGATTTCTTCACGGTGAATATTCTTTCGCAACCAATTTCACTACATTCCATGATAGAAATAATAACCAAATATCAAATTCTTTCTATAGATCAAACAACATATTATGATGCTCAACTTAGCTCTTGCATCTACTCGCATCATACCAAAGTCAATCTCTGAATAAGACGGTGGATATACCAATGGCAAAATGGAATTACTCTAATTGGTATTGTGGTAAGCTTCCATATTGTTACCTCCTTCCATCACCACCATTGCTTTCATCATTACTATCGAGCCACATATCATCTTTTTTAACATTGTCGTCGTCATCGTCGTCGCCGTCGTCGTCATCATCATCATCATACTTCATATGCTGATTATCTATATCAATATCATCTTCATCAACATTCGAACCTCCTCCAACTGAAGCATTTATCACTTGTTGTTCTTCTACTATTGTATAAAATTGTAAAAACCACAGAGAATTACGTTGGAGAACAAACTCCAGGGTTATCTCAATTGTGGTATCATTATCGACCTCCATAGTGTCATATCTAATACTTTCTGATGTTTGAATCGGTCATCTAAATATCAAACTACAAATATGTTGATTTTTTGGTAAATTCAATACGCACTCAATCGTAGCGTGTAACTCATTATATGTCGATATTTTTCCAAATCAAACACAGTAGACTGTCCAACTTCATAATCATGTCCATGTTCATTCAGTACTATTCTACCTCTCTAGTATACAATCACAAAGCATCTAGATGACATTTTACGAATTAAAGAAATTACAATTTATTTTTTCATCTCAAAATTGATAAATATTTTTTCCTTAAAAAAATAATAATACTCTCAAATTCAAACATATTCAAAGAAAAATCTAAAAATAAAAAGAAACAATACCAACATGTACACTTGTCATAATAACAAAAATTAAAATATATTAATCATCTTAATATAAAGAAAATTAAAAAATAGCAAACTATAAATAACATAAAAACATAAATATATATTTTTGATAACAGCTATAAATAATTTTAAAAATTACCAAAAAATTAATAAAAAAATAATAACATAAAATTACATTAAGAAAACTAACATTTCACCTAATTATACTCATTAAATCACATTACCATTATAACTATCAATGTAACAAATGAAATAAATAACATAAAAAGAAATAAATATTAATAATATAATAAATGCAAATAAATGTACAAGTATAAATAATAACAAAATAAATAAATATCTATGTCTAAGAAACTGGAAAAAAATAATAATAATACCAAAAATTACCTTAAACTATTGAGTGAGAGCACGCACTAAGTGAGAACAAATTGCCGAGGGAGAGTATGCACTGAGTGAGGAGCTCAAATTGCTAAGAGAGAGCACTAAGCTAACATCAATAGCAAGTACTATGATCAAGAAAAATGAGGACAATGGCGTGCTGAAACTTAAATATCCTTTGACCAATAGAGAGAGAGAGAGAGAGAGAGAGAGAGAGAGAGGAGCAACCTTAACAATGAGGACAATGGCGTGAAGGCGACGTGGCCAGAGATTGAGGCGAGCGAGATAGAGAGAGAATGAGAGAACTCGAGTGAAATATAGAGAGGTAGAGACAGATAAGTTGAGCAAAATGGGGGAGAGACAGAGATAGAGACAGAGAGAGGTATCGTAAGGCTTTGCTGCTATAAGCAAAGTTGATGCGCCTGCTACCTTATAACTGGACAATCAAACCTGCAATTGCAGGCCTAAAGGGGAGGGGGCTGGGGGCCCACAGGGGCCCTACCCCTTCACACTTGCCAATTGCTAAAAAAGAAAGAAAGAAAGAGGGCTCGTGCGGCTATTAACAAAGTTTTGCCCTCTTACATAGTCAATCCTGTAATTATAGGCTTGAGGGGCCTTGCCCACACACGCTTGAAGAGGGGAAAAGAAAAGGGGCATGTGCGGCTCTTTAACAGCCACATAAGGTATGTGCAGTTGTTTTACAGCCACATACCCCAAATCGGTAAATAATTTAAAAAATATAAATTGGCAAATGTATTTTTAACGAATTTTGGGAAAAAAAATTATTCTTCTGTGCAGTTCTTGTCAGAGTACAGAACCCCAATAAACCACACAAAAAAATTCATTTTTAGTTTTCTTTATTTTCTTTACTGAGACCTTCAATAGATGGAACCCACTGACATTTGCATTCTTTTTTAGGTGTGGCTACAAAAGGTGAAAAAAAGAAAAAGGAAAACTATCTTCCCCCTTTTACTTCCCTAAGCCTCACTTTCTTTTTCTTCTACGGTGAATGATATTAAGAAAAGTGACAATTCTTAATAAGAGAAAATCGAGTCTTCATCTTGGCTGATAATTGTTGGAAATATATATCGATGGGTAAATGAGAAATTGATACTCAAAGAATACCTGGAGTTGGAAGTGGGAAGTGTATAACACTAGTTCCATATTGAAAAGAAAGAAGGCTTTATAGTGCTTTATATATGGTTACACTCTTTTGAAGTGATAACTATTCATAAGCCTTATACCTCGTACGCGGGCGCAGAGGGGTGCAAATCTCGCGTCCTGAGGAAGGCCTGACAAATTGAAACTTGGGCATGAGCGCACGACTTGCGTACACAAATGCAATCCCGAAAAGTGGGCCTCGCGACAGGCCCATTTTTGCATTTTGATTTTCAACTCAAGCTTATATGAACCAGTTACGAAATTTTAATTTCTGTAACTGCTACAATGAGTAACAGTTATAATAGCAGAATTTAATCAGCCGTTATTAGTCATTCGAAAAGCCCTCGATTACCATATAAATAAATGGCTCTTATTCTTTTGAAAAACAACAAAAAATCTCAAAGCCTCACTTTATCTTGCTCTGCATTCTACATTGGTTTCTGATAGTGTTCAAGTTGTTTTTTTAGTTCTCCAAAAGCTTTGAGGTACTGTACTTACTTCTTTACTGTTCGCCGTTGTTTACAGGGAGCTAGATGTCCACGGAACCTCCAGCATGTACTAGAGGGACCTCCAGCACATACTAGAGGGAGGGGGTCGAACTTGTTTTAAGGAGATTGTGTCTGACACAAGCCTCGATGTCCATTTATATCCATTTCATTATTTTCATTCTTGTTATTACAATTACAGATTTCTTCTCCCAGTTTGCGTACTATTCTTGACGTTTATGTTGACGCTATTTTAATTGGAATACAATCTTCAAACAGATTTGTAGTTAAAATTCACATGGCTATTGGAAAAGAAGTTGTTGATATGGCTATTGGAAAAGAAACTGTTGATAACATCATCCAACCCTTTACCCTTGCTACGGTTTCTATTCACCATGATGAGAAACTAAAAGGTTCAACGGATCAAACTTTAAAAGGTGGCAGCAAAGATGTTGTTTTACTTAACAATGTTGAATCGTGCGAGACTCTTGACTGAGGAACCTCCTATGGTTCCTATGGCATCTGATGGAGAAATGGATAAGCAAGTCTTCAACGCTATTAAAGCTTGGCGGCACTCTGATTTCCAGTGTAGGAACTATGTCATGAATGGTTTACATGAATCATTGTATAATGTCTATTGTACAATAAAGATGGAAAAGGAGTTATGGAAATCCTTGGACTGAAAATATAAAATAGAAGATGTCGGAGCAAAGAAATTTGATGTCGATCAATTCCTCGATTATAAAATGGTGGATTCTAAGACTGTGATTAGTCAAGTGCAAGAAATCCAAGTGATTTTGCATGAGATCCAGGCTGAATGAATGATCTTGAGTGAAACCTTCCAGGTGGCTGCCATTATTGAGAAGATACCTCATAAGTAGAAGGATTTCAAAAATTACCTCAAGCATAAGTGAAAGGAAATGAACTTAGAAGAGTTGATTAAACTTTACATTGAAGAAGACAACAAAAATTCTGAAAGCAAAATGTTCAATCCAATTACAGCTAAGGTAAATGTCTTAGAGTATAGGCAAGGCCACAAGAACAAGAAGATTGTCAAGTTAAAGCTCGAACCAAAAAGAAAGAGTTTCCAAGAATAAATTTCAAGGAAAATGCTTCAACTGTGGCAAGGTGGGTCATAGATCTGTGGATTGCAGATTTCCGAAGAAGAAAAATTATGAGACAAAGATGGTGAAAGATATCACTCAAGACATGTCAATCGTAAACCTCTCCGCAATGATTTATAAAGTGAACTTAGTTGGATCCAATCCGAAGGAATAGTGGATTGACACTGGTGGCACTAGGCATGTATGCTCTAATAAGGACCTATTCACAACTTTCAAATCAATTAATGGGAAGAAAGTTTTCATAGAAAACTCTACCTCTTCTGCTGTGGAAGGCCAAGAGAAGGTGTTGTTGAAGATGACTTCTGGGAAAGAGCTGACTATGAACAATGTCCTATATGTGCCAGAAATCCAAAAGAACTTGGTCTCCGTGTCTCTATTAAAGAAGCATGGATTTTGTGTGGTGTTCGAGATAGATAAAATTATTTTGTCTAAATCTGAAATGTATGTAGAGAGGGGATATATAATAGATAGGCTTTTTAAGTTCAATGTCATGACAATTATCAATAAAGATAATAAGTCTTCCATTTATTTTCTTGAGTCTTCAAATCTGTGTTATGTTAGGCTAGGACACATTAATTATGATACATTGCATAGATTAATTAACTTGGAACATATTCCCTCATTCCAAATTGATTCAAAACATATATGTGAAATTTGTGTTGAAATAAAATTAACAAAGTCATCATTTCAAACAATTGAAAAAAACACCAAACCTTTTAAATTAATTCATAGTGATGTTTACGATTTGAAATTTGTACAAACAAGCGGCGGTAATAAATATTTTATTACCTTTATCAATGATAACACTAAATACTGTTATATGTATTTGCTTGAAAGCAAAAGTGAAGCCTTAAAGAAATTTATTCTCTATAAGAATGAAGTTTAAAATCAGCTCAATAAGAAAATTAAAAGAATGAGAAGTGATAGAGGTGGTGAATATGAAGAATCAATTGGTGAATTCTGTGCACAACATGGAATTATACATGAAGTAAACGCGCCTCACTCACCTTAATCAAATGGTGCTATTGAACGTAAAAATCGCATATTGAAAGAGATGATGAATGCGATATTACTAAGTTCAGATTTACCTTGAAATATGTGAGGTGAAGCTATTTTGTCTAGTAATTACCCTTTAAATGAGGTACCTCGAAAGAAAAAGGTTAAAACCCTTATAAGTTATGGAAAGGTATGAGACCATCCTACAAATACTTACAAGTGTGGGAGTGTCTTGCAAAAGTGGCTATTCCAACACCAAAGAAAATGAAGATAGGTCCTAAAACAGTGGGCTGTGTCTTTATAGGCTATGCACATAACAGTAATGCATATCTATTTCTTGTATATGAATCGAAAATTCTAGATATACATAAGAATACGACATGAAATCGAGAAATGCATCATTCTTCGAAGACGTATTTCCTTACAAATCTAATGATGAATCAAGTTCGTCTAAACAAACGTTTGAAACAATGAATGAAAGGAGTCATGATTCGGATTATGAAAGTGATGATTTAGATCATGAGCTTGAACTAAGACGTAGCAAAAGAGCAAGAGTGGAAAAATCATTTGGAAATGATTTTCTAACTTATATGTTAGAAAAGAAACCATTAAATTATGCAGAAGCTATAAATTCTTTTGAGGAACTTCTATGGAAAAAAGCAATAAAAAGTGAAGTTGATTCTATTTTGCAAAGTCATACTTGGGAGCTAGTGGATCATCCTCTTGATTGCAAACCTTTAGAGTCAAAATAGATTTTTAAAAGAAAAATGAAACCAGATAGCTCCATTGATAAGTATAAAGCCAGACTTATTATCAAAGGATACAGACAACGAAAAAGCTTAGATTACTTTGATATTTATTCTCTTATGACAAGAATAAACTCCATTAAGATGATACCTGCAATTGTAGCATTGTGAAATCTAAAATTACATCAAATGGATGTAAAAATAGTTTTTCTGAATAGTGATTTGGATGAAGAAATCTACATGAAACAACCTGAGGGTTATATAGTTTTATGACAAGAAAGGAAAATCCGTAAATTGATGAAATCATTATATGGCCTAAAACAAGCGCCAAAATAGTAGCGTGAAAATTTGATAATGCAATGATTACCAATGGATTTAAGATCAATAAATGTGATAAATGTGTCTACATTAAAGAAACAGAAAATGGCAATGTCAGTTCGTGTCTTTTATGGAGATGACATACTCATTATTGGTAGTGATGATAGAATGATCAAACCTACCAAGAATATGTTGAATTCAAGATTTGACATGAAAGATATGGAATTTGCTAATGTGATTTTAGGAATAAAATCACAAGAACATCAAAAGGTCTAATCTTAAACTAGTCACATTATGTGGACAAGATTATTGAAAAATTTAACATGAATGATTCTGATATTACTAGAACATCATTTGTCAATAGTCTTTACCTATCCAAGACTAGAGGAGAGAGTATTTCTCAAGTAGAGTACTATAAAGTTATTGGAAATCTAATGTACTTAATGAGTTGTAATAGACCAGATATTGTATATACGATTAGTAGATTGAGTAGATATATAAGCAATCCATGTGCTAACCATTGGAAAACGATTGTAAGAGTACTTAGGTACTTACAATATACATGGAATCATGGCCTGCACTATACCAAATACCCAGCTGTTTTAAAAGGATATAGTGATGCGAATTGGATATTTGATACGAAATACTCAAAATCTACTAGTTAATATATATTCACACTAGAAGGCGTAACCGTATCTTGGAAATCCTGTAAACAAATTGTTATAGTCAGATCCACAATGGAATATGAATTTATAACATTGGATAAATGTGGTGAAGAGGCTGAATGGCTACACCATTTCTTAGAGGATATTCCAAAATGTCAAAAACCTGTGCCACCAATCTCTATACATTATGATAGTTAATCTGCAATTGGAAGAGCATAGTGTAATATGTAAAATGTTAAGTCTAGACTATATGTCGTCACATAATACTATTAGATAATTGCTCTCAACTAGAATTATCTCTATTGACTATGTAAAGTCAAAGGATAATATTGCGGATCCGCTAACTAAAGGGTTAAACATAGAGTTAATTGAAAAATTGATGAGAGAAATGGGATTGAAGTCCATGAAAGAATAAGTTAATATAACATAAAACCTAACCCAATTGACTGGAGATCCCAATATCTAGGTTCAAAGGGACAACCTAATTATATGGACTTAGTGATATCACTGTGGGGGTTTATCTCTAAAATCATTCCTGTAAAATATCAGTGATATTACAAGGAAAAGGATAGCAATTTTGCTTTAATGATTTTTAAGTGAAGTAAACAAATTATTCAAAAATTAAATAATCACCTATGTGAGAGAGAAGTGGGACCGCTTCAAAAGAGAATTATTTGGGGCTGAATTCTTTAGAAACTCTCGTAGAATCAGGTTGATGTTCATAGCCAAAATGAACATAATCATGAGAACTAAACAAATGCTTAGATGATTCCTGTGTGAAGTATATGGTTCATTTACATAAGAAAGCAGGACGGTTCAAAAACATCATGTTTACCAGACAGCTAGTAAAGTAAATACACTTTTACAAAGGAAGGTCCAAAGGGTAACACCTACCTATCCTATGCAGGTATCAACTGTTGAACACCGTCACATCGTCAAAATAAAATAATTTTCATTCATGTGGGGGATTATTAGAAATATGGGATATATCGATGAGTAAATGAGAAATTGATACTTAAAGAACACCTTGAGTTGGAAATGGAAAATGGATAACACTAGTCCCACATTGAAAAGAAAGAATGCTTTATAGTGCTTTATATATGGTTACACTCCTTTGAAGTGGTAACTATTCATAAGTTCTATGTCTCGTGCGTAGGCGTAGGGAGGGTGCAAATCTATGGCCTCGACGAAGAATCGACAAACTGAAACTTGGCATGAGCGCGAGACCTGTGTACACAAATGCAACCCTAGAAAGTGGGCCTCGCGATAGGCCCATTTTTGCCTTTTGATTTTCAACTCAAGCTGTTACGAACCAATTATGGAAATTTTAATTTATATAATTGCTGCAATGAGTAGCAGTTATAATTAATTTCTGCAACTGCTACAATGAGTAACAGTTATAACGGCAGAATTTAATCACCTGTTACCAATCATCCGAAAAGCCCTCAATTACCATATAAAAAAATGGCTCCCATTCTTTTGAAAAACACCAAAAAATCTCGAAGCCTCACTTTCTCTTGCTTTGTATTCTGCATTGATTTTTGATAGTATTCAGGTTGTTTTTTCGGTTTGCCATAAGCTTTGAGGTATTGTGCTTACTTCTTTACTGCTCGTCGTTATATCTTGAGAGACAGACGTCCACGGAATCTCCAGTACGTACTAGAGGGAGGGGGGCAAATCTGTTTTAAAGAGACTGTGTCCAACACAGGTCTCGGTGTCCATTTGTATCCATTCCATTATTTTCATTCCTATTATTGCAATTATAGATTTGCTGTCCTAGTTTGCATACTATTCTTGACGTTTATGCTTGTCGCGACCCGAAAATTTTAATTTTTAGGCTAATGGATTACCAGATTAATTAATTAAGTTAACTAACCTAGTTCGAGCTCTCCCAAGCTCTACCAAATCGCGACTTAGGTTTTTTTGTTTAAATGTTTTTTAATTTTGGAGTCGCCACTAATCGTTCTTGGTAGGTCGATTAGAAACCTAAATAAATTAGCGGGAGAACTAATTTATTTCTGCGAACCAGAGATTCAGAATACGGGAACTTGGTTACACTAGATTACTCTAACGCCCTTTCGGTACCAATTTCATGAAAAATCATTTAGGATGATTGGGGAAAAGTTTGGGTCAAACTGACTAGAAGGGCAAAATGATCATTTTTCAAGGATCAGGGAGTGAAAACAGGTCAAACTAGTTGAATGTGGTCATTCTCTATATTTCACAATTTCTGGATTTTTTTTTTGAATTTTTCAGAATTTTTCAACACAATTTACCCATAAGGGGCAAAATCGTCATTTCTAAAGATCGAGAGGGCAAAACCATCGAAAATATGATCGGTCGGTTAAAACAACATGTTTTCTAATCTTTGAGACTTTTGAGAATTTTTGAAAATTTTCTAATTTTGATTAATTTTTTGAATTTTTTGAAATTTTTTTTTGAATTTTTTTATGATGATGATGATGATGATGATTATTATTATTATTATTATTATTATTATTATTATTATTTAAGCCTGAACATTCTACCAAATACATTAGACGCCAGATAGAGCATTCCAAAAATTATGTGTTTAACTTTGCGACTACTTTGGATGACAACTATAAGATCAAGTCAAAAATGAGCTACCCAGGCTTGAATGGCACTGAATACATAATATCACACAAGTAATCATTAAAATTGACTATACAAGCTTCTTCCTATCTGGAACAAACATCTCGATAAACCAATACATAACATCATTAAGAAATGTATCGTGCAAATTACGATTGGGCTCAAAATGAACGCTAATGATTAATCAAGTAAACGTTCAAGGAACTTACCTCTCAGCAGCTTCAGCAACAATGAATAATCTTGGAATCTGGCCCAACAAGCAAGAGAATTATCCATGGACCGTGGACACGGGGAGGGACAAGGACACAGTACCATCACTAAGTCCAACTCCAACCCATCCCACGGGTTGAAGTTCCTCTCGAACAATTCAAGTAAAATCGGCAACACATCGACCACCTTCCTGAGGGGCTCAATAGATCCTTGAAATAGAAACTTCGCATGAAGAAGTCAGGGATTGATTTTTACAGGGGCCTCGTATCTCAATCCCAAAACAAATATCTCAGCAGATGTGGACCGACTAGTAGCTGGTTTGTCCACCTCAACCTTTTCAAACAATCGTTTGAGGCAATACAGAACAGAGTTGTAGTCTTGGGACCCGAAAACTCTCCTCACGAACGTGCCTTTCGGAGCCAAAAACTGAATCGCGAGCTTCACCACATCAATGACCAATGTATTCTGGCTCATAGCCTCTTGCGCCCACGCTCCACCGACATTCGGCGAGCCATCATAAAATGCCTAGTCGGAGGCTCTGACTCCATACTTCCCCGTCGGAAATCAAAAGAGAAGCCAAAGTAACGACGAGGGACCCAATGGTGCATATGTGCCGAGACCTGCCCAATGTGACCCCAATTATCACCGAGTGGAACATCATTCCAATCTCAAGCACTTGCGACACCAACTTCTGGGAGCTTTGCAATGATATCTGGAAAAGAGAGTGTCGAAGCTTGTACTCGCGTCTTTACCGTATCCACTGAGTGCATCAAAGAGGTAGACAGCATGCAGGATAGTCTTCCTGCCAGTGCAGATTTAAGAACGATTCCCGCTAGTATCTCCATGGGTGGTGCAACAGGGCCACACTCTATTGGTTGGTGAACTTCCTTTTCCCTTTTCTTCTTTACGCGCCAATAGATTTATCATGTGCTGGCCGACGGCAGCACCACAAGATGGATCAAGACATCTCGATGTTACACATCCAAGACTATCGACTTTGGACGTACGTATATAACCTGCCCATCATGCACCGCGGAAAGGATGACCACGAGCAATCGACATCATTTTATCACATGGATAAGACTCAAAACGGATTCCACAAGTAAATTCTCCCAAATCAGGATGCTCAACAACCGGTTTTTCTCATAAGCCCACTGCCCTTCGCACTCTATCTTCATCAACAAACAGTGCATCATTGTCGCAACCTAAAATTTATCTTTAGGTTAATGGATTACCAGATTAATTGATTAAATTAACTAACCTAGTTCGAGCTCTCCCAAGCTCTACCAAATCGCGACTTTGATTTTTTTTGTTCAAATGGTTTTAAAATTTGGAGTCGCCACTAATCATTTTTGGTAGGTTGATTAGAAACCTAAGTAAATTAGCGGGAGGACTAAATTACTTCTACGAACCAGAGATTATGAGTTTGGGGACTTGGTTACACTAGTTAATTAAAACTAATGCCCTTTCGGTACCTTAATTTCATGGATATCCTGATTTGGCAATTCAGGCTTGGTTTATTCCTTAGGCTCTAGTGGAGTGCTCTCTTTTTGTGTTTACACCTCCATAAGATTTACCGTTGACTTGGAGTTGTCATTTGCCTCACATAAAAATATGGAGAAAGTGTATATAATTTTGTGCTAATTTGCGACTAAAACCACAAATAAATGAATAAATACAAACACTTAGCTCGGACTTGCTTGCTCGTTGACGAGGATGAACTCTTGATTTATGTTGATCGATGAAGGAATTGGTGATGATAACTCCTAGGTTTAAACTCCCATAATCCTCAAAATTCTCTCTCTCTTTTTGGTATTTTCTTTCTCTCAAATTTTTCTTCAACCTCCCAAAACTCTCTCAAACATCCAAAATTTTCTCTCCAAAAATAATCCCCTCTCAAGCTCACTTCTTCCTCCTTTTATAAACCACTCATCTATCTCCCATTCTAATTTTTCCATTAACTCTATCTCCCATTCTAATTTCTCCACTAACTCTTCTTCATTTTCATCTTCCCTTCTCCATCTCTATCTCACATTCTAATTTCTCCACTAACTCTTCTTCATATTCATCTTCCCTTCTCCATATCTATCTCCCATTCTACTAACTCTTCTTCATCTCCATCTTCCCTTCTCTATTCTCATCTTATTTTCTTTATCTTCTCTTCTCCATCTCCTCTTCTCCATCTTCCTATCTTCATCTCCTCTTCTCCATCTTCTCTTCTCCATCTTCCCTTCTCTATTCTAATTTCTCCACTAACTCTTCTTTTTGTTATTTACAAAATAATCCCTCAAGTATTAGGTATTTGCACTCTAGTCCATGAGATTTTAAGTATTTGTAATTCAGTCCCTGGAGAAATATTTCTTTAAGTCCAAATCTCCTCACAATTTTCGACACACCTATCATATGTTGAATTTAAGCTCATTTCTTGCTATTGAAAATAATGCAAAATTTAATTAAAGCCCTGTTTGTAAAATTGAGTCATTCTGGGTATAATTGGGCCAAGATGAAAATTTGAAATATTAAAGAACAATGTCACAACTCCTAAAAGTGAAAAATGAAAATAAATTGACTCAAATTGAATTTTTTTAGGCCCGATTCGAGATTATGCTCGTTAAGGAATACACGACCTCGAATTGGATTTTTTAAATTTGCGATGGCCAACATGAAAAGGGATTTAAAGGAAAAATATTGACTATTTTTATGTATTTTTGTGGCCTCAAATGCTATTATTTATTAAATATTTTCCTAATTTCTAAAAATTATATTTAAAAAAATACAAAAAATATGAAAAATTATTTTTTTACTCAAAAATGGTTGCCTAAGCTTGGCCAAGGCTTCCAAAGTTGATTTTGCAATTTTCTCATTTTTATAGATTTTCTATCAATTTTAGAAAATAAAAATACCGAAAAATACTGAAAATATGAAAAATCATTTTTTGGTCAAAATTGGTTCCCTAGACTTGGCAAAGGTCTCCAAAATTAATTTTTTCAAATTTATGAATTTTTATGGATTTTCTATTAATTTTAAAAAAGAAGAAAAGAAAAGGTGATTGAAAATCAGGTGTCAACAATCATGAACTTTACTCACACTCTGTTGACACCTAATTTTTAATCATCTTTTCTCTTTTGAAATTAACAAAAATCCATAAAAATTTATAAAATTAAAAAATTCAAGTTTGGAGACCTTGGTCAAGCCTAGGGAACCAATTTTGACCAAAAATTGATTTTTCATATTTTCAGTATTTTTCGGTATTTTTATTTTCGAAAATTAATAAAAAATCCATAAAAATTCATAAAACTGAAAAATCAACTTTGGAGACCTTGGCCAAGCCTAGAGAACCATTTTTGAACAAAAAATAATTTTTCATAATTTGTTTTGTATTTTTATATATTTTTTAGAAATTAGGAAAATATTTAATAAATAATAACATATGAGGCCACAAAAATACATAAAAATATTCAATATTTTTCTTTTCATGTTGGCCATCGCAAATTTAAAAAAAATCCAATTCGGGGTCGTGTATTTCTTCACGAGCATGGTCTCGAATCAGGCCAAAAAAAAATTTTCAATTTGAGTCAATTTATTTTTATTTTTCACTTTTAGGAGTTGTGACATTATCCTCTAATATTTTAAATTTTCTTCTTGGCCCAATTATACCCAGAATGACTCAATTTTTTCAAAGGGCTTTAATTAAATTTTGCATTATCTTCAGCGGCAGAAAATAAGCTTAAATTTGACATGAGGTGAATTTCGACTAAGCATAGAAGAGGTGTGTCGAAAATTGTGAGGAGATTTGGACTTAAAAAAATATTTCTCCAGGGACTGAATTGCAAATACTTAAAATCTCAGGGACTAGAGTGCAAATACCTAACACTTGAGTGATTATTTTGCAAATAACAAAAAGAAGAGTTAGTGGAGAAATTAGAATAGAGAAGGGAAGATGGAGAAGAGGAGATAGAGAAGGGAAGATGGAGAAAAGGAGATGGAGAGGAGAAGATGGAGAAGAATAGATGGAGAAAATAAGATGAGAATGGAGAAGGGAAGATGGAGATGAAGAAGAGTTAGTGGAGAAATTAGAATGGGAGATATATATGGAGAAGGGAAGATGGAGATGGAGAAGAATAGGTGGAGAAATTAGAATGTGAGATAGAGATGGAGAATGGAAGATGAAGTTGAAGAAGAGTTAGTGGAAAAATTAGAATGGGAGATGGAGTTAGTGGAGAAATTAGAATGGGAGGTAGATGAGTTGATTATAAAAGGAGGAAGAAGTGAACTTGGAAAGGAGGATTATTTTTGGAGAGAAAATTTTGGATGTTTGAGAGAGTTTTGGAAGGTTGAAGAAAAATTTGAGAGAAAGAAAATACCAAAAAGAGAGAGAGAATTTTGAGGATGATGGGAGTTTAAACCTAGGAGTTATCATCACCAATTCCTTCATCGATCAACATAAATCAAGAGTTCATCCTCGTCAACGAGCAAGCAAATCCGAGCTAAGTGTTTGTATTTATTCATTTATTTGTGGTTTTAGTCGCAAATTAGCACAAAATTGTATACACTTTCTCCATTTCTCATTTCTCCATATTTTTATGTCAGGCAAAGGACAACTCCAAGTCAACGGTAAATCTTATGGAGGTGTAAACACAAAAAGAGAGCACTCCACTAGAGCCTGAGGAATAAACCAAGCCTGAATTGCCAAATCAGGATATCCATGAAATTAAGGTACCGAAAGGGCATTAGTTTTAATTAACTAGTGTAACCAAGTCCCCGAACTCATAATCTCTGGTTCGTAGAAGTAATTTAGTCCTCCCGCTAATTTACTTAGGTTTCTAATCAACCTACCAAAAATGATTGGTGGCGACTCTAAATTCTAAAATCATGTGAAAAAAATCAAAGTTGCGATTTGGTAGAGCTTGGGAGAGCTCGAACTAGGTTAGTTAATTTAATTAATTAATCTGGTAATCCATTAACTTAAAAATGAATTTTAGGTCGCGACAGCTTGGCGACTCCGCTGGGGACTTGTTCTTAATTTTTGAAAAATTTAAGAACCTAGAGGACTTAGGCCAGAAAAATTTCATGAAAATTCATTTGGTTTGACTTGGTTGGATTCTGATCTTTAGGTGTTAAATAGTTTTGCAGAATGGGAGTTATAAGGGGTAGAGTGTTTGGCTAACCCTTTGTTTTGCAGGTCTGGTGTGTGGGAATTCAATTTAAATTATGCACGTTATTGAAGCGGTGTTTGCATTTAAATGTTATGCATGTGTTTACAGTTTTAGCACTACATCACACACGTCCCGTGGCCGGACCTGGGTTACTAGTTTTAGGATGGTATTGTGATTTGGTTTTAGCGTTCGGCGTGAGATCACGTCGAAAGTTAGCCCAGATTCAATCCCGAACCTCTTTTCAAAAATGAGTTTAAAAGTTAGGCCTCAGGCTTGGTAAGATTACCAAAGCAGTGGTTTTAATTTTTAGCTCGAGCAGCCGAAGTGGGAAGGCTCGGCTAATCCTGGTTACGTCGTCGGATCACGGCTAATCTTGATTATGTGCGCGAGATTGTCGCCTTGCCATAAGTCTTTCGCTTCAATTTGTCAGCCTTTAGAGTAGATAGGCTAAGATTTAAACTCACGATTCATGTGCATGTCTATGTGACCTACATGGTATTTTTCACGGTGAAAGTAAGTTTTCTAACTTCGTCTTGTATTTATTTTTTGTCGGTCCATGATAAGTGTCAGTTAAATTTTGGACTTAACCACGTGGTCATTTTTTAAAGAAAATGAAAAATCGAAATCAAATTGGTGTCCCATTTCTGAAAAGATGAATGCAGAAAAATCCCTTTGGGAAATTTTGTCGGCCAATAAAAAGATTTTGTCACATTTCTCCTTACTGCTTCAATGGATACAAGATTTTCTTGACAAATTTACTCTTGAAAATTTATTGTGATAAAAGAAGGTAATTTCTTCGGGAAATTTGTTAAATGTCAAAGGATTTTACCACAGTCTTCTGAGTTATAAAATCTGCAAGAAAACTCTTTCTGGGAAATTTGTCCATGTCTTCCTAAGAAAATTTCATCTGATTTCTTCATAAAATGGAAAACTAAAATTGGGCCAATCTAGGAGTCATGGACCGACCTCTCTTGGATCACATACTGATTATTTTCTTTACTTTTGCAGGGAATTATAGGTACCCTGGGGTGGAGAAAAATCGGGCTCGTTGGTGATAACAATCAGGGGGCAAGCGAAGAAATCGTTAACCCTAAGGGCATATGAAGAGGCCAATTCTTCCGGAGACAGAATCGTGTCAATAAGTCAGCATGTATGGGTCATGTATTTTGATGAGGGGTAGTGAATGCATCCAGATCGGGCCTGGGGACATTTTTAATGTATTAGAAGGGTTCATGTATTTTTGTTGAGAAAGTCGAGACTGTGTAATCAAAACCCATGGGGCAAGATTATGAACCTGACCTTGCGACGCCTTTCTGATTAAATTAAACAAAGGCTTGCCTTTTTACCTTCCTCGGATTCAAAACACATGGAAGATTTTGGAGGACTAGTATTTTATTACCGAGCATGGTCCGCAATCATTTCTCCCAACGCTACAGGCGACCGACACATTCAAGTGGACGCTGAAAGAGATAGGCAGGAGTAAAGTGGGGCACGCAACGGGCAGCCCGGTTTGTTTATTGGAGCACTAATCGAGTGGTCGATTTGCAATAATTCACACGACTGACTCACGGCGCTGTGACCGGTGGGGGCCGCCACCGAACCCTTCGCCAATGTCCTTGATATCATCGCCGGCAGCAGATAACAAGAACACCGAGAAGAGTGTTAAGCCTCAACGTCTTCAGTACCGTAAATCGTCCTATCATGCTATATGGGCGAAGAAATGGCAGGAAAATGAAAAGCACAAACACGTGAAACTTTCTCTTCATTCCATTCACCAACAAACCTTACAACAACTCACTGGGGAGGAAAAGTGAAATCAAATTGAGCCCTAATAAGCGTCACAAAGGAGCTCAGCTGGCTCTCCATGAAGTTGATGCTCTGGGTGCACCGGGCGTTCTCGGGATCAAGCTCCGCGAGCCTAAAGAAGAGGCGATCGCACTTCTCTTTAACCTGGGCCATAGTGGCCTCGTAATGCTCAACGGCAAACTCCAGGTCCGGAATCGCCGCCCTCTCGAAAGCAATGTCTGCCGTAATGTCATCAAGCCTCTCCTGCAGCCAACCGCATTTGCACCTCATCACAATATTGCCTGGCTCCTGTTCGGCGTAAGTTCAGACCAAGGCCAGACGGTCCACCAGCTTTCCCCTCTCACGAACCAGCCACGAAAGCTGATCGTTGGCAAACTTGAGGGCCTTTTTGTGATTATCAGCCACAAATGTAACTGTTGCCAGACGCTCGTGCCGGTCTCGGTAACGAGCTTTCACGACGGCGGTCACAAGGACCGTCTCATAAGCGCGGTTATAGGCAGCCAGAAAATTGATGAAGACGGTCGAGAAGTTCCGATACTCCTTCCCCAGTTGGGTACCCTCAACAGAAGCAGCGTCCACAGTCCTGAATAAACCAAGGATTTCAGCCTCAACAGTAGAGTTTTTAGCTATATGAGCGTAACCTCTAGCAAGAAGATTGTAGAGTCTCTCCCACCCAGCCAGGACTTCGGCGGATAAGGTGTGGTTAGGAGAATTGGCCATTTTTGAAAGAGAGAGGTGAGGCAGATGAGCGGAATGCGAAGATGGTAATCTGCTTCAATTTAAATACTGATTTCACAGGGGCAGTCCTTATAGGTTTTCCTATCTACCATTCTCTGTCGGCAACACCCCCGGTGGCTCAAATTCCAGTCAAGTGGCAACCTCGAGCCGAACAAACCTGACGTCTCTGTGGAAAAGCTGGACGGGACTCCACCGCTTTGAAAAAAGAAAGAACGAAAAGACGAGCTGAGTGGGGGACAAAGAAATTTTCGGCAGAAAGAGAGATATTACTCGTCTTCATTGGAGGACTCGCCAGTAAATCGACGGTGGAAATCTTGACAGGGGCCCTCTACCGCGAAAAGAAAGAAGAAGACAAACTGAGCGATAAACGAGGATTTCCCCTTTAATCAAAAGCTGAATGTCAGATTTTCCCCTCGGTAAATCTAATAGCACTGCCCGTGAAGGGGGAAGTCATTGCTATTGCCAGAGAGAGAATTTATCCTCATTTGATAGTGAGGGTTCATCTGCACGAACTCGCAGGAGAAAGATAGAGAGGAAGGAGTTCTCGTGGGAGAGGAATTCAAAACCTTCACCATCAAAGCATTGGCTTTCAAAGCCTGTTACGAGAAGCCGTCAACGATCTCGTGATCCCTCAAGTCCGAGAAGACATCCTGAGGCGGTCTCGAATCGGCAGTCCTAGATCTAGAAATATGTCGAGCATTAGAGAAGTGGGCGCATGTTCAACCCTGGTCGAAGCTGATGAAGTTCCTTACCCTGAGGGTCTACTGGTCATGGCCATTGACGGTAATCCAGTCTCTCTGTCAATCCTTGTTACCGTATTAAGAAAATGCCGGTATAAGGTTGTAGCTCAAGCAAAGGCGACAGAGGCCTTAGAGATATTAAGGAGGACTAGTGACCAGTTTGATATCGTCCTCACCGCCATGGTAGGGATTGACATGGATGTTTTCACTCTCTTGGAAGTCATCAATTCTAAATTAAACATGCCAGTCCTCGTAATATCGGCAAGCGATGATCAGCAAGCCATGATGAAGGCTGTCTTAAACGGGGCCCAAGACGTCGTAACGAAACCAGTTAGGGTTCAGATGCTTCAAAACATATGGAAGCACGTGGTAAGGAAGCAATTGCACGACCATGAGAACAAGCATCAAGCCTTCAATTTTATTCCAAGCAACTGGAGAAAGAAGATGAGTTGGTCTCCCGAGCTGCATCGTATGTTTGTTAATGCAGTTCAGTAGCTAGGAATCGATTCGGCACGGCCGCAACATATACTGGAAATTATGAAGGTAGAGGGACTCACTAAAGCAAATGTTTCGAGTCATCTTCAGAAGTACAGAAAAAGGGTGAGAGAACACAATGCAGCTCAGAATCAAGAAAACCAAGGCGGGACTGATACAAGCCTGAACGTCGAGTCTCCTCGCCACCATAAGTTCCACAGGTTAGCATGGGGCGAGCCACTTCCCATCATCAACCAAACCAGTAGCCGTGCCATCAATCCCCCAGGCGTTAATCAAAGTATCCCCCAGAATCACCCTAATGCTCTTCAAGAGTATAGATCGCAGGGGCAGTGTATTCAGACTCCTTGGTTTGAGCACCAACCCGTGGCTAGAATTCATCCCATGATCAGCGCGCCTGCGCAGCCAGAGAATCAGACAAGAAATTATCCTAAGCACTTCCACTTCTCTAATCCTCGAATGGAAGGAGTTCTTGGCAGCAGGACAGTTGGTGATCCCCACACTTTCTGGAGTAATGATGAAGACTTCAGCTCGAAAAGTCAAATTGCTCATGGCGAGGACAGAATGAGAAATCTACCGCCAGCATTTGCCAACAATAATGCCCAATTCGAGCATCAGTTGCTGGAAGGTTCAAGAGATTACCCAGATGATGAGCTTACTGCCCTGGTCAACCAGTTAAGGTTGACAGACATCCGAAGCCATGATCGGAAGCCAGTGATTAGGGACTCTCAAACATCGGTCATCCATTCCTGAACCAGCACGAGACTAACTGATTATCGAAGAGCCGCAGGAGAGGCAGAACTGACCTTGAACAAGTGCACCTTTCACTTCATGCTTAATTCCCCTGCGTGTGATATTTCCAGCTTTCTAGGTGTCTAGATTTAATTCAGGGGCATGGGGTAATTTGTTTTTTATCCCGTCGAATGCGTGAATCCCTTTTTATGCTAGACTCAGGGCGGATCAATTTGTGGCAAAGTCGCTGACTGCCATAATGAGAAATGTTGAATGGCCTCACGTAGGGAAATTTCAAGTGAAGAGCCCAGGCGAACTCGAAGACGGGTAATTGAGTATCGTTCCAATTTACCCTCAATCGTCGCAAAATGCTAAATTGGATTTGTTCCATTCTCACCCAGGGGATTGCAAATTGCCTCAAGAGTGTCGCAAAATGAAATGACCCAATGGAATGCGATATGACTCATTTGCCTTGAAGGTAACCTTTAAATTAAAGGAGCCCTCCGGTCCACGGACCCGATGGCATAAAAAATGATGATGGTCCAAAGCAACCCGAAAGAAAACAAGGCCCAACTAATCAAAGCACTTATGTGGCAAGCTCAAAGTGAAGGGCAACTCGGGACATACAATCCAATCCAATCCAAATGAAGGAACTTCCTCAATTCAAATTCAATGGAAGTACATACAAGGGTAAAACAGTATCGTTCCAATTTTTCTAGAATATGAAGAACATATACTACCGCATTCATTTTCATTTTTGCAGTGAAAGTCTCTACTGGCCAGATTTTCCTGTCTACCATTCCCTATCAGCATCACCTCCGCTACTCGTCTCCAATCTCGAGCCAAGCAAATCCGACATCTCTGCCAAAAGTTTGACGGGATGACACAACTTTGAAAAAGGAGAAAGAAAGGTGACTTGGGTGGGAGACAAGGAAAATGGGATTCGTTTTTATAGGAGAACACGCCAGCAAATCGACGGTAGAGACGTTGATAGGGACCCTACCACTATGAAGAGATGAGAAAAGACGAGCCAAGCAAGAAACACGCAGGAAAGGTTGAGAAAGACAGAACTCTCGGGAGAAGCGATACATATGCTAAGCCGACGCCAAATTTTAAAAGAGACATCCTCCTGATAATCTTTATTCATACGTTGAAGAGAGTTTTAAAGCATACACGGTTCAGAGAGAGTGAAAATACAGAAAGATATAGTAAACCTTGAGAAATCATCGACCAAATCGAAGATGTCTCAACCTAATACTTCCGAAAGCTATCGTTGCCTGCTGAATATGGGAGAGGAAGAGTTCGAAACCATGTTTGGGATCGAGCCTATGGAGCCTGGCCCTTCCGCCGACGACGTCCAAGATCTCAGTAAAGATAAGGACAACAACGGTAAGGGTCAAAAGAAGCGTTACCATCGCCATACTAAGGAGCAAGTACAAAGGCTTGAGGATTTCTTCAGAACATGTCCTATGCCAGACGGCAAACAGAAAATGGAACTAAGTCAAGAGCTAGGACTTGAACCTTCACAAATCAAGTTCTGGTTTCAAAATAGGCGAACCCGAATGAAGACTCGTCATGAGCACAACGAAGCCGAGTTTCTAAGAGTTGAAAATGAAAACCTCCGAGCGGAAAACAAGATGTATAAAGAGGCTTTTGACTCCGCCACCTGCCCTAACTGCAACAGCCTCCTCCTCGCCTTCGATGAAATGCATGATCTGAGGATTGAAAATGCGTGTTTGAGAAGCGAGTTAGACCAGTTTATAACAGAATCGAGTTCTGTTGGAGGAGGGTACAAAAAGACTAATGTTACTGGATCAGCATCAATACCTCCCGGGGAAAGGGAGATGTATCACCACCAGGCAAGCGGCATTGACGATGAACTCACCGCCATGATCAACCAGTTTAATGTTAATGAAGCACGAGGACTGTAATATGCATAGGGAGTCTGTATTTCGAAGCTGAGATCACGGGTCCTTCAACATAGCCGATGCGTACCTGGTCCAGAATGAAGCCAGCTGATCATGGGAGAGCCTGCTGAGGAAGCAGAATCGATCCTGAATGAGTGAACGTGTTTTATTCCCTTGCGTGATATGTTTTTCCGCTTTTGTAATATGTAAAAGCAAGGAGTAATGATCCGACTTCCCCCTATTAAATGCTCGAATCCGCCACCTCACCAACCTCGCGACGAATTGATGGCGAGTAAAAATCTGCGTAAACCTGAAGGGTAACTCCGTATTGTCTCAATGTACCCTCGAATTACTCCGGTTTTAAATTAGATCCCTGTTATTTTCAGGAATTTGCAAATCGACCCGATAACACGTATTGAACAAAATTCGGGGCAAATTGATCCGTGGACATTATTGCTGGATGGACAGCTTCAAACAAAAGGGGAATACGAGCAAAAGACGCGAGCAGCCTTAGAGATGGGTAGTTTTGTATCGTTTCAATCTTCCCCTGATCGTCTCGAATTCTGAATTACTTTATTCCGTCTTAACAGGGGTTGTAAAATACTTTGGAGAGCATTGTGGCGTAGATTTGCCAAATATGACAAGATCATACCATCCGTGGATTAACCCTTAAAAGGGAGCCTCCATAGACGTCTACAGCCTAATGGGCCTGAGAGCATGAGGAATAACAGTGATCTGGAACGAAAGAAATCAGGATATTCGATGAGCGAAATCAAGGCCCATGCTTTGCCACAGCCTGGCCCCTAATGATAAAGCGTCCAACGGAAACTGGAGACAAACTCGATCCAGTGAACCCGATAAAGAGATCATGCAAAGCGTGCAAGATGAAGGGTAAACCAGTATCGTATCCAATTCATCATTTCTAATACTAGCTAACACGTCTTCTCCTCCATTATTTGACAGGAAATGTCTAACTTGACATACCAACGGAGAAAATCCCGAGTGGTGAAGCTGGTAAAGAAGTTGCGCGAAGCGCTCAAGGGTAAATCAGTATCGTGTCCAGTTCATCATTTCCGATACTAGCTAACATGTCTTCTTCCTTTTTACAGGAAATGTTAAACTAACATCTGATACGTCAAAGAAAACAGCTCCAAGGGGCAAAAATTATAATCATCTGACAAGATCCATTCTGATGAAAATGGGGCAACAACCCTGGATTGAAAAAGGGACGTTTGACCGGCAACAGTGACGGTTATTAACATTGAGAAGGCCCAAACGCTTCGCTTAACCCATGCATTTTGTTTTGCAGGAGCAAAGCCAGAGACAAGCCACTCCTTGACTTAAGGAGTACGCCCTCAATTTGTTTAGTCAGCACGTCTAGGGGCAATTCGAATCTCTTCCTTTCCTAGGAAATTCTCGTCCATACTTGCACATTCTGTAAACACACGAAGTGCTAAAAATTGCCACATCTGCATCATATTTACACATGCCATGATTCATGCATGACTATGCTGCATGTTTAATTTTGCCAATTCTGACTGGGGGCATAAACTGCATATGATGCGTCGAATGTGTAGAATGGGGCATGACAGGATGATGAAAGGCGACCCCATTTTCATACACGTCCCACATCCACAGTGAGTTGTGTGCCAAGTAGATTCTGTATTCCCCAAGGCAATGGGTTTTCTCGCAAAAGGTACAATAGCCGAAAGGAAAGAGGCATTCATTTCTTTACCCTAAACACTACAGGTGCCCATTGGCAACCCATTTGAGCGGCGGATTCATTTTATAACCCCTGTCAAGAACCACCCCACATCGGGGCCAAATGGAGGTAGTTCCAGCAGTTATCATGGTGAAAATGGTTAGAAATTGTCTTGCTTGGACTAATATCAATCTTCGAGTGTTTCTTTGCATTTAACTCGAATTTTAATTCAAGTGTTTTAGGATGACAAAGAGCATTCGTTTCTCTATCCTACACATCCTTTGCATTGAGCCTAGAAATTCATTTCACAAGCCCTTGTTGGTGATCATTGCTCATTCCAAAGAAGGATGACGCTTTCCTCAAGAAGCAGAATCAAAGAAATTGGGTCAACAATGAACCCTCGAAATGAACTTATGTCATGTGCTAGACTTTTCATGTAATGTCTAGTATCAATTTTTGAAAATCATCTTGTCAAAAAGAAAAACAAGTGTAGCCAAAAAATGGGCCTGCTCCCAAACAAAAGGGAGTCAGGAGTAAGAAAAGCAAGGGCTACTCCAAAAATCTGGGGCAGAAAAAGCAAAGTGCCTATCAAAAGCAAGGTCAATGCCCATTCATCTGTAATATACTTCTGATTTTGAGAACGCTCAAAAGAGAATTTACAAAATGCAATTTCCAGCAAAAGAACTACCACCCCTCAGCCAATGGTGGTATTCATTGAAGACAAATTCAGGAAGGTCAAAGATCGGTGACAAGACTGCAATGATCACCAACACCAAGCATTTCTCATATATTTTTCTGAGCCAAAACGAGTCTTTCGTTTCTCAGTCCTAAATCCCAACCTACGTTACAACCCTTGAAAGTCTCTTCTGATTAGAGCACTTGAATTAACGTAAGAGTTGAATGATCTTAAGCATCGCTCGAAGAAGTTCGAGCAAGACTGTTTCTCTCTCATTTTTGTAGGGTTCTTGACTTGTAAACCCGGAGCAGATAATGAAGACATTTTTGTCAATGGCCTTGACTCAAAAGAGTCCCCTTTAGTAAGCCTTGACCCAGCCTACATTATAGTCCTAATTAAGACCTCCAGATCAACGTAGTCGTACCAATTGCGAGATTACTCAGACCCTTGCTGAATGCGATGATGGTAAGGTTGAGTGATTTCTTTTCAAATCCTGCAATCAGGATAAACAGCCTTTCTCGAGAGTGAGAGAAAGCCCTTTCGGACTGAAGTCCCCATTCAGGTTACATTCGAGGTATTCATGACATGATAACCTCCCTGAACAGAATTGAAAATGCAAACTTGACAGAATAGTCATGCATGATCCACATTATGAGCATACACATACGGTTTTAATCATTGCAAACTCAACTGGATGGTTTTGCATAAATCGATGAACTCATTAATAAAAATGCTTGCATATGTTACCTCTTACACTGTCTGACAGGTAGTGCATTCCTGATAGTCGAGTTACCCTCCGAGGTCTCGAAATTCATCCAAGGGCTATTGAACAAACAAGCCCTGTTGGCAAATGCTCGCCAAGCATTTTCAGCACGGCCTCCTATCTTCGAAGACTTTACCTACACCAGAAGGCGATACATCTTCATTTCTCAAAGACCTCATCTGCGCAAGAAAGCAATACGGCCTCAACTTCAGGCGAAATGCCATCTCTGGAGACCTTCCATTGGAAACCCCAATACGAAACGGTCCATCTTCAAAGTCTTGAAAAGCAGGCACCAATCAGGCAAAATGCCACCTCTAGAACCCTTTCATCGGAAATCCCGATACGGAAAGGTCCATTTTCAAGTCCTGAAAAGCAGGCACCAATCAGGTGAAAATGCCGTCTCTGGAACCTTCCATTAGAAACCCCAATACTGCAAGGTCCATCTTCAAAGTCCTGAAAAGTAGGCACCAATCAGGCGAAATGCCACCTCTAGAACCCTTCCATCGGAAACCCCGATACGGAAAGGTCCATTTTCAAGTCCTGAAAAGCAGGCACCAATTAGGCGAAATGCTATCTCTGGAACCCTTCCATTAGAAACCCCAATACGGAATGATCCATTTAAGTCCTTCTTACAGGCACCCAAAAGTCCTTCTTACAGGCACCAAAGTCCTTCTTACAGGCAACCAAAAGTCCTTCTTACAGGCACCAAAGTCCTTCTTACAGGCATTTCCATGGGGTGGCCTACCATATGGGTCAAATTTCAATCAGTAGAATTCTTTCATTAGGAATCTACCATGGGGTGACCTACCATACGGGTCAAATTTCAATCAGAGTTTAATCAGTAGAATCCTTTCACTAGGAATCTATCATGGTACGACCCACCATACGGGTCAAAATTCAGACGAATCCTCTAAATAGGATAGATCGCCATTGGATTCCTTTAATTAGGAACTCTACCATGGGGTGACCTACCATACGGGTCGAATTTCAATTAAAGTAGAATCCCTTCGTTAGGAATCTACCATGGGTTGACCTACCATACGGGTCCAAGTTCAACCACCCTAAGATTTTCTTATAACGAATCCTTAAGTTCTCATTCCACTTTCAGTAGAACATGCGTGTCCGGCAACCGCCACACAACGGGCAGGTAAGTGTCAGGTAAACTCTCCTTTTTGTCTCTCTCTCAATGCATGAAAGCCTCCTCAAACCGGGTTTGGATCGGAACTTGCTAAGAGGAGTATTGGAGATCAAATGTCACGACACTTTTTATTTTCTTGTGTACTAAGTCGATTAGGATTCTGGTGTCATCTCGTCTTTGAAATGAACCTCTGCCGAGCTTCCTTTCAAAGAGGGGCAGCTGTTGACACCTAATTTTTAATCATCTTTTCTCTTTTGAAATTAACAAAAAATCCATAAAAATTTATAAAATTAAAAAATTCAAGTTTGGAGACCTTGGTCAAGCCTAGGGAACCAATTTTGACTAAAAATTGATTTTTCATATTTTCAGTATTTTTCGGTATTTTTATTTTCGAAAATTAATAAAAAAATCCATAAAAATTCATAAAATTGAAAAATCAACTTTGGAGACCTTGGCCAAGCCTAGAGAACCATTTTTGAACAAAAAATAATTTTTCATAATTTTTTTTGTATTTTTATATATTTTTTAGAAATTAGGAAAATATTTAATAAATAATAACATATGAGGCCACAAAAATACATAAAAATATTCAATATTTTTCTTTTCATGTTGGCCATCGCAAATTTAAAAAAAATCCAATTCGGGGTCGTGTATTTCTTCACGAGCATGGTCTCGAATCAGGCCAAAAAAAAATTTTCAATTTGAGTCAATTTATTTTTATTTTTCACTTTTAGGAGTTGTGACATTATCCTCTAATATTTTAAATTTTCTTCTTGGCCCAATTATACCCAGAATGACTCAATTTTTTCAAAGGGCTTTAATTAAATTTTGCATTATCTTCAGCGGCAGAAAATAAGCTTAAATTTGACATGAGGTGAATTTCGACTAAGCATAGAAGAGGTGTGTCGAAAATTGTGAGGAGATTTGGACTTAAAAAAATATTTCTCCAGGGACTGAATTGCAAATACTTAAAATCTCAGGGACTAGAGTGCAAATACCTAACACTTGAGTGATTATTTTGCAAATAACAAAAAGAAGAGTTAGTGGAGAAATTAGAATAGAGAAGGGAAGATGGAGAAGAGGAGATAGAGAAGGGAAGATGGAGAAAAGGAGATGGAGAGGAGAAGATGGAGAAGAATAGATGGAGAAAATAAGATGAGAATGGAGAAGGGAAGATGGAGATGAAGAAGAGTTAGTGGAGAAATTAGAATGGGAGATATATATGGAGAAGGGAAGATGGAGATGGAGAAGAATAGGTGGAGAAATTAGAATGTGAGATAGAGATGGAGAATGGAAGATGAAGTTGAAGAAGAGTTAGTGGAAAAATTAGAATGGGAGATGGAGTTAGTGGAGAAATTAGAATGGGAGGTAGATGAGTTGATTATAAAAGGAGGAAGAAGTGAACTTGGAAAGGAGGATTATTTTTGGAGAGAAAATTTTGGATGTTTGAGAGAGTTTTGGAAGGTTGAAGAAAAATTTGAGAGAAAGAAAATACCAAAAAGAGAGAGAGAATTTTGAGGATGATGGGAGTTTAAACCTAGGAGTTATCATCACCAATTCCTTCATCGATCAACATAAATCAAGAGTTCATCCTCGTCAACGAGCAAGCAAATCCGAGCTAAGTGTTTGTATTTATTCATTTATTTGTGGTTTTAGTCGCAAATTAGCACAAAATTGTATACACTTTCTCCATTTCTCATTTCTCCATATTTTTATGTCAGGCAAAGGACAACTCCAAGTCAACGGTAAATCTTATGGAGGTGTAAACACAAAAAGAGAGCACTCCACTAGAGCCTGAGGAATAAACCAAGCCTGAATTGCCAAATCAGGATATCCATGAAATTAAGGTACCGAAAGGGCATTAGTTTTAATTAACTAGTGTAACCAAGTCCCCGAACTCATAATCTCTGGTTCGTAGAAGTAATTTAGTCCTCCCGCTAATTTACTTAGGTTTCTAATCAACCTACCAAAAATGATTAGTGGCGACTCTAAATTCTAAAATCATGTGAAAAAAAATCAAAGTTGCGATTTGGTAGAGCTTGGGAGAGCTCGAACTAGGTTAGTTAATTTAATTAATTAATCTGGTAATCCATTAACTTAAAAATGAATTTTAGGTCGCGACACACTCCAATTAAAATAACGCAGCATGGTGATAGCATCGACTCTAGGTATAGATAGAGCGCCATCAATTCTCATTATATCATCCTCTTGACGTCGTCATATATTTTCTTCCTTTCAGATATTATAGTTTACTGATGCCGACGGGCGGTGAAGACATCGGAACCAAGATCAGCGTTCTCAGCGAGCTCGGAATCATCCACGTCGGCATTGTCACTGGTGTAGTAATCGTCGGCCTCCCCGCTCGAGAAATAGTCGTCCATTGACTCCACGTCGTTGGCGTCATGCATATCGTCATCGGAGTCCATGGGAGCAAAACTCTAATCACCAAACAAGGCAAGAACGGAGGGAGGAGGAAGAGAAGTTCTCGGTCGCTCATAGCTCCGAGGATGGAGGAGAAAGCAAGAAGACGACGCTTGGAGCTTAACTTTAAGATGTAAATTATCATTCAGCGAGCGGTTGACAAATCTCCACGTTATTCTTCGACAGGAACGAACTTGATTCAGATTAAACCGACACATACGCACGCATGCATCGCATGGGCATGCATGCTCATGCAAAGAAAGAAACGAAAGGAACAGCCATCATCTAGGTAGGACTGTAACAGAACACCGACTCTTCTTCAGCAAGAGCAACGGATAGCCTCCGTTTGAAGGGACGAGCCCAGATTTCCTAACCCTCGAGAGAGTCCCCCCCCCCAAATTGGAGTTCTTGATATTACCTCTCAGCTTGTACTTGTTTACAATCATAGCCGACAGCTAAGGCGCGAGATTAAACAAGCTACAGTTCACAACGAGAATGCCAATGTCCTCGGGCTTAACATTAGTATTAGTAAACGGATTATCCCGAGCACCAAACATCACCTGCTCTGCTTCTACCTTTGCGGCTGCCATAGAAGACCTTGGAGGAAGGTAGTGCATTGCCTCAGATACGTAAGTTTCCTCCCCAAGCCCTGATCTTTCGAGGATCTTTCTCTAGAACTCGAACGGTGACTCGTCGAAATCGCCGGTGAGCTCCGAGTGTTCCATGAACTAATAGAACTTCACTTGCGAATGCTCCGGGGGCTGGTAGCAGGAGTAGTCGACCAAATAAACAGATCTGGGGTGGGTCATAACATAGGCGGTCAGCCCGAAAACAAGGAAAGCCGAGCGAATGATGACGCCGACGAGGTTACACTTGAGGTGAAGCCACAATTGGTTAGTTTCCTCTAGGTTCATCTGCGAAGTTTGAACGATGAGGACGGCCATTGAAGACCCGAGCAAGAGGGTCAAGAAATGGGTCATGAGGTAATGATAGCCTAGTTTGACGCACTTCAAATTCATGCTCTAGAGGAAATCAGACAATCTCCAGGACGCATGGATCTGGGAAGCTTGAACAAATGCCCTTTAACAGTATATCTTTTACTAATCTCCAATATAGGCGCTCTTCATGTCTCTCAAACATCATCTTGAGCAGAACGGAAAAATTCTTCGCCTCCAACTTCGTAGAATCTCCCTTACCGTTGAAGATCAGACCCTTTTTTTTTTATTGTTGTCCCTCATCCATTTCTTTTTTTTTTGTTTCCACCCACTCTCCTCTCTCTCGGTGGCCTTTTTTTTTTCAAGTATCAATTATGAATCTGGACCCTGATTTCTCTAAGCCATGAAACTTCCCCATTTTGTTGAGGACATTGACATATCTCACTCTCCATGTCAAGGTACGTCGGGACAGCTCAAAAGGGAAGTGTCCCCCTCTTCGTACCACCATGTCGCGGTGATCGGGGGACGTAAGTTGCCGACGGGGAATTCCGGACGAGGTCAGCGAGTTCAATCGATCCACCGTTTCATGTTTGTGAAAATGGCCTTAGAACCCATGTTGTGGAGATAGCGCAAAGGACTAGAGGAATTCATTGGCAACCCTTCAACTTTACAAGTTTGCACGGATGTGGCCTGCTCTTACATGAATCCTGACATAAAAAGAAAAAGATTAGTGTAAAAAAAAATGAGAGCTTTGTGAGCAGATTTACCGATGTAAACTTTCAAGTGCACGTGGACGTATCTTTTCTTTGTGAAGTCTACCCATGCTGGACTAATTTGAATGAGCAGCAAACATTGCTGAAGATTCATCTACCCATCGTTTGAGACCACGGTCAAGGAAGGAATTAATGGAAATTGGTCCTCGGAGCAGCGGACACTCTAGTCATCAAATGGTGGCTGAATTGCATTGGGGAACATCGGGACTTAGCTTGGACAGTGGTCGTTCTAGTTTCCTTGGAACGGTAGTTTTGTGGGAGTGTACAACTCGGGGTAACTGCTCGACCAGAAAGATTCAAGTATGGACACCTCCCTTCATCGCACCGTCGAACCTCCGATCATGGCAGACCCTTCGCTTTGGCCACTGGATTTGGTGTGTTATGTGCCATCCAACAATAAGACTTGGACGACGCTTCCAGAGCATCCCCCGCGAAGTGGATCCGTAAGAATTGTTAAGAAGAAATTTTTTTTTCTACCCACACGTCTTTCCTCTTTTTTTTTTTTTATCTTTTGCCACCCTCCTTTCTCGTTCGGGGTCTTACCACCTTTTGTGAGATCACCAGAAGGAGCCAATATTTCCCTCCCCATTCATCATTATGTCCCCCACACTCTTTCTATTTATTCAAAGTGTCTTTTCTTTCGGTGCTAAAGGTCCTCACTCTACCTGTTCCCCGTTCTTTTGCTTTCCACCCCTTTTGTTCTTCACCTCTTGAGCATTTTTTCACGAACAGATTACGTATGCAGATGGCTTTGTTCCAGTATTCCCACATGAAGTTATGCACGAGGAACTTTCTTAACGTATTCGATGTAATAGTGGAACGAAATTTAAAAGATCCATGTTTTTGAGGACGGTCATTTCACGACGATACCAAATGAAGTAGCGAGCAAGATCATAAGCCACATCATTTTGTATGATAGAATTCCAGTAGATGACAGAGAGGTGGTTTCCGAAGTTTGAGCACCTTAAGGAGGATCGATAGTTTCTTTTGCGGTCTGTGATCACTCGGTCTGTCCTCCATGCAGGCGTTCTGATTCCTATGCCAAGTCCATAATGCATATGTTGAATTCATGACACTCGGCTTATGGTTGTTAGATATGGAGTTCACAGTAAGAGGCGCTTCAGATGGTGAAGAGGCAAAGATGACTGTATCCATTCAACTCTAGTATTCCATGTCCAAAACCGCTCTCTTTGTATACACTCCACTAAACCTCTAAAGCAGAACCTACAGATTTTGAGAATTGGCTTATCCGGAAGTATCTCAAAAGCTCTTCATGGCCACTAGAATCTGATGGAATGGAAACCGGTAGTTCTGATTGACAGATGGTGCAATTCTTTGTGTCCCTTTGCATTTGGTTGGTTTGAACGACAGGTTTATTATTTTTTCGGATATGTGGTTGGGTCCTCTCTGACTTCTGCACATGGTGTTAGCTGATCAATTGCTGCAGCTACATCAGTCACAAAACCTCCAAAAAGTTGGTAAAGTGCCTTGTAGACAGAATCCTAGCTCGAGGAGTCATCCCACTAGCTTTTTCAAATTCATGTCCATGTATTCTCATAGGTATTCCTTTGTTACCAGCAACAAGGTCAACAAAGTGACCTCCCTGCCCATCACCATCCAATGGAGAAGCAAAATCAACGGAAGAGTTAAATGCTCCAGCTGTTATGGCCATCTTGCCAAATGTTGACCCCCTACAATTTTTCATTGCAAAAAGACCTCTTGGTGTGAGAATCACCTTCACATTTCCCCCATGTACTTTGGTAGTGGACCATGAGGTCCTGGGTGCGAAGAAAAACTGGGGTGATTAGGATTAATGCTCGGGTCGACAAAGCCAACCACAGTGTCTCCTCCTGCCTTGTCATGGCCTCCTCCCGTGGGTCATACTCCAGTAGGAAGTCCCGGAAACTGTGGAATGTGAATTCTAAGTCTCTTCACCTTCTAATCTCTCTCCATGGATTTAGCACCGGGGGCGCATCGTAGCATTTCTGTATGTACAGGAGAAATGTGAACGCTATTTATCAGACGGCGATAGCCGTAGAGTTTCTGGTAGGTTCCTTGATCAAACAACGTCCCAAGTAGCATATCATGTCTCTTCTCAAGGTGTTCAGCATAAGACATAACCAATTCACTCCTAGCATCAATCTTCTCATCAGACTCAACTGTAGTTGCTTCAAAACCTCGTACTTCACAAAGCCGTAACTATTTCCCCCAACTCAAATCCCATGTCTGGGAGCACCCACCGGCCAAATTGAGGGGGTTTGCATCGCGTGTGTGTGTGTTTCGAAACCCTTTCAAGCACCGTCAATGATGCATATGTCTGCCATTTTTTTATTTGCCCACGTTGAAAGTCCTCCACCCCAGTCTCCATAGTCACTAGAGTTAGGATCATGGAATATCGTCTTGATCAGCGTGCAAAGCTCAACCCTTTCCTGGATAGTTGGAAAACTCATAAAACTTACACGTGCAAAAGGGCAAAGAATCTCAAAATGAAGTAATCTTTAACCACAAAGAGAGAGCCCGCCAAACGATAAATTGAATTTGAAAAATCGAACGCAATAACGAACGTTATAATATCATGCCACTAAAGAATTTGGACTATTAGAGGATGATGTCACGACTCCAGAAATGCAAAAATCAAAAATTATAAAGCTAAAACGAATTTTCTACAATAATTTTTTTATTTAACCTGAAAATGAGATTAACAAAGTAATTCTCGATTCCCGATTAATTTTTGCAGATTTTCTTCACCCAAAATGAAGAGAAAAATTAAAATAAAAGAAACATTAAAATAATAATAATAATAATAATAATAATAATAATAATAAAACCGACTCTTTTTTCATATTTTTGTGGCCTCAAAAGCAATTTTATTTTCAAATATTTTCCTAATTTTGAAAAAAATACTAAAAAAATATATTAAAAAAAATAAAAAATGATTTTTTGTTCAAAAATGGTTGCCTAAGCTTGGCTAAGGCTTCCAAAGTTGATTTTGCAATTTTCTCACTTTTTATTGATTTTTTTTTATTAATTTTCGAAAATAAAAATACTGAAAAATACCAAAAATATGGAAAATCATTTTTTTTGGTCAAAATTGATTCCCCAGGCTTGGCTAAGGTCCCCAAAGTTGATTTTTTAATTTTATGAATTTTTATGGATTTTCTATTAATTTTAAAGAGAAAATGTGATAAAAAATCAGGTGTCAACAGCTGCCCCTCTTTGAAAGGAAGCTCGGCAGAGGTTCATTTCAAAGACGAGAAGACACCTGAATTCTAATCGACTCAACACAATGAAATAAAAAGGGTCGTGACATTTGATCTCCAATACCCATCTTTGCAAGTTCCGATCCAAACCCGGCTTGAAGAAATTTTCATGCAGTGAGGGAGAGACGAAGATGAGAGTTTACCTGGCACTTACCTGCCCGTTGTGTGGCGGTCTCTTGACACGCATGCTCTACTGAAAATGGAATGAGAACCTAAGGATTTGTTAAGAAAACCTTAGGGTGGTTGAACTTGGACCCGTATGGTAGGTCAACCCATGGTAGATTCCTAATGAAAGGATTCTACTGATTTGATTGAAATTTGACCCGTATGGTAGGTCACCCCATGGCAGAGTTCCTAATGAAAGGATTCTAGTGATTAAGATTTGACCCGTATGGTGGGTCGCCCCATGAAAATGCCTGTAAGAAGGACTTGTATGTTGCCTGTAGGAAGGACTTGGTGCCTGTAAGAAGGACTTGGTGTACCTGTAAGAAGGACTTGGTTTGCCTGTAGAAAGGACTTTGATGCCTGTAAAAAGGACTTGATTTGCCTGTAGAAAGAACTTTGATGCTTGTAAAAAGGACTTGGATTGCCTGTAGGAAGGACTTTGGTGCCTGTAGGAAGGACTTTTGTGTTGCCTGTAAGAAGGACTTTTGTGTTGCCTGTAAGAAGGACTTTTGTGTTGCCTGTAAGAAGGACTTTTGTGTTGCCTGTAAGAAGGACTTTTGTGTTGCCTGTAGAAAGGACTTCGGGTTGCCTGTAAGAAGGACTTTGATGCCTGTAGGAAGGACTTTTGTGTTGCCTGTAGGAAGGAATTTTGTGTTGCCTGTAGGAAGGACTTGGTGCCTGTAAGAAGGACTTTTGTGCCTGTAAGAAGGACTTTGGGTTGCCTGTAGGAAGGACTTTTGTGTGCCTGTAGAAAGGACTTTGGATGCCTGTAAGAAGGACTTTTGTTTGCCTGTAAAAAGGATTTCTGTGTGCCTGTAGAAAGGACTTTGGTGCCTATAAGAAGGACTTTTGCTTGCCTGTAAAAAGGACTTTTGTGTGCCTATAGGAAGGACTTTGGTGCCTGTAAGAAGGACTTTTGTTTGCCTGTAAAAAGGACTTTGGGTGCCTGTAGAAAGGACTTTGGGTGCCTGTAGGAAGGACTTTAGTGTGCCTGTAGAAAGGACTTTAGGGTGCATGTAGAAAGGACTTGGTATTTTGAAGGGTGTCATTCTGGGATCTGGGGAGACAGGGATCCTGCAGAAGCTCAAACCCGATTTTACTCACCTCAAAGGGTGCCATTCTAGGATCTGGGGGGACCAAGAATCTTGCAAAAACTCAAACCCAATTTTTGTTGTCCTATCACTTTAGGAATAAACCGATGAGGCAAAGATCAAGAACACGAGAGTTGGTCAATCATGATTTGATAAAGCTTGAGAACACGAGATTATATCAATCGTGAGCTGATGAAGACTTCATGAGAGCATGTTGATTATGAGTCGCAAGGGTTCAGAAGACTTACCTGGATCTTCTAAGTTAATGATCGAGGCATAGACAGACTGATTGTATCATGTCTGCTTGCTCACTGAATGACTTTATGTGCTGCAATGGATTTGAGCACCCAGACAATCGTCAGAATTGAAAGGTTCAGGCTGAAGATATACTCACCTGAAAATGCTTGGCGAGCATTAGCCAACAGGACTTGTTTGTTCAACAGCCTCTGGATGAATTTCGAGACCTCGGAGGGTAACTCGACTATCAGGAATGCACTACCTGTCAGACAGTGTCAAAGGTAACATGTGCAATCATTTTTATAAATGAGCTCATCGGTTCATGCAAAACCATTCAGTTGAGTTTGTAATGATTAAAACCGTACATGTATGCTCATAATGTGGATCATGCATGACTATTTTGTCGAGTTTGCATTTCCAATTCTGTCCAGGGAGGTTATCATGTCATGAATACCTCAAATGTAACTTGAATGGGGACTTCAGTCCGAAAGGGCTTTCTCTCACTCTCGAGAAAGGCTTGTTTATCCTGATTGCAGGATTTAAAAAGAAATCACTCAACCTTACCATCATCGCATTCAGCAAGGGTTTGAGTAATCTCGCAATTGATACGATCAAGCCGATCTGGAGGTCTTGATTAGGACCGTAATGTGGGCTGGGTCAAAGGCTTATCAAAGGGGACTCATTTCGAGTCAAGGCCATTGACAAAAAGGTCTTCATTATCTGTTCTGGGTTTACAAGTCAAGAACCCTGTAAAATGAGAGAGAAATAATCTTGCTCGAACTTCTTCGAGCGATACTTAAAGTCATTCAACTTTTACATTAATTCAAGTGCTCTAATCAGAAGAGACTTTCAAGGATCATAACGTAGGTCGGGATTTGGGTCTGAGAAATGAAGGGCTCATTTTGGCTTAGAAAAATATATGAGAAGGGCTTGGTGTTGGTGATCATTGCAGTCTTGTCACCAATCTTTGACCTTCCTGAATTTATCTTCAATAAATACCACCATTGGCTGAGGGGTGGTAGTTCTTTTACACTTTGCAAACTGACTTCTTTGGGGATTCTCAAAATGTATGTTCGAAGTCAGGAGTTCATTACAGATATATAGGCATTGGCCTTGCTTTTGATAGGCACTGCACTCTTTTTGCCCGAGATTCTTTAGAGTAGCCTTTGCTTTTCTTACTCCCGACTCCCTTTTATTTGGAAGCAGGCCCATTTTCTTTAGGCTACACTTGTTTTTCTTTTTCTTTTGTTTAACAATCTTGTGATTTTGAATTTTAGCAACAAGATGATTTTCAACAAATGATACTAGACGTTACATGACAGTCTAGCATATGAAATGGGCTAATTCGAGAATTCCCTATTGGTTCAATTTCTTCAATTCTACTCCTTGGGGGAAGGTGTCGTCGTTACCTTGAAATGAGCAAGAATCACCAACATGGGCTTGAGAAATGAATTTGCAGGCTCAATTGAGTTATGCAAAGGATGAGTGTGTAGGATAGAGAAAATAAATGCTCTTCGTCATCCTAAAGCACTTGAATTAAAATTCGAGTATCATGCAAAGAAACACTCGAAGATTGATGTTAGTCCAAGCAAGAGAATTTCTAACCATTTATCTCCTGATATTGTTGGAACTACCTCTGTTTTGCCCCAGTGTGGGGTGGTTCTTGACAGGGTTATGAAATGAAATCACCGTTCAAATGGGTTGTCAATGGTTGCCTGAAGTGTTTGGAATGGAGAATGAATGCCTCCTTCACTTCGATTATCGTACCTTTTACGAGAAAACCCATTGCCTTGGAGAATGCAGAATCTGTCTACCGCTCAACTCACTGTGAATTAAATACAGGACGTATGTGGAAATGGCTTGCCTTTCATCGTCCTGTCATGCCCCATTCTGTACATTCGATGCATCGTGTACAGTTTATACCCCCAGTCAAAATTGACAAATTGAACATGCAGAACAGTCATGCATAAATCATGGAATGTGTCAACATCATGCAAATATGGCAATACAATGTACAAGTATGGAAATTGCTCCTGGCTGTGTGGGCGGATCAAACACGTTGGGGGCCTATTCCCCGAGTCGAAGAGTAGCTTGTTTCTGGTTTTGCCTCTTTTCGATCCAGGGTTCCCTATTGATTTCCCCTATTTCATCAGACGGATCGCATCAGACGATCATAACTTGGCCCCTTGGGGCTGTTTTCTTTGACGTATTAGATGTTAGTTTAACATTTCCTGTGAAAAGGAAGGAGACATGTTAGCCAGTATCAGAAATGATGAACTGGACACGATACTGAGTTACCATTGAGTGCTTCGCGCAACTCCTTTACCAGTTTTACCACCCGGGATTTTCTCCGTGGGTATGTCAAGTTAGACATTTCCTGTCAAACAATAGAGGAGAAGACGTGTTAGTTAGTGTTAGAAATGATGAATTGGATACGATACTGGTTTACCCTTGTGTGTACTTCCATTGAATTTGAATTAAGGAAGTTCTTTCATTTGGACTGGATTGGATTGTATGTCCCAAGTTGCCTTTCACTTTGAGCTTGCCACATAAGTGCTTTGCTTAGTTGGGCCTTGTTTTCTTTCGGATTGCCTTGGACCATCATCATTTTCTATGCCATCGGGCCCGTGGACCGGAGGGCTCATTTTAATTTAAAGGTTACCTTCAAGGCAAATGAGTCCTATCGCATTCCATTGGGTCATTTCATTTTGCGACACTCTTGAGGCAATTTGCAATCTCCTGGGTGAGAATGAAACAAATCCAATTTAGCATTTTGCAACAATTGAGGGTAAATTGGAACGACACACAATTACCCCGTCTTCGAGCTCGCCTGGGCTTTACACTTGAAATTTCCTTATGTGAGGCCGTTCAACATTTCTCATTATAGCAGTCAGCAATGTTGCCACAAATTGATCCGCCCTGAGTCTAGCATAAAAAGGGATTCACGCATTCGACGGGATGAACAACAAATTACCCCCTTGCCCCTGAATTAAATCTAGACACCTAGAAAACTGGAAATATCACACGCAGGGGAATTAAGCATGAAATGAAAGGTGCACTTATTCAAGGTTAGTTCTGCCTCTCCTGCGGCTCTTCGATAATCAGCTAGTCTCGTGCTGGTTCAGGCATGGATGACCGATGTTTGAGAGGCCCTAATCACTGGCTTCCGATCATGGCTTCGGATGTCTGTCAACCTTAAACTGGTTGGCCAGAGCAGTAAGCTCATCATCTGGGTAATCTCTTGAACCTTCCAGCAGCTGATGCTCGAATTGGGCAATATTGCTGGCAAATGCTGGCGGTAGATTTCTCATTTTGTCCTCGCCATGAGCAATTTGACTTCTCGAGCTGGAGCCTTCATCATTACTCGAGAAAGTGTGGGGATCACCAACTGTCATGCTGCCAAAAACTCCTTCCATTCGAGGATTAGAGAAGTGGAAGCGCTTAGGATAACTTCTTGTCTGATTCTCTGGCTGCGCAGGCGCGCTGATCATGGGATGAATTCTAGCCACAGGTTGGTGCTCAAACCAAGGAATCTGAATACACTGCCCCTGCGGTCTATACTCTTGAAGAGCATTAGGGTGATTCTGGGGGATACTTTGATTAACGCCTGGGGGATTGATGGCATGGCTACTGGCTTGGTTGATGATGGGAAGTGGCTCGCCCCATGCTAACCTGTGGAACTTATGGTGGCGAGGAGACTCGACGTTCAGGCTTGGATCAGTCCCGCCTTGGTTTTCTTGATTATGAGCTGCATTGTGTTCTCTCACCCTTTTTCTGTACATCTGAAGATGACTCGAAACATTTGCTTTAGTGAGTCCCTCTACCTTCATAATTTCCAGTATATGTTGCGGCCGTGCCGAATCGATTCCTAGCTGCTGAACTGCATTAACAAACATACGATGCAGCTTAGGAGACCAACTCATCTTCTTTTTCCAGTTGCTTGGAACAATATTGAAGGCTTGATGGTTGTTCTCTTGGTTGTGCAATTGCTTCCTCACCACGTGCTGCCATATGTTTTGAAGCATCTGAACCCTAACTGGTTTCGTCATGACATCTTGGGCCCCGTGTAAGACAACCTTCATTATGGCTTGCTGATCATCGCTTGCCGATATTACGATGACTGGCATGTTTAATTCAGAATTAATGAATTCCAAAAGAGTGAAAACATCCATGTCAATCCCTACCATGGCGGTGAGGATGATATCAAACTGGTCACTACTCCTCCTTAATACTTCTAAGGCCTCTGTCGCTTTTGCTTGAGCTAAAACCTTATACCGGCATTTTCTTAATACGGTAATAAGGATTGACAGAGAGACTGGATTACCGTCAATGGCTATGACCAGTAGACCCTCAGGGTAAGGAACTTCATCAACTTCGACCAGGGTTGAACATGCGCCCGTTTCCCTAATGCTCGACATATTTCTGGATCTAGGACTGCCGACTCGAGACCGCCTCAGGATGTCTTCTTGGACTTGAGGGATCACGGGATCGTCGATGGCTTCTCGTAACAGGCTTTGAAAGCCGATGCTTTGATGGTGAAGGTTTTGAATTCCTCTCCCACGAAAACTCCTTCCTCTCTATCTTTCTCCTGCGAGTTCTTGCAGATGAGCTCTCACTATCATATGAGGACCAGTTCTCTCTCTGGCAATAGCAACGACGTCCCTCTTCACGGGCAGCGCTATTGGATTTACCGAGGGAGAAAATCTGACATTCAGTTTTTGATCAAAAGGGGAAATTCTTGTTTCTCGCTCAGTTTGTCTTCTTCTTCTTCTTTTTCTCTCTTTCTTTTAATGTGGTGCCCCCCCCGAAATCCTTTCATAACTTTTCTTGTGGATTTGTCGACACCCAAGACTGTAGATCAACAGTAAGCCCACGATTCTCGATTTACACGTCATTTCTCTCCAAACTGTGATCGTGCTTGGGGCACGAGATTTGATTTCTATCTGGGGTTACTCGATGAAGTTGGAGTCCCATATATGATTCTAATACGGTATTTGCACATTTGATGGGAGGAAATAGAATTACCCCATTACTTAACCCTAGATACCGAGAAAGCAAAAAATATCTCACGCAGGGGAATTAGGCATGAAATGAGAAATACATTCATTCGAGATTGGTTCTACTTTCCTTGAGGGTTCTCTACCAACAGACTAATTTCAGAATTAGATCAACTCCGAGTTAGATCTGGTGCAGATGACCGAGGATTCACAATCACCGGCTTCAGACCATGGACTTCATTACAGATTCGGAGTTTCGCCAAGGTCGAACCGGTTCATCATGGCAACAAGCTCACCTTCAAGGCCATTCCACTCGTGGTGTTGCAAGTCTCTCCCCTCGGGAGGTACCGATGTTGATCCAATGAGATCGGTTCTCCCATGCGCTCCTTGAACAAAACCTGATTGTGTTGGGAATTGATTTGAGGGTTGGAAAGATAGTGGAGGAGGAATATAGGGGCTGTAAGAAACCAACGGCTCCTCGTCATTCTTCGTAGCAATGGCGGAAATTTTTTCTAACCGCTCCTTCAAACGAGCATTTTCATCTCTTAGGCGTCGGTTGTCGAAATATAGCTCGGTAAAAGCGGTACGGCCACCACAGTTATGACAGGTGGTGGTGGCAAGAACGTCTGCCCAGAGCTTCTCATTTTCAGCCTTTAGAAATGCATTTTCATGGCGTTCATACTGAACCTTCATTCTGGTTCGCTTATTTTGATACCAGAACTTGATCTGCCAAGGCTCCAGCCCTAGCTCTTGACTCAGTTCCATTTTCTGTTTGCCGTCCGGCATAGGGCACGTTCTGAAGAAATCCTCAAGCCTTTGTATTTGCTCCTTAGTATGGCGACGGTAACGCTTCTTTTGACCTTTACTGTTGTTGCCCTTATCTTTACTGAGATCTTGGACGTCGTCAGCGGACGGGCCAGGCTCCATGGTCTGAATCCCAGACATGGCCTCGAATTCTTCATTTCCCATGTCCAGCAAGTGGCGGTAGCCCTCATATATGTTGGGTTGAGACATCCTTGATGGGCTACTAGTTCCTCAACGTTTGCAGCTCTCTCTTGTATCTTTACTCTCTTTGAGCAAGCATGTATGCTTAAAAACTCTCTTCTGAGTATGGATGAAGATTACCAGGAGAACGCCTCTTTTAAAATCCAAGCGCGGGTTCAGAAATTGTATCGCCCCTCTCGACATTTCTATTTTTCAGACGAGACTTCACTCTGTCTACAAATGGAGACAACTCTTCTTTTCCGATAAAATTTACTTGTCTCCTACTCGGCTCGTCTTTTTCTTCTTCTTTCACGGTAGGGGGGCCCTGTCGTTATCTCCACCGTCGATTTGCTGGCGAGTCCTCCAATAAAGACGAGTAATATCTCTCTTTCTGCCGAAAATTTCTTTGTCCCCCACTCAGCTCGTCTTTTCGTTCTTTCTTTTTTCAAAGCGGTGGAGTCCCGTCCAACTTTTCCATAGAGACGTCGGGTTTGTTCGGCTCGAGGTTGCCACCTGACTGGAATTTGAGCCACCGGGGGTGTTGCCGACAGAGAATGGTAGATAGGAAAACATATAAGGACTACCCCTGTGAAATCAGTATTTAAATTGAAGCAGATTATCGCATTCGCATTCCGATCATCTGCCTCAACTCTCTCCTCATTTCATTCGTATTCTCCTTTCAAAAAATGGCCAATTCTCCTAACCATACCTTCTCCGCCGAAGTCCTGGCTGGGTGGGAGAGACTCTACAACCTTCTTGGTAGAGGTTACGCTCATATAGCCCAAAACTCTACCGCTGAGGCTGAAATCCTCGGTCTATTCAGGACCGTAGACGCTGCTTCTGTTGAGGGTACCCAACTAGGGAGGGAGTATTGGAACTTCCCGACCCTCTTCATCAATTTTCTGGCCGCCTATAACCGCGCTTATAAGACGGTCCTTGTGACTGCCGTCGTGAAAGCTCGTTACCAAGACCGGTACGAGCGTCTGGAAACAGTCACGTTTGTGGCTGATAATCACAAGAAGGCCCTCAAGTTTGCCAACGATCAGCTTTCGTGGCTGGTTCGTGAGAGGGGAAAGTTGGTGGACCGTCTGGCCTTGGTTCGAACTTACGCCAAACAGGAGCCAGGCAATATTATGATGAGGTGCAAATGCGGTTGGCTACAAGAGAGACTTGATGACATTACGGCAAACATTGCTTTCGAGAGGGCGGCGATTCCGGACCTGGAGTTTGCCGTTGAGTATTACGAGGCCAGTATGGCCCAGGTTAAAGAGAAGTGCGATCGCCTCTTCTTTAGGCTCGCGGAGCTTGATCCCGAGAACGCCAGGTGCACCCAGAGCATTAACTTCATGGAGAGCCAGCTGAGCTCCTTTGTGATGGTTATCAGGACCCAATTTGGCTTTACCTTTCCTCCCCAGTGAGCTATTGTAAAACTCTTTGATGAATGGAATGAAAGAAAAGCTTCGCGTTTGTACTTTAATTTCCCAGCTATCTCTTTTCTCGAATATCACCATAGATCGATTCAAGGTACAGGAAATACCGAGGCTTAACATCCTTCCTGATGTTCTTGTTTGCCGTTGTAGATGATGATATCGAGAATCAGCGGCGGCCCCCACCAGCCATATTGAGACTCGCAATCAGTCAGATAAATTGAGACAGCTGTGACTTACTCGATTAGTATGCCAATAAATAATCCTGGCCACCTGTTGCGTGCCCCACTTCACTCATCTCCTGCCTCTTTCGGTGCCCACTTGTTGGTGTCGGTCGCGTGTGGTGTCGACAGAAACGCGTATGGGCCATGTCTAGCAATAAACCACAAGTCCTCAAAAGTTTATCACGTGGTTCGAATCCAAGGGAGTTTTAAGGAAGGCCTTCGATTTAATTAAAAAGACATCACAAGGTCGAGTTAACATGTTCGCTTCATGAGTTCTGATTATACAGTCTATGCTTTTCTCAGAGAAAATACAGGGGCGCCCCTCAATACATTAAGCATGCCCCCACGCCTGATCCGGGTACATTTACGGCCCCATCAAAATACAAAGCTCATACATGATCGTTAATTGACATGATTCTGTCTCTAGGAAGATCGATTTCCTCACTTGCCCCTTGAGTCATTAGTTAAGACATCCACAATTATCCGTCCTTTCGTATACCTCGAGGTTATTCCCGGTATAATGCTGAACCCGATTTTACTCCTACCTGGGGTACCTGTGATTCCCCTGTAAAAGAAAAGGACATAATGAGTATGTGATTCAAGATGGGTCGGCTCATGATTCCTACATTAGTCCAATTTTATTTTTACAAAATTATAGAAATTAGAGAAAATTTTCTTAGAAAAACATGGGTGAATTTCTTCAGAAAGAATTTTCTTGCAAATCTTATAACTTAAGAACAATGTAACAAATTCCTTTGATATTTACCAAATTTCTCGAAAGCATTTCCTTTTTCATCAGAATGAATTTTCAAGGTAAATTTGATGAGAAAATTTTGGGTCTATTGAAGTGTTAAGGAAAAATATGACAAAATATTTCATTGGTCGATAAAATTTCCTTAAGGAATTTTTCCACATTTATTTATTTTTTTCAAAAATGGGTCACCAATTTGATTTTATTTTCTTTTGAAAAATGGCTATGATGTTAAGTTCGAAAT